>CM050176.1:49879994-50272494 GCA_027410445.1 Discoglossus pictus
CGGCCTGTCATTGGACAGTGGTATAGGAATGATGAATGGGCATCTAACCAGTAACGTGGATGGGATGGGGTTAACGGGACACCCAGTGTCGCATCTATCTTCCAATGGTGGCCATTCCTACATGGGGAGCTGCACAGGGTCTTCTGGAGGTGATTACCCCCATCATGACTCCGGGTCTCCTCTCTTAGGTGGTGGGGTGATGGAGCCTCATTCTGTGTACTCAAGCCCTGCATCAGCCTGGGCACCACCAACATCTGCCCTTTCCAGCAGTGCCCCATATATCAAACAACAGCCCCTATCCCCATGTAATTCTGCAGCCAACCCCCTGTCATCCCATTCCCTGGACCAGTCCTACCTGCATCAGAGCAGCCACAACACATCATCAGACTTACAAGGTAAGTGCTTTTATTGGGGGTGCAAATGTACAATACTAAATGCTTCTAGATATAGCCATAAACCCATCAATGCCAAGACTTACAGCTGGCTATTTGGATGGCGTGGCTCAATGCCACAATCCAGTGTCATGTCTATTACAGTTTAATATATGTTCAGCCCTTTAAAAGTATACAAGTGTATTGATTGATATACATTGCAACCATCTAATATATTCATAGAGGTGAAACATGTATAGCTTAGCTGTGTCTAAACATGTACACAAATAAACATACCAGGACAACACAAATAATAACACTTATCCTTGCAAGAAGGTGTGATTACATCCCAATGACATCAAGACTATTCTGAGAAGGCAGTGACTCATTTATTGGAAGGGTCTGGCTGAAACCGCTTAAAGGGTCCACTAACAAATGTCCCATCCCAGAAGTGATGGATTGGGAAATATGTTTACCCCAAATAATATCCCATAAAGATCTTAAGGGGGGACAGAGAGAAGGTTAATGGCTGCCCCACATATACCGGACATGGCTCCATGGGATGTGAACATTTAGTGTGGAGACACCAGGACTGCAAGTCCCATAATTATGGAGCACAAGGCTAAGAGCCTGTCTGAAGGCCCCAGGCAGAGGATGGTCCTCTGGGAATTGACCAGCAGCCCACAGCCCCCAACTAACAATTTTACCCACAAGAAATCATTTTTCTCCTGTTTATATTTGTTTTTTAGCAAATGAACTATATTTGCACTTATAATTTATTAAAATTATCATTAGATCCATTTTCAGTCAAGGGATTATATCTTTAAATAACAAGAACTGTCCTCCTGCGTCTTGAGATTCATGTTGTTATAAATAATTACACCTGTATGAGATATGATATACTTGTGTGTGTGTGTATATATATATATATATATATATATATATATATATATATATATATATATATATATATATATATACTACTACTAAACAAGGTTTTTTTTTAAGTTCTAATATAGGGGTGGTAGAAGATATTATGTGCAAAAGAAGTGAGCTAATTGGATTTTTTTTTATATAATTGAATATACATTTTTAGATATGTATTTTTTTTATAAATAATAATTTGCAGAATATAATACAAACGGTGAAAATAATATATATGTGTATATATATATATATATATATATATATATATATATATATATATATATATATGTAATTGTACAAACATAGATGGATAGATTTTGCCCGACTCACAATTTTAACCCTTAAAACTCAATCATAAAGTGCGCCATTCTTGCAAAAAATAATTTTGTATATAATTAAAATTTAAAAATATTTAAATTAGACTCTGTTCAAAAAAATCATTGTTTCTCTTAAAGCTGTAATATTTTTTATTTTAAAGACGTGTTTAAATATCCTTTATCACATACATAATATACATTTCCCATTTATGATGTAATTACCAATTTATAATACAAAATATTTAATATTACTAGTAGCTAAGATATTTTTAATACATGTACATTATTATTATTTAAAGATATAAATATCTATGCTAAGTTTGCAATAAATCTACACACCCAATTTTTTTAGTTATTGAATTGGATACAAATTTGTTATAATTTGGATTAGTTTTCAGTGAGATTTTATCATTAGTTGCATGGAGGCTTTATTGTATGCGATTTATTTATCTAGGACTCATCTAGACAATGTATCTTTTGTTTCCTGATTCTTATTCTCTCCCCCTTCTCTCCTTCAGGTATCCCAAGGTACCACTCTCAGTCTCCCAGTATGAATGACAGAAAGGAGTTTGTCTTCTCCTTCAATGCAATGGCCTCATCTGCAATGCACTCAGGCAGTGGGTCTTATTACCACCAACAAGTCAGTTATCAAGATATCAAGCCTTGTGTTATGTGAGAGACCACCCCAAGACATAGGAGATAACTCTGCAACTGGGGACCCCCTGCTTACAGCTACAGACTCCCCAATCTTCTGTGGTTTCCTATTCTTCATTGGAAGCATCCCTGAAGACATTTTTTTTAACTGTTTGGATGCTAGAGAAAGCCTAATTTTTATATATAAAAATAGATAACAGGAGCTGACTTAAAAAAAACTATATACTTTTCATCAGCAAAACGCTAATTTCTACCTTTTTCACAACATACAATAATGAATATTGGAACTATATTTATGAGGTAAAATAATGTTCAGTTTATGTTAGTATTTACATACTGGGTTAAAAAAAAATGCAATATTTTTTTTTTTTTAAAGGAAGTGAGTACAAATAAATAAAAAATGATTTTTTTTGCCTCTGTTTTAGCGTAGCATTATGGATTTTATGTTAACTAGCTTATTTTTTATTAAAAAATACATTTCTCTGAAAGAGTGATTACAACAAAGCGGTGTTTTTTAGGGTTACTTTTCTATCCCCAGAAAGTACTATCGTTTTGTAGTAATCTGGGGGAGATACACCCTGGGGGTCATAATTCCAGATTTAATACATTGCCTTTATAGTGATGTCATATAATAAAAAAAAAAAATCAAAGTCTGAAGAGATTTATTAGTCTTGTATATTTTAATTCACTATAATTAAGGACTGCTTTGGGTCTCATAACTGCATAGGGAAAAATATTGTATTTCCTCTGCCACAAAATGCCTTCTTTTTTTACCTCAAAAACCAATTAACCCATTGTGTTAATCAATGCAGAAAATGACTATCTGGTTTCAGAACCATTTGCAGAGTTATTATGGCACTTTTATGATAACCTGTTAATTTATTGTATTTTTTTTCCTTTTTTTATAATTAACAACTAAACACCACAATGCATCAGTTTATCAGTATTAAAATGGTGTTTTTGGTTGGCAATATTTGCCGTGTGAATCTGTTATTTTTTTCTTTCTAAATAGTCACTGTAAATTTGGAACAGATTCTTTGTAAAGTCAAACTTTGATATGTATTATAGAAATCTATATATATGATGGACTGTTATTTTTTATGTTTTTCTGTATTTTTGGATGGAAGTGCCTCGCACTACACACCTTTTTTATGTTTCTCTGCACTGTTTAAATATTTTCATGGAAAACAATCTTATTGTGTGTCCTGTGTACATCTTAAAAAAAAATAACAAAAATAAAACTTGTATGATATTTTTAAATCTTTATACAATGTCGCACTTTGATTTACTTTCAGATATCGAGTGAAAATAACTATTGATCACATTGGCAACAATATAACAAAGTTATTCTTCTTAATCTCACCATCTTCGATCTAAGTAACAGTATTATTCTTGGTTTATTTAAGTATTACATTTTTCAAAATCTAGAACAATCCACATATTAACCCATTTTATTGTATTTTAAATATAATATATTTTTTTTAAATCTACAAATCCAAATAATAACTGAACTACTATACTCAATTTATTCCCACCCAAAAAATATATATAAATATTAACATAACTAGTGTACTGTAAAAATATATTTTAAAACTGCAAATAATCCAAATTATAATTGAGGTAATATACTGTATTTCATTTCTTTAAAAAATATATAATTTTAAATCGTGGATATTAGAATGTGTATTTTGGACCATATTTGCAATTAAATAATTAAATCTTAAACAAAATAGCATGATATGTAGAAAAATCGTTGTTAACTGTTAAGAGAAAGGTAAATGCGAATATTTTTAACCTGTCAATTTTATAGGATAAATATATTATTGTAAATCTGTAGAATTAAAAATTGAGAGCAATACATTTCTAAAAATCACACACACACATTATATATATATATATATATATATATATATATATATATATATATATATATATATATATATAAAATTTAAAAAATAATTTATATAATTTATATTTACAACTCTTATCTCATATGTTATATATACCAGATTATGTTTAGACATATGTATATATATATATATATATATATATATATATATATATATATTTACACACACACACACATATATATATATATTTATTATTTATGTATGATTCAAGCTTGAACCTGAGTGCCTTCCTTGTACCCACAGAACCCTCAGCCACACAATGTGTGAGTAATAAAGGGAATATTAAATTATCTCCCTAAATCCAGACATGATGTCCTTCCTATTTGAAGACATTACTGTGAACTTTAGACCCACCACAGTTATTCCTGTCTGGACTGCTGATCACTCAGTAAAATCCCTGTTTCTTTTCAAATCTGTCATTTTACTTGTTAAATAATTGGTTTACACCAAATATCCCAAAACTGGAGAGGCTACATTTAAATCAAGCCACTGAGCTGTCACAAATGCTGATGGTTTTCACAGATTGTACAAGGAAGAGACTGTTGCGGTTTGTGTTATGAACGAATACAGAATCTAATAATATGTCTTATTGATTATTGATCTGGTGAAAATTGAATAATCAATCAATAATCAAAAATGTATCCCGAAATGTATTATTCAATTATAGGATTCTAAGTTAAATTTACTTTCTTTTCTTAACCCTGTCAGTTCTGGCACACTGTGAGCCTGTGGCACCCAGATTTCTGGCTTAGAAGAAGAAGTTACTGGGTTCAATTCCCACCAAGAGTGATTTTTTCTTTAATAAAAAGAAATACAACTGTGTAATATCTCTGTGAAAGTGTTTTCTGGCCTGAATGGGTTAAGGATTTTTTTTTTTTTTGGCAACATGGTAAAAGTATTGCTCATTTCATTGTTCTGTTAAATGGGGAAGAGAGACAGGAATATCTAATTAAAGGAAAATATCTAATTTTAGTGTGAAAAATGGAAAATGTTACATTGTAAATAAAATAGTAAACCATAATATTAATTTAGAGCTTTATTCACTAAACGGAGAGCTTTCTCCAGTGTCTATGCTATTCTTCAATACCTGTATGCCAAAATGTGAAAACAGTTAGTCAACATCCTTGGGATAATCCACTGGATTGGTATAGGTGTATGTGTGTGTAAGTGTACAATGCTATATATATATATATATATATATAATGTGTAATATATTAGATGCACAAATGCTATTCTGGGCATTGACCAAGTTAACCCTTTACAAACAAAATCTGCAAACTTGTAAATACATAATCATATCCCAACAATATTTTAAAGACACAGGTGCCTTGTGGTAACAATACATTCTGCAACATGTTACAACTATATAAATACTATCAGAATAAATAATTAGATTTCACTCCAGAGGTGGGAGAGAGTCTTATCTTAGAGAGTCTTATCTTAGAGAGTCTTATCTTAGCATACAGCCTAAATGACTGAAAGTGAAGTGTCATAAATGAACACAGAGTCCAATAATCATGGGAGATATCAGTTCTTGGGGTCATGCTCTCCCTGCAATGGGTGTAGGAACTGGGGGGGGGGGGGGGGGGGGGGGCAAAGGGGACAAAACCCCACCAGATTTTTCAATATATGTGTAGAGAAGCAGTTGTGTGAAATTTCTATACTATATGAGGTATCCCCCCCCCCCCAGATTTTCTTTGGGTCCTACACCCATGCCCCCCTGCAATCTGCGTCTATTATTCTGATTTTAATACTATGGGCCATATGCACTAAATGGAGCAAAGTTGGGAGATGTCAAATGTAGCTCACAAACATCACAAGGGCTGAGGTGTGCAATAATGGAAGGCTACATTGGTAGTTACTGTAAAAAAGACTTTAATTACAGCCCACCAGAACTCATGCTATAGCTTAGTAAATCCCTCCAAAGGTGTGCACTCTAGTACACATGGCCCAGAAAAAAACATAAAAAGATCTGGTTTAATCCTAATAATTCAATGTTTTATCCCCACCAACCAACACAAGGGATTACTGGAGGCTACATTTTTTTTTGTATAGGTTGAAAATAGATCTTTTTGGTAATTTTATATTTAGACCCCATGATGTAGTTATGGTATTTTATTATTTTAAAGTGTGTAATCTTATTAAGAGAGGGGGGGAGGCGCTATTTATTATACAAAAGCACAAAAATGAGCTGAACATTTTCTGAAAAAGATATAAACACTAAATTCACTAAGGGCCTCAATCAATTGCAATTTGGCCAATTAAAAAGGGCCAATTAAACAGAGCATATTTATTAGTTAGTGAACTTCTATCCAAAAGCAAGGTCTTCAGTAACTAAAAACTAAAAACTTCTGTAAATAAAATATGCTCTGTGCTTATATAGGGGCCTATTCAATTGGCCAAATTGCATTTGAATGAGGCCCTAGGCATTACAAGGTCTATGAAGTATACACACACACAGCTGGTCCACAGGTTACAGATGACCTGACTTACAGACCCTTACCCAGGGCTTTCTGTATATGTTTGTGTTTATGTTCTGTTTGTTTGAATTAAAAGAAAGAGCCCAATAGTTTCTGTAACTTATTATTACAGTACAGGGGTATTATTATAGTATAGCACTGTATTATTGTTACCAAATATGTGACATTATAGTATTATTATTATTATTTATCAGGGATCAAACTAATATACAAATCCAGTTAAAAGACGTTCTATATATATATATATATATATATATATATATATATATATATATATATATATATCAGCTTCCCAGAATGCAGTGTAATAACTGTTTTTCTCAGAATTCTGAGCTGGAAGCAGGTTTTTTAACTTGCTTAAGACATTCAAATATGAACACAGATGTACTTTTTATTTACTGTACTACTGTACGGTGGAGGGCTTCTATCGCTCTTTTGCCCACCATATCTTAAATGATTGTTTGCGTGAACTACCTACTGATAACGTCCACAACACAGGCTGAGATCCCGCTCCATGCTGATGATAGCCGGTAAGTTTGAAACAGCTGTACATGGATAGGATTCTCAGCTTGTGTATAATCCAACCATGGCTTTGCAATAAAGCTGTGTAATACAGCATGCATAAGCTTAAAGGAAGCCAAGTTTGATAATGTCTAAGGATTGAAGAGTGGGGCATTTGTGGGCACATTTGCATGTCCCAGCTGAGCTTCCCAGAATGCAGTGTAATAACTGTTTTTCTCGGAATTCTGAGCTGGAGGCAGTTTTTTTTTAACTTGTTTAAGACATTCAAATGTGAACACAGATGTACTATTTATTTACTATATATATATATATATATATATATATATATATATATATATATATATATATATATATATACTGTATATATGTGTGTGTATGTATGACAGGTGGTTCATTTAAGCAGGAGTTGTGGCATAACTTAGGACCCTTCTACATCCCATCGCCCCATCAATTTCCCCATCCATCTCACCTTTCTCTCTAGTTTCATTTCACTCACCCTGGGTGAGGAAGTCATAGCAAAATATATATAAGCTCCAACAAAAAACAAACAAACAAAGAACAAATATATATATATATAATGTCAGAAAGTGTCAAGTGCACTTACAGATAGACATATTTCTGTGCATATACAAACATATTTCAATACACTTCAATGAAAATGTGCTGCCCTAGGCCTGGGCCGACAGCAGAGACACACTCCTCCTTATTGCATTCTTAAAGTTCAGAGAAAGGGGGCGAGCATTACTAAGTATCTCAATTTTGCATCCCTGTATTTACAATGGACTATATCCTATGGAAAACAATTAAGATTAAGCTGCAAGTTAACTTAAACTGTTAAATATTTTAAAGGAGGGTTTAAGTTGTGCATTTAAGTAAGTGGGCCAAAAATCACTAAGGACTACAAAGTTGTGGATGATAAATTGCCACTGAAAGAACCGCCTCACGCCTTAGTGAATCTTGGCTTTTGTATCTGCATCTGAGGCAGATCTAAAATTAATTCTCATGTTCACATAACACCAAAAGGCCAAGAATGTGAATAAGGAAGATCCTCATTAATAATCCACAATGCAGTTCTGATATCAAGCAAAAAATATACATCTCAATAGCCAAGTGTCTCTTTGAAGCCAAGTTTTGCAGCAGGTGTGTCCGAGATAAGCATAAGGGGGATGGAAGTTCAGTCTTTTATTCTAGGGGCAACTTTCATCTTTATATCCTGGCTGGGCAGGAAACCCAAGAGATTTCTGTGGTAGAGCAGTACAGAGATTTATATTTAGAGCCCTAAGGAAGTATAGTCTCTCTTTGTAAGATTGGAGGTCTGGGAGCTTGTCATGTACCCCCACCCTTCCCATCACACCAACCCCTCCTATCCAATGTCAAAAAAAAGAAAATTGGCTGTTTTGTTAAGTATTTTAGTTCTTCACCAGCATCCTCTTAGTGCAAATAATTAAATAAGTCACAATTATATCAGAAACGTAAATATGTGTAAATGATAGAACTTGTTTCTTTTGTTCTGTGCTGTCGGTGCCATTGATACATTATAAATCCTATATGAGCAATTTGATTTAATATTCAACTCTGTCCCAGTTTGATTCATTTCCTCTGTGTTCTTCGGAAGCTCACATCACATGGCTTTTCTAATGTACAGATTTTTTATTGCATATTTTGTATATATATATACATGCACTCATTCTTTAATGTGTCTAACTTTGGCTCCATACACTATGTGCTCAGTGTGAATGGTTGCCGCACATTAATTTGGAATAATTGCATTGAACTGCGTATTAATATTAGTTAACTTACTGCTTCTATTATAACATAAACAATAGGTATAATAGTGTATTGATAAACAAAAAGAAAAAAATAAATCATAATTATGATAAAAGAAGATATGTATATTCCAACTTCTACAGCCCAAATAGATGTCTATAATATAGTATCTAATCCATAATTATAAAATTACTAGCGACCTCCCCGTAAAAATGACTGGGCAATACAATTTGAAGCCATGGGAATGCTGTTTGACACATAGTGTAAAGCTTTATCTACTCTGAGGACCTTTGGCACTCATTGCGAGCCTCTCCTCTCATGTACTTTTGCTCCTCTGAGCACCTTCGGTGCTCATCACAAAGACAGATATATTTATCTATATTTTTTAAAATAATAATTCATTAATTAGTTACTTAATAAATTAATAAACTTTACCTATTTGTAATTAATATATCCAGCAATCAATAGCCTGAAGAGCTAACAATCTCTTTTTATTTTCCTGCAGCATACAATGTACAGTTGGACTGTTGCTGCTCTGAGGAGAAAGTGTCATCAATGTCCCAACTGTGCATTAGAAATAGGCTGAGCGCGCATCCATAGATTTCTTTTTTTTTTTTTATTGATTTTTATTAGACAGGTCAGACATAAAACATAGAACAGCAAACACATTAGAAGTGGTAAATAGGAATTAACAATAAACGTATTTAACATATCTGTTTTCTAGTGTGTCGTCTGCCTGTCCAAAACTCTCCTTTTTCCGTTTTTCTGGTATTATGATAGCTGACAATAACTTTTAATTAACTTAGAGCTAGTGAAGAAACTATGTTTAATGAAGTCCCATAACTATGGGAAGAATTCTGTGATCTTGGATTCCTGACCACCTGTTGTCTTGAGCTTAATTGGTAGCAACTAATAGATTGAATACTCAGTGTTTAGGTTACTGTATGGGGCCAATGATGTTGGGTAAGTTAAGACTACTCCTGCTATGGTTCCCTTACTAGCTTCTTTGGAGGGAAAAGTGTCACTCACCCTATTCATCTGCCGTGTCTTGTCTCCCAGGCGGCCCAGCAGGAGGCCCAGCGCTTGTAGTTATGGTTAACCTCAGCGGACAAAATGCTCATGGATCGAACAAACTCAATTTTGTTTAAGACTACTTCAAACAATGGGGTGGGTGATTTCCAATTGGCGGCTACTACTATCCTAACTGCTAGGAAAATTTGGTCGGTTAGGAATTGTTCTGAGTTGGACATCCCTTCTACTGGTAATCCCAGGATGGCCTCCTCTGGTCTCATGGGATAGCTTTGACCCCATAGTTTCTCCAGAGTTTTGTAAGTGTCCACCCAGGTGTGTCTAATCATAGGGCATTTCCATAGTTTATGGATTAGAGTCCCTTTCTGGTTGCAGCCCCTTTCGCAGGTGTCGCTAATCGTCTGGTTTCCTATGTGCATTCTTACTGGGGTTAGGTACCACCTCATAATAACTTTATAGGAGTTTTCCTTCATAATTACGTTAAGTGATGTGTTTTTGGCTTGTTTCCGAATGATGTTCCATTGGTCTCTGTCTAAATTTATGTTGAGGTCAGCTTCCCATGCTGACTCATAGTGTAATTTAGGGGGCATGACTAACTCGCTTAAATGGTTATATATTATGGAGATGTTTCCTTTCCCTCCCTGGAAGTTAATGCAACATTTTTCGAATAAGGATATATTTTGCCCTCCTTTATTCTTAATGATGTGAGTTAATCTTTGGTTTATAGCGAGTAGGTTAAGCCATTCCCCCGGAGGAAGGGGTTTGTCCTCTAAGAATGCGGTGGTGGACCATTTTTGATTAACAACCGGTAAATCTGCCGCAATTGAGCAATTATTATCAATCCACCATCTGTATTGAGCATTAGAGTTTATTTTGGGGTTTGTTGATAGTGGCCATAGAGGGCTAAGCCCGGACTCTGGGCCCAGTAGCCTGTTTCTCTTATTTATATCTTTCCATAGGTTAATTGAGTGCCTCACACTATATGGGATTGATTGGGGTAACTTGAAGCCCTGTTGGGTTGAGAGCCATAGTAACTAAAGCATGATTAAATCATTAGTCCCTAGTATGTGTTTTTCTAATTGAACCCATACCGGGGGGGAGTCCCTGACATACCACTTAGCTAGTTGTGCTAATCTAGCTGCTTTAAAGTACCTGGAAATGTCTGGAAATCCGAGCCCACCACCCTTCTTAGTCGCAGTAGTTGTTTCTCTGTTTATTCTAGGTTTTTTATTGTTCCACAGAAAACTCATTAATAATTTTTGTATTTTTTTCAAATCTATCGCTAATATCGAGATAGGTATGGTCCTAAACAGGTAGAGCAGTTTGGGGAGTGCGTTCATTTTGACGGCATGTAGCTTTCCTAACCACAAAATCTTTAGTTCTGACCACCTGTGCAGGTCCCTAGTTAATTGTTTAATGAGGGTTGGGTAGTTTGCTTCATATAGGGTCTTAGTTGATTTTGTTATTTGTATGCCTAGGTAGTTGATAGAATTCGGGGCCCATTTTATTGGGAAGTTATTGGCTAGTAGTTTTTCCATGGAGGGAGGAAGTGATATATTAAGGGCTATGCTTTTACTTGTGTTAATTTAGAATCCTGACAGTGGGCCAAATTTAGACAAAAGTTTGAATAGGTTGGGAAGACTATCCAGGGAGTTTGATATTGTTAGCAGGATGTCATCAGCAAAAAGGCTTATTTTATGATCTGTCGGGCCGACCCGTATACCCGATATGTCAGTGTGCTGACGAATGGCAATTGCTAGGGGCTCTATACTAAGGGCGAACAACAATGGTGATAGAGGGCACCCCTGTCTTGTCCCCCTCGTGATGTTGAATTTTAGTGAATTGTGTCCTTGGTATGTAACCTGTGCGGTTGGTTCCGAGTATAATGACGCGATGCTTCGCAGAAAACCTTCCGGAATTCTGAATTTGTTCAGTGTGGCTTTCATAAATGTCCAATCTAACCTATCAAATGCCTTCTCGGCATCAAGCGTCAACACCATTGCGCGGCCTTCATCACTTTTGGTTATGTCAATAAGGTCAATAATTTTTCTGGTATTGTCTGGCGCTTCTCTCCCCTTAATGAACCTTACTTGGTCCGGATGTACCACTTCAGGTAACAGATTCGCTAGTCTGGACGCTAAGATTTTGGTGTATATTTTTAAATCTGTGTTGATCAGAGATATTGGTCTATAGCTAGCACATTGGGATGGGTCTTTGCCCGGTTTAGGAATCAGTATTATTTTAGCTTCTAAGAATTCTGGTTTAATTTTTCCACCGGCTAAGAAGCTGTTAAATAGCTTATGTAAGGTGGGGCTAAGTAGGTCGCTCATATGTTTGTAGTAGAGGTTGGAGTAGCCATCTGGCCCTGGGGCCCCGTGTGCCTTTGTGGACTTGATCGCATCCTGTATTTCTTCGACCGAGATGGGCTCTAAGAGTGATTTGGCTTTGGTAGAGTCTAATTGGGGTAGGTTTAAGTTACTTAGTGTATTTTCAATTTCTAGTTTGTGGGTTGGGGTGCCTGATTTGGGTGTTTTGCTATAAAGGTCCGCATAAAATTGTCTGAATTTGCTTACTATTTGATCTGGTTTAAAAACTGTCTGCCTATTTTTGGTGATTATTTTGGCTATGAATGAGTTTGCTCTTTTTTCTTTTAGTCTAGTGGCCAGCATTCTATAGGGTTTGTTTGCGTATCTGAAGAATTTAGCTTCAGTTCGCTGTAGGATAGTGACCATTTTCCCTCTTAAAATAGTGTTTAGTTCTTGCTTGTCCATAGTACCTTCTCGTGGGTATGTCTTGATTTATCTCTAACAAATAGTTTCTGTGCTTCTGCAATTTTCTGGTTTAGGAGTAAGATTTGTGCTTGGTCTTTTTTCTTTTTGATTGAGCTAATTTGTATACAGACTCCCCTGATCACTGCTTTGTGAGCTGCCCAAATTCCATCTATGTCTATCTCCCCTACTGTGTTGAGGTCAAGATAATCTACGATTGCATCCATAGATTTCTTGAGGAGCTTCATCTGCTGGATACTTGGAGGCTGAAACATCAGGGAGAAAGGGAGTACACATTTTATTCCCCAGTGCATGGCTCATACTCCAGAATATATACATTGCTAATGGATTCATCTTTGTTTGATGGCTTAGTTGCCTTTGAAATACGCCCCTGTCCCTGGTCCGACCACTCTGTGGTCCACATGTCCCTTGATTTTGGAACTGTATACAAACCCCCATATACATGGAAGCTTAATGACAAGCTCCTCTCCAAACAAACCTTTCAGGACCAGGTAGCCTCGGACCTCAGCCTATACTTCTTAAATAACCTGACCCCTGGCGCGGATTTAGGGTAGGTTTGGGCAGCACATAAAGCCGTTATTGGGGGCTCTTGCATTAAACTATCTGCTGCACACAAGAGACAAAAAGAAAAAGGGAAGTTGAGATCAGAGCGACACTTTTAGCTTTAGAAAAAGCTAACCAGACCAATCCCTCAACCCAACGCCGTAAACAAATAGACCTATTAAGAGCAGAATTGGATTTAATACTTTCAGCGCAAAGTGAAAAAGCATTGAGGCCATACATTTTACACAAAAGCTAACAAACCGGATTCTCTACTTGCTAAAAAATTAAGAGGGAAGCTAGCCCACTGCAAAATTTTCAAAATCAAAAGCCCCTCTGGGAACATCACTTATAGCCCAAATGAGATTAAAGAAACCTTTACCACCTTTTTTCAAAAGCTCTATTCATCCACGCAGAAGCAACATACTAATCAAATCTCCACCTTTCTTGAGTCCTATGATCTTCCACATATATCGGCTCAAGAGAGAGAGGGTCTGAACTCTTTAATTACGGTTGAGGAAGTTTTGAAGACAATTAAAAAACTGAAATTAGGTAAAGCCCCAGGTCCGGACGGGTTTTCTAACTTGAACTACAAAAAAATACGCAGAATTTGGTGACCTTATTTAATGCAATGTTTTTTTTTAATTTTTTTTTATTACTTTATTTTTTCTTGTTTTTCTTTAACAAACATCAAAAACATAACAAAACAAAACAATCATACACTCCAGAGGTATCAATAATTCAACAGTTTAGCAATTGCATATGTATAAATAGACTGTTAAAATCTCCTCCCTCCCATCTCTTCGAATACCAATTTTTATGTAATATCTTGTACTCCTAATGGGAAGGCAACTCCCTAATATCAAGGTCACTTAACTTGATACCTCCAATAAGCATACAAAGGAACCAGCACTACTCTCAATATAGTTAACAGTTTAGTACAGAAATCATGTGCCTCTGGGGAAACTCCGGTGAAGAAGGAAAAGAAAAAAAAAAAATCTTCCCTCTTCCCTTATCTCCATCCATTGATATATGTAGATCTTTCTGCCACTCTAACATACCTTTCGTTGGATTTACTTTATCCTGTGGCATTAGAATCTTATGACATCTTGAAATTCGATGCGGTAACGCCTTCTGATATAGCATACTTTCAAAGTCAGTCATCAAATGGCTAATCTTTTTACCATATTCCTTTTCTTTCACCAAGGATTGTAAAGATCTAAATGCCAACCATTGGTTGTTCTTAAGTTTATATTTTTGTTTCAAGTTAGACCAGGATAGTTGGACACCAGATGTGTGGAGATCATCTATAATGGATATTGTCATGAATCAGCCAGTGGCCATATTGGATTTGGGTGTGAACTATGCTGGGGCCATTTTGTGACTGGCAGCGGTGGCCATTTTGGGCTGGGTGGTCTGTCACAGGCTGTTGACACAAGAGACGATACCAGGGGGTTTGGGGCTCCCAGACACCCTGTTATACTGTTATACGGTTATACTGTTATATTATTATGATTATTGTCTAAGGAAATGAGCAGGGTTCCCATCACCATCAATAAAAGTCATCATAATGCATGAGATGGATTGATGTGGAAACCCTGCCCCAATCCCATATACTATGAGGACATTAGGTGGTTTTATGTGGGGTGCGCTTTTACGCTTGTACTTAAATAGACTGACAATGTGTGGAATATGTACACATATGTATATGATAGTATGGGGTAGTCATGCTGGATACATTGCCACATACATCTTGCAACAGGAGAAGGACCCCAGCTGGCCACCAAGGTTAATTCTTTAAGTACACATACTTAAGTCAGGAACAATAGGCTCCCACCAGACATAGGGGCACCATCTATCCAGGGGGCCTCTGGGGTCTCCCTAGCCCAGATCCAGGGGCCTGGGCCATAGCAAAGAGATGTGTCTCTCTTAACTGCCAGCGTCCAAATGACTCTGTTAGCCACACCTAGTGGGCGGCCCAGGGGAGGGGTCTGGAAGTTCCCAGAGCTTACCTCTAGTCCATTGGCTAGAGGTAATCAAGTTACTGTGGAGATTACCCCATTGGCCAAGAGGAAGATAAGGGTTGGACAAAGGGGTAGCCACTCCCTGTACTGTTTTTGTGAGGTGTTTAAATACTTGTGTAAAAATAAAGAAGTTGTTCATAATTTTCATCAAGACTTTGTGTGCAGGTGTATTATTGACCCAAGGGCATATGCTGGCAGAGGAGATCGTTTCTGACTCCATGCCAGGTTTTTTTCCCAGGCACACTACCAAAAGCTGGGACTTATGCTCTTGCATCCGCAAGGAAGGTCCATTGGTCTGAGTCATCCAAATCTTAGGTCTAAAACCTACAGGAGATAAGAGAACTAGGATTCTCTATACTCCATCATCATTGTAGGTTGTGACAGATATTCCCTGCAATTTCCAGCCACCTATTAAGTCAACATTGAACGGTGATAAGAGACACTATAGGGGCACCTAACGAAGGATACCTCGAAAGATTCAATTTATCTTTATTTGTCACCCAAAATTTTTACAATGTTCTTACTCCTCTGGGTAGCCGTTCACTCTTGACATCATTTAACCCATCAATCCACAGCAATGCATTAGGAGTGTCTATTTTTAATATATCATATTCTAAGGACTTCCAACCTGGATTAATGGCAGGAGTACTCCATATCATAATTTGAGAGAGGACAATAGCATTATATATATCTCTTATAGAGGGTGATGCCAATCCACCCTTAAGCATGGGTCTTTTGGTAATTGAGAGAGGGATTCTAGTTCTTTTACCACCCAAAATAAATGCATCTATACTTCTTTGCAGTTTAACAATCCAATATCTTGGCGGAACTTCCGGAATTGTTCTAAGGATATAAGTGATTTTAGGGATCAATATCATCTTACTAATTGCGATTCTAGCTGACCATGACAATTTTACATCTTTCCACTCTAAGAGGATTTTCTGAATCTGTTTCCATATCTTTTCTAAATTAGCTTTCAAAATCTTATTAACCTTGAATGATAGGTCTATACCCAAATGACTTCTTTTATTAGAGTTCCATTTAAAATTAAATGAGCTTTTTAAACTTGTAATTTCTTCAAAGGAGAGATCTCTCCAAATAATATCTGATTTCTCATGGTTGACCTTATAATAAGAAAGTCTTCCAAATTCTTTAAAGATAACATCAAGAGCTCCCAAAGATTGGATAGGGTTCTTCAAAATAACTATCAGATCATCTGCATATATAGCAATTTTATACTCCTTAAGACCAACTTTTACTCCCTCAATATCCTTTGCTTCCCTTATTTTCAATAAAAGAGGCTCCACATAAAGATTAAATAATATGGGAGACAAGGGACAGCCCTGCCTAGTTCCATTTTTTATGGGAAAAAAGATGTTTCATAATTAGGCCCACTGATCTTAGCTGTAGGGTTAATATAAAGAGCCATAATTGCTTTAGAAGCAAATTCATCTAGTCCATAACTTTCCAAGGTAATTTTAAGGAAGTCCCAGCTGACTCTGTTGAGGGCTTTCTCTGCATCTATCGACAGAGCCAAACTGGGGCCCCCATCACTCCTCCCTATAGAGAGAATATCTATCAATGTTCTTATATTATCCCCTCCTTGTCGGGACTTAACAAATCCTGTCTGCTCTGAATTAATCAACTGCAGGATTAAAGGGATCAAACGATTAGTTAACACCTTAGAATATATTTTTAGATCATAATTAATAAGAGAGATAGGTCTATAGCTCTTCCTATCTTCCGGGTCTTTTCCTTCTTTTATTATATTTATAATTTTTGCTTCAGTTAACTCCTCTCTAATAATGCTGCTGTTCTTAATCTCATTAAACATACTGGCCAATAAAGGGGCCAGCTGATCTTTAAACGTTGTAAAGAATTGTTTATCTAGGCCATCAATACCAGGGGTCTTATTGTTTTTTGTTTCATTAATAACCTTTATTATCTCTTTCTCCATTATTGGTTCATTAAGATATAATAGTTCTTCCTCTGATATCTTAGGGAATTTAATATCCTTCAAAAAGTTCTTTATCTCACTCAAACTGGGTTTCTGAAAATCTTTCTGCTTCTCAATATTGTATAATTCTGAGTAGTATTGGAAAAATATGTTGCCGATTTTTTCTGGATGGTTATATAGCTGATTATCTTCTCCCCTGAGTCCCTGGATATGGTTTTTAATTTTTTGATTCTTAACTTTATTGGCCAAATATTTCCCCATTTTTCCTCCCATGAGGTAATTGCTTTGTTGTGCTTTCCAAACCATTCTATCTTGAATTAATTGAAAGATCTTTTTAATTTGTAAATTAATATCTTTAATTTTTTCCATCTTTTGCATGGATGGAAGATTTGTATTGCTATTTTGTAATATATCTAACTGAATATAAAGATTTCTTAGGGTTGTTCCCCTAGCTCTCTTCATTCGCACTTCTTTTTCTATTAGAATGCCTCTAACTAATGCTTTTAGTGTACACCATATGAGTGAAGGAGATGATACTGAATCTATATTTAAGCGCATAAATTCTCTGATAGCTGATCTTATTTCTTCTATATATATCTTATCTTTTAAAATCAGAGGTTCTATTCTCCAATTTCTTATTTTACCATAGGTTTCAACCCCTTTTAGTTCCGACATCAGTGGAAAGTGATCTGATATTGCAGTAGATAAGATAGAAAGTTTTTTTGTATCATATAACACTGAAGGATCCCCCAAGAAATAATCTATTCTAGAGTATACATTATATTTCTTTGAGTGATATGTAAACTCTATCTTTTCTGGATTAAATGTTCTCCAAATATCAAAGAGGTCAGGCTCTATCATTAATTTTTTAATTCTTAATCTTAAATGACTCGAAGTATTATTATTTTTCTTATATTTAGATTTTGATCTATCCTGAACTGGATCTATAGCTAGATTTAAGTCACCACATATAATAACTTTTCCTTTTTTATATTTATGAACTAACTTCGATATTTTTATAAGAAATCTCTCTTGATTCTTATTTGGGGCATATATATTTACAATTGTATAAATGCTTTTATTTATTTCTCCTACCCACAATATATATCTTCCCTCTATATCAATCTTTTTAAACTCTTCCTCCACCACTAAGTTAGCTTTAAATAATATCAAGACGCCCCTCGTTTTACTAGTATAATTAGCATCTACTCTCTTCAAAAAATATTTATTATTTAATAGATGGTTATACTTCATTTTCAGATGTGTTTCTTGTAAGCAGATTATTTCTGCACCTGATTTATTATATTCTGAAAATGCAATTTTTCTTTTAATGGGCATATTCAATCCATTGGTGTTATGTGATATTATCCTTAATGACATAGTTTCTTTATTGACTTAATTCCTCTTAACCTATGTGTAACGGCTACCCAAGAAGTGAGAGGGTACCAGCCGTTGGAGACGTCCTTTTCCCTGGCAAGCGGCTGTGTAAAAGTGAAGTTGGTATAATCCCATCCAAGAGTTCCAGAGGGAAAGTCAGGTTCAGCATTAAATATCCATATAGAAGCACTGCGCAGTCTCAGATGCCCAGACCACCCATATTGGACGACACTTTCTTGGGAGTCAAAGAATACTGACTTTATTTTGTTATATGCAGAAATATATATACACATCTCTTTCCACAGGTAATACACATGCCCATATTTGGCCACTCAATACACATAGAGAGACAATAGGTGGGTCACACCTCCCTGAGGCTACATGGCTACTTTTGATACAATCAGACACTGATTAGATCATCCTTCCCTTTGTTCCATCTTCACAATGTTAACACTTCACACAATGGACCTCTCTTGCGTATGAAGAGTCTCTGTAATAGGATTATCTATTAGCCTAGTAGCTGTAATATTCCGATCCAATATATTCTGTAGAACATAAAACAACATATCTACAGTACAGCAATGTGATCATATTTTAACCATAATAGTTAAATAACCATAAAACAGGGTAAAACAGTGATGGGTTCCGTTACACACCTCCCCCGTGACCATAAGCCGGCATACACGGTCTGATCCCAACGGATTGGCCTGGGGATGTCCGGACAAAACAATTTGTTGGTCACTTCTATAGTTTGACAACCCATCAGCATTACTGCAATTCACATTTCCTCACATTTCAAGAAAAAAACAAACGCACACTTCATACAGCATTCACAGCAATAAACATTTCAAGGAGAGGGAAAATACATTTTACAAACTGGTTTCAGACAATTAAATAATGAGGCAGAAAAACATCAGCCTTCCAAATGAACTGAAGTCCTTTAGCAAAACCGTCCCAAGTTGCAGAGTACATTCCTCCCCCAGCTCGTGGTCGGGCCCCTATTGTACAGGGCCCACTGTTCTCCCCCTGTACACCCACCCAAAAAAATCCAGGATCCCATCCCAACAGTCCAGGATCCCAGTGTCCAAAAGGTGGGCCACAATCTCTGTCCCATAGAAACCCCTTTCCATATAAAACGTTCCCGCTCATCCCCTCTATCGTCGGCTAATGCTCGGTACTTTTGGAGGGTGGGGTCCTGTCTAGTTTCCCTCACAAGCTCTTCGGGGTTATCCCACGCTATGGGTCTCTCTGTGGCGGTAGTGCTAAGTGTCTGCTTGTGGCTTACCTGGGTCTCCCGACCTGTTGTAGGATTGTCCTCTGTATGGGTCTGTGAGCGGGTGGTCACGGGACAAGCAGCAGCAGTCGTGGGTAAAAAGGCTGAGGCTAGAGGGCCAATATCGTTGCCCAGCACAACCTCAGCAGGTAAATTGTCCATGATGCCTACTGTGGTCTTTCCTGACCCGACTCCCCAATCCAAGTGTACCCGGGCGGTGGGTAAGTGAAAAACAGCCCCCCCTGCGACACGAACAGCAACGGTACGATTAGATACATGCTCCGGTTTCACAAGATGTTTCTGCACCAACGTGATGGTAGCGCCAGTGTCTCTTAGGCCTTGTGCTACCTGTCCATTTACACGCACCTCCTGGCGGTGATGCTGGCGGTTATCTGGGGATGCAGCTTGTATGGGGTTTGCCTCGTACAGGATGCCCAAACACTCCTCAGGGCTCCCTTCGGTTTCCAGGCAGTTAGCAGCAGAGGTACGTGATAAAGGGATCTCTGGGTTATTGGTCGGGCGCCTCCAGTTGTTATTGGCTGATCCCAAGGGGCAATAACGAGCAATATGCCCCGGGTTGCCGCAGCGATGGCACGTCATTTTGTAAGAATCCCGGGGTTGGTGGTTAGACCCCTGAGGCCGTGGCAGTCCTGGGGGTACTGGGACCCGAAATACTGTGCGTGCAGCAGGCATTGAGGTGCGTGGCTCTGCTCTAGAGGTTGGTCGTGTGGACCCTTGGCTCACCTTTCTGGACTCTGCGTATTCGTCCGCTAGCCGTGCTGCCTCAATTAAGTTAGCAGGGCGACGATCTCTCACCCAATCCTGTATGTCTGCCGCCAGATCTTGGAAGAAATGTTCCATCAGGAATAGCTGTAGTACTTCCTCTCCTGTGTTGGCATTGCACCCTCGCACCCAATGTGATGCCACCCTTTGTATCTTGCTGGCCCATTCCATGTGGGAGTCTGCAGCCTTCTTTTTAGACTCCCTGAAGCGACGGCGATATGTTTCCGGGGTGACGGCATATCTGGTGAGCAGTGCAGCCTTCACCCGGCGATACTGCGCAATATCTTCCTCAGTAAGCGGCCGAAAAGCCTCATTTGCTTTTCCTGATAGCTTTCCAGCCAAAATAGTGACCCATTGGTCTGGTGGTATTTGGTGTAGTGAGCACTGCCTCTCGAAGTCAGCCAAATATCCATCAATTTCTTCCTCACTTTCCACAAACGCTTTGAAGGCAGTGAAGGGTATTTTCTGCCCTGTAGCAGCGGGTGGGGAAGCATGAACTGTATGTGCCAGGGGTTGTCTAGCTCTTGCCAGTTCAAGTTCGTGCCCCCTCCTATTTTGTATCTCCATTCTCGCTTCCCGGAACAGCTGATCTATTAGCTCCACGGATGTTGCTGGGTACATGGATAATCTCCGCTGAACCAGGTTTGTAATTTCCTCCTCCTCGCTGACAGGGGTAGGTTGGTCCACGCCCTCCATGGATCGATCCATCTCGTCCAGCTCCAGTAGGTCAGCTATCAGCTCTCTCCGTGGTCGGTTGTTGGCACTCCTTCCTCTGGTTTCCAAGAGATCCTTTAGTGTGGGTCTTTTCAGTTTAGCGTACTGGGATTCCATTCAGCACTTGCGTTGGGGATGAAAAGGACCATCCCACCACTGCCAACCAATGTAACGGCTACCCCGGTAGTGAGAGGGTACCAGCCGTTGGAGACGTCCTTTTCCCTGGCAAGCGGCTGTGTAAAAGTGAAGTTGGTATAATCCCATCCAAGAGTTCCAGAGGGAAAGTCAGGTTCAGCATTAAATATCCATATAGAAGCACTGCGCAGTCTCAGATGCCCAGACCACCCATATTGGACGACACTTTCTTGGGAGTCAAAGAATACTGACTTTATTTTGTTATATGCAGAAATATATATACACATCTCTTTCCACAGGTAATACACATGCCCATATTTGGCCACACAATACACATAGAGAGACAATAGGTGGGTCACACCTCCCTGAGGCTACATGGCTACTTTTGATACAATCAGACACTGATTAGATCATCCTTCCCTTTGTTCCATCTTCACAATGTGAACACTTCACACAATGGACCTCTCTTGCGTATGAAGAGTCTCTGTAATAGGATTATCTATTAGCCTAGTAGCTGTAATATTCCGATCCAATATATTCTGTAGAACATAAAACAACATATCTACAGTACAGCAATGTGATCATATTTTAACCATAATAATTAAATAACCATAAAACAGGGTAAAACAGTGATGGGTTCCGTTACACTATGTTTCCCTTCCTATCCTCACTATTTAACTTTGTGCTTCTCTGTTCCTTTAAACATACATACTGACTACAATCATACCGAATATGACCCATCCTATCACTCATGTTGGGTCAAAATCCTATGGGCTAATTAGCCAATGTTTAGAAGTGGTAGGTGAACCTTTCTAATGGAAGCAGCTACCTCCCAATCTCTTAAAAACCTATAAGCATATATCTATGCAGGGTTATTAAAGCATTTCTGACAGAATCTTTACCTCAAAATTTGAGGGAACAAACAAAAAACAAACAAACACAAACCTGGGCAATGTATTATTAAGCCCTTCTCATCATATATATATATATATATATAGACGGCCTATGTTGCCCAATTCCAACTCTGTGCAAATTTCCTATAAACAGGTGCCAACGCTTCATTTATTGAGATTTCTTAAGTTATATTTATTACCTGTGTCATCCTTATAACTACATTTTTATCATTAAATATGACAGTGCCAAATCCTTATCTATAAACATAGCTATGTAACTTTTAACCTCTTAATTAAAGTGACCTGTGCTAACCTTGTACCTAAAACCTTATATTATCCTCTATGTATATTTCCCTTCTTTAATAGAAGGCTATTTCTCTACCACCAATGTAAATAAAAGAAAAAGGGGAAAAAAAAAAGGACAGATTTAATATATGCAAATTTCAATCTCCTCTTTCACCTTTTTCTCAGTTTTCTTTCCCCCAACCTCCCCATCTCCTATCCGCCCTCCATATGTGACTACTTAATATCATATCCATTCTAATCCCCATCCTTTAAGGCTATATGTGAAATTTTATGACCCCTGCCTATTATAAAGGCAGGAGATTTATTAAAACCTTTAGAGGTTAATTAATCTAAAAAGTGCATAGATTTTTACCATTATTATAAAATTACCTAAGCTCTCATCCAAGAGATCTACTTCTCTTCCCTCCTTACATTTTTATGACATATTGGAGGGGCGGAGGGGACGGATGTAGGGGGAGAAAACACCATATAAAGGAAAGACGAAAAGGAGTGATCTAAATAAAAAAAAAACATTTTAAAATCCAATTATCAGAAGCTGCAATTATCCTCTGTCATGGGGATCAGATATCACTCTTCTAGATGGATCTTCCAATTCCTCAGGCAGTCTGTTCCCTCTTTGACTGAGTGAATTCTATACCATCTGGCGTCTTTAATTATTGCAAGACCCTGTGGAAATATCCATTTATAGCATATATTTTCTTTTCTCAGTGCCAAAGTTATTCTAGAATATTCTTTACGTTTATTTAGCGTGTATGCTGATATATCCCCAAATATTTGGATATTCTGGTATGGTGGTTTCAAGATCTTCTCTCTATAACTTGCACGCATAATGTCTTCTTTATAATTCAACAAATGCACTTTGACCATGACATCTCTAGGTCTTCCATTCTCTTTATTTCCTGATGTCTGAATTCTATGCAATAGATCAAATTTGTTTGGTACTGTCTCAAAATCTGGAACAAACGAGGAGAGGAGCTTTATTATATATTTTGTCAAATCTGTGTCTTTAAGATCTTCTGAAATTCCTTTTATTCGTATATTATTCC
Source organism: Discoglossus pictus (assembly GCA_027410445.1). Lineage (NCBI taxonomy): Eukaryota > Metazoa > Chordata > Amphibia > Anura > Alytidae > Discoglossus > Discoglossus pictus. The sequence continues at coordinate 49,903,809 of CM050176.1, forward strand.
TTTTAGATCTATCTTCCAGGCTGGAAATCTTATTTGTTAAATCTTGTATATTTTCTTCTAGTTTTTTATTCTGTGTCTGGAGCATGTTATTTTCCATTATTTGTTTGTCCATTACTATTTCTATGGCCATGACTTTAGTGGCACAGTCCTTAATGGCCTTAGTATTAGAAATGATTTGTTCTTTAATCTCTGTCAGAAAGTTAAGCTGGAACTCCTCTAATAAGGTTTTCATTCTAGTCACCGTTAGTAGCTCTTCCACCTCTTGTGATTTTTCTCTTATCTCAGTATTATCTTCTACACTGCCCAGACTTTGGTTCGGGGTCAAATCTGAAGTTTGATCTGTCTCAGATGACTCCATTCCCCCTTTCCCTTTTTCTTTTGATTCTAATTTCGGCAAAAACATATTATCAATTTTTTGAAGTTTCTTCTCTTTCTTCTCTTTATTTTTAGAGTTCCTCATCCTGAGTTATAGATGCAAAGTATATTTATTCCAGCACTTTGACACAGATAAGCTTGCTTTTCCTCTCTTTTCTTTCCCTCTTCTGTTTTGTTTCCAGATAAGGCCAATAAACGTGCTCAGTTACTATACTAACAGTAAGGAGAGATATACAAAGATGCAAATGTCTCTGATAACATTGATTCTGATTCTTTGTATTACCGTCAGTAACTATACAAGACAAATAACGTTGCTTTTTAAAAAACATTTTTTATCTGGCTCTGTTCCTTTAAGAAAGCTGTTACCATATCAGTCAGCATTTCAGTCAGCCATGTGAAATATCCCAGAAAATAAAAAGCCACCCACTCACCATTATAGTCCTTTCCTTCTACAGTTTCTTGCTTATGTCTGGATATTTTTTTAAGATACAGGAGTTTACCCTTTATGATATGTGTTCAGGCATAAAATATCATATACAGCATATTTTGTTATAATGGGAGTGCCCCAGGGACTAATATCAATCCCATCACTCACCCCTCCCTGTCTTCCTCAGCCTGCCAGCCACCTGATGTCCCTTCTAACCATATTAAAAATCTAGGTGTGAATCTCACCCGTAACACCGCACATCTTGACAAATCCAATTATACGGCCATCTACAAAACATTCACCCAAAATCTGGGCAAAACACCCTATCTCATGGTTAGGACATATCCACTCATTTAAAATTAACCTCCTTCCCCGCCTTATGTATTTATTTCGCTCCCTACCGATCGCCTTAAATTACATGGATTTAGACAAACTACAACGCCAAGTCTTTAAATTTATAAGACAGAATAAATCACATTGTATCTCTAAGTCAACTATGTTCATCCATAAATCAAAAGGAGGTCTCTCCTGCCCCAATTTTAAATGATAATTTAAAGAGGCACAATTGGCCTTTGTTCCAATTGCGCACTCCCCTACTCACCAACCTCTTTGGATATTTATTGAGAACTTTATGATGGCCCCATATACGAGGGATTCTATTCAATGGTTCCCAAACCCACTGACATGCTTGGGTAAATTGGGCAGTCCGTATATAAAGTATTCCTTAAATATTTGGTCATGGGCTGTCCGCAAATTTCAGCTGATCCCGAAGTACCCCACTCCTACTCCCTTAATACCCAATCCCAGATTCCCGGATACTCTCCCTGCAACCTCTTTATTATGGTGGAAATCCCATAATCTACTGACAGTGACTTCCTGGTTTCGAGATAATACTACCTTAACATACACTCAACTAAAAGAAGAATTCAATATCCCCATTCAGGAACATTATACATTTTGTAGATTTAAATACTTTCTTTCCACAATAGAAAATACACTAGGTAAGCGGACTTCAAATTGGTTTACTAGGTTATGTCTGTCTGCTCATCTTACAAAAGGTATTGTGGGTATCCTATATGATACTTTTAACTGCCCTCCCGCCACCCCTCTCCCAAAATATATGCAGAGATGGGAAGAAGACTTAAATGGCAAGTGGGATATGGGGACTTGGAAGAACTCTTGGCAAACCCTTACCATGGGATCTTTGAGCAGTAATATTCTGGAGACCTCTATTAAGGTTCTTCATAGGATATATACAGTATCACCCCAGACAAACTATTTAGATGAAAACTCTCCCCTAATCCTAATTCCTTAAGAGCTTGTCAGATTCCTGGGACCTTTTTCCACACTTGGTGGTCATGTCCCCTGGTTCAGTCTCTCTGTACCAAGGTTTTCCACTTAGCCTCAACCATATTTTTCACGCCTGTTACAGCTAAGGTGGACATAGGGCTGATAGACTCCTTCAGTACTTAATGCTAGCAATAAAGAGTCATATAGCCAGACAATGGAATGCTCCCACTCTTACTTTACAATCAGTCATCAATAAGATGAACTATATTGCAATAAATGAAAGGCTAAGCCTATTTTTCTCCAGATATGGAATCCCTGGATTCATTCTCCCTTTGGCCCCCTATCACGTGAAATCTTCTTAATTAACATTCTGCTATCCTTTGCTAATACTTAGATTGGAGCTATGGACCGGGGACTGGAGGAAGCGGGATGGGTGGTGGATCCGAGCTGGTAACCAACAGGACTTATACTTCAATACCCTTGAAACAAAAATCTGTTTGCAAATTTAAATTTCTTCTGTAGTCAACAGTGCTTTTTATTTTTCTCTTTTATTATACTGTTTTAGCTCATTTAGAGTTATATTGTGTCTATACAACATAGTTTGTTTTTTTGTTTTTCTTTTCTGTTCGTTTCTTACTTAGGCTCTGGATGTTTGCTCTGCTAGACCGAGCCTAGTAAACTGTTTTATTTTAGGTAAACTTTTTCCTTAGAAAATTGGAAAAACTTAGGTAACCTGGCTACCCTTAGACCTTCCCACAATTGAGGATAGATCTTTTTGCCGCACATTAATTTGGAATAATTGCATTGAACTGCGTATTAATATTAGTTAACTTACTGCTTCTATTATAACATAAACAATAGGTATAATAGTGTATTGATAAACAAAAAGAAAAAAATAAATCATAATTATGATAAAAGAAGATATGTATATTCCAACTTCTACAGCCCAAATAGATGTCTATAATATAGTATCTAATCCATAATTATAAAATTACTAGCGACCTCCCCGTAAAAATGACTGGGCAATACAATTTGAAGCCATGGGAATGCTGTTTGACACATAGTGTAAAGCTTTATCTACTCTGAGGACCTTTGGCACTCATTGCGAGCCTCTCCTCTCATGTACTTTTGCTCCTCTGAGCACCTTCGGTGCTCATCACAAAGACAGATATATTTATCTATATTTTTTAAAATAATAATTCATTAATTAGTTACTTAATAAATTAATAAACTTTACCTATTTGTAATTAATATATCCAGCAATCAATAGCCTGAAGAGCTAACAATCTCTTTTTATTTTCCTGCAGCATACAATGTACAGTTGGACTGTTGCTGCTCTGAGGAGAAAGTGTCATCAATGTCCCAACTGTGCATTAGAAATAGGCTGAGCGCGCATCCATAGATTTCTTTTTTTTTTTTTATTGATTTTTATTAGACAGGTCAGACATAAAACATAGAACAGCAAACACATTAGAAGTGGTAAATAGGAATTAACAATAAACGTATTTAACATATCTGTTTTCTAGTGTGTCGTCTGCCTGTCCAAAACTCTCCTTTTTCCGTTTTTCTGGTATTATGATAGCTGACAATAACTTTTAATTAACTTAGAGCTAGTGAAGAAACTATGTTTAATGAAGTCCCATAACTATGGGAAGAATTCTGTGATCTTGGATTCCTGACCACCTGTTGTCTTGAGCTTAATTGGTAGCAACTAATAGATTGAATACTCAGTGTTTAGGTTACTGTATGGGGCCAATGATGTTGGGTAAGTTAAGACTACTCCTGCTATGGTTCCCTTACTAGCTTCTTTGGAGGGAAAAGTGTCACTCACCCTATTCATCTGCCGTGTCTTGTCTCCCAGGCGGCCCAGCAGGAGGCCCAGCGCTTGTAGTTATGGTTAACCTCAGCGGACAAAATGCTCATGGATCGAACAAACTCAATTTTGTTTAAGACTACTTCAAACAATGGGGTGGGTGATTTCCAATTGGCGGCTACTACTATCCTAACTGCTAGGAAAATTTGGTCGGTTAGGAATTGTTCTGAGTTGGACATCCCTTCTACTGGTAATCCCAGGATGGCCTCCTCTGGTCTCATGGGATAGCTTTGACCCCATAGTTTCTCCAGAGTTTTGTAAGTGTCCACCCAGGTGTGTCTAATCATAGGGCATTTCCATAGTTTATGGATTAGAGTCCCTTTCTGGTTGCAGCCCCTTTCGCAGGTGTCGCTAATCGTCTGGTTTCCTATGTGCATTCTTACTGGGGTTAGGTACCACCTCATAATAACTTTATAGGAGTTTTCCTTCATAATTACGTTAAGTGATGTGTTTTTGGCTTGTTTCCGAATGATGTTCCATTGGTCTCTGTCTAAATTTATGTTGAGGTCAGCTTCCCATGCTGACTCATAGTGTAATTTAGGGGGCATGACTAACTCGCTTAAATGGTTATATATTATGGAGATGTTTCCTTTCCCTCCCTGGAAGTTAATGCAACATTTTTCGAATAAGGATATATTTTGCCCTCCTTTATTCTTAATGATGTGAGTTAATCTTTGGTTTATAGCGAGTAGGTTAAGCCATTCCCCCGGAGGAAGGGGTTTGTCCTCTAAGAATGCGGTGGTGGACCATTTTTGATTAACAACCGGTAAATCTGCCGCAATTGAGCAATTATTATCAATCCACCATCTGTATTGAGCATTAGAGTTTATTTTGGGGTTTGTTGATAGTGGCCATAGAGGGCTAAGCCCGGACTCTGGGCCCAGTAGCCTGTTTCTCTTATTTATATCTTTCCATAGGTTAATTGAGTGCCTCACACTATATGGGATTGATTGGGGTAACTTGAAGCCCTGTTGGGTTGAGAGCCATAGTAACTAAAGCATGATTAAATCATTAGTCCCTAGTATGTGTTTTTCTAATTGAACCCATACCGGGGGGGAGTCCCTGACATACCACTTAGCTAGTTGTGCTAATCTAGCTGCTTTAAAGTACCTGGAAATGTCTGGAAATCCGAGCCCACCACCCTTCTTAGTCGCAGTAGTTGTTTCTCTGTTTATTCTAGGTTTTTTATTGTTCCACAGAAAACTCATTAATAATTTTTGTATTTTTTTCAAATCTATCGCTAATATCGAGATAGGTATGGTCCTAAACAGGTAGAGCAGTTTGGGGAGTACGTTCATTTTGACGGCATGTAGCTTTCCTAACCACAAAATCTTTAGTTCTGACCACCTGTGCAGGTCCCTAGTTAATTGTTTAATGAGGGTTGGGTAGTTTGCTTCATATAGGGTCTTAGTTGATTTTGTTATTTGTATGCCTAGGTAGTTGATAGAATTCGGGGCCCATTTTATTGGGAAGTTATTGGCTAGTAGTTTTTCCATGGAGGGAGGAAGTGATATATTAAGGGCTATGCTTTTACTTGTGTTAATTTAGAATCCTGACAGTGGGCCAAATTTAGACAAAAGTTTGAATAGGTTGGGAAGACTATCCAGGGAGTTTGATATTGTTAGCAGGATGTCATCAGCAAAAAGGCTTATTTTATGATCTGTCGGGCCGACCCGTATACCCGATATGTCAGTGTGCTGACGAATGGCAATTGCTAGGGGCTCTATACTAAGGGCGAACAACAATGGTGATAGAGGGCACCCCTGTCTTGTCCCCCTCGTGATGTTGAATTTTAGTGAATTGTGTCCTTGGTATGTAACCTGTGCGGTTGGTTCCGAGTATAATGACGCGATGCTTCGCAGAAAACCTTCCGGAATTCTGAATTTGTTCAGTGTGGCTTTCATAAATGTCCAATCTAACCTATCAAATGCCTTCTCGGCATCAAGCGTCAACACCATTGCGCGGCCTTCATCACTTTTGGTTATGTCAATAAGGTCAATAATTTTTCTGGTATTGTCTGGCGCTTCTCTCCCCTTAATGAACCTTACTTGGTCCGGATGTACCACTTCAGGTAACAGATTCGCTAGTCTGGACGCTAAGATTTTGGTGTATATTTTTAAATCTGTGTTGATCAGAGATATTGGTCTATAGCTAGCACATTGGGATGGGTCTTTGCCCGGTTTAGGAATCAGTATTATTTTAGCTTCTAAGAATTCCGGTTTAATTTTTCCACCGGCTAAGAAGCTGTTAAATAGCTTATGTAAGGTGGGGCTAAGTAGGTCGCTCATATGTTTGTAGTAGAGGTTGGAGTAGCCATCTGGCCCTGGGGCCCCGTGTGCCTTTGTGGACTTGATCGCATCCTGTATTTCTTCGACCGAGATGGGCTCTAAGAGTGATTTGGCTTTGGTAGAGTCTAATTGGGGTAGGTTTAAGTTACTTAGTGTATTTTCAATTTCTAGTTTGTGGGTTGGGGTGCCTGATTTGGGTGTTTTGCTATAAAGGTCCGCATAAAATTGTCTGAATTTGCTTACTATTTGATCTGGTTTAAAAACTGTCTGCCTATTTTTGGTGATTATTTTGGCTATGAATGAGTTTGCTCTTTTTTCTTTTAGTCTAGTGGCCAGCATTCTATAGGGTTTGTTTGCGTATCTGAAGAATTTAGCTTCAGTTCGCTGTAGGATAGTGACCATTTTCCCTCTTAAAATAGTGTTTAGTTCTTGCTTGTCCATAGTACCTTCTCGTGGGTATGTCTTGATTTATCTCTAACAAATAGTTTCTGTGCTTCTGCAATTTTCTGGTTTAGGAGTAAGATTTGTGCTTGGTCTTTTTTCTTTTTGATTGAGCTAATTTGTATACAGACTCCCCTGATCACTGCTTTGTGAGCTGCCCAAATTCCATCTATGTCTATCTCCCCTACTGTGTTGAGGTCAAGATAATCTACGATTGCATCCATAGATTTCTTGAGGAGCTTCATCTGCTGGATACTTGGAGGCTGAAACATCAGGGAGAAAGGGAGTACACATTTTATTCCCCAGTGCATGGCTCATACTCCAGAATATATACATTGCTAATGGATTCATCTTTGTTTGATGGCTTAGTTGCCTTTGAAATACGCCCCTGTCCCTGGTCCGACCACTCTGTGGTCCACATGTCCCTTGATTTTGGAACTGTATACAAACCCCCATATACATGGAAGCTTAATGACAAGCTCCTCTCCAAACAAACCTTTCAGGACCAGGTAGCCTCGGACCTCAGCCTATACTTCTTAAATAACCTGACCCCTGGCGCGGATTTAGGGTAGGTTTGGGCAGCACATAAAGCCGTTATTGGGGGCTCTTGCATTAAACTATCTGCTGCACACAAGAGACAAAAAGAAAAAGGGAAGTTGAGATCAGAGCGACACTTTTAGCTTTAGAAAAAGCTAACCAGACCAATCCCTCAACCCAACGCCGTAAACAAATAGACCTATTAAGAGCAGAATTGGATTTAATACTTTCAGCGCAAAGTGAAAAAGCATTGAGGCCATACATTTTACACAAAAGCTAACAAACCGGATTCTCTACTTGCTAAAAAATTAAGAGGGAAGCTAGCCCACTGCAAAATTTTCAAAATCAAAAGCCCCTCTGGGAACATCACTTATAGCCCAAATGAGATTAAAGAAACCTTTACCACCTTTTTTCAAAAGCTCTATTCATCCACGCAGAAGCAACATACTAATCAAATCTCCACCTTTCTTGAGTCCTATGATCTTCCACATATATCGGCTCAAGAGAGAGAGGGTCTGAACTCTTTAATTACGGTTGAGGAAGTTTTGAAGACAATTAAAAAACTGAAATTAGGTAAAGCCCCAGGTCCGGACGGGTTTTCTAACTTGAACTACAAAAAAATACGCAGAATTTGGTGACCTTATTTAATGCAATGTTTTTTTTTTATTTTTTTTTATTACTTTATTTTTTCTTGTTTTTCTTTAACAAACATCAAAAACATAACAAAACAAAACAATCATACACTCCAGAGGTATCAATAATTCAACAGTTTAGCAATTGCATATGTATAAATAGACTGTTAAAATCTCCTCCCTCCCATCTCTTCGAATACCAATTTTTATGTAATATCTTGTACTCCTAATGGGAAGGCAACTCCCTAATATCAAGGTCACTTAACTTGATACCTCCAATAAGCATACAAAGGAACCAGCACTACTCTCAATATAGTTAACAGTTTAGTACAGAAATCATGTGCCTCTGGGGAAACTCCGGTGAAGAAGGAAAAGAAAAAAAAAAAATCTTCCCTCTTCCCTTATCTCCATCCATTGATATATGTAGATCTTTCTGCCACTCTAACATACCTTTCGTTGGATTTACTTTATCCTGTGGCATTAGAATCTTATGACATCTTGAAATTCGATGCGGTAACGCCTTCTGATATAGCATACTTTCAAAGTCAGTCATCAAATGGCTAATCTTTTTACCATATTCCTTTTCTTTCACCAAGGATTGTAAAGATCTAAATGCCAACCATTGGTTGTTCTTAAGTTTATATTTTTGTTTCAAGTTAGACCAGGATAGTTGGACACCAGATGTGTGGAGATCATCTATAATGGATATTGTCATGAATCAGCCAGTGGCCATATTGGATTTGGGTGTGAACTATGCTGGGGCCATTTTGTGACTGGCAGCGGTGGCCATTTTGGGCTGGGTGGTCTGTCACAGGCTGTTGACACAAGAGACGATACCTGGGGGTTTGGGGCTCCCAGACACCCTGGTATACTGTTATACGGTTATACTGTTATATTATTATGATTATTGTCTAAGGAAATGAGCAGGGTTCCCATCACCATCAATAAAAGTCATCATAATGCATGAGATGGATTGATGTGGAAACCCTGCCCCAATCCCATATACTATGAGGACATTAGGTGGTTTTATGTGGGGTGCGCTTTTACGCTTGTACTTAAATAGACTGACAATGTGTGGAATATGTACACATATGTATATGATAGTATGGGGTAGTCATGCTGGATACATTGCCACATACATCTTGCAACAGGAGAAGGACCCCAGCTGGCCACCAAGGTTAATCCTTTAAGTACACATACTTAAGTCAGGAACAATAGGCTCCCACCAGACATAGGGGCACCATCTATCCAGGGGGCCTCTGGGGTCTCCCTAGCCCAGATCCAGGGGCCTGGGCCATAGCAAAGAGATGTGTCTCTCTTAACTGCCAGCGTCCAAATGACTCTGTTAGCCACACCTAGTGGGCGGCCCAGGGGAGGGGTCTGGAAGTTCCCAGAGCTTACCTCTAGTCCATTGGCTAGAGGTAATCAAGTTACTGTGGAGATTACCCCATTGGCCAAGAGGAAGATAAGGGTTGGACAAAGGGGTAGCCACTCCCTGTACTGTTTTTGTGAGGTGTTTAAATACTTGTGTAAAAATAAAGAAGTTGTTCATAATTTTCATCAAGACTTTGTGTGCAGGTGTATTATTGACCCAAGGGCATATGCTGGCAGAGGAGATCGTTTCTGACTCCATGCCAGGTTTTTTTCCCAGGCACACTACCAAAAGCTGGGACTTATGCTCTTGCATCCGCAAGGAAGGTCCATTGGTCTGAGTCATCCAAATCTTAGGTCTAAAACCTACAGGAGATAAGAGAACTAGGATTCTCTATACTCCATCATCATTGTAGGTTGTGACAGATATTCCCTGCAATTTCCAGCCACCTATTAAGTCAACATTGAACGGTGATAAGAGACACTATAGGGGCACCTAACGAAGGATACCTCGAAAGATTCAATTTATCTTTATTTGTCACCCAAAATTTTTACAATGTTCTTACTCCTCTGGGTAGCCGTTCACTCTTGACATCATTTAACCCATCAATCCACAGCAATGCATTAGGAGTGTCTATTTTTAATATATCATATTCTAAGGACTTCCAACCTGGATTAATGGCAGGAGTACTCCATATCATAATTTGAGAGAGGACAATAGCATTATATATATCTCTTATAGAGGGTGATGCCAATCCACCCTTAAGCATGGGTCTTTTGGTAATTGAGAGAGGGATTCTAGTTCTTTTACCACCCAAAATAAATGCATCTATACTTCTTTGCAGTTTAACAATCCAATATCTTGGCGGAACTTCCGGAATTGTTCTAAGGATATAAGTGATTTTAGGGATCAATATCATCTTACTAATTGCGATTCTAGCTGACCATGACAATTTTACATCTTTCCACTCTAAGAGGATTTTCTGAATCTGTTTCCATATCTTTTCTAAATTAGCTTTCAAAATCTTATTAACCTTGAATGATAGGTCTATACCCAAATGACTTCTTTTATTAGAGTTCCATTTAAAATTAAATGAGCTTTTTAAACTTGTAATTTCTTCAAAGGAGAGATCTCTCCAAATAATATCTGATTTCTCATGGTTGACCTTATAATAAGAAAGTCTTCCAAATTCTTTAAAGATAACATCAAGAGCTCCCAAAGATTGGATAGGGTTCTTCAAAATAACTATCAGATCATCTGCATATATAGCAATTTTATACTCCTTAAGACCAACTTTTACTCCCTCAATATCCTTTGCTTCCCTTATTTTCAATAAAAGAGGCTCCACATAAAGATTAAATAATATGGGAGACAAGGGACAGCCCTGCCTAGTTCCATTTTTTATGGGAAAAAAGATGTTTCATAATTAGGCCCACTGATCTTAGCTGTAGGGTTAATATAAAGAGCCATAATTGCTTTAGAAGCAAATTCATCTAGTCCATAACTTTCCAAGGTAATTTTAAGGAAGTCCCAGCTGACTCTGTTGAGGGCTTTCTCTGCATCTATCGACAGAGCCAAACTGGGGCCCCCATCACTCCTCCCTATAGAGAGAATATCTATCAATGTTCTTATATTATCCCCTCCTTGTCGGGACTTAACAAATCCTGTCTGCTCTGAATTAATCAACTGCAGGATTAAAGGGATCAAACGATTAGTTAACACCTTAGAATATATTTTTAGATCATAATTAATAAGAGAGATAGGTCTATAGCTCTTCCTATCTTCCGGGTCTTTTCCTTCTTTTATTATATTTATAATTTTTGCTTCAGTTAACTCCTCTCTAATAATGCTGCTGTTCTTAATCTCATTAAACATACTGGCCAATAAAGGGGCCAGCTGATCTTTAAACGTTGTATAGAATTGTTTATCTAGGCCATCAATACCAGGGGTCTTATTGTTTTTTGTTTCATTAATAACCTTTATTATCTCTTTCTCCATTATTGGTTCATTAAGATATAATAGTTCTTCCTCTGATATCTTAGGGAATTTAATATCCTTCAAAAAGTTCTTTATCTCACTCAAACTGGGTTTCTGAAAATCTTTCTGCTTCTCAATATTGTATAATTCTGAGTAGTATTGGAAAAATATGTTGCCGATTTTTTCTGGATGGTTATATAGCTGATTATCTTCTCCCCTGAGTCCCTGGATATGGTTTTTAATTTTTTGATTCTTAACTTTATTGGCCAAATATTTCCCCATTTTTCCTCCCATGAGGTAATTGCTTTGTTGTGCTTTCCAAACCATTCTATCTTGAATTAATTGAAAGATCTTTTTAATTTGTAAATTAATATCTTTAATTTTTTCCATCTTTTGCATGGATGGAAGATTTGTATTGCTATTTTGTAATATATCTAACTGAATATAAAGATTTCTTAGGGTTGTTCCCCTAGCTCTCTTCATTCGCACTTCTTTTTCTATTAGAATGCCTCTAACTAATGCTTTTAGTGTACACCATATGAGTGAAGGAGATGATACTGAATCTATATTTAAGCGCATAAATTCTCTGATAGCTGATCTTATTTCTTCTATATATATCTTATCTTTTAAAATCAGAGGTTCTATTCTCCAATTTCTTATTTTACCATAGGTTTCAACCCCTTTTAGTTCCGACATCAGTGGAAAGTGATCTGATATTGCAGTAGATAAGATAGAAAGTTTTTTTGTATCATATAACACTGAAGGATCCCCCAAGAAATAATCTATTCTAGAGTATACATTATATTTCTTTGAGTGATATGTAAACTCTATCTTTTCTGGATTAAATGTTCTCCAAATATCAAAGAGGTCAGGCTCTATCATTAATTTTTTAATTCTTAATCTTAAATGACTCGAAGTATTATTATTTTTCTTATATTTAGATTTTGATCTATCCTGAACTGGATCTATAGCTAGATTTAAGTCACCACATATAATAACTTTTCCTTTTTTATATTTATGAACTAACTTCGATATTTTTATAAGAAATCTCTCTTGATTCTTATTTGGGGCATATATATTTACAATTGTATAAATGCTTTTATTTATTTCTCCTACCCACAATATATATCTTCCCTCTATATCAATCTTTTTAAACTCTTCCTCCACCACTAAGTTAGCTTTAAATAATATCAAGACGCCCCTCGTTTTACTAGTATAATTAGCATCTACTCTCTTCAAAAAATATTTATTATTTAATAGATGGTTATACTTCATTTTCAGATGTGTTTCTTGTAAGCAGATTATTTCTGCACCTGATTTATTATATTCTGAAAATGCAATTTTTCTTTTAATGGGCATATTCAATCCATTGGTGTTATGTGATATTATCCTTAATGACATAGTTTCTTTATTGACTTAATTCCTCTTAACCTATGTGTAACGGCTACCCAAGAAGTGAGAGGGTACCAGCCGTTGGAGACGTCCTTTTCCCTGGCAAGCGGCTGTGTAAAAGTGAAGTTGGTATAATCCCATCCAAGAGTTCCAGAGGGAAAGTCAGGTTCAGCATTAAATATCCATATAGAAGCACTGCGCAGTCTCAGATGCCCAGACCACCCATATTGGACGACACTTTCTTGGGAGTCAAAGAATACTGACTTTATTTTGTTATATGCAGAAATATATATACACATCTCTTTCCACAGGTAATACACATGCCCATATTTGGCCACTCAATACACATAGAGAGACAATAGGTGGGTCACACCTCCCTGAGGCTACATGGCTACTTTTGATACAATCAGACACTGATTAGATCATCCTTCCCTTTGTTCCATCTTCACAATGTTAACACTTCACACAATGGACCTCTCTTGCGTATGAAGAGTCTCTGTAATAGGATTATCTATTAGCCTAGTAGCTGTAATATTCCGATCCAATATATTCTGTAGAACATAAAACAACATATCTACAGTACAGCAATGTGATCATATTTTAACCATAATAGTTAAATAACCATAAAACAGGGTAAAACAGTGATGGGTTCCGTTACACACCTTCCCCGTGACCATAAGCCGGCATACACGGTCTGATCCCAACGGATTGGCCTGGGGATGTCCGGACAAAACAATTTGTTGGTCACTTCTATAGTTTGACAACCCATCAGCATTACTGCAATTCACATTTCCTCACATTTCAAGAACAAAACAAACGCACACTTCATACAGCATTCACAGCAATAAACATTTCAAGGAGAGGGAAAATACATTTTACAAACTGGTTTCAGACAATTAAATAATGAGGCAGAAAAACATCAGCCTTCCAAATGAACTGAAGTCCTTTAGCAAAACCGTCCCAAGTTGCAGAGTACATTCCTCCCCCAGCTCGTGGTCGGGCCCCTATTGTACAGGGCCCACTGTTCTCCCCCTGTACACCCACCCAAAAAAATCCAGGATCCCATCCCAACAGTCCAGGATCCCAGTGTCCAAAAGGTGGGCCACAATCTCTGTCCCATAGAAACCCCTTTCCATATAAAACGTTCCCGCTCATCCCCTCTATCGTCGGCTAATGCTCAGTACTTTTGGAGGGTGGGGTCCTGTCTAGTTTCCCTCACAAGCTCTTCGGGGTTATCCCACGCTATGGGTCTCTCTGTGGCGGTAGTGCTAAGTGTCTGCTTGTGGCTTACCTGGGTCTCCCGACCTGTTGTAGGATTGTCCTCTGTATGGGTCTGTGAGCGGGTGGTCACGGGACAAGCAGCAGCAGTCGTGGGTAAAAAGGCTGAGGCTAGAGGGCCAATATCGTTGCCCAGCACAACCTCAGCAGGTAAATTGTCCATGATGCCTACTGTGGTCTTTCCTGACCCGACTCCCCAATCCAAGTGTACCCGGGCGGTGGGTAAGTGAAAAACAGCCCCCCCTGCGACACGAACAGCAACGGTACGATTAGATACATGCTCCGGTTTCACAAGATGTTTCTGCACCAACGTGATGGTAGCGCCAGTGTCTCTTAGGCCTTGTGCTACCTGTCCATTTACACGCACCTCCTGGTGGTGATGCTGACGGTTATCTGGGGATGCAGCTTGTATGGGGTTTGCCTCGTACAGGATGCCCAAACACTCCTCAGGGCTCCCTTCGGTTTCCAGGCAGTTAGCAGCAGAGGTACGTGATAAAGGGATCTCTGGGTTATTGGTCGGGCGCCTCCAGTTGTTATTGGCTGATCCCAAGGGGCAATAACGAGCAATATGCCCCGGGTTGCCGCAGCGATGGCACGTCATTTTGTAAGAATCCCGGGGTTGGTGGTTAGACCCCTGAGGCCGTGGCAGTCCTGGGGGTACTGGGACCCGAAATACTGTGCGTGCAGCAGGCATTGAGGTGCGTGGCTCTGCTCTAGAGGTTGGTCGTGTGGACCCTTGGCTCACCTTTCTGGACTCTGCGTATTCGTCCGCTAGCCGTGCTGCCTCAATTAAGTTAGCAGGGCGACGATCTCTCACCCAATCCTGTATGTCTGCCGCCAGATCTTGGAAGAAATGTTCCATCAGGAATAGCTGTAGTACTTCCTCTCCTGTGTTGGCATTGCACCCTCGCACCCAATGTGATGCCACCCTTTGTATCTTGCTGGCCCATTCCATGTGGGAGTCTGCAGCCTTCTTTTTAGACTCCCTGAAGCGACAGCGATATGTTTCCGGGGTGACGGCATATCTGGTGAGCAGTGCAGCCTTCACCCGGCGATACTGCGCAATATCTTCCTCAGTAAGCGGACGAAAAGCCTCATTTGCTTTTCCTGATAGCTTTCCAGCCAAAATAGTGACCCATTGGTCTGGTGGTATTTGGTGTAGTGAGCACTGCCTCTCGAAGTCAGCCAAATATCCATCAATTTCTTCCTCACTTTCCACAAACGCTTTGAAGGCAGTGAAGGGTATTTTCTGCCCTGTAGCAGCGGGTGGGGAAGCATGAACTGTATGTGCCAGGGGTTGTCTAGCTCTTGCCAGTTCAAGTTCGTGCCCCCTCCTATTTTGTATCTCCATTCTCGCTTCCCGGAACAGCTGATCTATTAGCTCCACGGATGTTGCTGGGTACATGGATAATCTCCGCTGAACCAGGTTTGTAATTTCCTCCTCCTCGCTGACAGGGGTAGGTTGGTCCACGCCCTCCATGGATCGATCCATCTCGTCCAGCTCCAGTAGGTCAGCTATCAGCACTCTCCGTGGTCGG
Organism: Discoglossus pictus; assembly: GCA_027410445.1. NCBI lineage: Eukaryota > Metazoa > Chordata > Amphibia > Anura > Alytidae > Discoglossus > Discoglossus pictus. The sequence goes on from CM050176.1 coordinate 49,919,229, forward strand.
TTGTTGGCACTCCTTCCTCTGGTTTCCAAGAGATCCTTTAGTGTGGGTCTTTTCAGTTTAGCATACTGGGATTCCATTCAGCAATTGCGTTGGGGATGAAAAGGACCATCCCACCACTGCCAACCAATGTAACGGCTACCCCGGTAGTGAGAGGGTACCAGCCGTTGGAGACGTCCTTTTCCCTGGCAAGCGGCTGTGTAAAAGTGAAGTTGGTATAATCCCATCCAAGAGTTCCAGAGGGAAAGTCAGGTTCAGCATTAAATATCCATATAGAAGCACTGCGCAGTCTCAGATGCCCAGACCACCCATATTGGACGACACTTTCTTGGGAGTCAAAGAATACTGACTTTATTTTGTTATATGCAGAAATATATATACACATCTCTTTCCACAGGTAATACACATGCCCATATTTGGCCACACAATACACATAGAGAGACAATAGGTGGGTCACACCTCCCTGAGGCTACATGGCTACTTTTGATACAATCAGACACTGATTAGATCATCCTTCCCTTTGTTCCATCTTCACAATGTGAACACTTCACACAATGGACCTCTCTTGCGTATGAAGAGTCTCTGTAATAGGATTATCTATTAGCCTAGTAGCTGTAATATTCCGATCCAATATATTCTGTAGAACATAAAACAACATATCTACAGTACAGCAATGTGATCATATTTTAACCATAATAATTAAATAACCATAAAACAGGGTAAAACAGTGATGGGTTCCGTTACACTATGTTTCCCTTCCTATCCTCACTATTTAACTTTGTGCTTCTCTGTTCCTTTAAACATACATACTGACTACAATCATACCGAATATGACCCATCCTATCACTCATGTTGGGTCAAAATCCTATGGGCTAATTAGCCAATGTTTAGAAGTGGTAGGTGAACCTTTCTAATGGAAGCAGCTACCTCCCAATCTCTTAAAAACCTATAAGCATATATCTATGCAGGGTTATTAAAGCATTTCTGACAGAATCTTTACCTCAAAATTTGAGGGAACAAACAAAAAAAAAAAAAAACACAAACCTAAAAACGGAAAAGGGCAATGTATTATTAAGCCCTTCTCATCATATATATATATATATATATATATAGACGGCCTATGTTGCCCAATTCCAACTCTGTGCAAATTTCCTATAAACAGGTGCCAACGCTTCATTTATTGAGATTTCTTAAGTTATATTTATTACCTGTGTCATCCTTATAACTACATTTTTATCATTAAATATGACAGTGCCAAATCCTTATCTATAAACATAGCTATGTAACTTTTAACCTCTTAATTAAAGTGACCTGTGCTAACCTTGTACCTAAAACCTTATATTATCCTCTATGTATATTTCCCTTCTTTAATAGAAGGCTATTTCTCTACCACCAATGTAAATAAAAGAAAAAGGGGGAAAAAAAGGACAGATTTAATATATGCAAATTTCAATCTCCTCTTTCACCTTTTTCTCAGTTTTCTTTCCCCCAACCTCCCCATCTCCTATCCGCCCTCCATATGTGACTACTTAATATCATATCCATTCTAATCCCCATCCTTTAAGGCTATATGTGAAATTTTATGACCCCTGCCTATTATAAAGGCAGGAGATTTATTAAAACCTTTAGAGGTTAATTAATCTAAAAAGTGCATAGATTTTTACCATTATTATAAAATTACCTAAGCTCTCATCCAAGAGATCTACTTCTCTTCCCTCCTTACATTTTTATGACATATTGGAGGGGCGGAGGGGACGGATGTAGGGGGAGAAAACACCATATAAAGGAAAGACGAAAAGGAGTGATCTAAATAAAAAAAAAACATTTTAAAATCCAATTATCAGAAGCTGCAATTATCCTCTGTCATGGGGATCAGATATCACTCTTCTAGATGGATCTTCCAATTCCTCAGGCAGTCTGTTCCCTCTTTGACTGAGTGAATTCTATACCATCTGGCGTCTTTAATTATTGCAAGACCCTGTGGAAATATCCATTTATAGCATATATTTTCTTTTCTCAGTGCCAAAGTTATTCTAGAATATTCTTTACGTTTATTTAGCGTGTATGCTGATATATCCCCAAATATTTGGATATTCTGGTATGGTGGTTTCAAGATCTTCTCTCTATAACTTGCACGCATAATGTCTTCTTTATAATTCAACAAATGCACTTTGACCATGACATCTCTAGGTCTTCCATTCTCTTTATTTCCTGATGTCTGAATTCTATGCAATAGATCAAATTTGTTTGGTACTGTCTCAAAATCTGGAACAAACGAGGAGAGGAGCTTTATTATATATTTTGTCAAATCTGTGTCTTTAAGATCTTCTGAAATTCCTTTTATTCGTATATTATTCCTTTTAGATCTATCTTCCAGGCTGGAAATCTTATTTGTTAAATCTTGTATATTTTCTTCTAGTTTTTTATTCTGTGTCTGGAGCATGTTATTTTCCATTATTTGTTTGTCCATTACTATTTCTATGGCCATGACTTTAGTGGCACAGTCCTTAATGGCCTTAGTATTAGAAATGATTTGTTCTTTAATCTCTGTCAGAAAGTTAAGCTGGAACTCCTCTAATAAGGTTTTCATTCTAGTCACCGTTAGTAGCTCTTCCACCTCTTGTGATTTTTCTCTTATCTCAGTATTATCTTCTACACTGCCCAGACTTTGGTTCGGGGTCAAATCTGAAGTTTGATCTGTCTCAGATGACTCCATTCCCCCTTTCCCTTTTTCTTTTGATTCTAATTTCAACAAAAACATATTATCAATTTTTTGAAGTTTCTTCTCTTTCTTCTCTTTATTTTTAGAGTTCCTCATCCTGAGTTATAGATGCAAAGTATATTTATTCCAGCACTTTGACACAGATAAGCTTGCTTTTCCTCTCTTTTCTTTCCCTCTTCTGTTTTGTTTCCAGATAAGGCCAATAAACGTGCTCAGTTACTATACTAACAGTAAGGAGAGATATACAAAGATGCAAATGTCTCTGATAACATTGATTCTGATTCTTTGTATTACCGTCAGTAACTATACAAGACAAATAACGTTGCTTTTTAAAAAAATTTTTTTATCTGGCTCTGTTCCTTTAAGAAAGCTGTTACCATATCAGTCAGCATTTCAGTCAGCCATGTGAAATATCCCAGAAAATAAAAAGCCACCCACTCACCATTATAGTCCTTTCCTTCTACAGTTTCTTGCTTATGTCTGGATATTTTTTTAAGATACAGGAGTTCCCTTTATGATATGTGTTCAGGCATAAAATATCATATACAGCATATTTTGTTATAATGGGAGTGCCCCAGGGACTAATATCAATCCCATCACTCACCCCTCCCTGTCTTCCTCAGCCTGCCAGCCACCTGATGTCCCTTCTAACCATATTAAAAATCTAGGTGTGAATCTCACCCGTAACACCGCACATCTTGACAAATCCAATTATACGGCCATCTACAAAACATTCACCCAAAATCTGGGCAAAACACCCTATCTCATGGTTAGGACATATCCACTCATTTAAAATTAACCTCCTTCCCCGCCTTATGTATTTATTTCGCTCCCTACCGATCGCCTTAAATTACATGGATTTAGACAAACTACAACGCCAAGTCTTTAAATTTATAAGACAGAATAAATCACATTGTATCTCTAAGTCAACTATGTTCATCCATAAATCAAAAGGAGGTCTCTCCTGCCCCAATTTTAAATTATAATTTAAAGAGGCACAATTGGCCTTTGTTCCAATTGCGCACTCCCCTACTCACCAACCTCTTTGGATATTTATTGAGAACTTTATGATGGCCCCATATACGAGGGATTCTATTCAATGGTTCCCAAACCCACTGACATGCTTGGGTAAATTGGGCAGTCCGTATATAAAGTATTCCTTAAATATTTGGTCATGGGCTGTCCGCAAATTTCAGCTGATCCCGAAGTACCCCACTCCTACTCCCTTAATACCCAATCCCAGATTCCCGGATACTCTCCCTGCAACCTCTTTATTATGGTGGAAATCCCATAATCTACTGACAGTGACTTCCTGGTTTCGAGATAATACTACCTTAACATACACTCAACTAAAAGAAGAATTCAATATCCCCATTCAGGAACATTATACATTTTGTAGATTTAAATACTTTCTTTCCACATTAGAAAATACACTAGGTAAGCGGACTTCAAATTGGTTTACTAGGTTATGTCTGTCTGCTCATCTTACAAAAGGTATTGTGGGTATCCTATATGATACTTTTAACTGCCCTCCCGCCACCCCCCTCCCAAAATATATGCAGAGATGGGAAGAAGACTTAAATGGCAAGTGGGATATGGGGACTTGGAAGAACTCTTGGCAAACCCTTACCATGGGATCTTTGAGCAGTAATATTCTGGAGACCTCTATTAAGGTTCTCCATAGGATATATACAGTATCACCCCAGACAAACTATTTAGATGAAAACTCTCCCCTAATCCTAATTCCTTAAGAGCTTGTCAGATTCCTGGGACCTTTTTCCACACTTGGTGGTCATGTCCCCTGGTTCAGTCTCTCTGTACCAAGGTTTTCCACTTAGCCTCAACCATATTTTTCACGCCTGTTACAGCTAAGGTGGACATAGGGCTGATAGACTCCTTCAGTACTTAATGCTAGCAATAAAGAGTCATATAGCCAGACAATGGAATGCTCCCACTCTTACTTTACAATCAGTCATCAATAAGATGAACTATATTGCAATAAATGAAAGGCTAAGCCTATTTTTCTCCAGATATGGAATCCCTGGATTCATTCTCCCTTTGGCCCCCCTATCACGTGAAATCTTCTTAATTAACATTGTGCTATCCTTTGCTAATACTTAGATTGGAGCTATGGACCGGGGACTGGAGGAAGCGGGATGGGTGGTGGATCCGAGCTGGTAACCAACAGGACTTATACTTCAATACCCTTGAAACAAAAATCTGTTTGCAAATTTAAATTTCTTCTGTAGTCAACAGTGCTTTTTATTTTTCTCTTTTATTATACTGTTTTAGCTCATTTAGAGTTATATTGTGTCTATACAACATAGTTTGTTTTTTTGTTTTTCTTTTCTGTTCGTTTCTTACTTAGGCTCTGGATGTTTGCTCTGCTAGACCGAGCCTAGTAAACTGTTTTATTTTAGGTAAACTTTTTCCTTAGAAAATTGGAAAAACTTAGGTAACCTGGCTACCCTTAGACCTTCCCACAATTGAGGATAGATCTTTTTGGTTAAATTTATTTCGACTATTATATGGTATTTTCTTATGGTGTAATATAATGTTAACCTTTTCTTTTTTCTTTTCCCCTTAATTGTATGTTAATAATTTTAAACCTGCTACTTGGCTTTTATGTTACCCTCCAGTTTATTTGGTTACTGTAACGGATCTACTGGCACCCCGACCGGGTACCTCCGTTGATGGACGCGTCCTAGTTTGCGTCGAGGCCTACAAGCACTGCACCGGACACCAAAACCACCACAGACTCCAAGGATAGTACATCAGGAACAAGCGTTCAGTAGTTACAGCTCAAGGGAGTATGCAAAAGCATAGCAACCCCCAGTATGATAGCGATCCCCTCCAATAACGAGACGAGACTACGTTTTGAAGGGTCAAGTAGAACTAGAACTTTAATGACAGGGGATCTCCTTTTATGCAATCGTGCCCTCTGAAGGGCTACACCCACATAATTATCACAGCCAATTATATACATGGTTCAACCCCCACGTCTCCTCCCCTCAGATAACAGGTAACACAATTAAAACAGATACAATTTTAACCACATTCTGGATGTACCCCAAAAACAGGGGGTACACCTTTAAGTCCAGCACCGTTCAATATCTCTCACCCAGGGGAACACCATATTAAAAAATGGCATGAATCAGACCAGGGGTTCAAAAGTTAGTAAAAGTATGTTTTTCACATAACACACAGATATTTCACATATCCCCCACACAATACACATATAGGGACAATAGGTGTGGTCACCCCTCCCTGAGGCAACTTGATATAATCAGACAATGATTAAATCAGCCATCTTTGTTCTTATCTGAGAATGAAAACAATTTATACAATCGACTCCCTTATCTCTTGAGTCTCTGTAATAGGATTATCTATTAGCCTAGGTCTGCAAAAGTCTGGCTAATATTCTGCAGAGCATAAACCAACATACATATAGTAGGATCATATTTTAACCATAATAATCATAAAACAGGGTAAAACAGTGATGGGTTCCGTTACACACCTCCCCCGTGACCATAAGCCGGCATACACGGTCTGATCCCAACGGATCGGCTTGGGGATGTCCGGACAAAAGTATTTGTTGGTCAATTCTCTAGTTTGACAACCCATCAGCATTACTGCAATTCACATTGACTCACATTTCACATATCCCCAGATAGCTGGGATCTGAGCGCAGAAAACTACCGAATAGCGCTCAGATCCTCTTCACACAGTTCAATTGCCATTTAGCTAAAGTCTTTCCCATAGTCTTTCATCATATGAATGGGCTCCATGGCATAGTTATCTGGGGTATCACCGCTCCCACAGGGCAAGTACCGAATGACCCCCCTGTATGTAAAGGGCCAGAATGAGTGACATACACTCTGGTATGGCCGAATACTGTGTTTGAAGGGCAATATGTCCCAGGACCATAGTCGCAGGGCAGGAGGCTGGCAAACAGTCCTCTCCAAGACAAAGTGGCGAAGGGCACTTCGTCACAGTTACCTAATAAAAACCTTTGAGAAAAAAAAAACAGAAATATGCTGTGCACGCGAGGGCAAAACGTAGGTTTAGTTGTGTAAAGTGACATTTTAGATTCGTAATGTTATTAGTTGCAAGTTACTATTGTAAAATGGCATTGTTTGTCTATGGGTCATTCGCCTCGTAAGCATTTTCCGTGGTTCCTAACTGTGTATTTTTGTACCTTGTACGTCCCTGGCAAAGTAGTACGTGCCTGTCAGTGTTTTGCGCGCTGTGGGGTTGTGTAGCCTCGTTTTCATTTTTTTTGGCCGACATTTTTTTTCTCACGTAGCCGATTTTCATGTTCCGAAAGTCCTTAACATTCCTGGCAGTATGATTATTTCAGTATTTAGAAGGTTAAAGCGGTACATTCTAAAATACTGACATAATCATACCGCATTTAGCCACCATTACCCCTTTCCCCTCTCCTCCTCCCTTTCCCCTTCTCCTCCTTCTCCTCCTCCATTTCCCCCCTTCTCCCCCTTATCCACCCCTCTGCATTTCTCACTTATCTTCTTCCTCCCCCATCCTCCTCCCCACTCATCCTCCTACTCCCCCCCTCTTATCCTTCTCCTTCCCCCAACTTATCCTCCCCCCCCACTCATCCTCCTCCCCCCACTCATCCTCCTTAGGAAGAGAAGATTAACCCTTGGGATTACCGCTAGGAAGGTTAAATTCAACTTTAATTTGGGTGCAACCTCACTGGCAGATGTCATAGCTGTCCCTCCATGCTGTGTGTGAGGTTTTTGGTGTTTTGGGATGTACGTGTTTCGGCTTAAAAAGCATGATGACGACTCGCAGTTTGACAACTATTATATGTGATAGTTGGTTATTAATGAGAATGCAAATAAAAAAGCATTTAAATAATTTAGAATTTCATTATTGGCCAATAAAATACAATAAGAGAGAAATTATATGTTGGATAGAGAGAGGCCGATAAATAGGTAGATAATTATCCTTCATCATATTCTGCAACGATATACGGGAGTTATGTACAAGGCAAAAACAATATTAACACATTGAAAAAAATGGAGGGCCCCGTCTTTGAGCTAAAAATCAAACATACTCAGTTTATTGAATACTTAAAGTTATAAAGAAGTTCCCCTGTTATTATCTTTCTTTCTAATCTAACACATACTGTTTATATCAGAAACACACATTACATTGAGTCATTCTATACACATACAGATTTATTTTAATTAAACAAAAAAAATTTGTCCACACCCCAGAGCTGCTTACATAAGCACTGCATACTAACCACTAGAAAAACTACAGTCATGTACATTTTTAACAATGTATTAAACTTGAAGCCAACAGCAGAACAGTGCAGAGATCCAATGCTGCATTTCCTCAGTTGCTTCCTTGTGGTCAGAACCAAAGACTACACATCCCATTATGCCTTGCTGCAGAGACTGATTCCCCAGACATTGCAACAATGTTTAAGCTGCCTGTGATTGGTCACAACAATTTATGAATGTTATGCTAATTTGCAACCTGGGTCCGATTCCAGTCAGGGAACCAAGAGGTCACATCGCCATGAAGCCCAGCAGGTTTGGGCCTGGTCAGTACATGGATGGGAGACCACTTAGGAATACCAGTAGCTGTATGCTGTGGCCCAATGGAGAAGGAACTGGCAACCCACACCAGTATCTCTGCCATGAATACCAAGTGGATAATATTATTAAGCTGAAAAAAATACTTTTACATAGTTAGTGATTGAGGTTGAAAAAAAGACCTTTAGCCCACCAAGTTCAACCTTTTAGGATCTCCTCTGATCTGAAATATGCAGATTAGTTGTTAATTGATTAACTTTAAACCAGTGTTAGTGTTTTATATACTACTAAGACTCCAACAGGGTCCCCTGGTTGTCCAGTGGTTAGGATTTGGTGCTTTCACCACTGCGACTTGGGTTTGACTCCAGTCAGGGAACCAATGTTACACCACTCTGAAGCCGAGCAGGGTTGGGCCTGGTCAGTACTTGGATGGGAGACCACTTAGGAATACCAGGAGCTGTAGGCTGTGGCCCAATAGAGAAGGAACTGGCAACACACACCAGTATCTCTGCCATGAATACCAAGTGGATCAGCATGGTGTGTTACGGTCCATGATGTCACTGAGAGTCAGACACGACTGAACAATGCAAAACACACAATAGGCTACAGTATATTCACAATATACAATCTACAGTGGATAAAATAAGTCTACACACCCCTGTTAAAATGTCAGGTTTCTGTGCTGTAAAAAAATGAGACAAAGATAAATCATTTCAGCACTTTTTCCAGCTTTAATGTGACCTATAAACTGTACAACTCAATTGAAAAACAAGCTGAAATCTTTTAGGTAGAGGGAAGAAAAAATAAAAAAATAAAATATATGGTTGCATAAGTATGCACACCCTTAAACTAATACTTTGTTGAAGCACCTTGTGATTTTATTACAGCACTCAGTCTTTTTGGGTATGAGTCTATCAGCATGGTACATTTTGACTTGGCAAGATTTGCCCACTCTACTTTGCAAAAACACTCCAAATCTGTCAGATTGCGAGGGCATCTCCTGTGCACAGCCCTCTTCAGATCACCCCACAGATTTTCAATTGGATTCAGGTCTGGCCTCTGGTTAGGCCATTCCAAAACTTTAATCTTCTTCTGGTGAAGCCATTCCTTTGTTGATTTGGATCTTTGCTTTGGGTCGTTGTCATGCTGAAAGATGAAGTTCTTCTTCATGTTCAGCTTTCTAGCAGAAGCCTGAAGGTTTTGTGCCAATATTGACTGGTATTTGGAACTGTTCATAATTCCCTCTATCTTAACTAAGGCCCTTGTTCCAGCTGAAGAAAAACAGCCCCAAAGCATGATGCTGCCACCACCATGCTTCCCTGTGGGTATGGTGTTCTTTTGGTGATGTGCAGTGCTGTTTTAGCGCCAAACATATCTCTTGGAATTATGGCCAAAAAGTTCAACCTTGGTTTCATCAGACCATAACACCTTTTCCCACATGCTTTTGGGAGACTTAAGATTTGTTTTTGCAAAATGTAGCCTGGTTTGGATGTTTTCCTTCGTAAGAAAGGGCTTTCGTCTTGCGACTCTACCCCATAGCCCAGACATATGAAGAATACGGGAGATTGTTGTCACATGTACCACACAGCCAGTACTTGCCAGATATTCCTGCAGCTCCTTTAATGTTGCTGTAGGCCTCTTGGTAGCGTCCCAGACCAGTTTTCTTCTCGTCTTTTCATAAATTTTGGAGGGAGCTCCAGTTCTTGGTAATGTCACTGTTGTGCCATATTTTCTCCATTTGATGATGACTGTCTTCACTGTGTTCCATGGTATAACTAATGTAAATTCTTTTGTACCCTTCTCCTGACTGATACCTTTTAACAATGAGATCCCTCTGATGCTTTGGAAGCTCTCTGTGGACCATGGCTTTTCAGGAAAGACCAACTAGAGCAGCTGAACTTTATTTGGGGTTAATCAGAGGCACTTTAAATGATGGCAGGTTTATGCTGACTCCTATTTAACACAATTTGGAATGTTATTGCTTAATTCTGAACACAGCTACATCCCCAGTTATAAGAGGGTGTGCAGACTTATGCAACCACATTATTTTTCTTTTTTTTTCTTCCCTCCACCTAAAAAAATTCAGTTTGTTTTTCAATTGAGTTGTACAGTTTATAGGTCACTTTAAAGGTGGAAAAAGTTCTGAAATGATTTATCTTTGTCTAATTTTTTTACAGCACAGAAACCTGACATTTAACAGGGGTGCGTAGACTTTTTATATCCACCGTATATATATATATATATATATGTTTGTAAATATATATGTATATATATATATATATATATATATATATATATGTATATATATATATATATATATATATATATATATATGTATAAATACATGTATATATAGTATATACATATGTATGTGTAGATATATGTATGTACGTATATATGTGTATATATATATGAATGTATATATGTATTTATGTACACATATAGCTAACGCCTTGGAAATTCTTTTGTACCCTTCTTCTGACTGATACCTTTTAACAATGAGATCCCTCTGATGCTTTGGAAGCTCTCTGTGGACCATGGCTTTTCAGAAAAACCAACTATAGCAGCTGAACTTTATTTGGGGTTAATCAGAGGCACGTTAAATGATGGCAGGTTTATGCTGACTCCTATTTAACACAATTTGGAATGTTATTGCTTAATTCTGAACACAGCTACATCCCCAGTTATAAGAGGGTGTGCAGACTTATGCAACCACATTATTTTTCTTTTTTTTTCTTCCCTCCACCTAAAAAAATTCAGTTTGTTTTTCAATTGAGTTGTACAGTTTATAGGTCACTTTAAAGGTGGAAAAAGTTCTGAAATGATTTATCTTTGTCTAATTTTTTTACAGTACAGAAACCTGACATTTAACAGGGGTGCGTAGACTTTTTATATCCACCGTATATATATATATATATATATATATATATATATATATATATATATATATATGTTTGTAAATATATATGTATATATATATATATATATATATATATATATATATATATATATATATATATATATATATGTATAAATATATGTATATATAGTATATACATATGTATGTGTAGATATATGTATGTACGTATATATGTGTATATATATATGTATGTATATATGTATTTATGTACACATATATCTAACGCCTTGGAAATTCTTTTGTACCCTTCTCCTGACTGATACCTTTTAACAATGAGATCCCTCTGATGCTTTGGAAGCTCTCTGTGGACCATGGCTTTTCAGAAAAACCAACTATAGCAGCTGAACTTTATTTGGGGTTAATCAGAGGCACGTTAAATGATGGCAGGTTTATGCTGACTCCTATTTAACACAATTTAGAATGTTATTGCTTAATTCTGAACACAGCTACATCCCCAGTTATAAGAGGGTGTGCAGACTTATGCAACCACATTATTTTTCTTTTTTTTTCTTCCCTCCACCTAAAAAAATTCAGTTTGTTTTTCAATTGAGTTGTACAGTTTATAGGTCACTTTAAAGGTGGAAAAAGTTCTGAAATGATTTATCTTTGTCTAATTTTTTTACAGCACAGAAACCTGACATTTAACAGGGGTGCGTAGACTTTTTATATCCACCGTATATATATATATATATATATATATATATATATGTTTGTAAATATATATGTATATATATATATATATTTATATATATGTATATATATATATATATATATATATATGTATAAATATATGTATATATAGTATATACATATGTATGTGTAGATATATGTATGTACGTATATATGTGTATATATATATGTATGTATATATGTATTTATGTACACATATATCTAACGCCTTGGAAATTCTTTTGTACCCTTCTCCTGACTGATACCTTTTAACAATGAGATCCCTCTGATGCTTTGGAAGCTCTCTGTGGACCATGGCTTTTGCTGTGGGATGCGACTAAGAAAATTTCAGGAAAGACCAACTAGAGCAGCTTTATTTGGGGTTAATCAGAAGCACTTTAAATGATGGCAGGTGTAAGCTGACTCCTATTTAACACAATTTGGAATGTGATTGCTTAATTCTGAACACAACTACATCCCCAGTTATAAGAGGGTGTGCAGACTTATGCAACCACATTATTATTTTTTTCCCTCCACCTAAAAGATTTCAGTTTGTTTTTCAATTGAGTTGTACAGTTTATAGGTCACATTAAAGGTGAAAAAAGTTCTGAAATGATTTATCGTTGTGTCAAAAAAAAAAAAATCAAATAAAGAACTTTGAAGCAAAATCCTCAACCTCAACCTCCCTCCTCATCCTTAACCCCCTCCTCAACCTCCCTCCTCATCCTCCCTCCTCAACCCCCTCCTTAAACCCCCCATCCTCAACCCCCTCCTCCACCCCCATACTCATCCTCCTTCCTCAACCCCCCTCCTCATCCTCAACCTCCCTCCTCATCCTCAACCCCCTCCTCATCCTCAACCTCCCTCCTCATCCTCCCTCCTGAACCCCCCCATCCTCAACCCCCTCCTCAACCTCCCTCCTCAACCCCCCTATCCTCAACCTCAACCCCCCTCCTCAACCTCAACCCCCCTCCTCAACCTCCCTCCTCATCCTCAACACCACTCCTCATCCTCAACCTCCCTCCTTATCCTCAACCCCCTCCTCATCCTCAACCCCCTCCTCAACCTCCCTCCTGAACCCCCCTCCTCAACCTCCCTCCTCAACCCCCTATCCTCAACCCCCTCCTCAACCTCCCTCCTCAACCCCCCTCCTCAACCCCCCCATCCATTAGCATATACCGGGTGCCACCCGGTATATGCTAATGATGTGGAGCGCTGGCGCACATGTGACGTCACCGGGTCAAGGAGCGGAGCGGAGCTGAAGCAGGTAAGTGAGGGGGAGGTATTTACGGGGGTTTAAGTTGAGCAGGGGGGTTTAGGTTGAGGTGGAGGGGGGTTTAGGTTGAGGAGGGGGGGTTTAGGTTGAGGAGGGGGGGTTAGAATGCAGAGGGGGTTTAGAGTGAGGAGGGAGGTTGAGGATGAGGAGGGGGGAGGGAATATCGGGGTATAACACGCACCTATCATTTGCCCCCTATTTTCAGGGAGAAAAAGTGTGTGTTATACGCCGATAAATACGGTATATATATATATATATATATATATATATATATATATATACCAGCCCCACACTGATGAGATCCATTTTACATTAGAAATAATTATGTCTGTGGGTAGATCTCCCGGCTTATGCATAATCCATCCTATGCATAGGAGCTCCAAAAAAATATGCAGGGGATAATCAAACTCTAATCACCGAACAAGAAGCAGGGGCAGATCTACCGGTGGTACACCCGGTGCAATGCATCGGGGGCCTGCTCTCGATGGGGCCCCAATTCAAAACTGCCTCAAAAACTTTTTTTAATTTTTAATTTTATGGGAGGGGAACTCCCAAGAAAAAAAAAAATAATATATATATTTATATGTCTGTATGGCAACTTATTATATATATATATATATATATATATATATATATATATAGTGTATTTATATATATATATATATATATATATATATATATATATATATATATATATATATATAAATGTATATATATATATATATTTTAAAAAAATATAGATTTATATATATATTATGAAGAGTGAGGTAGCCGTGATTGTCCAGTAATCAAGTCCGGAGTATAGCTTAGGACTTGAGAAAGAGAGGAAGCTCTTAAAAGCTTGTCATATATTTATAGCTGCACATGAATAGGATACTCAGCTTGTGTTTAATCCAACCTTGGCTTTGCATTAAAGCTGTGTAATACAGCATGCATAAGCTTAAAGGAAGCCATGTTTGATAATGGCTATGGATTGAAGAGCGAGGCATTTGTGGGCACATTTGCATGTGCCAGCTCAGCTTCTCACAATGCAGTGTAATAACTGTTTTTCTCGGAATTCTGAGCTGGAAGAAGGTTTTTTTAAACTTGTTTTAGACATTCAAATGTGAACACAGATGTACTATTTATTTACTATGGGCCTCATTCTATTACCGGCCGTAAATCGGCCGTAAGGCTGCGATTCCTTGCGGGGGTTCAGTTAACTCGCGATTCTATTATACGGCCCCGCAAGGATCTCCTCTTACGGCCGGCCGCATATCTTGGAACCGGCCGTAAGCTGTGAAATATAAAAACTGAAAAATAAATTCAAGCCTGCACTGTACAGCTCTGTAAATGCTAGGGATCATATTGGGGGACATGAGGATTAAAAGGAACCCACTCTCAAGCTTGCACATCAGCCCAAACCCGAGTTCAAATTAACTGTTTATTTTCCGGCTGCGGCGTGGGCATGTCTGAGGTGCTCCAAGCACTCTAGACTTTTTACATGGATATTTTACGGATATTAAAAATAAAATATTTTACGGATTTGAGTATAGGATAATTATGTGCTATTTTTTCTAACACCTAAAATCCCTTTATAGTCTTCTCAAAGTGCAGGATGGCTTTATTTGAGCTATTTTATGTGCTTAATTGGTGCTAGCGGGACCTCTTTCCTGCAAGTAAGCAGCGGCTCGTTTTTAGCCTTGCAGAGAGGTTTCCAATTGAATTGCAAAACTCTTGCGGCCGTTTTAGATCAAAGGCTTTCCTCTGGCGCGAGCGGCCGCAAGAGATAGCAAGGCACCGGCCGCAAGCCTGCCGGAGCCTCCGGCCGTAAGGGAATAGAATAGCAGAATAGCTTGCGGACGGTCCTTGCGGCCCCGCAACGGCTGCGGACGCTAATAGAATGAGGCCCTATATATATATATATATATATATATATATATATATATATATATACATATATTATAAATTATATAAATTATGGGTCAAAGCTTTCATGGGAAATACATACTGGTCCTAGTCCTCTAGGGGCCAAATCTGGTAATGCATGAATAAGTTTAATTTTTATATTTTTCTCCTATGCATTTAATCTGGGGGGGGGGGGGGGATTTGTCTCACTCTTTACCCCTCCGATTCCTATGCCCCTGATCCTATGCTACGCTTAAAGGTGTGTAATACAGTGAGCATATGCATAAAAAGGAGTTGTGTATAATAAACCTTTTTAATTTTAAAATGAAAATGCATTTTGGTTTAATTTGCATGTCCCCACCCACTATCCCAAAGTGCAGTGCAAAAACTGTATTTCTGGGAAACCTGAATAGGAAATAATTTTTTAAACTTAATTTTAGACATTCAAATAGGAACACAAAAACACATTTTATTTTCTGTACTACTACATATAAGTACCGTATATACTCGAGTATAAGCCGAGTTTTTCAGCCCTTTTTTTAAGGCTAAAAAGGGCCCCTCTCGGCTTATACTCGAGTCACTCTCCCCCCATGTCTAACTCCTCCGTGTCTCTCAACCCCCCCGTGTCTCTCTAACCCCCCTGCGTCTCTTTCCCTCCCCCCTCCTCATCCTCAACCCCCCTCCTCATTTTAAACCCGCCCTCCTCACTTTACCCCTCTAAATACCTCCCCCTCTCCCTTTCCCTTTCCCCTCACTTACCTGCATCTGAAGCTTCTGCTCCGGCCTCCGCTCCTTCCGGCGTCTTGACCCAGTATATGCTAATGACCTGACGTCACATGCGCGCCACGTCATTAGCATTGGCCGTGTCAAGACACCGGAAGGAGCGGAGGCCGGAGCAGAAGCTTCAGATGCAGGTAAGTGAGGGGAAAGGGAGAGGGGGAGGTATTTAGGGGGGTGTAGAATGAGGAGGGGGGTGGAGGATGAGGAGGGAGGCTGAGGAGGGGGGTTGAGGTTAAGGAGGGAGGTTGAGGAGGGGGTTGAGGATGGGGGGTTGAGGTTTAGGAGGGAGGTTGAGGAGGGGGTTGAGGATGAGGAGGGTGGTTGAGGTAGGTTGAGGAGGGAGGTTGAGGATGAGGTGGGAGGGTGAGGAGGGGGGTTGAGGTTGATGAGGGGGTTAAGGATGAGGAGGGAGGTTGAGGATGAGGAGGGAGGACGAGGAGGAAGGTTGAGGATGAGGAGGGAGGATAAGGAGGGAGATTGAGGAGGGAGGATGAGGAGGGGGTTGAGGTTGAGAAGGGGGTTGAGGAGGGGGGGTGAGGATGGGGGGTTGAGGAGGGGGTTGAGGATGAGGAGGGGGGTTGAGGAGGGAGGTTGAGGAGGGAGTTTGAGAATGAGGAGGGGGGTTGAGGTGGGTGATAAGGGAGGGTGGAACAGACACAGGGAAGGGAGAGGGGGGAAGAGACACAGGGAAGGGAGAGGGGTGAAGAGATACAGGTGAGGGAGAGGAGAGAAGAGACACAGGGGAGAGAGAGGGGGGACACCAGAAAAGGGCACACATGAGGGGGACACAGAGGGCACAAGAGGAACACAGGGGGCAGCACATTTCCCACCCTCGGCTTATACTCGAGTCACTAATTTTTCCCAGTATTTTGTGGTAAAATAGGTGCCTCGGCTTATAGTCGGGTCAGCTTATACTCGAGAATATACGGTATAGAAATAAAAACATTTTTTTAAAAGAGTAATGTCTGTGATTCTCTTTAACTATAAACTGTCAAAAAATTAGAGTGTCAATCGCTAATTCTAAAGAGATAATAATACTGGGCAAGGAATGTACATGCAATATTATATTATACGTTATGATTAGTATTATTATAGCACCAAATGTTATATTTAAAAGCAGTTACAGTTCACTAGCCACAGTCAAGCCTACCGGTTTGAGGTTATCTACATGTTTGTTTTATTTCTGTCATATTTTTGTTTTTCTCTGCACAAAACTTCAAGTGGTTTGTCCATTCTTTCTGAATTGTTAAAAGGATAAAGAATCCATTAAATTATGTTAAAATAGCTATAACATAAGAAACAAACACTGTATGCCTACAGAACTGCAGCTAAGGATTTTTGGTTGTAGTGTTCATTGCCTTATCAAGGTTTATGTGCAATGGGTTGATATCACACATTTAAATATATACATTTTAAAAATCTGCAAATAACCTAACAATACAATACTGATAACAAGCATAAATGTATAAAAGAGCTAAATGTTATGGATTAAATAGTAGTGCATCCCAGGATAACTCTGCTCCAAAAAACATGATAGGAAGGACTTTTGCGCCACCTGCTGGCACAATCAGAAATCAACACCATTACCTCCCCCTACCGAGTTTGGACAGTGTCCCACAATTAAAGGACCATTTATCTCACTGTAGGCTAGTCCAGTAGTTAGGATTCGGTACTTTCACCGCCGTCAACCTGGGTTTGATTCCAGTTTGATTCCAGGTCACACCACCTTGAAGGCAAGCAGGGTTGACCTTGTGATTTATTAATGGTCATTGCAAATGCCATGATAATGGGAAACTGTCTCCTTTGTAGTACAAAAGGCAAGCTACTGTCACTTGGAGCCAAATCTATTCTTGGTATGAAAACTTGTTCCAGTTTGATTCCAGGTCACACCATCTTGAAGGCAAGCAGGGTTGGGCTTGGTCAGTACTTGGATGAGAAATCACCTACGAATACCAGTACCTTTATGCTATGGCCCACTGTAGAAGGAAATGGCCACCCACTCAAGTATATATGCCATGAATATCAAATGAATTAGCATGATCATGAACATGAAGATGTGCCTGGTGTGTTACAGTCCATGAAGTTACGGAGAGTCGGAAACAACTGAATGACACACAACAAAAAGTGCTCATGGTGTAGAAGAGCACACGATTGTATGGTAAAATTATATATATTTTTTAATTACACTAATAATACTTAAAAAACGAAAGTATTTGGTCTATTTACAAACACACTGCTGACTGTTCCATGATTAACAACATTGGTAAAGGCTCCGTAAGCACAAAGATTTATAGTTTTCCCTTAACTTCAGCATTGCAGCAGGAGACGTTAACCCTCAAATGCGATTTTTAGTTGATCCCAGCAGTCCTTTATCTGCTCAGATGAATTTATGAAGGGTTAACTATCTTTCTTGCTTATGTTCTCTACACAGAGCTGCTGCTGTGAGTCTGTCTGGGGGCAGCCAGTGACACAAGTAAACAGATTTCATTTTTTTACTTTCTCTTAAAAATTTACATATTAAAAAAATTCTAAAAGTATTTCAACATGATTTTAGGAGATCTTTACCGTGATGTGGTCCACATATGGCTGAACTAAGTGGTCCTTTAAGTTATACAGTATTTTTTTCAATGTAATAATAAGCATCTTTAGGCAACAAGTAAACTGGATGAATAATATGTAATTTATGTTTAATTGTATGGATTTATTAGAAAAGGAAATCCTAAATTTTCTGTTATGTATTAACAAAATATGTTTTATACATTACAAATCGTTATTGTTTTTTTTCATGAAAAATAAAGAAAATCGCAAAAGCAACATTGACATTTTGGTTAGCCTTAGGTTCTCTAGTGAATTAAAAGAAACTTGGGCGGAAATAATTTCTAGTGTCTGTGTTTGTGTAGTAGGTGTTACATTGGTAAGCTAATAAAATGCAAATTTGTGGATGTACAATTCCTTCCTAATACTCCTTGTCACTATGAATCAGAAGAGACAACAACTTCTGTTTCTTAAATGTAAGTTTACTACAATAAAGACAATTATTTTTCGTACAAAAATCTTTTATACTTTTTAAAACATGTATAATGGAAAATGAGACTCACAGTGTTCTTTAACAATAAATAAAATTGTAAGCCTGGTCATGCTGTTAGCCACACAATGCGAGGCTATGTCCCTCTGACTTGATGATATCATTTTTTTTTTGTATGTCAAGTTTTTTGGTTTGTTTTCTTTTTACTTTTTGAATTTGGCACATTGAGTTGTTGATGTTAAATAGTGGTTCTTCTAAAAAAAAGCCCAACAGACATGAAAGTTTGTCTTTGGGATGTAACCACTGTTTTGTTTGGGTAGTCAAGTTACAACACCTCATAATACACAATATTTTTAGTAAATACTCTACCATCATGTAGTAGTTCCACCTGGGTTTCATTTATTGTACTTCAAACTTTTATTGTTGACCATGTGCAAATACTAATATTCCAACTGATTTAAAAGCCTGACCTTGTGATTTATTAATGGTCATTGTAAATGCCATGATAATGGGAAACTGTCTCCTTTGTAGTACAAAAGGCAAGCTACTGCTGTCACTTGGAACCAAATCTATTCTTGGTATGAAAACTTGTTCACCTTTATCAGTGCCATTCATAATTTCTGCATGTATGAAATGGTCTCTTAAATCTTGAACCATTAATGTTGTTCCATTACAAAGACCCTTTTTTGGGTTCATATTTCTCAGTTACATGACAATTACCCCTTTTTTTTACAGGTAAGTTGCAAAATATGTAGTGGCATTTCAGAGGGAGTTATTGTATTTATAAATTCTGTGTTCAAATTTGATTGACTCTGTTTGTCATCAGCTAGTACGGAATCTGCACTGTAATAATATTTTTGAGGTGCATCTATTTATTTTAAGATGTCATTATTTATATTCAATGCATCTTTATTTTTTGATGTTAATATTAATTTCTGTGCAAGTTTGTCTGAATCCTCATTGCTTATTCCATTTTGGAATATAGCAGATATTGGTGTATCTTGGCAAATCCTTTCTGCTGGTATTTCAACAGTGTCATCTGCTAAATTAGTTATTAGTTCTGTTTTTCCTTCCCTAATTTTAATTAGCCATCATTGAATTCATTTTGTCCTTCCGATCTCATGTTTTCCTCTAATCTGAGGTGTGTAAATTCTTTTCATAGTGGACTTGACTTTTTACAGGTTTCCACTGTCTGCTATATTTCCATGGACAACAGGTAAGGTTTGTCTGAAATCGCCATCTAACAATATCACTGTTGCTCCAAAAAGGCAAATAATTAGTCATGACTTCACGCATCAAACAATCAATACATTTCCAAGCATGGCATGACATCATTGTGGCCTCATCTATGATAATTAATTTACTTTTTTTTTTAAATTATTAGCTTGAAATTATTTCATTATAATATCTGAGACAGATGTTTCCAAAATTGGAACTGGAAGTTTAAATCCACTATGTACTGTTCTGCCACCTTTTAATAATAGTGATGCATTTCCAGTTGTTGCAAATGGAAGCATAATTTCACCTTTACCTCTACTTGAACTCATCAACAAATTATAGAGATACACTTTTCCAGATCCAGTCTTTCATCTGGCTTTTTGTATGGTCTTAAAAGCATGCATTTGATCATTATTTAAAGTGGCTATCAGTACTTCTGCCTTTTGTTTTTGCACATCAGCATTATACTCTTCAAAGTTTATGTCATCTATAAATCCTGGATCTGGCAGACTAAATGTAGCACAACTTAAGCCATGACATAGAAATATTTGTTGAATGTCCATTAATGCTTTTACTTATGCTTATTTGTTATAACGTTGTAAAAAATCTTCATACAAAAAAGCCAATGCATTAGAAATATGACAGAATATGCAAATGAATGCAAACTGGTCCCTTATCTGCCAGGGCATTTTACACAATGCCGCTTCTTCCAGATGTCTCTCTCATTCTGTATCATCAGCAAGTATGTTTCTATGTTGGGTGGCTCTGTGAAATGTATCATAAACAATGTCATTTACACTTCTCAAGTGTTCAAAGCTGTGTGCACCTGGAACATGTAAAAGGAGTAAACGTAAACAGAAACGTTCAATGTCTCTTGGACTTACCATATACATTCTGATAATAATTTTATTACCACCCTTTTGTTTACGTTTCCATTTGCCATTGACGAAAACATAATGATATGGAATCTCAGTATATAAGTAAGTATTCCCTTGCCTCCATGTCTTTGCTATTCAAATTAAACCAAGCAGCAAGTGTGGTTTGCCGATGTTCATTTTGTGGCAAAGCATTTTCGTCATTGCCGGTATAGAAATAAGAATTGTCCTTGTGGCAAATGTACAGCTAATTGATACACAGCATTCAAATTAAAGAAGCCGCCACATTGCTTCTGGCGCACTGACATATCGAGCATCTACATGAGATTGAAGTTCATCATGAAGTAACTAATTGTGTTCTTCACTTGTGCCACTCTTTACAACAGTTTCTGCTTCATATCCTTTATAAATATATTTGTAGACATATTTAATTGATTTAATGCAATTGCAACCTTCAACATTGATGTGTGCATTATACTTCATTAGTAGATGTGGATTATATGGCACCACATAAGTGTTATCTTCTTATTCCCCCTGAATAATTGCATTTGGACCTGGTCTTCTTCTATACAATGGATACCCATCACAATTTGCAAATGTTTGATCTTGGAATTCTTTAGGGAAATCTTTTGTGTATTTTTTTTTTCCATACATGGTGAATTTGGATTGAGCTCTCCCCATGGGCCATGAATCATGGGATGTGTTACAATCCCATATAGTATTGCATGTTGTTGTGAATCAGCCATAATAACAGAATCCACTTCATCAGCTGTATTCAATTTATCATTTTCTTGAAGTATAATAAGAATATGTGCATGTGTCAGGCCTCTTTTTTGGAATTCAATGGTATTAACAAAAGCCACAAACTTTGCAAATTAATGACTGGTGGTTATGTCATATTAAAACTGTTAATTTTATTTCGAAGACTCTAGCAACTAAGTCTGGTCTATCTGAAGAATTTTAGCCAAGCTTCAAATTCTCAACAATCTCTGGCCATTGAGGATTACATGTAAAAGTAATAAATAAATCTGTTTTTCCAAATTTAATTGCAATAACCATAGCATCATTGTATCTGTCAGGAAAAATCTCTCATACTTACTCCACGTCCCAAACCCACTCACAGGCAGACACCAAGGAAAACAAAGTCGTCTGGTATTTCTCATGGCGAGTTTATTTTAGGAAAGATATGGATTTGTAAAAACCAACATGGCTGTCACCAATTCACTCAATATCAATATCCAATAAGCTATAACACATGTGATCAAGACTTAAACATGTTATGGTACGTCAGTCTAAATGTGCAATAATACTTAATTTCTAATGTTCTGCGCAAAGGGCAAATTATGACCTTGGGATGGCTGATTTATTATGTATAAAAATATGTGTACGGTCTCTACTGAAACAGCTAGATCATGGGTCAGATGTATTTAACCATTTCATACCCAATATCTTGCAATCGGAAAATTACTGGTTCACAGCCAGCCAAATATCACACTAACTGGAAAGAGTGCTTATTGTATACATATAGGCTAGAAATATAAGAATGTTTGTATTATTTCTCAAACACTCCCCCCTATGATAATGAAACATGTCATCAAAAAGAAACAATACAAATATGAAGGGGTATAATATTAATGTAAATTTCACACATAGATAAACAAGAAAAAAATAAAACTTATTAGGAAGTAAACTCAAGGGTTTTCAAAAAAATATCAGCTAGATGATTTCCTACAACATGGAGGTATTATATCTTCTCACAGAGTCCTTTGCACCTTTTACCTTAATATATTCCCATCAAAAACATTTCAAAATACATAGTTATAAAAAGAACACCAATATATATACACATTAGGAAATTGTAAGTTTATTATAGGATTCGTGGAATATTAAAAATAATCTTTCAATAGTGGGATCCATAGCAGAAGTTTCATAGTCCAGATATTATAGTCTGTTGAAGGAAAGCTTTACAATCAGCGATTATAAAGCGGGAGCAAGAAATTATGAAATATTGATGGTAAAACAATAGATCCACAAAAACAAAACAAGTGTGCACCTGTTTGATGAAATTCATATAAGAAGGAAAAAGTCCAATGGGGTAGATGAAAACATCCATATATGCTGTTATAGGTGTCCAAGAGACAGTCCAGATAGCGTGCGATAGATATAAAAGTCCAGATTCATATTAGCATATTGTAATGTCAATGAGCAAGAGTTTGAATATGTCCTTCATGGGGAATGGGCCTGGATTTTAGGCGTGATTGTCGTATTAGTCTTCCTCCATGACCTCAAACAAGCTTGAGGCGTAGAATTGCAAAGTTTCATACAGGTGTTTTTTTTCTGTGTGATGGTCATGTCAATTCATCTCTGTATCAGTCCCTTTGCACAGGGAATCACACATGTCCAAAATAGCGACATTGATTGAAGTCATCACAGAGAGGGCTATGCCTTTCCATTTCTGAACTTTCTGCTAGTTCATTTGACAGGGCTGTCAATCCCTCCAGGGATTTGGTTTCACATCAGGTGCCATATTATTAGAAATAAAGTTCAGCAGGCAGTGTCAAATATTTTACAAACACCTACTTCTTGGGCTAGAAGCATGTCAAGTCAGCCATGATCAGGCTTGTTTTATCTAGTTGTTTAGTCAAGCCTTGTACCGCATCTCTTGTATAGTTCACAAATTTTTGTTGGTTATAGTAGGTGCAATTTATCCAGCCAACATTCCTATCCATAGTCACCCACCAGGTGAACATGGTTTAAAATCCTGCTGCAATTGGATTTCTGGCCTTGAACTTGTCTGACAGTGCAGGGGGTACTCCAATACCTATTTTTAGAAAACGAACTCACTCTATTCATATACACACTTAGAGGACTCTAGAGAGCACAGCCAATTTTTGTTTCCTGATTTTCATAATTTTAACACTGTTATATTTGATTTTGGAACTATAAGGACTGTTTTTTTTCTTCCAAATTGGGTTGACCTGGTAATGTATGAAAATAACTAGATAATTTTGTAAATTAATTGTTAATATAATATATTTAGACTATCTTTCCTGTTATAGCTTTTGGGATGTTATATTGATGATTGCTCTATATTATATTACAAAAATACTTAAATGTTACCTGTTAATGTATGTATATAAAGTGGATATAAAAAGTCTACACACCCTGTTAAAATGTCAGGTTTCTGTGCTGTAAAAAAATGAGACAAAGATAAATCATTTCAGAACTTTTTCCACCTTTAATGTGACCTATAAACTGTACAAACTGAAATCTTTTAGGTGGAGTGAAGAAAAAAAAAGAAGAAAAATAATGTGGTTGCATAAGTCTACACACCCTCTAATAACTGGGGATGTAGCTGTGTTCAGAATTAAGCAATCACATTCCAAATCGTGTTAAATAGGAGTCAGCATAAACCTGCCATCATTTAAAGTGCCTCTGATTAACCCCAAATAAAGTTCAGCTGCTCTAGTTGGTCTTTCCTGAAATTTTCTTAGTCGCATCCCAAGGCAAAAGCCATGGCCCACAAAGAGCTTCCAAAGCATCAGAGGGATCTCATTGTTAAAAGGTATCAGTCAGGAGAAGGGTACAAAATTTTTTCCAAGGCATTAGATATACCATGGAACACAGTGAAGACAGTCATCATCAAGTGGAGAAAATATGGCACAACAGTGACATTACCAAGAACTGGAGCTCCCTCCAAAATTGACGAAAAGACGAGAAGAAAACTGGTCTGGGAGGCTATCAAGAGGCCTACAGCAACATTAACGGAGCGGCAGGAATATCTGGCAAGTACTGGCTGTGTGGTACATGTGACAACAATCTCCCGTATTCTTCATATGTCTGGGCTATGGGGTAGAGTGGCAAGACGAAAGCCTTTTCTTGCGAAGAAAAACATCCAAGCCAGGCTACATTTTGCAAAAACACATCTGAAGTCTCCCAAAAGCATTTGGGAAAAGGTGTTATGGTCTGATGAAACCCAGGTTGAACTTTTTGGCCATAATTCCAAAAGATATGTTTGGCGCAAAAACAACACTGCACATCACCAAAAGAACACCATACCCACAGTGAAGCATGGTGGTGGCAGCATCATGCTTTGGGGCTGTTTTTCTTCAGCTGGAACTGGGGTCTTAGTTAAGATAGAGGGAATTATGAACATTTCCAAATACCAGTCAATATTGGCACAAAACCATCAGGCTTCTGCTAGAAAGCTGATCATAAAGAGGAACTTCATCTTTCAGCATGACAACGACCCAAAGCATACATCCAAATCAACAAAGGAATGGCTTCACCAGAAGAAGATTAAAGTTTTGGAATAGCCCAGCCAGAGCCCAGACTTGAATCCGATTGAAAATCTGTGGGGTGATCTGAAGAGTGCTGTGCACAGGAGATGCCCTCGCAATCTGACAGATTTGGAGTGTTTTTTCAAAGAAGAGTGTGCAAATGTTGCCAAGTCAAAATGTGCCATGCTGATAGACTCATACCCAAAAAGACTGAGTGTTGTAATAAAATCAAAAGGTGCTTCAACAAGGTATTAGTTTAAGGGTGTGCATACTTATGCAACCATATTATTTTATTTTTATATTTTTTCTTCCCTCTACCTAAAAAATTTCAGTTTGTTTTTCAATTGAGTTGTACAGTTTATAGGTCACATTAAAGATGGAAAAAGTTCTGAAATGATTTATCTTTGTCTCATTTTTTTACAGCACAGAAACCTGACATTTGAACAAGGGTGTGTAGACTTTTTATATCCACTGTATATCTTCTCTGTTATCATTGCTTATATAACTAGGAGTTACCAAATTATTTTAACACTTGATAATATACATTTGTCTGTTTTTATAATATTTTTAAATATTTCCAAAGGGGTTTATACTAAAAATATTAGTCCACTATTATTATATAGTGTTATTGATGTATGAAAATAAATTCTGCCAGATATCGTAAATAGTTCTGTAAAACAATATGCTATGTGCTTATATGGAGCCTTATTAAATTGCGATTCGGCCAATTGAATAGGGCTCCATATAAGCACATAGCATATTGTTTTACAGAACTTTTTAGTTAGTGAAGACCTTGCTTTTGGATAGAAGTTCATTAACTAAAAACTTCTGTAAAAAAAAATGCTGTGTACTTATATAGAGCCCTATTAAATTTACAGAATCGCAATTTAATAAGGCTGTATATGTTGATTGATTTAGTGTTATAATATAGCTATAGGAGATATTAAGAGCTTAATATTTTCTAAGAAGATTTTATTGGTATACAATAAAAATACTTGTAACGGAACCCATCAATGTTTTACCCTGTGTTATGGTTATTTAATTATTATGGTTAAAATATGATCACATTGCTATACTGTAGATATGTTTGTTTATGCTCTGCAGGATATTAGCTCAGACTATAGCAGACACCTAGCAGAATACATAATCCTATTAGGGTCTCCTAGAGGCAGGAGAGCCCTATTGTGTAAAGTGTTCACATTGTGAAAGATGGAACAAAGAGAAGCATTATCTTATCAATGTCTGTTATTGAATCAAAGTAGCCGGCTAGTCCCTGGGAGGTGTGACCCCACCTATTGTCTCTCTATGTGTACTGTGTGGCCAAATATGGGCATGTGTATTACCTGTGGAAAGAGGTGTATATATATTTCTGCATATAACAAAATAAACACAGTATTCTTTGACTCCCAAGAAAGTGTCGTCCAATATGGGTGGTCTGGGCTTCTGAGACTGCGCAGTGCTTCTATATGGATATTTAATGCTGAACCTGACTTTCCCTCTGGAACTCTTGGATGGGATTATACCAACTTCACTTTTACACAGCAGCTTGCCAGGGAAAAGGACGTCTCCAACGGCTGGTACCCTCTCACACCCGGGTTGCCGTTACAATACTTTTCCCCCCATTATAATTAAGCACATTATTGTCATATTTTAAATCAGATTACTAATTTTGTGTATAATTACAACACTTATTATAGTACAAGTTGATCGTGTTTTTGATAATAAAAATGCAGTTTTATTTTAAAAGCGATATTTGTTTATGAATTTACGTTACTCAAACTATAAATTATAAATATTAATTTTAATATTTACGCTATAAATACCACGATTATGCCAATAGTTTACATTATAATAATTTACATTGTGTCAAAAAACAGACCGTTAATCATTTTTGGTTTCATTCTGCACTGATAGAAGCGAGGGGGTCCAGACATGGCTTAACGCTACATAGCTTGAACTGGACACAGAAAAGCAGCATGCAATTACACCAATTAAAAAGTTAACCTTTTTAGATCGTATCAAGCAAGTTCCCAGTCTTTTTCGCGACTGCAATCCTATACTGGTATACAGATTCCGGTAGAAGGGCAAGCATAACTAAGCCATAATTAACTGACAAACGGTTGCTCACACGAAACTCCGAAATTTGGGGTGTTATATTTATGAATTGCAGTGCATCCCAGTCATGTCGGCACCATATGTCAGGGAAAAATCTCTCATACTTACCCCACGTCCCACACCCACTCACAGGCAGACACCAAGAAAAAGAAAGTCCTCTGGTATTTCTCATGGCGAGTTTATTTTAAGAAAGATGTGGATTAATAACAAACCAACACTGCTGTCACCAATTCACTCAGTTACTGAATTGCCACCTGATCCATGAGGCCACAATACTGTTCTACACATAGTTTATTTTGTTGATATTTGATGACATTTAAATTATTTGCTTCTACTTGCAGGTATGAATCAATGATCCATTGTTGTGTCAGTTTTCCAGCACTTAAGATGGGATTAAATTCATCCCTAATGGCAGTTTAAGCCACTTTAAATTCAAGCATGGAAATATTACTTCTGACACGTTGTTTAGTGTTTGGATCAATGGGATATCTTAATTTTGGTTGCCAAACTTCCTCCCCATTGGGATACAAAATTGGATAAGTCATTGGATCCAAATTGGTACTTCATATACTGATGTTAATGAAAGGTTACTCATCATTTCTTGAAAATATTCTAATATCCCTCTGAAAAGGTTGTTCCCCCTCATCATTTTGGAAAACCATTGCAACCTCATTAGCGGTGGGTAAGTTGTAACGTTGTTTATCAGTATGTCAGTCTCTTTTAAGAACCATATTAACTTTTGGCCAATTGATTTTGCTCTGCATGAATGCGTGGTTGTTCTTCAACTTCTGACAGTTTTTTGTAGACTTGAGTGTATGGATTTTTTTTCATTATCTTATCCAGCTCATGGAAAACAGTTGCTAAGCATTTTGTGTTTTCCGGAAGCTGTATACATTGTTCCACAGCTTGGTTTGTATATAGTACATACAGTTGAACAGATTTTCTTTGCTCTCCTTCCTGAGGGTGTAAATGTGAAGTACGGTGATAAAATTTGCCCTTGAACTTTAAAGCAGTCCTTCAACTTTACCAGCTAATGTTGCACCCATAGATGCAAAAGAAATGGCACTATTATAAGATCGTATATTATTTTTAAATTTGTTGTAATTTGGAAAAGTAGGGTCACTCATTATGCTTTGTAAATATGTTGGGAAATCTTGTCTGGCAGTCTTACTTTTCCCCTTTGACAGCAACTAATGAATTTACCGTCTCTGGAGGTTTCCTTCTCAAAATGATAAGCCCCACACAACTGACAAAGCACATTTAACATCCCACAATTGTGAGTCTCTACTGTGAGAGCTCTTAAAAATGGACTATCCTGTGAATGAATGAATGAACACTAAATATACAAGAAATCCCTATAAGTGCACACCTATTATTATTGAATCTCCTCAGGGACAAACATTAAAACTTCACTTTTATTAAATCTCTTAAAATAAAAAATTAAAATATTATCAGACGCAGGAATTAACGAATATTGCTCGGTTATAGGGTATTGAACACAAAAGTGCTAAAATATAAAGTGCTAGTGTTCATATATATATTAGAAAGGAACCAGGCTAAATGCTGATTTTATAATATTATATACAAAGTGCTGTCAATAAAGTGCTATAGTGTATAAATGATAGTGCTTCCCAAACTAAACTTCTAGCTGATGTATAATTCAAAGTGCACAGTGCAATGTGATAATAGCGTTGTTGCTATAATATTGTCAAAATTCTAGCTTTCGATCTAATTGTTCAAATTCCCCTATTGAATTCATTACTCCATGGAGCTAAAATGCTACCATTAGAGTTGTAAGATATTGCTCTTAGTATTATACGATTTCCTAATGTCTTTCTCCTATAAGAGACTGCATCTTAGCGTGCCACGCCGTTTAGACGCCTAGCGATGACATCAACATGAATGCACGTTCCTGCGTCTGACCCGACGCACGTTTCTAGATTTCTTCGGGGGTTACCACCATGTTGATTTAGCATCCATTTATAAATTCTCCGTAGTCCTGGAAACTGTGACAATTGTAAAAACAACTTAATTTATTTTAAAATAAATGTCTCTTTGCTTAACATTCTAGTGAATGCGAAGCGAGGGCCCGCATTTGCGGTGATGGAGCATCCCAACGTCCCCGCAAATGCGGATCCTCGCGAAGCGAGGGTTCGTATTTGCGGAGGTGGAGGCTCAACGTCGGCTGTGTTAACACACACATACACACACACGACTTTTTAACAGAATAAACCCAACCGCCCAGCCAACAAAAACCCAACAACGTCCCCGCAAATGCGGATCCTCGCGAAGCGAGGGTCCGCATTTGCGGTGGTGGGAGCATCCCAACATCGGCTGTGTTAACACACACATACACACACACACAACTTCATAACAAAAAAAAACTCAAAGTCGCCTCACACCCGCTTACACCCGGACACACAGACGCAAGACTTAACAAAAAAACAGTAAAAAAGGCCCTTTACACGCTCTTAACACACATACGCACGACTTAGAAACAAATACACTGCGTCGTACACGTAAAAGCTAACTGCGTATATCGCAAAAAAATACGGCAACATCGCAACAAAATACGGCCGCATCGGAAAAAAATACGGCCGCGAAAGACCCATTCCAACCGCCGCGCATCAATACATCACAAACACAAGAAATAAACACAACAAACACATAAAAAGCTTACTTACAGCACGGGGGGGGGGGCATCCGGCACCTCCAAAAGTTCATTTACACGTCCATTTAAGTCCAAAACAAAGAGTTTAAACGGCCGAAAATCGGCTAAGCGAGAGAAAAAATGGCCGCCGAACAAAACGAAAACGAGGCTCCAGACGTAACTACACTACACTTACTCGCAATAATGAAACACATACTATGCGGAACGGATCACACTCATATTAAACACCATTTTAACCACTACTACGCACAAAATGGCGGATGGAACGCAAATTGTAAGCTGGAACGCAAATAGCGCATGCGTATTGCGTTCTAACGGTCTAACTTTCCAGAATGTTCTACAAGTTTATAAATACTGCCTATTTGACAGAGAAAAATACATTTCTCCTCAGGTGATGAACAGAGTGACTTCAGACATAACTGCTGCTAAAACTTGAGAAGATAATTCTTTCCTAATTTACTACTTTACATTGTGCAAATTACAACTGAGAGGTAAGCTATAATATATTACATTTTATTATCAAGACAGGACATCAAAAAAAATAAATAAATAAGAAAAAGAGGTTTATGTATAATGACATGTGACACGCACATATATGTGTATAATGTATACTGACAAGTGGCACGCACATTTATGTGTATAATGTATACTGACATGTGACACGCACATTTATGTGTATAATGTATACTGACATGTGACACGCACATATATGTGTATAATGTATACTGACAAGTGGCACGCACATTTATGTGTATAATGTATACTGACATGTGACACGCACATTTATGTGTATAATGTATACTGACATGTGACACGCACATATATGCGTATAATGTATACTGACAAGTGACACGCACATTTATGTGTATAATGTATACTGACATGTGACACGCACATTTATGTGTATAATGTATACTGACATGTGACACGCACATTTATGCGTATAATGTATAGTGACATGTGACACGCACATTTATGTGTATAATGTATAGTGACATGTGACACGCACATTTATGCGTATAATGTATAGTGACATGTGACACGCACATTTATGTGTATAATGTATACTGACATGTGACACGCACATTTATGCGTATAATGTATAGTGACATGTGACGCGCACATTTATGTGTATTGCCCCTGCAACAAAATTATCTTAAAACAAAATAATTAAACAACTACATTTAAATTACATTAGAAAAAAATAAGTTGGGACTATTAAAATATGAGTCATGTATACTGATATGTGACACGCACATATATGTGTATCATCTATAGTCACATGTCACACACACATTTATGTATGTTGGCCAAAAATAAAAATAAGATTAATTTAACAATTAAAATATGATTCATGTATAGTGATATGTCACACGCACACAAAAAAATTACTTTCAACTATGGAAATGTGCTTCATGTATGTGACATATGTGTGTAGCCCCCACCAAAAAATAATGTTAATTGAAAATAATTACAGAAGTATATTTCAATGAAATTAATTTACTGCAATTCAATAGATCACATAAAAGCTCAATCTTTCTACTTTTTTTAATATTCAAACAGACTCTGCATCAACAGCGTCTCTCAACAATTTGCACCGTGCATTGTGAAGCACAATCCCTTTTAAAGAACACCAACAAAGAAGAAGAGGTAAGATACAAAAATACTTTAAATGCTGAAAAGGCCATGCTTTGCTAAATACAAATAAAAAATTCTATAATTCACTATTTCACTTTATTTTTCAAACAGACACTACAAGAAGACCGGCGGATTAAGATTGGCAGGAGGGGACCCTCTGTCATTCCACACTTCAATCAAGGTAAAGTATTAAGTATAAAAAAGAACCGAACCATGAGCCTTATTAAATTGCGAGTTGGCCAATTGAATAGGGCTCTATATAAGCACATAACAGATTTTTTAGACAGACATTTTTAGTTACTGAACTTCGATACTAAATCAAGGTCTTCACTAACTCAAAACTTCTGTCAAAAAATATTTTATGTGCTTATATAGAGCCCTATTCAATTGGTCAAAACGCAATTGATTCAGGACCTAAATATGTTTAATGGCCGAGGGCCTCATTCAAATGTGATTTGCCCATTTCAATAGGGCTCTATATAAGCACAGAGCATATTTTTGAACAGAAGTTTTTAGTTAAAAACTTTTGTAAAAAAAGATGCTCTGTGCTCATATTGAGCCAAATTCCATTGCGAAAAACCAAATTCAATGAGGCCCTCACAATATAACAAATCCAGCAAACAAAGGCCCTCATTCAATTGATATTTTGGACAATTCAAATTCAATTTAGAAAGAAGCATAAATCAGCATACCAACAGTGGTGGGCACCAAACAGGATTGTCCGAAAACTCACACAAACACATAGCAAACTACATTTATATTCTTAATTTTATGTTTAACAACCTATAAGCCTTAGAAAGAAGCCTAAATAAGCATACCAACAGTGGTGCGCACCAAACAGGATTGTACGAAAACTCACACAAACACATACCAAACTACATTTATATTCTTATTTTATGTTTAACAATCTATAAGCCTTAGAAAAAGGCCAAAATAAGCATACAAAAAGTGGTGGGCAGCAAACGGGATTGTAGAAAAACACAGAAATAATGTCATTTTTTAGTTCATACAAATACATTCAAATAAAATTACATTTTCATTTTTTTTTTATAACAGATACTGCGTCAAGAACATCGGACCAGGAGTTTCAACTGAGGACCAGACCAGCGGACGAGGACTTTCAACAGAGGACCAGACCATTGGACGAGGACTTTCAACAGAGGACTACACCATCGGACGAGGACTTTCAACAGAGGACTACACCATCGGACGAGGACTTTCAACAGAGGACCAGACGATTGGACGAGGACTTTCAACACAGGACCAGACCATCAGACGAAGGCTTTCAACACAGGACCAACAAAGATTCTGCTTCAAATCAAACTTCAACCAAGGTACAGTATAACAAGTAAAAAAAGAGAAAAATTAATTAATATTCTTCTTTAATGTTTAACCACCTATAAGCCTTAGAAAAAAGCCTACAGAAGCATACCAAAATTGCGGCGCACCAAAAAGGATTGTAGAAAAACACAGAAATAATGGAATTTTTTCATTAATACAAAGACATTCAAATAACATAACATTTTCATTTTTATTTTATAACAGATACTGCGTCAAGAACATCGGAACAGGAGTTGGAACTGAGGACCACACCAGAGGACGAGGACTTTCAACAGAGGACTACACCATCGGACGAGGACTTTCAACACAGGACCAGACCATCGGACGAAGGCTTTCAACACAGGACCAACAAAGAATTTTGCTTGAAATCAAACTTCAACCAAGGTACAGTATAAAAAGTAATATCTATCATCTATCTCTTATTTGTCTTTTAGGGCCAATAATCTTTAACAGTAAATACAAACTTCAATGTAAACTTAAAAAATAAATTGCCATAGTCCAAAAAAGTCTAAAAACACAGAATCTATACAATTTGTCATTGTAATATTTCAGTCCTAAACCCTAATTTAATTGCCATTTGACAAATTGAATAGTGCTGTAAATAAGGACATAACATCTTTTTGAAAATACCTTTTTAGTTACTGAAACACTTGCTTTTGGATACATGTTTAATAAATAAAAACTTCTTTAAATAATTATCTGATGGCCTTATTTAGATTTTTATTCAATTGACCGCATTGAAATTGATTAAGTATAAAATGTTAACACACTATTGATAACTATTTGTCATGAAAAACAACTTAACATCTCAAAATAAACTAATGGTACATTATTTTATTTTTACAGATTAACATGGCTGATAACGAGAGTAAACAAGAAAAGAAAAGACGCCAAGCTAGAGAACGACGACAGAGAGCAGACAGCCAGCAGACACCGGAGAAGAAGGAAATTCGACGAGAAAAAGAACGCAAAAGAATTGCAAGCAAAAGACTGTCACTTGCAGAAATTAAAGATATGTAAAAAAAAGCAACAAAGAAAATAAAGCATTTACAACCTGTTGCTCAAACATCAGATGACATTTTACCAGAAAAAATACAAGAGATACCAAAAAAAGCAACAAAGAAAACAAAGCATTTAGAACCGTTTCATGAAACATTACATGACATTTTACCTCAAACAATACAACATATACCAAGAAAAGCAACGAAAAAAACAAAACATTTAGAACCTGTTGTTGAAACATTATATGACATTTCACCTGATGAATATGAAAGTCAAAATCCTATATGCTTTGCAAATTGTCCTCTACTCAAGTCTTTAGCAGTAGAGGTTCATAGTTGTGGGGACATGACTACTCAATGTCAGTTTTGTGAGGCTTATTATTTTAAACAGGAGAGACCCAGAGATGGACAATTTATTAGTTGTTGTCAAAAAGGCAAGTTCAAACTTCCAGAAAGGAAAGAATTTCCAATTTATTTACAAAATATTATGACTGAACCTACTTTTCCAAACTACAAAAATTTTAAGACAAACATAAGATCCTACAATAGTGCCATATCCTTTGCATCCATGGGGGCAACATTAGCTGCTAATGTACCAGGACATGGTCCTTACTGTTTTAAAGTCCAAGGACAAATTTATCATCGCACTTCCCATTTACATCCAGAGGAAGGAAATAAAAGAAAATTCGCTCAACTATATGTCCTAGATACAATGGAAGCTGTTGACCAACGTATGCAGATGGAAGAAAATAAAAAATGCTTACCCAGTGTTTTCATAGAGCTAAATAACATTATGGACAACAATCCCTACAGTAAAGCTTATAAAAAATTGGCAGAAGTAGAAAATGAACAACTACTTCATGCACAAACACATCAATTACCAATGCCGAAGGTTAATATGGTGCTTAAAAGAGACAGACATACTGATAAACGTCGTTATAACTTGCCAACATCAAATGAGGTTGCAATGGTGTTTCAGAATGATGAAGGAGAACCACCATTTCAAAGAGACATTCGAATATATCCTAGAAATGAGGACCAACCGTTTATTAATATGAGTATCTTAAGTCCAAATTTAGATCCAATGACATATCCCATCTTTTTCCCACACGGAGAAGCAGGTTGGCAACCAAAATTAACTCTTCCCAGTTACCCAAATGCTAAAGCCAGAATCCGAAATAATGTTTCTATGCTTGAATTTAAAGTAGCTCAAATTGCCATTCGCAATGTATTTAATCCAATTTTATGTGGTGGGAAACTAACACAACAATGGATTATTGATTCATATTTGCAAGTTGAGGCAAATAATTTAAACTTTATCAAATATCAACAAGATAAACTCCGTGTAGAACAATATTCTGGATTAATGGACTATGTTGCTGACGTGGCTACAAGCAGAGACATGACAGCTGGCAAAGCCATCATTTTACCATCTTCCTTTCAAGGATCTCCTCGGAATATGAGAGAAAGATACAATGATGCTATGGCTATTGTCACTAAATTTGGCAAACCCGATTTATTTGTGACATTTACATGTAATCCACAATGGCCAGAAATCACACAAAATCTACTTCTTGGACAAAGTGCTTCTGATCGACCAGATTTAGTAGCCAGAGTTTTTAAGATTAAATTAAATGAATTAATACGTGACTTCACTATAAATCAGTTATTTGGCAAATGTCTTGCTTATGTATATACCATTGAATTTCAAAAAAGAGGCCTTCCACATGCACATCTTCTAATAATACTTCAAGAAAAAGATAAATTAGATACTTCAGACAAAGTGGATGCAGTCATTGTTGCTGAACTACCAGATCCAGAACTATATGGTAGACTATATGAGATTGTTACTCATCGCATGATTCATGGACCCTGTGGTGACCTTAATCCACAATCACCATGTATGGAAAATAGTAAATGTTCCAAAGAATTTCCAAAAGATTATAGAGACAAAACCTATGCCAATTGTGATGGATATCCACTTTATAAAAGAAGAGAAGGAGATAGTGCCATTATTCATGGAAAAAAAGTGGACAATAGATATGTAGTACCCTACAATCCACATTTACTCATGAAGTACAACGCCCACATCAACGTAGAAGCCTGCACTTCCATCAAATCCATTAAATATGTCTACAAATATATTTACAAAGGTTACGATGCAGCTACTGTAGTCGTCAAAAGTGCAGACAACCCTGAAAGTAGTGAGTTAGTACATGATGAACTTGCATCTCATGTAGATGCTCGCTATGTCAGTGCGCCAGAAGCTATGTGGCGGCCTTTAAAATTTGAAATGCATGATAGATCACATGCAGTATATAGGTTAGCAGTACATTTGCCACAACGACATTTAGTCTATTTCCATGCTGGAAATGAAATGAATGCATTGGCCCAAAGTGAAGATCGTCACACTACACTAACTGCATTGTTTGCATTAAATTCCACTGATGCTGAAGCAACACAATACTTATATATTGAAATTCCATATCACTATGTTTTTGTGAATGGATTATGGAGACCAAGAAAAACCAGAGGCAATAAAATTATTCCAAGAATTTACACAGTCAGTCCAAGAGATGTTGAACGTTTTTGCTTACGGATATTACTTTTAAATGTTCCTGGAGCACAAAGTTTTGAACACTTAAGAACTGTTAATGACATTGTATATGAATCCTTCCATTTAGCTGCAAGACATAGAAACTTACTCGCTGATGATGTGGGAAAGATGTTTAGAAGAAGCAGCACAATGTCAAATGCCACGACAGATGAGAGAACAATTTGCTTTTATTTGTATCTTCTCAAATGCTCCAAATGCATTAGCTTTGAGGGAGACTTTTAAAAGTAATATGGCTGAAGACTTTATGCGACGATACAATGAACCCTTTGCACACTTAAAAGCGTTAATGGAAATCCAAGAAGTCTTTTTAACTCATGGATTAAGTTGTGCAAGTTTTAATTTGCCTGATCCAGGTCTTATAGATGACATTAACTTTGAAGACTATGACATTCAACTACAAGCAGAAAGAACAGAAGAAAGACTTGCAACTTTAAATACACTACAATTGCAAGCATTTCATGCCATTAAAAATGCTATAGATGATGACATGGTGACAGAGCGTTATTTCTATCTTGATGGACCTGGCGGATCAGGAAAAACATATTTGTACAATTTATTAATGAGTTCAGTACGAGCACAAGGAAAAATAGCAATGGCGTTTGCCACTACTGGAATTGCTGCACTTTTATTAGAAGGTGGAAGAACTGTTCATAGTGGATTTAAACTGCCAGTGCCTATTTTAGAAAATTCTGTGTCAGATATTCGCATGACATCCTTACAAGCAAAGAAATTGAAGAAATGTAAATTAATTATAATAGATGAGGCCACAATGATGTCATGCTATGCCCTCCAATGTATTGACCGTTTGCTTCGTGAAGTCATGGAGAATATTTTTCCATTCGGTGGAAAGGTAATGTTGTTGGGTGGCGATTTTAGACAAACATTACCTGTCGTTGTACATGGAAATCGAACTGACATTATCGAAACATGTATAAAGTCAAGTACAGTATGGAAACATTTTACCCATCTTCAACTGCAACAACATATGAGATCAGAAGGCCAAACTGATTTCAATGATTGGCTTATTAAAATTGGAGAAGGCAGAACAGAAAAAATACTACATTTACCTGACGACACTGTAGAGATCCCACCTCATATGATTTGTCAACAAGATATTATATCGGCTATATTTGAAGGGAGCATAAATAACGAAGAATATTCCGAGCTTGCCAACCAAGTCATACTGACGTGTAAAAATAAAGATGCATTAATCCTCAATAATGAAATCTTAAAAAAAATTAATGCACCACAAAGAAATTATCACAGTGCTGATTCTGTACTTGCTGATGACAATGAAAGTCAGGCTAACTTTTCGACTGAATTCATAAACTCTTTAACTCCTTCTGGAATGCCACCACATATTTTGCAGCTAAAGAAAGGTGCAATTATCATGTTACTGCGAAATATGAACCCCAAAAAAGGCCTATGCAATGGCACAAGATTAATTGTTCAACAATTAAAGGACCATTTTATAGATGCTGAAATTTTAACTGGGACCCATAAAGGAGAGAGAGTTTTCATACCAAGAATAGATTTAGCACCAAGTGAAAGTAGTCTCCCTTTTATACTTCAAAGAAGACAATTTCCCATTATTATGGCATTTGCCATGACCATTAATAAATCACAAGGTCAAACTTTCAAATCTGTGGGTATTTTCTTGGAAGAACCAGTTTTTGCACATGGTCAATTGTACGTTGCGGTGTCACGGTGCAAAAATCCACAGGCTATTAAAGTTTACATTGAAAACAATGAAAGTCAAGGTGATTTATTAGAAGATGGACGTATTTTTACTAAAAACATTGTCTACTATGAAGTACTATAACTTTGAAGGATACAAATTAAAGATGCCAAGTTTTTTTAAAAGCATTGCAAAATACATAACAATTGGTTGTTTAATTCAGTCATAATTAATGGAAGTCATGTTTATGAATGATTCGCCTCACAAAATACTTGCCTTGCATTGTTAGTAAAAATTATGTTAAAATGTTAAGTCACTATGTTAATGTTTCTAATGTTACAAGTTTAAAAAATATATTTTCAAGTTATTTCATTCAACAGATTACAAAGTGGATGTTAAGAGGTCAAGCACCTTTTAAGTCACAATGTAAATATTGTCTGTTATCTTAAGATTACTACCTACATTAATGTTTATCACCAGTTTATGTGCTCAGTAATAAATTACTTTAATTACGTACGTTTTAAGAAGAGTTTTACTGTATGCCTTCCTCTACATTCAATGTATATTCAAGTTAACAATTATTGTGATAGAAATTGAATTTTAATACTGATTAATTTAAATGTCAATTGTTTTTACATTCAAATATTAATACTTTTAATAAAAAATTAGGTTACAAAATGTATTCACTATGTTCCTGTTTATAATGTTCAAAATTATACCAATGTTTTGTCAACTTCTAAACTTACATAAAAAATAAAGTTCAAGTTTAAAAATATATACTTTGATGGTTATTGCTTACATATATTTTAAACTTCATGTTAAAATTCGCGACGTTTAAAGAAGGATTTTTACTTTTTGCTTTCCTATTCATTCAATGTATATTAAAGTTAACAATTCTTCAGATACTAATTACATTTTAAAAAACCATTACATCAACATTTTACAAAAATACACGTTCATATTAAAATACTTACAAGTGTCAAAAATATATGTTAATAACTAAACAACTTGACAAACATATACATCACATTGCCGTCATTTTTTGACGGGCAAGTCGCTAGTGTAATATAAAGGACTGTGTGGATTAATACATATCCATCACAGTATACTCCTTAACTTAAACTACTCACCATATTCTATTAAATATTTTGTGAAGAACTTCATCCTAAATCACCTCTTGTTTGTTATACTTTAGTTTATGTAATCAGTGATAATCCCAAAGATATTAAATTTAATTTATACCCAATATACTATGTATTAGCTATATCAACATAATTATACTCCATAGAACTTTATTGAGTATTATTTCCTATCTCCTAGGAACATTTTATTCATAATTTTGTTCTGAAACTAATATGACATCACACTAACATGTCATATTAGTTTCTGAACAAAATTATGAATAAAATGTTCCTATATATATGAACACTAGCACTTTATATATTAGCACTTTTGTGTTCAATACCCTATAACCGAGCAATATTAGTTTATTCCTGCGTCTGATAATATTTACATTTTTTATTTTAAGAGATTTAATAAAAGTGAAGTTTTAATGTTTGTCCCCGAGGAGATTCAATAATAGGTGTACACATATAGGGATTTCTTGTATATTTAGTGTTCATTAATTTCTCTGTTTCCCTAGTAGCACCTTATTTAGCAATACTTGTCTTAACCTGAGCCACCTTTTTTCTGTTAGTATCCTGTGAATGAACATCAACATTACAATCTATCTCCACATTACTTTCATTGTCACCTCAGTCAAGATGTTTGGTGGTCAAGATGTTTGGTGGTCAAGATGTTTGGTGGTCAAGATGTTTGCTTGGTCTTGCACAGGCTTTTCCATCCAGCAGTTGGTCTTCTGTGGCAATTCTTTCACACTCTTCTTGGCATATTTTTTTCAGATTCTCCTCTGACTGTTGCTCTCTCCATCTTCTTTTTCTCTCCCTGTCCATACGTAGTTTGTATTCCTTCCTTGTTTTGGACTTCCCTGCCATTGCAATCTGTAATGTAAAATGTATTTATTTATTTTGAATGTACACAATAAGTCAAGCAGTCATTGTCATACAAAATTTGTGTTCAGCTTACCATTCTTTTTAATGAACTAAGCGGTTGCAGTAAATTTTCAAATGTTGTGGATGTTTTCACCTAATTTTGTTAATATGTCAATTTCTACTGAATCTAATGAAAATATGTACAATCATTTTTAAAATAATCACATATATAGTTGTGAGCGTACGAGTTGTTGCTAATGCTGCGGGCTCGCGTAGCGAGTCGCGGGCCTCGCAAAGCGAGGGCACTGTGCCAGGTTCTCAGTTGCTGGCATGGAGCGCCAAAGGCGCTCCTTGCCAGCAACTGAGGACCCTCGCGAAGCGAGGGCCTCAGTTGCTGGCTTGGAGCGCCGCAGGCGCTCCATGCCAGCACCTGAGGACCTCGCAAAGCGAGGTCTTCAGTTGCAGCAACTGCGACCCTTGCAAAATTTCAAAAAAAGTTTACGTCGCAACACATTACGACACTCGCAAACAACATACGACACACGTTCACACACATTACGACACTCGCAAACAACATACGACACACGTTCACACACATTACGGCCTCGCAACACTCGGACGCAACTCGCGAACATTACAAAATTAAAAACACAATACATACACACAGCACATACATAAAAAAACTTACCTACACAAACAGGAAGCACCCAGGACCTCAAAAATGCAACTTACAACTTAATTGCACTCAAAATAAAAGAGTTTAGACACTAAATAGTTTGAAAAGCGACACAAAAAATGGCCGACGAATAAAACGAAAACGAGGCTACACACGCAAACACCATACGAGACAAGTTACCACACATTACGACTTCGCAAACATCGGACGCAACACGCCGACATACAAACATTTAAAACTTAAGAAAGACACACAACAAACACATAAAAAGCTTACCTACAGCAAGAGGAACCAGCCAGCACCTCAAAAAAAAAAGTTACACCTACATTTAAATCAAAATAAAACACTTTAGACACTAATACCATCGCTAAGTGAGAGAAAAAATGGCCGACGAACAAAACGAAAACGAGGCTTCAGACGTAACTACACTACACTTACTCGCAATAATGAAACACATACTATGCGGAACGTATCACAATCATATTAAACACCATTTTGAACAGTAATACGCAGAAAATGGCGGATGGAACGCAAATTGTAAGCTGGAACGCAAATAGCGCATGCGTATTGCGTTCTAACGGTCTCACTTTCCAGAACTTTCTACAAGTTTATAAATACTGCCTATTTCAAACAAAAAAATACATTTCTCCTCAGGTGATCAACGGAGTGACTTCTGAGATAACTGCTGCTTTTACTTGAGAAGACAATTCTTTACTAATTTACTACTTTGCATTGTGCAAATTACAACTGAGAGGTAAGCTATAATATATTACATTTTATTATCAGGACAGGTCAAAAAAAAAAAAAATATTAGCATTTATGTAGTGACATGTATGGCACATTTATGTGTATAGGCTAAAAAAAAAATACGGTTCATTTAACAAAACAACAAAAAAACATAATTCAATATTAAACAGAGGTTTATGTATAGTGACATGTGACACGCACATATATGTCTATAATGTATAGTGACATCTGACACGCACATATATGTCTATAATGTATAGTGACATCTGACACGCACATATATGTCTATAATGTATAGTGACATCTGACACGCACATATATGTCTATAATGTATAGTGACATCTGACACGCACGTATATGTATAGAATGTATAGTGGCATGTGACATGCACATTTATGTGTATTGCCCCTGCATAGTGACATGTGACACGGACATATATGTGTATCATGTATATTGACATGTGACACCCACATTTCTGTGTATTGCCCCTTCATAGTGACATGTCACACGGACATATATCTGTATAATGTATAGTGACATGTGACACACACATTTATGTGTACTGCCCCTTCATAGTGACATGTGACACGGACATATATGTGTATAATGTATAGTGACATGTGACACACACATTTATGTGTACTGCCCCTTCATAGTGACATGTCACACAGACATATATCTGTTTAATGTATAGTGACATGTGATACGCACATTTATGTGTATTGCCACTGCAACAAAATTAGCTTACAACAAAATCAGTAAACAACTACATTTAAATGACATTATATGTCATGTATACTGATATGTCACACGCACATATATGTGTATCATCTATAGTTACATCTCACACACACACATTTATGTGTGTTGGAAAAAAAAAATATAAGGTTAATTTAACCATTTAAA
The DNA here is from genome assembly GCA_027410445.1 of Discoglossus pictus. NCBI lineage: Eukaryota > Metazoa > Chordata > Amphibia > Anura > Alytidae > Discoglossus > Discoglossus pictus. The sequence goes on from CM050176.1 coordinate 49,961,826, forward strand.
TATGAGTCATGTATACTGATATGTCACACGTACACAAAATAATTACATTCAACTATGGAATGTGCTTCATGTATGTGACATATGTGTGTAGCCCCCAACAAAAAATAAGGTTAATTTAAAAAAATTACACTACTATATTTCAATGACATTCATTTACTTCAATTCAATAGATCATATAAAGCTGAATCTTTTTATTTCTTTGAATATTCAAACAGACTCTGCATCAATAGCGTCTCTCAACAATTTGCACCATCCCTTTTAAAGAACACCAACAAAGAAGAAGAGGTAAGATACAACAAGACATTACATGCTCAAAAGGCCATGCTTTGCTAGATGAAAAATTATAAATATACAAATAACTATTTCACTTTCTTTTTCAAAAAGACACTACAAGAAGACCGGCGGATTAAGATTGGCAGGAGGGGACGGTCTGTCATTCAAAACTTCAAGCAAGGTAAAGTATTAAGTATAAACAAGAAAGAACCATGAGCCTCATTCAATTGCGACTTCCTCAATTGAATAGGGCTCTATATAAGCACATAACATATTTTTTATACAGAACTTTTTAGTTACTGAACTTCTAACCACAATCAAGGTTTTCAATAACTAAAAACTTTGCTCAATAAATATGTTATGTGATTATATAGAGCCCTCTTCAATTGGCAAAATTGCAATTCAATGAGGACCTATATATCTTTAATGGCCAAGGGCCTCACTCAAATGTGATTTGCCCATTTCAATAGGGCTCTATATAAGCACAGAGCATATTTTTTAAAGGAACTTTTTCTTTTGTGAACACGTTGCTTTTGGATACAAGTTCACTAAATACAAAATTACGTAAAAAAATATGCTCTGTGCTGATATTGAGCTCTATTCCATTGGCCAAAACACAATTGAATGAGGAGCTCACAATATAACAAATGCAGTAACCAAAGGCCCTCATTCAATTGCTATTTAGGGCAATTCAATATGGCTATAAATAAGCACTTTTAGGCCCTTATTCTATTTTAACAAATATATGTGATGTGCTTATTTACAACCCTATTCAATTTTCAACATTGCAATTCAATGATGGCCTTAGAGTACTATTACATTGTAAAAAATGCAATTGAATGAGGGGCAAACTATGCAACATATGGTACACACAAAGGCCCTCATTCAATTGCAATTTACCCAATTGAATAGGGATCTAAATAACAACATAACTCTTTTTTTAAAATAAGTTTTTAGTTACTAAAAATATATCCAAAATAAAGTTTTTAAATGACTAAAAACTTATTTCAAAAAATATGCTATGTGCTTATTTAGGGCACGATTCAATTAGCCAAATCGCAATTGAATGAGACACAAACTGCTACACACAAAACTGAATTTCTTATTCAATGTTTAACAACCTATAAGCCTTACAAAGAAGCAAAAATAAGAATAACAAAAGTGTTGCGCACCTAATAGCATTGTACAAAAAAACACACAAACTCATAGGAAACTAAATTAACATTCTTCTTTAATATTTAACAACCTATAACCAGTACAATCAAGAATAAATAACTTTTGCACAAGTGGTGCGCACCAAACAGGATTGTCAAAAACTAAAACAAACACATAGCAAACTACATTAATTATATTATTTCATGGTTCACTAACTATAAGCATCCCAATAAAGGTTAAATAAGTATACCACAAGTGGTGTGCACAAAACTGGATTGTACAAAAAATAACATAAACACATAGCAAAATAAATTTATATTCTTATTTAATATATCACAACCCACAAGCCTTACTAAGAACCTTCAATAACAATAACAAAAGTTGTGGGATTGTACAGAAAGTAAAAAAAAAAAAAGATAGAAAAAAATAACCATAACTGATACAATACAGTCAAATTAATACATTTTTCAATTATTTAAAATACATTTCACTCAAACAACATTTTCTATTTTATATTACAACAGATACTGCGTGAAGACAATCGGACGAGGACTTTTTCCACAGGACCGGACCATCGGACGAGGACTCGGACCAGACCAGCAGACGAGGAATTTCAACACAGAACCAGACCAGCAGACGAGGAATTTCAACACAGGACCAGACCATCGGACGAGGACTTTCACCAACGGACCACAACATCGGACGAGGGATATCGCCACAGGACCACAACATCGGACGAGGGCTATCGCCACAGGACCACACCATCGGACGAGGACTTCCAACAGAGGACCACACCATTGGACACCGATTTTGAACCGAGGACCAACAAACATTCGGATTGAAATCACACTTCAACCAAGGTAAAGTATAATAAGTACTAAAGTATAAAACTAAAGAAAATGCTTTCAGTTGCATCTGTGTCAACAGAAAAATAAAATAATTAATTTAATATCTCCCTTATTTTATTTAAATTGCTACTATGCAATACATAGCTCAATAACCACATCACTTTTTTTTTTAGCAAAGAAGTTTTGCAGTGGAAAATATCTATCCACAAACAACGTTTTTAATAAATAAAACCATTATTTTAAAAAAATATGTTACATGCTTATTTACAGCACTATTCCATTGGCCAAATTCTTAGCCAGTGAGGACAGGAATTATAAATTTAACTAAATATAAATGATACATTCTAAATATAAATGATACCTTAATGATTTGCCTTTTAGTTCACCAATTGTGCACAAGAATCTTTAACAGGAATTACAATTTTAAATATACACAATTACATTTACTTTTTTTTCCTTTACAGATTAATATGGCTGATAACGAGACCAAAGAAGAGAAGAAAAGTCGTCAAACTAGAGAAAGACAAGAGAGATGGGCCGCCCAGCAGACACCGGAGGAGAAAGAAATTCGACGAGAAAAAGAACGCAAAAGACTTGCAAATAAAAGAATATCAGCTGCAAAAATGAAAGATACAACCAAAAAAAAATAAAAAGATAATAAAACATTTACAAACTGTTGCTAATACATCAGATGACATTTTACAAGATACCAGTCAAGACAGACCAAAAAAAGCAACTACAAAAACAAAGCATTTACAAACTCTTACTAAAAACTTACAGGACATTTCAACCAAACAAGTCCAACATATACCAAGAAAATCCACGAAAAAAACTAAACATTTAGAACCTGTTGTTGAAACATTTCATGACTTTTCATCTGATGAATATGAAAGACAACATCCAATAATGCTTTGCAAATTGTCCTTTACTGAAGTCTTTAGCAGTAGAGGTTCATAGTTGGGGGGACATGACTACTCAATGTCAATTTTGTGAGGCTTATTATTTTAAACAGGAGAGACCCCGAGATGGACAATTTATTAGTTGTTGTCAAAAAGGAAAGTTCAAACTTCCAGAAAGGAAACAATTTCCAACCTATTTACAAAATATTATGACTGAACCTACTTTTCCAAATTACAAAAATTTTAAGACAAACATAAGATCCTACAATAGTGCCATATCATTTGCATCTATGGGGGCAACATTGGCTGCTAATGTACCAGGACATGGTCCTTACTGTTTTAAAGTCCAAGGACAAATTTATCATCGGACTTCACATTTACATCCAGAGGAAGGAGAGCAAAGAAAATTCGCTCAACTATATGTCCTAGATACAATGGAAGCTGTTGACCAACCTATGCAGATGGAAGAAAATAAAAAATGCTTACCCAGTGTTTTTATAGAGCTAAATAACATTATGGACAACAATCCCTACAGTAAAGCTTACAAAAAATTGGCAGAAGTAGAAAATGAACAACTACTTCATGCACAAAGACATCAATTACCCATGCCAAAGGTTAATATGGTGCTTAAAAGAGACAGACATACTGATAAACGTCGTTATAACTTGCCAACATCAAATGAGGTTGCAATGGTCTTTCAGAATGATGAAGGAGAACCACCATTTCAAAGAGACATTAGAGTATATCCCAGAAATGAGGACCAACCATTTATTAATATTAATATCTTAAGTCCAAATTTAGATCCAATGACATATCCCATCTTTTTCCCACACGGAGAAGCAGGTTGGCAACCAAAATTAACCCTTCCCAGTTACCCAAATGCTAAAGCCAGAATCCGAAATAATGTTTCTATGCTTGAATTTAAAGTTGCTCAAATTGCCATTAGAGATGAATTGAATCCAATTTTATGTGGTGGGAAACTAACACAACAATGGATTATTGATTCATATTTGCAAGTTGAGGCAAATAATTAAAACTTTATAAAATATCAACAAGATAAACTACGTGTAGAACAATATTGTGGACTTATGGACTATGTTGCTGACGTGGCTACAAGCAGAGACATGACAGCTGGCAAAGCCATCATTTTACCATCTTCCTTTCAAGGATCTCCTCGAAATATGAGAGAAAGATACAATGATGCTATGGCTATTGTGACAAAATTTGGAAAACCAGATTTATTTGTGACATTTACATGTAATCCACAATGGCCAGAAATTAATCAAAATCTACTTCTTGGACAAAGTGCTTCAGATCGACCAGATTTAGCAGCCAGAGTTTTTAAGATCAAATTAAATGAATTAATACGTGACTTCACTATAAATCAGTTATTTGGCAAATGTCTTGCTTATGTATATACCAATGAATTTCAAAAAAGAGGCCTTCCACATGCACATCTTCTCATAATACTTCAAGAGAAAGATAAATTAGATACTTCGGACAAAGTGGATGCAGTCATAGTTGCTGAACTACCAGATCCAGAACTATATGGTAGACTATATGAGATTGTTACTCATCGCATGATTCATGGACCCTGTGGAGACCTTAATCCACAATCACCATGTATGGAAAATAATCAAGGTTCAAAAGATTTTCCAAAAGATTATAGAGACAAAACATATGCAAATTGTGATGGATATCCACTTTATAAAAGAAGAGAAGGAGATAGTGCCATTATTCGAGGAAAAAAAGTGGACAATAGATATGTAGTACCCTACAATCCACATTTACTCATGAAGTACAACGCCCACATCAACGTAGAAGCCGGCACTTCCATCAAATCCATTAAATATGTTTACAAATATATTTACAAAGGTTACGATGCAGCTACTGTAGTCGTCAAAAGTGCAGACAACCCTGAAAGTAGTGAGTTAGTACATGATGAACTTGCATCTCATGTAGATGCTCGCTATGTCAGTGCGCCAGAAGCTATGTGGCGGCTTTTAAAATTTGAAATGCATGATAGATCACATGCAGTATATAGGTTAGCAGTACATTTGCCACAACGACATTTAGTCTATTTCCATGCTGGAAATGAAATGAATGCATTGGCCCAAAGTGAAGATCGTCACACTACACTAACTGCATGGTTTGCATTAAATTCCACTGATGCTGAAGCAACACAATACTTATATATTGAAATTCCATATCACTATGTTTTTGTGAATGGATTATGGAGAGCAAGAAAAACCAGAGGCAATAAAATAATTCCACGAATTTACACAGTCAGTCCAAGAGATGTTGAACGATTTTGCTTACGGATATTACTTTTAAATGTTCCAGGAGCACAAAGTTTTGAACAATTAAGAACTGTTAATGACATTGTATATGAATCCTTCCATTTAGCTGCAAGACATAGAAACTTACTCGCTGATGATACAGAGTGGGAAAGATGTTTAGAAGAAGCAGCACAATGTCAAATGCCACGACAGATGAGAGAACAATTTGCTTTTATTTGTATCTTCTCAAATGCTCCAAATGCATTAGCTTTGTGGGAGACTTTTAAAAGTAATATGGCTGAAGACTTTATGCGACGATACAATGAACCCATTGCACACTTAAAAGCCTTAATGAAAATTCAAGAAGTCTTTTTAACTCATGGATTAAGTTGTGCAAGTTTTAATTTGCCTGATCCAGGTCTAATAGATGAGATTAACTTTGAAGACTATGACATTCAACTACAAGCAGAAAGAACAGAAGAAAGACTTTAAATACACTACAATTGCAAGCATTTCATGCCATTAAAAATGCTATAGATGATGACATGGTGACAGAGCGTTATTTCTATCTTGATGGACCTGGCGGATCAGGGAAAACATATTTGTACAATTTATTAATGAGTTCAGTACGAGCACAAGGAAAAATAGCAATGGCGTTTGCCACTACTGGAATTGCTGCACTTTTATTAGAAGGTGGAAGAACTGTTCATAGTGGATTTAAACTGCCAGTGCCTATTTTGGAAAATTCTGTGTCAGATATTCGCATGACATCCTTACAAGCAAAGAAATTGAAGAAATGTAAATTAATTATAATAGATGAGGCCACAATGATGTCATGCTATGCCCTCCAATGTATTGACCGTTTGCTTCGTGAAGTCATGGATAATATTTTTCCATTTGGTGGAAAGGTAATGTTGTTGGGTGGCGATTTTAGACAAACATTACCTGTCGTTGTACATGGAAATCGAACAGACATTATTGAAACATGTATAAAGTCAAGTACAGTATGGAAACACTTTACCCATCTTCAACTGCAACAAAATATGAGATCAGAAGGCCAAACTGATTTCAATAATTGGCTTATTAAAATTGGAGAAGGCAGAACAGAAAAAATACTACATTTACCTGACGACACTGTAGAGATCCCACCTCATATGATTTGTCAACAAGATATTATATCGGCTATATTTGAAGGGAGCATAAATAACGAAGAATATTCCGAGCTTGCCAAGCAAGTTATACTGACGTGTAAAAATAAAGATGCATTAATACTCAATAATGAAATCTTTAAAAAAATTAATGCACCACAAAGAAATTATCACAGTGCTGATTCTGTACTTGCTGATGACAATGAAAGTCAGGCAAACTTTTCAACTGAATTCATTAACTCTTTAACTCCTTCTGGAATGCCACCACATATTTTGCAGCTAAAGAAAGGTGCAATTATCATGTTACTGCGAAATATGAACCCCAAAAAAGGCCTATGCAATGGCACAAGATTAATTGTTCAACAATTAAAGGACCATTTTATAGATGCTGAAATTTTAACTGGGACCCATAAAGGAGAGAGAGTTTTCATACCAAGAATAGATTTAGCACCAAGTGAAAGTAGTCTCCCTTTTATACTTCAAAGAAGACAATTTCCCATTATTATGGCATTTGCCATGACCATTAATAAATCACAAGGTCAAACTTTCAAATCTGTGGGTATTTACTTGGAAGAACCAGTTTTTGCACATGGTCAATTGTACGTTGCGTTGTCACGCTGCAAAAATCCACAGGCTATTAAAGTTTACATTGAAAACAATGAAAGTCAAGGTGATTTATTAGAAGATGGACGTATTTTTACTAAAAACATTGTCTACTATGAAGTACTATGACTTTGCAGGATACAAACTAAAGCCATGCAAACATTTTGAAAAAACATTCAAAAATACAAAACAATTGGTTGTTTAATTCAGTCATAATTAATGGAAGTCATGTTTATGGATAATTTGCCTCACAAAATATTTGCCTTGCATTTCTATGAAAAATTATGTTAAAATGTTAAGTCACTATGTTAATGTTTCTAATGTTACAAGTTTAAAAACAATATTTTAAAGTTATTTCATTCAACATATTACAAAGTTCATGTTAAGAGCTCAAGCACCTTTTAAGTCACAATGTAAATATTCTATGTTATCTTAAGATTACTACCTACATTAATGTTTATCGACAGTTTATGTGCTCTGTAATGAATTACTTTAATTACGTACGGTTTAAGGAGAGTTTTTACTGTATGCCTTCCTCTACATTCAATGTATATTAAACTTAACAATTATTCTGATATAAATTGCATGTTAATACTGATTAATTTAAAGTAAAACTGTTTTTACATTCAAATGTTAATACTTTTAATTTAAAATTATGTTACAAAATGTTTTAACTATGTTCCTGTTTATAATGTTCCAAATTAGACAAATGTTTGGCAAAAATTACAAAGTTACATAAAAAATAAAGTTCAATTTTAAAAATATATACTTTCAACGTTATTGCTTACATATATTTTAAACTTCATGTTAAAATTCGCCACGTTTAAGAAACTCTTTTTACTTTTTACTTTTCTCTGGATTATATGTATATTAAACTGAACAATTCTTCAGATACAAATTTCATTTTAAAAAAAATACATGTTCATATCACAATACTTACAAGGGTCAAAAATATATTTAAATAACTAAACAACTTCACAAACATATACATCACATTCCTGTCATTTTTTGACGGGCAAGTCGCTAGTAAATTAATAACATTGATGGTAATAGATGTAATTCATAATCGTAGTTTGAGAAAAACATATAATTTTTTTTTTGCAGATAGGTTAATTCAAAATGTACTTTTTTCTCACTGCTGCAATCTGTAATGATAGAAATGTGCAGCATATTCCCTGTAGTGAACCACTCAACCACATTTCTAACTCTAATTTTTGGAAATCATATTGTCTGTAGTTACCTGTTCTGTTGATGCAGAGCAGTAAGTGTGTGTCCCCAAAGTGTCACTGGCAAACACCTGCAAAGTGTAAAATAATATTTTCATTGGAGCATATAATTTGTTTTTGAACATTTTTATTTAACCTTTACATTTACTACACAGAAAAAATAGATATAGTTTAGAATGCATTTTTTAAAAAATAATAATTTTATTGAAAGGCATACCGAAAATGGCAACATATTAAATATTTACATCATACATTCTTTTTCTTCAACAGAAAAATACTGCACTTGCTAAGCCTTTCCATTTTATATTTTCAATTATAATTGAACCATAACAATAACTGAAAAAAAAAAATTAAACATGTACAACTGTGTATATATAAATAACAGATCCTCTTGTAAACTCGACAAGTAAGCACGGCTAATTTCAAGAAAGAAAATTCTAATCTAAATCTAGAGATTTCTAACATAGCTCCCATATACATTTTTTTATAAAAGGTCTTTAGCTTGTCTATTAAAGGCTGTGTTTAAACACTAAAAATAGTTTTAGGTTTATAAGCAAGCATTTAAATATTTACCTCCTGTCAAGCCACCGATGTTGTAGGGTATATCCAGAGCCACAAGCCTCCTCCGCCCGAGTCCTCCGCTTATTAAGTTGTGCTGATATTCTAGAATCAAGTCACGTCAATGAGTTGCTAAGAGGGGATTCTATGCAGGGCTCCAAAATCTTATAAAAATGTAGACATCCTATGCAAGTTAGTTTCTCATTTATTAATATGTAGTTAATTATCCTAATTACCTCTTGAAAGCTTAGGGCCTTATACTTCCATTTGCTAGCAATATGTAGTTTAACAGCAACCGCCATTAATTGAAACAACTTGTTTTGATTCGGGGACAAGTTTTGTAACCCAATTCCCAAAAGCCCAGATTCTATTCTGACCGGGATCGCCTTCTTAAATAATGATGTGGCAAGTAATGTTAGGTCTCCCCATACATTGTGAGCCACCGGACAAGACCACCAATTGTGGATATGATCCCCTTTCTTTTGGCACCCCCCCCTAAAGCATTTGTTACGCTCTCTGGGGTTAATCTTCTGAGGCTTGTCTGGTGTACAGTATACCCTCTGGAGGACTTTGATGGATGTTTCTAAGTGGGTGTAATTAAAGAATCCTCTGCTTAAGTTTGAACATGATTCCACTTAGGTCTTCAACTCCAATTCTACTCCTAAATCTTCTTCCCGTCTACACATAAATTTAGGCTTCTCATCCAAGGTGGTATTTGTAAAAATATCATACAATGATCCTATTGTTCCTCTAGAGAGTGGGAGATTTGTTTTACAAATTAGTGAGATCCATGAAGATTTAGGGGGCCCAAAGCTTTTGAGAATGTGACTAACCCAGCTTTTTATTTTTAGATCATTATAAAATTCCTTTTGGGTTGATTCATTTTCTTGCAATTGATCGTATGTTATTAGGCGACCTTCAGCAAACCATGAGCCAAACCTATCTAGGCCTCTAGAGGTTCACCAATGTTTGGATATTGCGCTAGAGTCTGTTAGTATTTTGGGAAAAGAAAAAAAAACATTGTCACAACCTACAATGATGATGGAGTATAGAGGATCCTAGTCCTCTTATCTCCTGTAGGTTTTAGACCTAAGATTTGGGTGACTCAGACCAATGGACCTTCCTTGCAGATGCAAGAGCATAAGTCCCAGCTTTTGGTAGTGTGCCTGGGAAAACCTGGAAGGGAGTCAGAAACGATCTCCTCTGCCAGCATATGCCCCTGGGTCAATAATACACCTGCACACAAAGTCTTGATGAAAATTATCAACCATGTTTTATTTTAGAACAGCATATTTAACCACATCACACAAGAATGGGGGAAGTGGCTACCGTTATCCAGCCCCAAATGACGTCTGGCCAATCATGAAGGGGAACTGTGCGTGAACCAATAGTCCCCTCCCAGGTCCGCCCACTAGGCGAGGCCAACTAATTAATTTGGGCTTTGAATGTCCAGGGGAAAGCATGTCTTTTACTCTCCTGTGCCCATGCTATGAAGGCTGAGAAGCCTTCAGGCCATCCCATTGTTTCTGGGCGCCTGCCTGTCTGCTCTCCAGCTGTGAGCTTCCCATTGTTAGTTCTATGCTGGATACTTAGCTAATGGGATTAACAGGCCTTTGGGAACAAAGGAGGCTTGCCTGTATTCAACGGCTTCCCCTCTACAATATAATAACCTACTAATATAATAACATACATTCATATTTACAAATACAACACCCAATGTTTCACCCACATACAACCAACACATCCCACCAGCTCCCTCACATGACACCCATTACAATGAGCCTAAACATGGAAGGGATGGGGATATGCTAAGGGGTAAACTTATAATACTTTATCCTCTAGACCACAAAATAACAATATAACCTTATAACAGTATAACAGGGTGTCTGGGAGCCCCAAACCCCCAGGTATCGTCTCTTGTGTCAACAGTCTGTGACAGACATCTGTCCAAGTCCCAGATGACTGCCAAGTGAGCCATGACAATTACCCCCCCAAGTACAGATGTAGGTATCCTGTACTCCAGGATGCCTATCTGGACTGACAGTCAGGGCTCTAGTTGCCGCGACAATCCATCTGCGTTCTGGTGGAATTTCCCTTTGCGGTGTTGCACCGTGAAATTAAAAGTTTGTAGGGCTAAACTCCACCTCAGTAGTCGGCCATTCTCTCCAGCCACTTTAGATAACCAACAAAGAGGGTTATGGTCTGTGGTGACTGTGAACTGTCTTCCGTACAGGTAGTGCTGTAGTTTGCGTAGAGCCCACACTACTGCTAAACATTCCTTTTCTATAGTTGCATAGGCTGTTTCTCGTTGCAGTAGTTTCCTACTAATGTAGGCCACTGGGTGCTCAACTCCCTGGTTGTCTGGCTGACTCAATACTGCCCCTATGCCATACATGGAGGCATCAGTCTGTACCACGAAAGGGCGGTTATAGTCTGGGGCAGCCAGGACTGGGGAGCAGGTCAGAGCATCCTTCAGTGTTTGGAAAGCCAACTGGCATGCAGAAGTCCAATTCACTTCCCGGGGTAGCTTCTTCTTGGTGAGATCCGTCAGGGGTTTGGCTGTGCTGCTGAAATCAGGAATACATTTTCGGTAATACCCAGTAGTACCTAGGAAAGCCATCACCTGCTTCTTAGTTTTAGGGGTGGGCCAAGCTGCTATTCCCTCTACCTTGGCTGGTTCGGGTCTTAACTTCCCATTCCTCACCCAATGACCTAGGTATTGCACTTCTGCTCTAGCCCATTGACATTTGTCAGGTCTTATGGTCAACTTAGCTTGGTGAATTGCCTGCATAATTTGGCTAATGTGCCTTATATGGTCCTCCCAAGTCTGGCTAAAAATGGCTATATCATCCAGGTAGGCCTGGGCATACTCTTGGTGCCCTTGCAACAATGTGTCCACTAGTCTCTGAAAGGTAGAAGGAGCATTTTTCATCCCAAATGGCATTACTTTAAACTGGAAGAGTCCAAAGGGGGTGATAAAGGCAGACTTCTCCTTTGCAGTCTCTTCTAAAGGGATCTGCCAATATCCTTTAGAGAGATCTAAAGTGGTTAAATATTTGGCAGTACCTAGCCGGTCCAACAACTCGTCCATGCGTGGAACAGGGTAGGCATCTGTTTTGGTTTTATCGTTCAGTCTACGGTAATCCACGCAAAAACGAGTGGTTCCATCTTTTTTGAGGACCAATACCACTGGAGATGCCCAGGGACTACTGGATTCTTCTATCACTCCCAACTGTAGCATAGTGCGTAATTCTGCCTGAATGTTGGCCCTAACTGCCTCTGGTACCCTGTAGGGGTGTTGCTTTAAGGGGGCACATTCCCCGGTTACTACTGGGTGGACAGCTAAGGGGGTACACCCTGGCTTGGTGGTGAACAGGGAGTGGAAGGTATCACGACCCACTCTCTGGCTGGGGTCTGCTGACTTTATTTGGGTTACTCTGGACCTTGGAGCCTTTTTGATTACAGGAACATCATGTCTCAGCCCTTGGTTTAGACTGAGCAATATTGACAGTAAGTCTGACGAATCTTACTGCAAGCATATGTCCCTGGGTAAATAATACATCTACACACCACGTCTTGATGAAAATTATGAACAACTTCTTTATTTTTCCACAAGTATTTAAACAACTCACAAAACCAGTACAGGGAGTGGCTACTCTTAGTCAAACCCTCATTCCTCTCTGGCCATTCTCACAGAAGTAATTTGTGGGAACTTATTAGTCTCCTCCCCCAGTGCCTTCCCACTAGGTGTGGCTACAAGCTCATTCTCTCCCTGTCTGTGGAGAGAGTAACATCTCTGCCCTGGCCTATGGCCCTAGTATTGAGGCTGGAAGCCCCTGTACTATCCCATTGTCCTACGGTGCCTGGCAGTCTGGCAAATCTCTTTGTTCTGGCCTTGCTATCACTTCAAGTGTTTACTCTAAAGACCATATGGCCAACTCCTGACTGAGAGTTTATACAATGGGGGAGGGTTGACTAATTAAAACATAACTATCACTCCCCAATACAATATACAATATAACACTAACATATTATCCCCCATAACACAATATACAGATGGTGGCGATTGGTATATAACAGTCCAGTCCCAATATAGGCCACTGCTGCCAGTCTCAAGATGGCCCCAGCATAGTTCACGCCAAATCCAATATGGCCCCTGGGTGATTCATGACAACACCTCCCCAAGCGTGGCAGGAAACATCCCTGATTTTTCCAGCTACGCTGATCAGTCATGAATGTGCTGGTTTGGCCCTCTGTATGCTATGCCAGTTCTTGTCTGTCCCAAGGTGCAGAGTAAAAACCTCCCCCAGCCCTTGGCCTTGCTCCCACTGTATGGAGCAAATTGCTCTTCCCATTCACACCCACCCAAATAGTCCAGGGTACCTCCCCAATAATCTGGTATCCCAGAGTACAACAGGTGGGCCACAGTTTCTGTCCCATAGCAACTCTGTTCCCCCCAGCCAGTCCCCACCGATGGGCTGGGATCTCTAATACAGTCTCTGGGCCTATGGGATCGCAAAGGGACAGCTCCTCTTGGCTTCCTTCCTCTGGTCCAGCTGTTTCCGTTGCTGCTTGGGGAGCTACGCTGCTCCCACCCAAGCTGTGCTTACACTCCTCCATTGCCCGGGGTTGAGCAACTTTATCCCAGTCCTTTCTGTTGAACTGGGTCTTTGGAGTGGTGTCTGTTCCAGTGGGCCCCTGGACAATGGTTATCCAGGGTATCTCCCCACTTGGTACACCCTCTGTCATGGTGCCACTCTGCACCCATAATGCTTTTGCCAAAGCTGGCATGCTTGCTGCCCTGGCCTGGCTCTTTGTGCACCTGGCACTCTCTTGCTGTGGGAGGTCAGGTTCCCTGTAGCCAGAAACCAATTCTTTTCCCTCCCCACAGTCTCTTAAACAACCCTCCTGGGCTGTGTTCTTCACTAGCACCTCTGGGGACAACTCCCCTGGACTGTCAGGGTACAGACAGTGGTTATCTGATGCAGGCTGGTGAATCTCATCATTCCCTTCCAGCCTGGCCTCTAAGGCTCCCTTCCCACCGTCCATCACACAATCATCCTGAGCCTCTGGCTCCATTAACAGTTCTGGCCAACACACTTTGCCTAGAACTTCTGAGGGCAGACTTAACTTATCTGGCCCTAGCTTGTGAACAGTTCCCACTTCCTCTGGGATTAAATCTCTTGGGGTATCAGGGGGCAGACATGGATTATCTGACCCCACCCAGGGAACATTCCACTGGGTCTCTGGCTCTTTGGGCTGGTGACTAGGCCCTGACACAGTTACTGCATGTTCTAGGGGCAAACATTCTCCATCCCCAGGAGTTGGCAAAGGAACAGTGTTTACCCCTTCCCACTCCTCACTTTGTTTACAGTCTAGAAATGCCTCTCCCCAGTTCCAGTGAGCATACTCACTCTGGTACATACCGTCTGAGTTGTAAGAATACTTATTGGGTATCGCATCCCACAATTCCACATACTCAGCCTCCAGTTGCAGCTCTTGCTGAATCAGGGGTTCCAGCAAAGGAGCCTCCGGGAACCATGCTTCCAGTCCCAGACCCCGGCAGCGTTCAACAAACAAGTTATTATGCCTCCTTGCAGTTCCCATGCCACATTCCGGATCACCATTCAAAATCTCACCGACCCCATATTCTAGATCCAAACGAAAATAGAGATCCTCTCTCCGGCCACCCAAGGACTCTATCCTGGCAAGGTACTGGTTCTCCAAGTCCATCTCTTTCTCTACCAGTTCCTCCAACCAGCTTGCCAGCTCATGGCCATGCCATAATTGCATGAATGCCATCCATTGATTTAGCAGGAGTAGTCTGTAGTCCTCTGCTTCCATCTGCTCCATTTTCTGGTCCTTCTCAGAGTACCCCACCACTGTGCCACCAATTATCACGACCCACTCTCTGGCTGGGGTCTGCTCACTTGATTTGGGTTACTCTGGACCTTGGAGCCTTTTTGATTACAGGAACATCATGTCTCAGCCCTTGGTTTAGACTGAGCAATATTGACAGTAAGTCTGACGAATCTTACTGCAAGCATATGTCCCTGGGTAAATAATACATCTACACACCACGTCTTGATGAAAATTATGAACAACTTCTTTATTTTTCCACAAGTATTTAAACAACTCACAAAACCAGTACAGGGAGTGGCTACTCTTAGTCAAACCCTCATTCCCCTCTGGCCATTCTCACAGAAGTAATTTGTGGGAACTTATTAGTCTCCTCCCCCAGTGCCTTCCCACTAGGTGTGGCTACAAGCTCATTCTCTCCCTGTCTGTGGAGAGAGTAACATCTCTGCCCTGGCCTATGGCCCTAGTATTGAGGCTGGAAGCCCCTGTACTATCCCATTGTCCTACGGTGCCTGGCAGTCTGGCAAATCTCTTTGTTCTGGCCTTGCTATCACTTCAAGTGTTTACTCTAAAGACCATATGGCCAACTCCTGACTGAGAGTTTATACAATGGGGGAGGGTTGACTAATTAAAACATAACTATCACTCCCCAATACAATATACAATATAACACTAACATATTATCCCTGTAACGGCTACCCCGGTAGTGAGAGGGTACCAGCCGTTGGAGACGTCCTTTTCTTAAGCAAGGTGCTGTGCAGTAATGAAATGCTTATTCCCCTCCACGATATCCCATTGTATAATCCAGGAGTGCTGTAAAATGCGGCAGAGTAACGGTACCATAAATCCCCCCCAAATAACGAGACAAGGCTACGTTTTGAAGGGTCAAGAGGAACTATCTTTTAATGACAGGGAATCTCCTTTTATGCAATGTTGCCCTCTGAAGGGCTACACCCACATAATTATCACAACAGCCAATTATCTGCATGGTTCAACCCCCACGTCTCCTCCCCTCAGATAACAGGTAACACAATTAAAACAGACACAATTTTAACCACATTCTGGATGTACCCCAAATACAGGGGGTACACCTTTAAGTCCCGCACCATTCAATATTTCTCACCCAGAGGAACAACATATACAAAAATGGCATGAATCAGACCAGGGGTTCAAAAGTTAGTAAAAGTATGTTTTTACACATAACACACAGACATTGCACATATCCCCCACACAATACACATATAGGACAATAGGTGAGTCACACCTCCCTGGCAACTTGGATACAATCAGACATTAATTAGATCATTCTTATCAGAGAATGAAAACACTTTGGAAAATGCAAGGATCCTTTACAACTTTCTTATCTCTTGAATCTCTGTAACAGGATTATCTATTAGCCTAGGTCTGCAAAAGTCTGGCTAATATTCTGAGCCAATATATTCTGTAGAACATCAACCAACATATATATTGTAGGATCATATTTTAACCAAGAATTAAATAATCATAAAACAAGGTAAAACAGTGATGGGTTCCGCTACAATCCCCCATAACACAATATACAGATGGTGGCGATTGGTATATAACAGTCCAGTCCCAATATAGGCCACTGCTGCCAGTCTCAAGATGGCCCCAGCATAGTTCACGCCAAATCCAATATGGCCCCTGGGTGATTCATGACAGAAGGGTTTTAAGCTGTTGGACAGCTGCTCTTTCTAATCTGCGTCTAATTCCAGGGTCTGCTGAATACTTTCTCCTACTGTATCCTGGTCTGCTTTGTTTAGCATATCTGGGATCTGTCCCTCTTCTGGTTCGTCCTCTGTGGCCCTACAAATAGCTAATAGGTGAGCTGCTCTCTGAACGTACACCTTAAGTCTGTTTATATGGGCAACTCTGGTGATGGCCCTATCTGGGTCTATCATTACTACATAGGCCTTGTTCCCCACTTTCTGGCTGATTGTGTAAGGCCCTACCCACTGGGACTGTAATTTATTCTGGGGGTGAGGTTCCAGCATAAGCACCTTCGTTCCCTCTTCCAGAATTCTATCACTGGTCCCTGCCTTGTAGTATTTCTGATCCCTCTGCTGGGCTTTCCTCATGTTTTGGCTGACTATTCCAGTTAGTCTGGACATGTTCTCTCTGAAGGCTAGTACATAGGTGGCCACTGGTATGGGTTGCTGCCTATACTCTCCTTCCCATGTTTCCCTAATTATGCTTAAGGGTCCTCTCACATGTCTCCCATACAGGAGTTCAAAGGGGGAGTGCCCTGTAGACTCCTGGGGTACCTCTCTATAGGCGAACAGCAAACATGGCAACAACCGTTCCCAGTCTGGTTCCTGGTCTGTAAAAGTGCGTATCATATGTTTAAGAGTCCCATTGAACCGCTCGCATAGACCATTAGTCTGGGGATGGTAGGGGGAAGAGGTAATATGCTTAACGCCACACGTGGCCCATAGCTGTTCCGTGACTTTGGCCATAAATTGTGGGCCTTGATCGGACAAAATCTCATGGGGAAACCCTGTTCTGGTGAATATAGTCACCAAGGCGTCTGCTACCTTTGGAGCGGTTATACTGGACAAGGCTACTGCCTCAGGGTACCTAGTGGCATAATCTACCAGGGTAAGGATATACTGCTTCCCCGTTCTACTGGCTCTAGCTAGGGGCCCAATGATGTCCACAGCTACCCTCTGGAAGGGTTCTTCCATTACTGGGAGGGACTGTAACTTGGCCCTGCTGTTCTTCTTGAGAGGCCTGTTCCTTTGGCAGGCATCACAAGAATGGCAAAACTCCTTTACATCCTTATCCAACCCTGGCCAGAAAAATATCTCTTTCACTCTACTCCGGGTTTTCTTCTCCCCTAAGTGCCCTCCCAGGGGTGTTTCATGTGCTACTTGTAGCACCTTGCCCCTATATAGCTGGGGAAGCACTAATTGTTTCCTGGGTTCTCTGCCTACCTCATTATTTATAGGTACCTTGACCCTATATAACAACCCCTTATCCCAGATAACGCTGTATAGGTCATCCACTCCTTTGCCTTGTGCTGCCCTGTCCCTTAAACCAGCCAAAGTCTCGTCTTTCTGCAGAACTGCCCTGATCTCCTCTCCCTTGGCCCATCCTAAAGTTAATGTATTAGCAAGCAATGGACTTACCTCAGGTCTTGGGTATCCCCTCTGCTCCTGGTATGCCTCTCCAGGGTGGGTGCTCTTGGCTTGAGCTCTGGTAATGGGCTGTACATATTGGCTCGTCATGTGGCCCAAATCATTGCCCAGTAAAACATCCGCGGGGAGCCCATCCATGACTCCTACTTCCTTGCTTCCGTTCCCCATGCCCCAGTCCAAATTAACGCGAGCCATGGGGATGGTTAACTGTTCTCCTCCTGCTACCATCACCCACATTTCCTTTCGGATAGAATCTGTAGGGCGTACCCATTTGGGTAGGACTACTGTGACTGCTGATCCAGAGTCACGGTAGCCAGTAGCTTGGCGTCCTTGTAACCACACGGCTTGCCTATGTTGTTCTCCAGACAGCTTCTGCGGGTTCCTTACAGTATAGACCCCTGAATATCCTCCCTCTGCTTCTGGCTCCCAAAGAGCTGCGTTGGAGCTCGCCGGCCCCTCAGTCCACTCCCCCAAATAATGTACATGGCGGTGGGGAGGTCCTCTAGAGTTTTTGGGTGCCTGAGGACAATCCTTAGCAAAGTGACCTCGTTGGTTGCAGTTGTAGCATTCTGAGCTCATTGGTTTGGTCCCCCATTGTGTCCTGGGAGCAGGCTGGGACTTGGTACCCCTGTGGTCAGATGTTTTTACTGGCCGTGCCCAGGGCGCATTACGCATCTCAGGAGCTGATCGTGCTGGCACCACCTCTCTGGGGTCCCTACCCATATTTAGGCTAGGTTTTGTTCCTTGGGACACTCTTTTGGCCCTGGTGCTGATAAACCGATCTGCCAGCGCAGCTGCTTGGTCTGCAGTGGTCGGTTTTTGATCTTGCAACCGTTCACCTACTTCTGAGGAGCAAATGTTCAGGAATTGTTCCATCAGTACCACTTCTAATATCTGTTCGGCTGTGATGGCTCCTTGTGTAGACCACCACTGGGTACAAGCTCGCCTTAACCTGCACATAACCTCCACATGAGTGTCTGCTGGTCCTTTGGTGGTGCCCCTGAATCTATCCAAAAATGTCTCAGGCATCACAGTATATCTGCTCAGCAACACAGTGCACAAATATTTATAATCCTGGGCTTGTTCTCGTGGAAGGGCTCCACATGCCGCACTGGCCCTTCCTGTTAACTTGTTCAGCAGCAATTTGGCCCATTCTCCATAGGGAATATCTTGGACCCCACATTGCTGCTCAAACTCCTGAAGGAATTCGTCCATATTGTCCATACCATCCTGGAACTTCTTAAAGTTCTGGTATGCCATCTTAACTCGTGCTGGCAATTCCTCTGTGCGGCAACCAAGCCTTTGCTGAGCTTGATCCCGATCCCCAGTGCGCTCCTGCCAGATTCTCTGGTAATGCTGGTCCAGTACTTTGGCCACCTCTTGTGCGGTCATCTCACTGGGGTATAGGTGTCTGGCTTCTTCATACCTCCTTGTTGCCTCTTTGGTGATGTCTTGCTCTGGTTGGGGTCTTGGAGCCCTTGGTGGTCCCTCACCCAACTCCTCTGCTTCCCCCTGCTCCGCATCATTTTTTCTCAGGGCTGCAATCATCCCCGCTCGTTGGTCTCCCTTCCTCCTAGGGATTCCTTTCTGCTTCATCGCCTCCCTTAGCTCCGCTGAGGACCATTCCTCGTATTGCTGCTCCATTCTTGGTCTGTCTGTAGAGTCTCTCACCACTGCCACCAATTGTCACAACCTACAATGATGATGGAGTATAGAGGATCCTAGTCCTCTTATCTCCTGTAGGTTTTAGACCTAAGATTTGGGTGACTCAGACCAATGGACTTTCCTTGCAGATGCAAGAGCATAAGTCCCAGCTTTTGGTAGTGTGCCTGGGAAAACCTGGAAGGGAGTCAGAAACGATCTCCTCTGCCAGCATTTGCCCCTGGGTCAATAATACACCCGCACACAAAGTCTTGATGAAAATTATCAACCATGTTTTATTTTAGAACAGCATATTTAACCACATCACACAAGAATGGGGGAAGTGGCTACCGTTATCCAGCCCCAAATGACGTCTGGCCAATCATGAAGGGGAACTGTGCGTGAACCAATAGTCCCCTCCCAGGTCCGCCCACTAGGCGAGGCCAACTAATTAATTTGGGCTTTGAATGTCCAGGGGAAAGCATGTCTTTTACTCTCCTGTGCCCATGCTATGAAGGCTGAGAAGCCTTCAGGCCATCCCATTGTTTCTGGGCGCCTGCCTGTCTGCTCTCCAGCTGTGAGCTTCCCATTGTTAGTTCTATGCTGGATACTTAGCTAATGGGATTAACAGGCCTTTGGGAACAAAGGAGGCTTGCCTGTATTTAACGGCTTCCCCTCTACAATATAATAACCTACTAATATAATAACATACATTCATATTTACAAATACAACACCCAATGTTCCACCCGCATACAACCAACACATCCCACCAGCTCCCTCACATGACACCCATTACAATGAGCCTAAACATGGAAGGGATGGGGATATGCTAAGGGGTAAACTTATAATACTTTATCCTCTAGACCACAAAATAACAATATAACCTTATAACAGTATAACAGGGTGTCTGGGAGCCCCAAACCCCCAGGTATCGTCTCTTGTGTCAACAGTCTGTGACAGACATCTGTCCAAGTCCCAGATGACTGCCAAGTGAGCCATGACAACCATAGCATAGGGGATATGTATATGTCTAATCATATTTTAGTTCTAGCCCATTTCCAGGAGGTTAAGGTTTTGTGTATCATTGGATTTTGATTTAATAGGGCATAATCTTTCTGGAAACCAGAGTATCGTCTCCCACCTGTGAGGGATCATTTGTTGGTTTTCTAAGAATACCCAACTTGGTTGGTATTTAACAGAGTGTGCTAGGGGTAGCTGTGCTAGACGTGCCACTTTATAAGTCCTACTTGGAGACCATGAATCTCCCTTTGCCCTTGTTATAGAACCATTGGCACAGGCTATACAATCGCAAACAGCCGTGGATCTGAATTGGAGCTCTATGTTCGCCTGTTAGCTTCAAATTGGCTAGCGGGGAGTCATAATACATTTTAAGTAAGGTAATAAAGCGTCCCTTAAATCCAAATTTTTCTAGCGTTTTATAAAGAAAAGGCCATTCGACAGTGTCGAAAGCATTGTCAATATCTAAAGCCAATAAACACATCAGGGATTTTCCTCTATTCGCTAGATGTTGAGTATTTAGAATTCGTCTGACATTGTCCCCGCCTGCCTACATGGTATAAATCCTGCCTGATCTTTACATATGATTTCAGGCCAAAATTTGGAGCGCCATAATTTTAGCTAAAATTTTAACGTCACCATTTAATAATGAGATGGGCCGATAGTTCTTAACATCAAGATTGTCCCTAACCTCTTTAACACTACCAAATCCGCTTGATTTAACTCTGGTGGCATACTTTCCCCTCTTAGAATAGCGTTGAATGAGGACGTGAGATGAGGTGTAAGCAATAATATTATTTCTTGTAATATAGATTTGTGAAACCACCCGGCCCCGGGGATTTACCCACTTTAAGGCTCTGGATGGATGCTTTCACCTCTTCCATAGAGACATCTGAATTCAAAATAGATAGCTGTTCCGTTATTGAGGGTAGGTCAAGTGATCCAAGAAAAGAATCAAGGTCTGACGTTTCAGCTTGTGTCTGAGATGTATATATTTGCTGATAGATTAAAATGTTTTTTGAATGTCCTTTGGGCTAAAAAATTTGACCATTGGGCATTCTGATTTGAGTAACTCTAGATTGAATTTCTTTGGATTTTAATTTCTTAGCTAGCATCTTGTCCGGTTTGTTCTCCTTCCAATAGTATAGATGTCTTGTCTTCCTCATAGCTTTTTCAGTGTAATGAGAGAGTATACCCCATCAAGTTCTAACCTAATCTTCTCTGTTTGCACAATTTAGTGGATGGGTTCTGTTGATTAGCTTTCTCCAGACTGCTAAGGGTGGCCATCAACTGTGTCTTTTTGCTTAAGGGATTTTCTATATAAAGAGGCAAGTTTAATACAAGAACCCCTTATACAGGCCTTATGGGCCACCCAGAGCCAACCGGCCCCCGTCTCCTGAGAATCGTTACAGTCAAAATACATTTTGATATCATCTACCAACACTGCCAAACTATTGCCTTGCATTGTTGTTGTAAGTGTTACTGGGTTCACTTAGACTATTACTACCTTTGTGTAAGCGTGACCAACGGCCCGTATATCCACAACTACTATATGTGATGCTAGCGAATTGCCCGTCAAAATGATGGGCATAAAATTATAAGCCAGGCAATGCTGCATGCCTCAACTGCTCGCCTCGCTTTGCTCATCATTGCAGGCTAAAACTGCGTCCTTCAACTGCTCGACTCGCTTTACGAGGGTCACAGTGCAGCCTAAGTCCTGCATGCTGCAGGGGCCTACGGGCCACAAATGGTTTGCCTCGCATTTTGAGGCTCGCAAAGCGTGACCAACGGCCCGTATATCCACAACTACTATATATGTGATGGTAGCGAATTGCCCGCCAAAAAATGTTGGGCATAAAATAAGCCAGGCAATGCTGTTTGCCACACAATGTGAGGCTTTTGCTTCTCTGAGCACCTTTGGCGCTCATCGCATGGCTCACAATAAGTGCCTTCGGCGCCAAATGCAAACCTTTCCACCAACCTACTGTACGGGCCGCTCATTGCAGGGTTCATTAACCTGCAAGTTTTGTGCTTGGGAATGCCATGTGTTTCTTTCCAGCATCTCCCCCCTGTGCCTTCCCCCTCTGTGTCTGCTGACTGTTTGTGTGGAGGGCGCTGACTGCCGTTTGTGTTTTGTTTTCAAAGTCCTGTGTGCCTGGCATTGGTGGTGTAAGTTTTACGGTCTTTGCCATCATGTATTTTCTAAGTTTCGCATGCCTGGCATTGGTGGTGTAAGTGTTACGGTCTTTGCCATCATGTATTTAAGTCCCGCGTGCCTGGCTTTGCTAAGCCTCGTTTTCATCCAGTTTCAGATTTTTTTTACGTTTTTCATCCGCCATTTCTTTTCTTGCTTAGCAGATTTTCGAGTGACAAAACATCAAACAAGGCTCAAAATCGCTTGCAATCTCAGTCCCATACTTCCTGGCTCTCCCCCTGTGCTGTGTGTGAGCAGGTTATTTTTTTTATTTTTTATTATTTTTCGTGGTTTACTATTTTCGCGGTTCGGGCGTTAAATTTGTATTTTTCCGAATTCGTATTTTGTTTGTGTAAGCGTTACGGTCTTTGCCGTTGTGTATTTTCTAAGACCCGAGTGTCTGGCTTTGCTCAGCCTCGTCTTCATCCGGTTTCCGAATTTTGTACGTAATTTTTCTTGCTTAGCTGATTTTTGTGTGACGAAAAACATCAAATAAGGCTCAAAATCGCTTGCAACCAACAGTCACTCCAAGGCTTCCGGCACCACCCCCCCTCGTGCTGTGCGTGAATGTGTTTTTATTTTTTTTATTATTTTACGATTTCCGATAGTTGGCCTCTAATTTAATATTTTTCAGAGATTCCCCCCCCCCCCGAACTTGCATGTGTGACGGGGCAGCGGGTGTCTTTGGCGCTCATTGCAGCCAAAGTGCTGTGCCGCTGCCTAATTGCTCATTTCAGTTTAAGTGCTGCGTGCTTCAATGCCTCAACTGCTTGCTACCCTTTGCAAGGCGAGCAGGGCAATGAGCACCTTCGGGGCTCATTGCCCAAGTCCTGCAAGCTTGGAAGGCTTCAATGCCTCAACGGCTCGCCTTGCTTTGCGAGGCTCGCAAGCTTGACAACAAATCACAGTTTGACAATTATAATATGCGATTGTCAAACTGCAAGACGTTATCATCCATTGCGTTGTGCGCACGACTTAGGCGGCGCTAATAGCCTGTGAGCCTTGCATAGCGAGGGAAGTCGTTAAGGAATTAAACTCGCTGAACTTAGGCGATGAGCGCCAAAGGCGCTCATTGCATGCAAGCCTAACGTAGCGAGGCAAGCAGTTGAGGCATTGAATCAATCACCTCCCTCCCCTCAGTCTCTTCCCCCTCCTCACCCTGCGTCCCCCTCCTCAACCTGCGTCTCTCTTCCCCTCCTCCTCCTCTCACCCTGCGTCTCTACCCTCCTCTCACCCTGCGTCTTTCCCCTCCTCCTCTCACCCTGCGTCTTTCCCCTCCTCCTCCTCTCACCCTGCGTCTTTCCCATCCTCCTCCTCTCACCCTGCGTCTTTCCCATCCTCCTCCTCTCACCCTGCGTCTTTCCCCCTCCTCCTCTCACCCTGCGTCTTTCAAATCCTCCTCCTCCCACCCTGCGTCTTTCCCCTCCTCCTCCTCCTCTCACCCTGCGTCTTTTCCCTCCTCCTCCTCTCACCCTGCGTCTTTCCCCTCCTCCTCCTCCTCTCACCCTGCGTCTTTCCCCTCCTCCTCTCACCCTGCGTCTTTCCCCTCCTCCTCCTCTCACCCTGCGTCTTTCCCCTCCTCCTCCTCCCACCCTGCGTCTTTCCCCTCCTCTTCCTCCCACCCTGTGTCTTTCCCCTCCTCCTCCCACCCTGCGTCTTTCCCCTTCTCCTCCCCCCTGTGTCTTTCCCCTCCTCCTCTCACCCTGCCTCTTTCCCCTCCTACTCCTCCTCCCACTCTGCGTCTTTCTCCTCCTCCTCTCACCCTGCCTCTTTCCCGTCCTCCTCCTCCTCCCACCCTGCGTCTTTCCCCTCCTCCTCCCACCCTGCACCTTTCCCCTCCTTCTCCTCACCCTGCGTCTTTCCCCTCCTCCTCCTCCCACCCTGCATCTTTCCCCTCCTCCTCTCACCCTGCGTCTTTCCCCTCCTCCTCACCATGCGTCTTTCCCCTCCTCCTCCTCTCACACTGCTTCTTTCCCCTCCTCCTCCTCTCACCCTGCGTCTTTCCCGTCCTCCTCCTAATTCTCACACCCTGCGTCTTTCCCCTCCTCCTCCTCCTCCTCTCACCCTGCGTCTTTCCCCTCCTCCTCCTCCTCTCACCCTGCGTCTTTCCCCTCCTCCTCCTCTCACCCTCCGACTTTCCCATCCTCCTCCTCCTCTCACCCTGCGTCTTTCCCCTCCTCCTCCTCCTCTCACCCTGCGTCTTTCCCTTCCTCCTCCTCCATTCACCCTGCATCTTTCCCCTCCTCCTCCTCTCACCCTGCGTCTTTCCCATCCTCCTCCTCTCACCCTGCGTCTTTCCACTCCTCCTCCTCCCACCCTGCGTCTTTCCCCTCCTCCTCTCACTCTGCGTCTTTCCCCTCCTCCTCTCACTCTGCGTCTTTCCCCTCCTCCTCTCACCCTGCCTCTTTCCCCTCCTACTCCTCCTCCCACCCTGTGTCTTTCCCCTCCTCCTCTCACCCTGCCTCTTTCGCTTCCTCCTCTCACCCTGCGTCTTTCCCCTCCTCCTCCTCCTCCTCTCACCCTGCGTCTTTCCCCTCCTCCTCCTCTCACCCTGCGTCTTTCCCCTCCTCCTCCTCTCACCCTGCGTCTTTCCCCTCCTCCTCCTCTCACCCTGCGTCTTTCCCCTCCTCCACCTCTCACCCTGGGTCTTTCCCCTCCTCGTCCTCTCACCCTGCGTCTTTCCCCTCCTCGTCCTCTCACCCTGCGTCTTTCCCCTCCTCCTCCTCTCACCCTGTGGCTTTCCCCTCCTCCTCCTCTCACCATGCGTCTTTCCCCTCCTCCTCTCACCCTGCGTCTTTTCCCTCCTCCTCCTCTCACCCTGCGTCTTTCCCCTCCTCCTCCTCCTCTCACCCTGCGTCTTTCCCCTCCTCCTCCCACCCTGCGTCTTTCCCCTCCTCCTCCTCCTCTCACCCTGCGTCTTTCCCCTCCTCCTCCTCTCACCCTGCGTCTTTCCCTTCCTCCTCCTCTCACCCTGCATCTTTCCCCTCCTCTCACCCTGCCTCTTTCCCCTCCTCCTCCTCCTCCTCCTCTCACCCTGCGTCTTTCCCCTCCTCCTCTCACCCTGCGTCTTTCCCCTCCTCCTCCTCCTCTCACCCTGCTTCTTTCTCCTCCTCCTCCTCTCACCCTGCGTCTTACCCCGACTCCTCCTCCTGCTCTCAACCTGCGTCTTTCCCTTCCTCCTCCTCTCACCCTGCGTCTTTCCCCTCCTCCTCCTCTCACCCTGCGTCTTTCCCCTCCTCCTCCTCTCACCCTGCGTCTTTCCCCTCCTCCTCCTCCTCTCACCCTGCGTCTTTCCCCTCCTCCTCTCACCCTGCGTCTTTCCCCTCCTCTTCCTCCTCCCACCCTGCGTCTTTCCCCTCCTCCTCCCACCCTGCGTCTTTCCCCTCCTCCTCCTCCTGTCACCCTGCGTCTTTCCCCTCCTCCTCCTCTCACCCTGCATCTTTCCCCTCCTCCTCCTCTCACCCTGCGTCTTTCCCCTCCTCCTACTCCTCTCACCCTGCGTCTTTCCCCTCCTCCTCCTCTCACCCTGCGTCTTTCCCCTCCTCCTCCTCTCACCTTGCGTCTTTCCCCTCCTCCTCTCACCCTGCATCTTTCCCCCTCCTCCTCCTCTCACCCTGCGTCTTTCCCCCCCTCCTCCTCCTCTCACCCTGCGTCTTTCCCCTCCTCCTCCTCTCACCCTGCGTCTTTCCCCTCCTCCTCTCAACCTGCATCTTTCCCATCCTCCTCTCACCCTGCGTCTTTCCCATCCTCCTCTCACCCTGCGTCTTTCCCCTCCTCCTCCTCTCACCCTGCGTCTTTCCCCTCCTCCTGCTCCTGTCACCCTGCGTCTTTACCCTCCTCCTCCTCCTCTCACCCTGCGTCTTTCCCCTCCTCCTCTCACCCTGCGTCTTTTCCCTCCTCCTCTCACCCTGCGTCTTTCCCCTCCTCCTCCTCTCACCCTGCGTCTTTCCCCTCCTACTCCTCCTCCCACCCTGCGTCTTTCCCCTCCTCCTCTCATCCTGCCTCTTTCCCTTCCTCCTCTCACCCTGCGTCTTTCCCCTCCTCCTCCTCTCACCCTGCGTCTTTCCCCTCCTCCTCCTCTGACCCTGCGTCTTTCCCCTCCTCCTCTCGCCCTGCGTCTTTCCCCTCCTCCTCCTCTCACCATGCGTCTTTCCCTTCCTCCTCCTCTCACCCTGCGTCTTTCCCTTCCTCCTCCTCTCACCCTGCGTCTTTCCCCTCCTCCTCCTCCTCTCACCCTGCGTCTTTCTCCTCCTCCTCCTCTCACCCTGCGTCTTTCCCCTCCTCCTCCTCCTCTCACCGTGCGTCTTTCCCCTCCTCCTCCTCTCACCCTGCGTCTTTCCCCTCCTCCTCCTCCTCCTCTCACCCTGCGTCTTTCTCCTCCTCCTCCTCTCACCCTGCGTCTTTCCCCTCCTCCTCCTCCTCTCACCGTGCGTCTTTCCCCTCCTCCTCCTCTCACCCTGCGTCTTTCCCCTCCTCCTCCTCCTCCTCTCACCCTGTGTCTTTCCCCTCCTCCTCCTCTCACCCTGCATCTTTCCCCTCCTCCTCCTCCTCCTCCTCTCACCCTGCATCTTTCCCCTCCTCCTCTCACCCTGCATCTTTCCCCTCCTCCTCCTCTCACCCTGCTTCTTTCCCCTCCTCCTCCCACCCTGCGTCTTTCCCCTCCTCCTCCTCTCACCCTGCATCTTTCCCCTCCTCCTCCTCCTCCTCCTCTCACCCTGCATCTTTCCCCTCCTCCTCTCACCCTGCATCTTTCCCCTCCTCCTCCTCCTCTCACCCTGCTTCTTTCCCCTCCTCCTCTCACCCTGCGTCTTTCCCCTCCTCCTCTCACCCTGCCTCTTTCCCCTCCTCCTCCTCTCACCCTTCGTCTTTCCCCTCCTCCTCCTCTCACCCTGCGTCTTTCCCCTCCTCCTCCTCCTCTCACCCTGCGTCTCTCCCCTCCTCCTCCTCCTCTCACCCTGCGTCTTTCCCCTCCTTCTCTCACCCTGCGTCTTTCCCCTCCTCCTCCTCTCACCCTGCGTCTTTCCCCTCCTCCTCCTCTCACCCTGAGTCTTTCCCCTCCTCATCCTCTCACCCTGCGTCTTTCCCCTCCTCCTCCTCTCACCCTGCGTCTTTCCCCTCCTCCTCTCACCCTGCATCTTTCCCCTCCTCCTCCTCCTCCTCTCACCCTGCGTCTTTCCCCTCCTCCTCCTCTCACCCTGCGTCTTTCCCCTCCTCCTCCTCCTCTCACCCTGCGTCTTTCCTCTCACTCTGCGTCTTTTCCCTCCTCCTCCTCTCACCCTGCTTCTTTCCCCTCCTCCTCCTTCTCTCACCCTGAGTCTTTCCCCTCCTCCTCCTCTCACCCTGCGTCTTTCCCCTCCTCCTCCTCCTCTCACCCTGCGTCTTTCCCCTCCTCCTCTCACCCTGCATCTTTCCCCTCCTCCTCCTCCTCTAACACTGCATCTTTCCCCTCCTCCTCTCACCCTGCATCTTTCCCCTCCTCCTCCTCCTCCTCTCACCCTGCGTCTTTCCCCTCCTCCTCCTCCTCCTCTCACCCTGCATCTTTCCCCTCCTCCTCTCACCCTGCATCTTTCCCCTCCTCCTCCTCTCACCCTGCGTCTTTCCCCTCCTCCTCCTCCTCCTCCTCCTCCTCTCACCCTGCATCTTTCCCCTCCTCCTCTCACCCTGCGTCTTTCCCCTCCTCCTCCTCTCACCCTGCGTCTTTCCCCTCCTCCTCCTCTCACCCTGCGTCTTTCCCCTCCTCCTCTCACCCTGATTCTTTCCCCTCCTCCCCTCACCCTGATTCTTTCCCCTCCTCCTCTCACCCTGATTCTTTCCCCTCCTCCTCTCACCCTGATTCTTTCCCCTCCTCCTCTCACCCTGCCTCTTTCCCCTCCTCCTCCTCTCACCCTTCGTCTTTCCCCTCCTCCTCCTCCTCTCACCCTGCGTCTCTCCCCTCCACCTCCTCCTCTCGCCCTGCGTCTCTCCCCTCCACCTCCTCCTCTCGCCCTGCGTATTTCCCCTCCTCCTCTCACCCTGCATCTTTCCCCTCCTCCTCCTCCTCTCACCCTGCGTCTTTCCCCTCCTCCTCCTCTCACCCTGCATCTTTCCCCTCCTCCTCTCACCCTGCATCTTTCCCCTCCTCCTCTCACCCTGCATCTTTCCCCTCCTCCTCTCACCCTGCGTCTTTCCCCTCCTCCTCTCACCCTGCGTCTTTCCCCTCCTCCTCTCACCCTGCGTCTTTCCCCTCCTCCTCCTCTCACCCTGCGTCTTTCCCCTCCTCCTCCTCCTCCTCCTCTCACCCTGCGTCTTTCCCCTCCTCCTCCTCTCACCCTGCGTCTTTCCCCTACTCCTCTCACCCTGCCTCTTTCCCCTCCTCCTCCTCTCACCCTTCGTCTTTCCCCTCCTCCTCCTCTCACCCTGCGTATTTCCCCTCCTCCTCTCACCCTGCGTATTTCCCCTCCTCCTCTCACCCTGCGTCTTTCCCCTCCTAGTACTCTCACCCTGCGTCTTTCCCCTCCTCCTCCTCTCACCCTGCGTCTTTCCCCTCCTCCTCCTCTCACCCTGCGTCTTTCCCCTCCTCCTCCTCTCACCCTGCGTCTTTCCCCTCCTCCTCCTCCTCTCACCCTGCGTCTTTCCCCTCCTCCTCCTCTCACCCTGCCTCTTTCCCCTCCTCCTCTCACCCTGCCTCTTTCCCCTCCTCCTCCTCTCACCCTTCGTCTTTCCCCTCCTCCTCCTCTCACCCTGCGTCTTTCCCCTCCTCCTCTCACCCTGCGTCTCTCCCCTCCTCCTCCTCCTCTCACCCTGCGTATTTCCCCTCCTCCTCCTCCTCCTCCTCCTTTCACCCTGCCTCTTTCCCCTCCTCCTCCTCCCACCCTGCGTCTTTCCCCTCCTCCTCCTCCTCCTCCTCCTCTCACCCTGCGTCTTTCCCCTCCTCCTCCTCCCACCCTGCGTCTTTCTCCTCCTCCTCCCACCCTGCATCTTTCCCCTCCTCCTCCTCTCCCTGCGTCTTTCCCCTCCTCCTCCTCCCACCCTGCGTCTTTCCCCTCCTCCTCTCACCCTACCTCTTTCCCTTCCTCCTCTCACCCTGCGTCTTTCCGCTCCTCCTCCTCCTCTCACCTTGCGTCTTTCCCCTCCTCCTCCTCTCACCCTGCGTCTTTCCCCTCCTCCTCCTCTCACCCTGCGTCTTTCCCCTCCTCCTCTCACCCTGCGTCTTTCCCCTCCTCCTCCTCTCACCCTGCGTCTTTCCCCTCCTCCTCCTCCTCCTCTCACCCTGCATCTTTCCCCTCCTCCTCTCACCCTGCATCTTTCCCCTCCTCCTCCTCTCACCCTGCGTCTTTCCCCTCCTCCTCTCACCCTGATTCTTTCCCCTCCTCCTCTCACCCTGATTCTTTCCCCTCCTCCTCTCACCCTGATTCTTTCCCCTCCTCCTCTCACCCTGCCTCTTTCCCCTCCTCCTCCTCTCACCCTTCCTCTTTCCCCTCCTCCTCCTCTCACCCTTCGTCTTTCCCCTCCTCCTCCTCTCACCCTGCGTCTTTTCCCTCCTCCTCCTCCTCTCACCCTGCGTCTCTCCCCTCCTCCTCTCGCCCTGCGTCTCTCCCCTCCTCCTCTCGCCCTGCGTCTCTCCCCTCCACCTCCTCCTCTCGCCCTGCGTATTTCCCCTCCTCCTCTCACCCTGCATCTTTCCCCTCCTCCTCTCACCCTGCATCTTTCCCCTCCTCCTCCTCCTCTCACCCTGCGTCTTTCCGCTCCTCCTCCTCCTCTCACCCTGCGTCTTTCCCGTCCTCCTCCTCACCCTCTCACCCTGCGTCTTTCCCCTCCTCCTCCTCTCACCCTGCGTCTTTCCCCTCCTCCTCCTCTCACCCTGCGTCTTTCCCCTCCTCCTCTCACCCTGCCTCTTTCCCCTCCTCCTCCTCCTCCTCCTCCTCCTCTCACCCTGCGTCTTTCCCCTCCTCCTCCTCTCACCCTGCCTCTTTCCCCTCCTCCTCTCACCCTGCCTCTTTCCCCTCCTCCTCTCACCATGCCTCTTTCCCCTCCTCCTCCTCTCACCCTTCGTCTTTCCCCTCCTCCTCCTCTCACCCTGCCTCTTTCCCCTCCTCCTCTCACCCTGCCTCTTTCCCCTCCTCCTCTCACCATGCCTCTTTCCCCTCCTCCTCCTCTCACCCTTCGTCTTTCCCCTCCTCCTCCTCTCACCCTGCGTCTTTCCCCTCCTCCTCTCACCCTGCGTCTCTCCCCTCCTCCTCTCACCCTGCGTCTCTCCCCTCCTCCTCTCACCCTGCGTATTTCCCCTCCTCCTCTCACCCTGCGTATTTCCCCTCCTAGTACTCTCACCCTGCGTCTTTCCCCTCCTCCTCCTCTCACCCTGCGTCTTTCCCCTCCTCCTCCTCCTCTCACCCTGCGTCTTTCCCCCTCCTCCTCTCACCCTGCCTCTTTCCCCTCCTCCTCCTCTCACCCTGCCTCTTTCCCCTCCTCCTCCTCTCACCCTTCGTCTTTCCCCTCCTCCTCCTCTCACCCTTCGTCTTTCCCCTCCTCCTCCTCTCACCCTGCGTCTTTCCCCTCCTCCTCTCACCCTGCGTCTCTCCCCTCCTCCTCCTCCTCTCACCCTGCGTATTTCCCCTCCTCCTCCTCCTCCTCTCACCCTGCCTCTTTCCCCTCCTCCTCCTCCCACCCTGCGTCTTTCCCCTCCTCCTCCTCCTCCTCTCACCCTGCGTCTTTCCCCTCCTCCTCCTCCCACCCTGCGTCTTTCCCCTCCTCCTCCCACCCTGCATCTTTCCCCTTCTCCTCCTCTCCCTGCGTCTTTCCCCTCCTCCTCCTCCCACCCTGCGTCTTTTCCCCTCCTCCTCCCATCCTGCATCTTTCCCCTCCTCCTCTCACCCTACCTCTTTCCCTTCCTCCTCTCACCCTGCGTCTTTCCCCTCCTCCTCCTCCTCTCACCTTGCGTCTTTCCCCTCCTCCTCCTCTCACCTTGCGTCTTTCCCCTCCTCCTCCTCTCACCCTGCGTCTTTCCCCTCCTCCTCCTCTCACCCTGCGTCTTTCCCCTCCTCCTCCTCTCACCCTGCGTCTTTCCTGTCCTCCTCCTCCTCCTCTCAGCCTGCATCTTTCCCCTCCTCATCCTCCTCTCACCCTGCGTCTTTCCCCTCCTCATCCTCCTCTCACCCTGCGTCTTTCCCCTCCTCTTCCTCCTCTCACCCTGCATCTTTCCCCTCCTTCTCCTTTCACCCTGCGTCTTTCCCCTCCTTCTCCTCTCACCCTGCGTCTTTCCCGTCCTCCTCCTCTCACCCTGCGTCTTTCCTGTCCTCCTCCTCCTCCTCTCAGCCTGCATCTTTCCCCTCCTCATCCTCCTCTCAAAATGCGTCTTTCCCCTCCTCATCCTCCTCTCACCCTGCGTCTTTCCCCTCCTCCTCCTCTCACCCTGCGTCTTTCCCCTCCTCCTCCTCACCCTGCGTCTTTCCCCTCCTCCTCCTCCTCTCACCCTGCGTCTTTCCCCTCCTCCTCCTCGTCCTCTCACCCTGCCTCTTTCCCCTCCTCCTCCTCTCACCCTGCCTCTTTCCCTTCCTCCTCTAACCCTGCGTCTTTCCCCTCCTCCTCCTCCTCTCACCCTGCGTCTTTCCCCTCCTTCTCCTCTCACCCTGCGTCTTTCCCCTCCTCCTCCTCTCACCCTGCGTCTTTCCCCTCCTCCTCCTCTCACCCTGCGTCTTTCCCCTCCTCCTCCTCCTCCTCCTCCTCTCACCCTGCGTCTTTCCCCTCCTCCTCCTCTCACCCTGCGTCTTTCCCCTCCTCCTCCTCCTCTCACCCTGCGTCTTTCCGCTCCTCCTCCTCCTCCTCTCACCCTGCGCCTTTCCCCTCCTCCTCTCACCCTGCGCCTTTCCCCTCCTCCTCTCACCCTGCGCCTTTCCCCTCCTACTCTCACCCTGCGCCTTTCCCCTCCTCCTACTCTCACCCTGCGCCTTTCCCCTCCTCCTCCTCTCACCCTGCGTCTTTCCCCTCCTCCTCCTCTCACCCTGCGTCTTTCCCCTCCTCCTCCTCTCACCCTGCGTCTTTCCCCTCCTCCTCCTCTCACCCTGCGTCTTTCCCCTCCTCCTCCTCTCACCCTGCGTCTTTCCCCTCCTCCTCCTCCTCCTCCTCCTCCTCTCACCCTGCGTCTTTCCCCTCCTCCTCCTCTCACCCTGCGTCTTTCCCCTCCTCCTCCTCTCACCCTGCGCCTTTCCCCTCCTCCTCTCACCCTGCGCCTTTCCCCTCCTCCTCCTCTCACCCTGCGCCTTTCCCCTCCTCCTCCTCCTCTCACCCTGCGCCTTTCCCCTCCTCCTCCTCTCACCCTGCGCCTTTCCCCTCCTCCTCCTCTCACCCTGCGCCTTTCCCCTCCTCCTCTTCTCACCCTGCGTCTTTCCCCTCCTCCTCTTCTCACCCTGCGTCTTTCCCCTCCTCCTCCTCTCACCCTGCGTCTTTCCCCTCCTCCTCCTCTCACCCTGCGTCTTTCCCCTCCTCCTCTTCTCACCCTGCGTCTTTCCCCTGCTCCTCCTCCTCCTCCTCCTCTCACCCTGCGTCTTTCCCCTCCTCCTCCTCCTCCTCTCACCCTGCGTCTTTCCCCTCCTCCTCCTCTCACCCTGCGTCTTTCCCCTCCTCCTCCTCTCACCCTGCGTCTTTCCCCTCCTCCTCTCACCCTGCGTCTTTCCCCTCCTCCTCTCACCCTGCGTCTTTCCCCTCCTCCTCTCACCCTGCGTCTTTCCCCTCCTCCTCTCACCCTGCGCCTTTCCCCTCCTCCTCTCACCCTGCGCCTTTCCCCTCCTCCTCCTCTCACCCTGCGCCTTTCCCCTCCTCCTCCTCTCACCCTGCGCCTTTCCCCTCCTCCTCTCACCCTGCGCCTTTCCCCTCCTCCTCTCACCCTGCGCCTTTCCCCTCCTCCTCTCACCCTGCGCCTTTCCCCTCCTCCTCTCACCCTGCTTCTTTCCCCTCCTCCTCTCACCCTGCGTCTTTCCCCTCCTCCTCTCACCCTGCTTCTTTCCCCTCCTCCTCTCACCCTGCTTCTTTCCCCTCCTCCTCTCACCCTGCGTCTTTCCCCTCCTCCTCTCACCCTGCTTCTTTCCCCTCCTCCTCTCACCCTGCTTCTTTCCCCTCCTCCTCTCACCCTGCGTCTTTCCCCTCCTCCTCTCACCCTGCGTCTTTCCCCTCCTCCTCCTCCTCTCACCCTGCGTCTTTCCCCTCCTCCTCCTCCTCCTCTCACCCTGCGTCTTTCCCCTCCTCCTCTCACCCTGCGTCTTTCCCCTCCTCCTCTCACCCTGCGTCTTTCCCCTCCTCCTCCTCCTCCTCTCACCCTGCGTCTTTCCCCTCCTCCTCTCACCTTGCGTCTTTCCCCTCCTCCTCCTCCTCCTCTCACCCTGCTTCTTTCCCCTCCTCCTCTCACCCTGCGTCTTTCCCCTCCTCCTCTCACCCTGCGTCTTTCCCCTCCTCCTCTCACCCTGCGTCTTTCCCCTCCTCCTCCTCCCACCCTGCGTCTTTCCCCTCCTCCTCCTCCCACCCTGCGTCTTTCCCCTCCTCCTCCTCCTCTCACCCTGCATCTTTCCCCTCCTCCTCCTCTCACCCTGCGTCTTTCCCCTCCTCCTCCTCCTCCTCCTCTCACCCTGCGTCTTTCCCCTCCTCCTCTCACCCTGCGTCTTTCCCCTCCTCCTCCTCCTCTCACCCTGCATCTTTCCCCTCCTCCTCTCACCCTGCGTCTTTCCCCTCCTCCTCCTCCTCTCACCCTGCTTCTTTCCCCTCCTCCTCTCACCCTGCGCCTTTCCCCTCCCCCTCTCACCCTGCGCCTTTCCCCTCCTCCTCCTCCCACCCTGCGTCTTTCCCCTCCTCCTCCTCCTCCTCTCACCCTGCATCTTTCCCCTCCTCCTCCTCTCACCCTGCGTCTTTCCCCTCCTCCTCCTCCTCCTCTCACCCTGCGTCTTTCCCCTCCTCCTCTCACCCTGCGTCTTTCCCCTCCTCCTCCTCCTCTCACCCTGCATCTTTCCCCTCCTCCTCCTCCTCCTCCTGCGTCTTTCTTTAAAAGAAGGGCTGGATCAAAGCATAGATCTCCCCTCTGTTAATTTAACAAACAGAGATTCTTAGAATCAAGAGGAGAATCTTCTCACTATCGGGAAAATAAAATAAATTCTAAAAGAACTTTCAAATAGAATTCTTTGCAGAAATAAAGGCCCAAATTATGGAAAATTCCAAATTAATAACAGAAGTGAACAAAAGATCCACAGACCTAGAAATTAAATTTGACAACCTAATTCTGGACCATAATATGTTACTAGATCAGACAGTTAAAATGTCCACACAGATTAAAAATCTGAATGAGCAAATAAACAAAATGGAAGATAATTCACGGAAAAATAACCTCCGCATAAGAGGAATATCAGAATCTATAAAGAAAGAGGATCTTTCAACATACTTGGGAGAATTATTCTCCAATATCTCCCCCATATACGCAAAATTGGATCAGAAATTTGACAAAGTTCACAGAATCCCTTTACCAACTTACCTACAAAATAAAAGTCCTAGAGATGTGATCGTGAAAATTCATAATTTTCCTACAAAGGAAGCAATCTCTAAAGCTAGCTATAAAAAGAAGAAATTTGAACCACCATATGAAAAAATACAAATCTTTTCAGACTTCTCAAAAGGAACTATGAGTAAAAGAAATAAATTAAAATTCTTAACACAAGCTCTAAGGAAACTGAACTTTATTTATAAATGGACTTTCCCAACAGGATTATTAGTGCTACAAGGATCCGTGTGGCATAAGATCAACTCTACGGAAGAAGGAGACATTTTTTTGAACAACTTAAACCTGAAAACACACACAAACCAAAGGAGCCAGCGACGAAATTGCAACTATAAACGCCTGATTGGCAGACGAAGAAATAAGTTCTGTGACAAAAAAGATAGAAATGGACATTAAGTTATGAGTTTTTGGACACGGAGCGAAGTAGCATTTATTCAGAAAAAATAGAAAAGAACCATTCCTTCAGGGCAGAACTTAGAACTGTTAACATCAAGATAATTTAACTTAGTTTGAGTTCACATTGCTTAGGGTTAGGAGAGAGGAAAGGAGAAAGAGAGGTAAAGGAAGTAGGATGGGAGGATAGAAGGATAGAGGAAGATTTAAAACCCTAAGTCATAGAGAATGGTACAAAGATAAAAAAGAGTAAATTGGACAAAAATTCAAGAAAAAAATTCAATTATAAGTTATTATAAAGTAATAATATGACACACTCCTTTCTTCCAGTCCTTTCCACTCTCCTAGCATCTCTAGCTTTAGTATTAGGATAAACAACATAATAAATATGCAGCTTTAGATAGCTAAGAAAGAAATTAAGTAAGGATAAAATTATAGCCATCTTCTCATTAGACCGCTAACCATTTCTAAACAATGGCTGAATCCCTGCAGAACTGTAATGGCGAAAGGCTGTATTACAGCCCCAACTGTTCTAACAATCAGAATGTATGTATGAATGTAAGTATGAATGTTAGAAAAATAATTTTTGGTCCCAAAATTAAAAAAATTTAAAATAAAGGAAACAAGATTAGTCAAGCGTTAAGCTCCAGAGGAATATGGGGATAAAGGTTTTAAGTTGGAACGTTAGAGGATTAAATTCTCCAAGTAAAAAAGGAAAACAATACTTAGACATTGTAATAAAGAGAAGGCAGACCTAATATTTCTCCAGGAGACACACTGGGAGAAAGGTAAAACCCCGGGTTTTGCAATAGGTTGTTATGATTATAGACTCCACTCTATGTGTGGAAAAAAAAAAAAGAGGGGTATCAATATTCTTTTCCAATGATCTAGAAACAGCTGAAGAAGCTTCAATTATAGATTCTGAAGGACGTTACATTATATGGAACGGACAAAATTAACAAGCAGAAAATTACATTAATTAGCATATATGCACCGAATGAAAAGCAAGGTAAATTTTTAAAAATAATAAGTAATTTAATTAAGAAATACGCACAAGGTCCACTGATTATTGCAGGAGACTTCAATATGGTACCCAATATAAATCTGGATAGATCTAAAAAACTAGAGGATAAAAATCTCAAAAGAGTTAGCAAGGTAGCACAATCATTTACTGAATGGATTATTAAAAATAATTTGACTCGTGGCGAGTTCAACACCCAAACCAAAAATAATTTTCCTTCTACTCAACTCCACACAATATATATTCACGGATAGATTTCATTTTAGTAAACTCCCGAATAATAGATAAAATATCCCACACAGAAATAGGCAAGATAGTCATATCAGACCATGCCTATACTATAGCAACAATTGAAATTGATAAAGTTAAATTAGACAGATTACAATGGAAAATGGACGATTTCTTGCTAAAAATAGAAGAGAATAAAGAATTTTTAAATAAAGAAATATCACAATTCTTTGACACTAATAGTCACACGGTCCCATCTTATTGCACTTTATGGAACACACAAAAAGCATTCACAAGAGGTTTAATGACTAAACTTAAATCACAGTCGATAAAACAGAGGCACTCCACTAAAAAAATTATACATAGAATTAAACAAGTTTGAATCAAAAAATGTTTGGATGCACAAGTAAATATGATAGAAGATATCAAAGTAATAAGAAATAAAATAAATAAAATTAATCAGCAAATATCAGATAGGGCACTGTGGTGCTTTCAACAGACATATTATCATCAAAATAATAGAAACAGCAAATTATTGGCTACCCAAGTTAGAAAAAAAAAGGGAAAAGAATAGTAGTTTTAAAAGATAAAGGAAGGTATATCTCCTCACCTAAAGAAATTGGTCAAGCCTTCTTTAATTATTAGCAAGATTTGTATAATTTGGAAAAAAGATACCAAGTTGTGCAAACCACTAACAGAAGAAATTCAATCTTTTCTGGATGATATCCAATTACCCAAACTATCAGAAGGCGACCGAGAAAAATTAAATGACCCTATTACTATGCAGGAAGTACTTCAAGTAATCAAACAACTTAAACCCTATACCACACCAGGAATAGATGGTTATACAAACTGCTTTTATAAAACCTTTGGTCAATTATTGAGTCCTCACCTTACAGACACTTTTAATGAAATAAAGAGTACAGGAGTTATGCCAAAATAAATGATAAAAGTAGCACTCATAATGATTCCAAAGCCCAATTTGGACCCGCAATACTGCGCTAATTACAGACCTATTTCCCTATTAAATGCAGATATTAAATTATATGCAAAAATTCTGGCCCTGAGAACTCAGGAATCTATAGGAAAATTAGTAACAATAGATCAAATGGGATTTGTATCAGGCAGACAAGGTTCAGAGAACATTAGAAAAATTATAAATTTAAGTGAAATCACGAGAACCAAAGGTACTCCCACCCTATTCTTGTCACTAGACGCAGAAAAAGCGTTCGACAGAGTAGGGCGGGAAATCATGCATTTAACATTATCTAAATTTGGGTTTGGGGAATTTGGTGCCTAAGAGATTGGGGCTTTATATAGTTCTCAGTCGGCACAAATAACAGGTTTGGGAGGAAGGTCAAACTCATTCAGAATATCAAATGGTACTAGACAGGGCTGTCCCCTCTCTCCCACCTTGTTTGCGCTGATGATAGAACCATTAGTGGAAGCTATTGGATCTTGCTCAGATTTTTGGAATTAGGGTGGGAGAGAGGGAGTACAAAACTAGTCTTTACGCAGATGATGTGGTTTTGTCACTTACTCACCCAGAAGAATCACTTTATCATTTATCAAAAGTAATCCAGAGGTATAGTAAAGTGTCGCATTATAAACTGAATTATAAAAAATCAGAAACACTTTACTTTAATTTTTCAGAAAATATGTTGTCCCAACTGAAGACTATATATCCATATGACTGGAACTCAAAATCATTTAAACACCTTGGAATAATAATTTTGATGAAATCACAGGAAACAGTGGAAAGGAACTATAAAGATTTACATGCAAAATGTCAAAAAAATATAGAAAACTGGAGAAAAGATAGATTTTCCTTTTCAGGTAGAATTGCAGTTGTAAAAATGATGATCCTCCCAAGAGTTAATTACCTTTTGAGATGTATCCCATTTAAGATTCTTAAAAGCTGGTTAAAGAAACTTCAAGGAATGATCGATTTTTATATACATCAATCTAAATTCATAAGGATGAAAAAGACAACCATGGGAAGAACTTTTTAAAGGGAGGTATTTCCTACCCTTTATTACAATCTTACCAAGTAGCCAATAGCATAGTACAGGCGTTAAAGTGGCTGGAAACAGCAGATAACCTCCCATGGATGCATATAGAACAAACATTAATTCCAGAATGGCATTTATCAGCTTTGGTTTTTAGAGAAAAATTCTCTTATAAGGAAATGGCGACAGGATCAAAGGTGGTAAACGAAATCTTAAAAAATTGGAAACAAATTATTAAGAAAAAGAAGTTAATACCAGAGGGTAGTCCAATAACCCAATTAAAAGCTCTGTTACATATATGGAAGGAACTTTAAACGATTGGAACAGAAAGGGGATGGTACGAATTAGTGACACCCTAATTGAAGGAGCAGTTGGGTCTTTTGATCAGATAAAAAATAAATGTAATATTGCAGTAGAAGGATGGCTAACATATAAAGCATATAGAACTAGTTGCCGCCAATTTAATGTAATGCCACACATTGGTAAAGTGTTAAACTCTATGGAAAAAATTCTTCTTAGATCCGAAAAAAAAACACTTAATATCCAACTGCTTTAATATTATCAGATCCTTTGAAGAGCAAACTAAAACCAAGGGTATGTGTCAATGGGAGTTGAATTTAAATACAGGAGTCTCATCTGCAAGAATTAACATTACAGAATATTAAATTGACAGGTAAATGTTTTTGTGATGACATTTACCACAATATAATATGAATATGTATTGATTTGCGTTGAGTAATGATATTTCATACATTCATAAAAAAAAAAAATAATGATTTTTAGATTTCTCACGTCTACACCTGCCTCAAAACAGGAGCATTTTCAATTATAGAACATCTAATTTACAGGTATATTACAAGAAAATAAATAATAAAGATTGTATGTGTATTCATTCATCCATCCATCCATCCTCATCATCATGTTACTGCTCATTGACAGGGATAGCACCTTAGAAGCAGTTAAATATTTTATTTCATGTATTATATTAGGTCACTTGCTCTTTTGTGTAGCTCTTCTTTAGGAACACGATAACGGTTTCTGTTTTTCCATTCATGATATAGAAACACCCATGATATAGAGACACCTGCAGATAGCCAGACACATTACACACACACCCACATTATACACACCCCCCCACATTATACACACCCCCCACCCCACTATACACCCCCCCCCCCCCCCACTATACACACTTACATGGATTTACCATACAAATAAAGGCTGATAAATTGCATGGTGCACTAATTGTGCCCAGGTAAGAAAA
The DNA here is from genome assembly GCA_027410445.1 of Discoglossus pictus. Taxonomy (NCBI): domain Eukaryota; kingdom Metazoa; phylum Chordata; class Amphibia; order Anura; family Alytidae; genus Discoglossus; species Discoglossus pictus. The sequence goes on from CM050176.1 coordinate 50,002,108, forward strand.
GGCAGGGTGGATTTATAGTGCAAAGGAGAAAAACTTCATACAAATATATTATTTTTTATGCTTTATTTTTGTAGACAATAATATCCGTCCAGTGTCCATATGTTTGACATACCTGTGAGGTGCGATCATGTTGCCACTATGGAAGCTCCAATTGAAGAAGATCTGGAGAGGAGAATTGCAGCACTTAGTGATATCGCTCCACTGAAAAGGGGGTTGGTGCTCACTGAGCACAGTGTAGCTGGGCCTAGCATGGAGGGTGGAGCTGGGGCTAGTGAGGATGTCCAGGGATGTAGCTGGGTTACAGTTAGAAGAGGAATCAGGGGGAACAGGAGGCAGGCAGGCCAATTCTGAGTTGGCAAACACCAACAGATTTGCCAGATTGAGTGAAACTGTTGGGGATGTCCATTCAGGAATGGTAATGCCAGATAGAGCTGTTCCCTCTAACAGCCAGGAGAACAGCTCTACTGGAGGAGAGGGAGGGCAGAATAGGGAGAGCAAGAGACGGGTTTTGGTTGTAGGGGACTCTATTAGAAAAGGTAAAGGTAGACAGGGTGATTTGTCACCCAGATCCCAGCAATTGAACAGTTTGCTGTCTCCCGGGTTCGTCATGTTGTGGATCGGGTAGACAAATTATTGCGAGGGGTTTAAAATGAACCGGCTGTCTTGGTACCAATGACAGAGTTAGTGGAAGATGGAGTGTCCTAAAGAATGATTTCAGAGAACTAGGCAAAAAGGCAAAGACAAGGACCTCCAAGGTAGTATTTTCTGAGATACTACCAGTGCCACGTTCTAGCCCAGGGAGGCAGAAGGAGCTTAGGGAGGTTAATGCGTGGCTAAAGATGTGGTGCACAAAGGAGAGGTTTGGGTTTAGAGAGCACTGGGCTGACTTCTCACTTGGGTACAATCTCTACAGCAAGGATGGATTGCACCTTAATGAGGAGGGAGCTTTTGTGCTTGGGGGTAGGATGGTAGAAAGGCTGGAGGAGTTTTTAAACCAGTAGGTGGGGGGGAAGGACTAGATATAAGTAATGGGGTAGAAGTGTAAAGGACATGAGGGATGAATTAACAACTCATAGGGGAGGAGATGGGGTGGAGGGGTAGTATAGTCAATAGGGAGGTAGTACTAAGTAACTCAAGTACAGTGGCAGACACTTCCGAACTACAGACTCATAACATAAGGTGTATGTTTGCTAATGCCAGAAGCTTGCCAGGACAAATGGGAGATTTAGAATGATTAGCAATTAATGAAAAATGGGATTTAATAGGCATTACTGAAATGTGGTGGGATGAATCTCATGACTGGACTGTTATTCTGGATGGTTATAACCTATTTAGGAAAGATAGAGGCAATGGTAAACAAGGAGGGATTTGTCTGTATGTTAAGCCTGAATTTAAGCCTATAGTCCGAGAAGATATTTATGGTGGAACTAGGGATAAAGATGAATGTTTGTGGGTAGAGTTAAATAGCGGAGCAGCAAATTTCAAAAGAATATTAGTAGGAGTATGCTATAAACTCCCAAATATAGCTGAAAGTGAGGAAATACAATTATTGTTACAGATTGGAAATGCAGCTAAGCATGGGCAAGTTCTAATAATGGGAGATTTTAATTACCCTGAAATTAGCTGAACTGCTGGCCTCATTTATCCAGGTAAGGGGAGCAGTTCTTGAGCACACTCGGGGATCATTGGTAGTGTTTTGCGTGTTTAGGGTCCTGTAGCCTCTTTTTTTTGGCAGACATTTTTTCTCTCGCTTAGGAGATTTGAAGGTGTATAAACGCTGAAATTTGGACTTAAATTGAGGTGTAAATGTTGCGAGGTCCCCAGTTGCTGGCAAGTCCGTAAATGTTACCAAAGGTTCTCCTTGCCAGAAACTGTGGAACTCGCAACATTTATGGGCTTCCCAGAAACAAATACGAGACGCAGGAGTTAGGGAAAAAAAAAAATCATTACGACCTCGCAAAATTACAACTTTAATGGCCGAACTACGTAAACCTGAAAACATTACAAACACAATAAGTATACACAAAAAGCTTTTCCACAGCAAAGGGGGGGGGGGGGGTGTTCCAGGGCCTCTGCAAGTGAAGTTACACACACACACGAAAATCCCCTAAGCGAAAGAAAAAATAGCCGCCGGAAAAAATGAAGACAAGGCTACAGGACCCTAAACACGCAAACCACCACAAAGCACATACACATTTTCCAAAAAGCCGTACGAGCTACAAGACCACCATTAGCAAGGACGCTACATCATACACAGCTGCGTAGCACATAAACATTCGCCGCCATTTTACACAATGCGGAAGTACACATCTAACCTAAAGGCTTCCCCTCACGCACGCTGCCCGTTTACACTACACACATTGCTGACACTTACACCTCAGCTCTACAACAGTGCAAACGTACATTATATGCTGCAGCAACATCAAAACAGATTCAGCACAATGCTTCCTGCATATATTACTTCCAAATAGGTAAATTATATTAATTTATTAATGTATTCGTTATTTCATTAGCATACACCAAACAGCATTACCTGCCTTACAATTTTATTGCTGTCATTTTCTGACGGTCAATTCACTAATATTGATATAATATCAAATGTTGGAATAGGGCAACCTTTGGGAAACAGTGAACACACTCATTTGAGAAAAAATAGTTTTTTTTAAATTCAAAGGGGCCCAACAAAAAAAAATCTTAATTTTAAAAAGGCCATATTTTAACTGTCTAAGGGCAGCAAAGTATACAAAGTATAGACTGGGACAGAAAACTGACAGGTGATATACCATGTGGGAAAAAAAAGTAAAAAGGAGTAAATCAAATCCAAAGTGGCTTAATGATTTATAGATCAAGATAAGGAGTAAAAAGAAGGCATTTAAATTATACAAACAAGAGGGAACAGAGACTGCTTTACCGGAGTACAAGGAAATCACCAAGGCAGCAAAAGGGCTATAAGACTAGCTAAAATAGACAATGAAACATGAGAGTAAGACTAATCATAAAATATTTTTTTTTAAGTATATAAATGGGAAAAGGGCCAGGAAAGAAGCTATAGGAACATTACAATGTGACAGTCTGATAATTAGTCACCAGGAAAAGGCAGATGAGCTTAATAGATTCTTTTCTTCGGTATACACAAGGGAGGTACTTGTGGTTGGGACACTGCAACATAATGAGGCTACACTACCATCACTAAATAATTGGTTAACACAGGAAGAAATCCAGAAGAGGTTGGAAAAAATAAATGTCAATAAAGCCCCGGGGTCCTGATGGAATACATCCAAGGGTACTGAGGGAACTGGGCTCTGTAATAGCAAAACCATTATATTTGATGTTTCAAGATTCACTCAACACAGGGTCTTTACCAGATGACTGGAGAAAAGCAGAGGTGATACCTATATTTAAGTAGGTAGCACGAGCAAATCCAGGGTATTGAGAGCTAGCTAAAATACAGAAAGCAAATGGTTGTTTTAAATGGAACATACTCCGATTGGACTAATGTGGTAAGTGGGGTTCCTCAGGGCTCAGTATTAGGTCCTCTCCTTTAACATATTTATTAATGACTGAGTTGGGATTGGAGTGTGGTGTCCCCATTTTTGCTGACACAAAGTTGTGCAAGGCAATTAAATCAGATAATGATGTGCTTTCCCTCCAAAGGGATTTACATAAAATTAAGCAATGGGCATCTAAATGGCAGATGAGATTTAATAAATGAAAGAAAAGGGTTCTTCACAGTAAGGGTGGTTAATCTGTGGAATTCTCTACCAGAGGAGGTGGTGACAGCGGATGCAATAGATAACTTTAAAAAGGGGACTGGATTTATTTCTAATTGAAAAGGTAATTCAGGGTTATCATGGATAATTAGAGAGACCGTATTGGTCCAGGGAGAAATCCGATTGCCAGTATCTAGGGTCAGAAAGGAATATATTTATTTTTTCCCTTTGAGACGACTGCCTAAGTCTTTTTTTCTGTTTGCCTTCCTCTGGATTAATAAAAATTAAAATTAAATAATAATAAATTAACTAATTAATATTTAATCTGCATATTGCAGATCAGAGATCTTAAAAAAGGTTGAACTTACACACTCTACACACTCTACACACTCTACACACTCTACACACTCTACACACTCTACACACTCTACACACGTTTGTAAAGTTGTTTAGTTATTAATATAGATATTTGACACTTGTAAGTATTGTGATATGAACGTGTATTTTTGTAAAATGTTGAGGTAATGGTTTAACATGAAATTTGTATCTGAAGAATTGTTAAGTTCAATATACATTAAATCGAGAGGAAAGCAAAGAGTAAAAAGCCTTGTTCAAACGTACACAATTTTAACATGAAGTTTGAAATATATGTAAGCAATAAACTTGAAGGTATATTTTTTTAAACTTGAACTTTATTTTCTTTGTAACTTGACAAACATTTGTAGAATTTGGAACATTATAAACAGTAACATAGTGAATACATTTTGTAACATAATTTTGTATTAAAAGTATTAACAATTGAATGTAAAACCAGCTGCACTTTAAAGTAATCATAGTAAACTTCAGGTAATGGTTTTTTAACATGCAATTTCGATCTGAAAAATTGTTAAATTGAATATACATTTAATGCAGAGTAAGAGAAACATTATAAAAACCCTCCTTTAAACGTACCCAATTTTAACATGAAGTTTGTAATATGTTTAAGTCAGATACTTATTATGTGTGTAAGTAAGAAACTTTAAAATACATTTTTACAACTTGGAACATTATAAACAGTAACATAGTGAATTAATATTTAAACATAATTTTGTATTAAAAGTATTAACATTTGAATGTAAAAACAGTTGAACTTTAAAGTAATCAGTATTAACATGCAATTTCTATCAGAATAATTGTTCACTTCAATATACATTGAATGGAGAGGAAGGCATACAGTAAAAACTCTCCTTAAAATGTACCCAACGAAAGTAATTCCTTCCTGACCACATGAACTGGCGATAAACATTAATCTAGGGAGTAATCTTAAGATAACAGACAATATTTACATTGTGACTTAAAAGATGCTTGAGCTCTTAACATGAACTTTGTAATATGTTGAATGAAAGAACTTGAAAATATTGTTTTCAAACTTGTAACATTAGAAACAGTAACATAGTGAGTTAACATTTTAAGATAATTTGTCCAAAAAATGCAAGGCAAGTATTTTGTGAGGCGAATCATCCATAAACAGTACTTCCATTAATTATGACTGAATTAAACAACAAATTATGTATTTTTGAATGCTTTTAAAAAAAATGTGCATGGGTTTAATTTCTATCCTGCAAAGTTATAGTACTTCATAGTAGACAATGTTTTTAGTAAAATACGTCCATCTAATAAATCACCTTGACTTTCATTGTTTTCAATGTAAACTTTAATAGCCTGTGGATTTTTGCACCGTGACAACGCAACGTACAATTGACCATGTGCAAATACTGGTTCTTCCAAGAAACTACCCACAGATTTGAAAGTTTGACCTTGTGATTTATTAATGGTCATGGCAAATGCCATAATAATGGGAAATTGTCTTCTTTGAAGTATAAAAGGGAAACTACTTTCACTTGGTGCTAAATCTATTCTTGGTATGAAAACTCTCTCCTTTATGGGTACCAGTTAAAATTTCAGCATCTATAAAATGGTCCTTTAATTGTTGAACAATTAATCTTGTCCCATTGCATAGGCTTTTCTTTGGGTTCATATTTCGCAGTAACATGACAATGGAACCTTTCTTTAGCTGCAAAATATGTGGTAGCATTCCAGAAGGAGTTAGTGAGTTTATGAATTCAGTAGAAAAGTTAGCCTGACTTTAATGGTCATCAGCCAGTACAGAATCAGCACTGTGATAATTTCTTTGTGGTGCATTAATTGTTTTAAAGTTTTCATTATTGAGGATTAATGCATCTTTATTTTTACACGTCAGTATGACTTGGTTAGCAAGCTCGGAATATTCTTTGTTATTTATGCTGCCTTCAAATATAATATCTTGTTGACAAATCATATGAGGTGGGATCTCTACAGTGTTGTCAGCTAAATGTAGTATTTTTTATTTTTCCTTCTCCAATTTTAATAAGCCAATCATTGAAATCAGTTTGGCCTTCTGATCTCATATTTTGTTGCAGTTGAAGATGGGTAAAATGTTTCCATATTGTGCTTGACTTTATACAGGTTTCGATAATGTCAGTTCGATTTCCATGTACGACAGGTAATGTTGGTCTAAAATCGCCACCCAACAACATTACCTTTCCACCAAATGGAAAAATATTATCAATGACTTCACGAAGCAAACAGTCAATACATTGGAGGGCATAGCATGACATCATTGTGGCCTCATCTATTATAATTAATTTACATTTCTTCAATTTCTTTGCTTGTAATGATGTCATGCGAATATCTGACACAGAAGTTTCTAAAATAGGCACTGGCAGTTTAAATCCACTATGAACAGTTCTTCCACCTTCTAATAAAAGTGCAGCAATTCCAGTAGTGGCAAACGCCATTGCTATTTTTCCTTGTGCTCGTACTGAACTCATTAATAAATTGTACAAATATGTTTTTCCTGATCCGCCAGGTCCATCAAGATAGAAATAACGCTCTGTCACCATGTCATCATCCATAGCATTTTTAATGGCATGAAATGCTTGCAATTGTAGTGTATTTAAAGTTGCAAGTCTTTCTTCTGTTCTTTCTGCTTGTAGTTGAATGTCATAGTCTTCAAAGTTAATGTCATCTATAAGACCTGGATCAGGCAAATTAAAACTTGCACAACTTAATCCATGAGTTAAAAAGACTTCTTGGATTTCCATTAACACTTTTAAGTGTGCAATGGGTTCATTGTATCGTCGCATAAAGTCTTCAGCCATATTACTTTTTAAAGTCTCCCACAAAGCTAATGCATTTGGAGCATTTGAGAAGATACAAATAAAAGCAAATTGTTCTCTCATCTGTCGTGGCATTTGACATTGTGCTGCTTCTTCTAAACATCTTTCCCACTCTGTATCATCAGCGAGTAAGTTTCTATGGCTTGCAGCTAAATGGAAGGATTCATATACAATGTCATTAAGTGTTCAAAACTTTGTGCTCCTGGAACATTTAAAAGTAATATCCGTAAGCAAAAAATGTTCAACATCTCTTGGACGGACTGTGTAAATTCTTTTATTGCCTCTGCTTTTTCTTGGTCTCCATAATCCATTCACAAAAACATAGTGATATGGAATTTCAATATATAAGTATTGTGTTGCTTGAGGATCAGTGGAATTTAATTCAAACCATGCAGTTAGTGTAGTGTGACGATCTTCACTTTGGGCCAATGCATTCATTTCATTTCCAGCATGGAAATAGACTAAATGTCGTTGTGGCAAATGTACTGCTAATCTATATACTGCATATGATCTATCATGCATTTCAAATTTTAAAAGCCGCCACATAGCTTCTGGCGCACTGACATAGCGAGCATCTACATGTTTTTATTTAGAGCCCTATTCAATTGTCCAAAATAGCAATTAAATGAGGGCCTTTGATTGCTGCATTTGTTAAATTGTCACCATTCAACATATATAGGTCCTCATTCAATGTGAAAGTTGTCAATTGAATAGGGCTCTATATAAGCACATAAGATATTTTTTTGACAGAAGTTTTTAGTTCGTGAAAACCTTTGTTTTGGATAGAGGTTCAGTAACTAAAAAGTTTGTTTATATTTTTTTGTATGTGCTTATATAGAGGTCTTTTGAATTGGGCAACTCTGAATTGAATGAGGCTCATAGTTGTTTTCTTTTTTTTATACTTAATACTTTACCTTGATTGAAGTGTCGAATGACAGAGGGTCCCCCTCCTGCCAATCTTAATCCGCCAGTCTTCTTGTAGTGTCCGTTTTAAAAAGAAAGTGAAATGGTTAATTGTATATTTCTTGATTTTGATTTAGCAAAGCATGGCCTTTTTCAGCATGTAATGTATTTTTCTATCTTACCTTTTCTTCTTTCTTGGAGTTGTTTAAAAGGGATTGTGGGTCACAGTGCACAGTGCAAATTCTTGAGTGACGCTGTTGATGCAGAGTCTGTCGGAATAGTAAAAAAAGGTGAAAGATTGATGTTTAGGTTATATATTGAATTCCAATAAATTAATGTTATGTAAAGATCTACTTCTGTAATTACTTTCAATGAACATGACTTTTTGGGGGGCTCCACAATAAATGTGCGTGTGACATGTGACTATACATGAGACACATATATATGCATGTCACATATCAGTATAGCAAAATTTTTTTGTTACTCTCATTACAATATAGTTGTTTAATTATTTGTGATTAATATTAGTTATTTGCAGGGACTATACACAGAAATCTGCTTGTTACATGTCACATACATGAAGCACATTTTCATAGTTAAATGTATTTGTTTTGTGCGTGTCACAAATCACTATACAGGAATCATATTTTAATAGTTAAATGAACATAATGTTTTTTTGGGTCTACACACATAAATGTGTGTGTGACATGTGACTATACATGATACACATATGTGCGTGTCACATATATCTATACATAAATCCGATTTTAATATTCAATTATAAATTTTTGGTAATGTCATTTAAAGATTAGTTTGTTGCAGGGCCTGTGCGTGTAACATGTCACTACATAAATCAAATTTTCCTAGTTGATTCTTTTTTTTTTGTGTCCTGTCTTGATAATAAAATGTAATATATTATAGCTTACCTCTCAGTTGTAATTTGCACAGTGTAAAGTAGTAAATTAGGAAAGAATTGTCTTCTCCAGTCACTCAGTTCATCACCTGAGTAGAAATTTATTTTTTTGTGGAAAGTAGGCATTATTTATAAACTTGTAGAAATTTCTGGAAAGTGAGACCGTTAGAACGCAATACGCATGCGCTATTTGCGTTCCAGCTTACAATTTGCGTTCCATCCGCCATTTTGAGCGTAGTAGTGGTCAAAATGGTGTTTAATATCAGTGTGGTACGTGTCGTATAGTATGTATTTCATTATTGCGAGTAAGTGTAGTATAGTTACGTCTGAAGCCTCGTTTTCGTTTTGTTAGTCGGCCATGTTTTCTCTCGCTTAGCGATTTTATTAGCGTCTAAAGTGTTTTATTTTTATTTAAATGAAGGTGTAACTTGGTTTTTTGAGGTGCTGGATGGTTACTCTTGCAGTAGGTAAGCTTTTTATGTGTGTGTTGTGTGTATTTAGTGTGTTTTAAATGTTTGTATGTGGGCGTGTTGCATCCGATGTTTGCGAGGTCGTAATGTGTGGTAACGTGTGTCGTATGGCGTTTGCGTGTGTAGCCTCGTTTTCGTTTTGTTCGGCAGCCATTTTTTCTCTCGCTTAGCAAATTTTTTAGAGTCCAAATTCTTTTATTTCGAGTGAAATGAATGTGTAAGTTGCATTTTTGAGGTCCTGGATGCTACCTCTTGTTGTAGGTAAGTTTTTTATGTATGTGCTGTGTGTATGTATTGTGTTTTGAATTTTGTAATGTTCGCGAGTTGCGTCCGAGTGTTGCGAGGCCGTAATGTGTGTTAACGTGTGTCGTATGTTGTTTGTGTTGGTCGTAAAATTTAGCGAGTGTCGTAATTGGTGTGTCGTGTAGTTTGCGTTGCGAGGTGAAGTTTGCGAGGGTCGCAGTTGCTGGCATGGAGCGCCTGTGGCGCTCCATGCCAGCAACTGAGGCCCTATCCCACTATACACACACACACACACACACACACACACACTAACTATATATATATATATATATATATATATATATATATTGTGACAAACCACTTCTTTTACAGGTAGGATTGTCACCGATCTTGCAGTAACCACAGCCTTCTAGGGTATACAAAGTCCAGGACACCTTCAGCTCAGTTTTCCTTTTTTTATTCAGTTTGAAAGCAGGTACTTTAAATAATAACAAAACAAACAAAATCCCTTGCTCTTACTTGAGCTCTTACTAGACAGTACTTGCTATCTGCAATTGGGTGGCTTTCCCACTTACCAATTTCCCAAACAAAAGCAATGTCTTTGCAATAAGCGCAGCCTCTCCTAGCTGTCTTTTCCTCTCTCCCTTGGAGCAGGCTGCTCTCTTCTTTTAAAGGCCTGTCTGCTAATTGAGTAGCTACAGGTGAGTGCCAATTAGCTAACTCTTAAAAACCAGATCCAAGCTGTGGTCTGTTTATACAGCAACTAGTGCTGTTGGAGCATTGGCCCCCCCTGCTCTCCAAATACTCCGCCCCAGGGACCCATACCATGTTTTGCAGAGCATCAGCTATGCATATTGCAAACTGTAACATCTCTCCCTGGGGCATTTAACTGAGAAATCCTCTGGTTGCTGTCTAGCAAATCAGGTCTGATGTATCTCCCATCAACCACTATTCCACCTTTATTCTCACATATCCTCCCCCCCAGCTCATACCCAAGGGTTTGAGCGACCATGGAAATCAGGGAGTGTACCCTCGAAAGCCCATCAGCATTACCTTGTTGCAGACCAGCCCTGTGTTCCACAGTGAAATTAAAAGATTGCAAACTCAAAAACCATCTGGTTACTCTGGAGTTACTTTCCCTGTTCTGATACATCCACGTCAGAGGAGCATGGTCCGTTATCAATCGAAACCTTCTGCCTAGTAGGTAGTATTTAAGAGAGTCTAATGCCCACTTAATAGCAAGACACTCTTTTTCAACAATAGAGTAGTTCTTCTCATGTGGGTTTAACTTTCTGCTCAAAAAGAAAACAGGGTGTTCTTCACCCTGGTATTCCTGTGAAAGAACAGCCCCCAAGCCCACATCAGAAGCATCTGTCTGAACTATAAAATCCCTGGAAAAATCTGGGGTCACTAAGACAGGATGGCTACAGATAGCTTCCTTCAGACTCTTAAAAGCCTTTTCTGCCTCAGGGCACCATTTAACTATGACTGGGGATTTTGCTTTAATAAGGTCTGTCAGGGGTGCAGCAATGGTAGCAAAATCTGGAATGAACCGCCTATAATATCCAATTAAACCCAAAAATGCCTTTACTTGTTTCTTTGTAAGGGGCTGTGGCCATTTTTGTATGGCTTCTACTTTGGCTTCCTGTGGTTTAACCAAACCCCTCCCAATAGAATAACCTAAGTACTTAGCTTCCTCTAAACCAATCGTACACTTGGAAGGATTGGCAGTTAAGCCTGCTGAGTGGATAGCATCAAGTACCGCTTGAACTTTAGGGAGGTGGGATTCCCAGTCTGCACTGTGGATGACGACATCATCCAAGTATGCTGCAGCATAACGAACATGAGGTTTAAGAATTCTGTCCATCATTCGTTGGAATGTGGCAGGTGCCCCATGTAACCCAAATGGCAATACAGTGTACTGAAACAGGCCATTGGGTGTTGAAAAGGCTGTCTTTTCTTTGGCTCTTTCAGTGAGCGGGACCTGCCAGTAACCCTTTGTTAAATCCAAGGTTGTTAGATAACGAGCTTTGCCCAGTTTTTCTATTAACTCATCAACTCTTGGCATTGGGTAAGCATCAAATTTTGAGAGGGCGTTTAACTTGCGGTAGTCATTGCAGAACCTCCATGTGCCATCAGGTTTTGGCACCAATACAATAGGACTACTCCAGTTACTCTGGGATTCTTCAATGACTCCAAGTTTTAACATGCTCTCAACCTCTAAGTTTATAACCTCCCTCCGGGCCTCAGGAATTCTATAGGGTTTGAGGTTAACTCTTTTCCCTGGTTCGGTTATTATGTCATGTTTAATCACTTTAGTCTTTCCTGGAACTATCGAGAAAACATCCCTATTTCTTCTGATGAAATCTCTGACCTCTTGCTTTTGATGGACAGACAGAGTCTTAGATACGTTCACATCTGGCTCTACTATAGGAGGTTCTGAAGGTTTTAAAGCAACCAGGACCTCCCTGTCCTTCCATGGCTTTAACAGATTTATATGATACAACTGTTCAGGCTTTCTTCTTCCTGGTTGTCTGACTTTATAATTGACATCACTCACTTTCTCTATTATTTCATAGGGTCCATGCCAAGTCGCAAGGAACTTATTCTCCACAGTAGGGACCAGAACCAATACCCTGTCTCCCGGTTGGAACACTCTGACTCTAGCATTACGGTTATAGCTGTTTTTCTGAGCCTGCTGGACTTCCAGCATGTGTTCCCTGACAATAGGCATGATGGTGGCCATTCTATCCTGCATTTGAGCTATATGCTCAATTACACTCCTGTGAGGAGTAGTCTCCTGTTCCCAGGTCTCCTTAGCAATATCCAATATTCCCCTGGGATGTCTTCCATATAATAATTCAAAAGGAGAGAAGCCCGTGGAGGCCTGTGGAACTTCCCTAATGGAAAACAGTAGATATGGCAATAAAAAATCCCAATTTCTTCCATCTGCATCAATTACCTTGCGTAGCATACTCTTAAGGGTTTTGTTGAACCTCTCTACTAAACCATCAGTCTGTGGGTGATATACTGAGGTCTTAAGATGTTTAACCTGCAAGAGCCTGCACAACTCTTTTGTGACTCTGGACATGAACGGGGTCCCCTGGTCTGTCAGTATTTCTTTAGGGATACCCACCCTACTGAACATCAACATAAGTTCCTTAGCTATTAGCTTTGCAGAGGTATTACGCAAGGGAATGGCCTCAGGATAGCGAGTTGCATAGTCCAAGATGACTAATATATATTGGTGTCCCCTAGCGGACTTTACCAGTGGCCCCACTAAGTCCATAGCGATCCTTTCAAAAGGCACGTCAATTATGGGTAAGGGTACAAGTGGACTACGAAAAGTCTTGAAAGGAGCCCTGTACTGGCACTCAGGACATGAGGAGCAATAGTTTGTAATAGCAGCAAACACTCCAGGCCAGTAAAACCGTCTAAGGACTCTCTCTCTAGTTTTTCCGACTCCCAAGTGTCCCCCTAATATGTGGCTGTGAGCCAACTTTAGTACTATATTCTGGTAAGTCTGAGGAACCAACAGCTGCCTAATGATGTCTGAATCCTTTTTTTCTACACGGTAAATTAGGTCATTTTGTACTTCAAAATAGGGGAACGGCAGTGCTTCTCCTGGCTGATTAACAACCCCGTTTACAACTTTAATATCATTTCTAGCTGTCACTAAAGTGGGATCTTCCCACTGAGCGCTTTTAAAGTTACCTGGACTAATTCCAATATCAATTAAGTCCTTATCCTTGTCTGCATTATTAGTAGGCTCCTCACTAGTTTGAGCTGGGTTATCTCCTATTAATACTGGTTTAGGGCAGTATTTTTTCTTTTTCCTTATTTTTCCGTCACAGTGGTCAAAACCCAAGTTAATATCGGAAAAAGGGAACACATTATCCTCGACAGACTGACTCATTTCTGATAAATTTTGATCTGTCTTTTGTAAAGCTGCCCATAATTTTAGAAAATGAGGAAAGTCTCTACCGATCACTACCTCATGGGCTAATCTAGGTACTACACCCACTCGGTACTTTAAATTCCCATACTGGGTTCCAATATTTACTTCCGCAGTGGGGTATTCCTTTTTATCACCATGAACACAGATAATGCCTATTTTCTGTCCATGATCAGGTTTTACACAAGGTATTATAGACTCTGCTACCAACGTAACCATACTACCTGAATCAAGTAATGCTTTAGACATTTTTCCATTCACAGTTACACAGCATTTATGAGCGTTATTATCATAGTCATTGTTAACAATACCATAACAACTGAGCAAAAATGAACGTGTTCCCTCATTTTTGCCCATATTGCATTCCATAGGTTCATCCTTAAATGGACAGTCTTTGGCCATATGACCATCCTCTTTGCACTTGAAACATTTGACAGTACAGTCTGACCACCAATTAGTTCCGTTCCCAGGCCTATTAGACCTGGATGCCCCCCTTAAACCTTGAACAGTCTTACCCGGTCTTGCAGAATCTTGGGGCTTAGGATTGCGAGGGTTTGCCTGTGAAGTAGGACATAGCAGTTCTCCTGCAGCCGCATATCTTTCCACCAAGGCAATCAGTTGGTCAGCTGTATGGGGGTCACTTTGGCTGACCCAGCGACGCAGGGAAGCTGGTAAACCACGCAAAAACCGGTCCATTACTAAAGTTTCCACAATGTGGCTAGCTGAATGGATTTCAGGTTGTAACCATTTCCGTGCAAGGTGTATGAGGTCAAACATTTGGGAACGTGCGGCTTTGTCTGAAGAATATGACCATGAGTGGAACCTTTGGGCACGTACTGCAGAGGTTACACCCAGTCGTGCCAAGATTTCAGCTTTCAATTTGCTGTAGATACTTGCATCGGCTGGTTCTAGGTCATAATATGCCTTCTGCGGCTCTCCACTTAGGAACGGTGCCAGTATGCTTGCCCACTCACCAGCCGGCCATCCGTCCCTCTCAGCAGTGCGCTCAAATGCCAGAAGGTACGCCTCAACATCATCTGATGCGGTCATTTTCTGAAGATAGTGGCTCGCCCGAATCACCTTTGGCCCCTGGTATCTTCCATCAGGGTCTCCATTCAGTTTTCCAGAGATCGCTTGGATTACCTGTTGTAGTCCCTGGGTGACTTTTTGCTGCTCCTCACGGGCTACTTTAAACATCTCCGCTTGTGTCACAACAAGCTGTTTCACCAAGGACTCAGTGCCCTCCATTTGTGTTTTGGCCAGGACTTTAGCACACTCTGCCTGGGCCAGCACCAGTTGCTGCAGGGCTGCACTGTTTTCTGCAGCTCTCCTGTTAGTCTCCTGTTGCACAGAGGAGGATTGGATCAGAGCCTTGATAACATCCTCCATGTTGAGCTTTAAATGACTTCTACCCTCAGGCTTACGTGGGTGCCCGCATTCTCCACCATATGTGACAAACCACTTCTTTTACAGGTAGGATTGTCACCGATCTTGCAGTAACCACAGCCTTCTAGGGTATACAAAGTCCAGGACACCTTCAGCTCAGTTTTCCTTTTTTTATTCAGTTTGAAAGCAGGTACTTTAAATAATAACAAAACAAACAAAATCCCTTGCTCTTACTTGAGCTCTTACTAGACAGTACTTGCTATCTGCAATTGGGTGGCTTTCCCACTTACCAATTTCCCAAATAAAAGCAATGTCTTTGCAATAAGCGCAGCCTCTCCTAGCTGTCTTTTCCTCTCTCCCTTGGAGCAGGCTGCTCTCTTCTTTTAAAGGCCTGTCTGCTAATTGAGTAGCTACAGGTGAGTGCCAATTAGCTAACTCTTAAAAACCAGATCCAAGCTGTGGTCTGTTTATACAGCAACTAGTGCTGTTGGAGCATTGGCCCCCCCTGCTCTCCAAATACTCCGCCCCAGGGACCCATACCATGTTTTGCAGAGCATCAGCTATGCATATTGCAAACTGTAACATCTCTCCCTGGGGCATTTAACTGAGAAATCCTCTGGTTGCTGTCTAGCAAATCAGGTCTGATGTATCTCCCATCAACCACTATTCCACCTTTATTCTCACAATATATATATATATATATATATATATATATATATATATATATATATATATATATATATATATATATATATATACACATACACATATATATATACATACATACATACATACACACACACGACTTGCAACTGCTGCAATTAAATACAGTCTTATTTCATTTAACAATACAATCAATATTAGAAAGAAAAAAATATTAAAAACTTCTCACCACCCTATGTTAGAAGTCCAAGGAGTGGGAGCAGATCTCCTGAGGATGCTGCCCCAATACTCATCCCCTACTTATTTCCTACAGTGAGTAAATAAGACAGCCTCCTGGACAGATCTGCACCACTGATTTTATTGCCAATTATAAAAATAAAGAAATCAAACACTATCGTAAAGAACTACAGTGTTTTACACTTGTAAAAAGTAGTACCATGAACATGACTCTTACCACACTATATCAGTTATCAGTATGAACAATATTAGCTCATTAATCCAAGCAGAATTTATGGGATCCAATAGAAGCTTAGGGTGGAGTTTGACTCCCACCTTAACCAGCCAATAGGAACAAGCCGATTCTAAAAAGAATATAAATTAAAACATTTAGTCCTCCACCAAAGATTGGGGCCCAGCTACGGGTAATGGCAGTGGTGGGAAACTCAGTCCTACAAGCACCTCCAAAAGTCCAGGCTTTCTGGATCTCGCTGCATAAGCACAGTCACTCAAGTTCATTCACTAGGACTAATCTGTTCTTGCGTATAGTAATACTGAAATCATGGCCTGCTGAAGTACCGTTTAGGAATTTATACTGTTGTCTATGGACATTTAACCCACTTACCAAACAGCGCATTTAACTGATTAACTGTAAATTATGATCGGTGACAGTTTGCTTCTTTGATTAATAAAAAGGCAAATATACAGGAACCAGAACATTTTAAACATGTCATTATGCTACTTAATATAATAAAGTGTATCTAAGTTATACATGTGGTCTGATGTATACAGGCTCTTTTACATAAAAGTGAATGCAAGATTGTATAACCCAGATGAGTTGTAGAAACCCTATTCTCCATACATGTGTGCTAAGGTCACCCATCTCTTACCTTTACGTTGTTTAATGAGAGCTTCTCTTCTCGCTCTCATGTCCAAGCTGAGTGTCCTATTCAGGAAATTGTCTAACTCGGAGGGGTGGGTCTCTGAGTGGATCTCCTGCCGGCAGATAGGACACTCATTATTGCGCTTCCTCCATGACTTGATGCAGTAAGAACAGAAGCTGTGGGAGCAGTTTAACATCACAGCCTGATGAAGAACAGAGAAACACAGGAAAGTAAGCAGAGCTGCATCTCATGCGTTAGGATGAAGAAAAACACAACATGATTTCTGACCTACACTATATAGGTGCTCAAATAACTCACGGTTATCTAGTTTTATCTTGGGATTTATATTGTCCCTATGCTAGATAGGCAAATCCTTTTGGGGAGCCAATATAATTATTTGATTGGCATTTATTTTTA
Source organism: Discoglossus pictus (assembly GCA_027410445.1). Classification (NCBI taxonomy): domain Eukaryota; kingdom Metazoa; phylum Chordata; class Amphibia; order Anura; family Alytidae; genus Discoglossus; species Discoglossus pictus. Next base: position 50,019,065 of record CM050176.1, read on the forward strand.
GATTAGGGTGTATAGTTACTTTGGGTTCTCACATTAGGTGAAAGCCTTCCAGGTAGGAGGTACCCCTCATGGGCATAAGATTTAATGGTTTAATTTTTGTGTTTTTTTTTTCCCTACCACAATCCCTATCAAATTTATTGTAAAATCTTTTACAATTAGTATTTCACATTCTTTGAGCACCTTGTATCAAGGGTCATCACATTAGTGTGTGTTTACCAAATATTTTGTTTTCTATAGGAAAGTACACCAACCGTCTTTGGTCTTTTTGGTTTTTTAGCCCCAATAATGCACAGAGGGCAATAAACCCTGGTATACACCCATTACATTTTTTTGGGCGGCGTAGTCTTTCGCAGTTTAATACAGTTTATGATCCGATGCATACTTCAATTCCATGAGTGTTTGACCCTACCATTTCTTCTCTAGGCATGTCCAATTAGACAAGATATGTTTTGGCACCGATCAAATCATTGCGTACGATTGGGGGGTGGTACCGGAAAGTAGAGACGTGCGTCTGCAGCTAGGACGTTAGGATGTTTGGAGGACCATGAGAAATGGTGTCCTAATGTCCTGCTCAAATTATTCCACCCCCCCCCCCACATTTTAATGGAGGTAGGTGCTGGAGCCGCAAGAACAGGCAAGCAAAGAGAAGCAAAGAAGGTGGAGCCGAGACAGATCCTAAGGGTACTTTGCGCCGTAAGAGGGAGCAGGCAGAAACTTCCATGAAAACATGGCAGAACCGGCTGCCTGCCTGATCTTAGAGAGAGGAGACTGCCGGACACCTAGGAGGAGCTGCATAGCGGTCTGAGGTAAAGATTGAGACACTTACCCCTGTACTAGCCAAGTACAGCAGAGCAGATTGGGCCAAATATCCCAGGTGTCCAACACAGAGGCCAGAACCCGTTGCACAAGATAGCTGAGAGGACAGGAAGCAAGAAGAGAGGCAACATAAGCCAAGATAAGTACTTCCTTTATTATTTAACTGCTATATATTTCTTGGAAATGGCACCAGCATCTATATACCTATTTTGCATAAATTAATATAGGGGCGTGGAGCAGGAAAAAGGGACATAAACATGCAAATATGAATGAGACTCTTTAAGAAGCTAGACCATTACAATTACTGCATATATATATATATATATATATATATATATATATATATATATATATATATATATATAAAATGGTGTGAATTTAGGACTGTATTGATACCTTTTTCTAATCAATATCAGAAGGAAAGATCCATAATAAAACATTAAATCTTCAATTTTAATAAGTAGTTTCAAGTCGGGAGGAAATGGCTATCAACCATCAGACATACTTATTAAGTTCTATAGCAGTATAGACTACTTGCTAGCTTAGATCCTAGAAAAATCCTTTGGATAAAACAGCGAAGGAGAAAAAAAAAAAAAATAGATGTCTAATAAGAGCAAAAATGCCATCCAAATTAAAAACAAAAAAAGGAGACTGAACAAATAGTTCCGATTTTTTTGCCCCAAAAAACATATTTGAAGCACTAAATAATTCCCCAAATTAGTCTATACTGCTAGATCAAACGGCAAATCAATAGGCGGACAACATTTCTCAATCTTCATTTGAAAGAGCCAGTTCACCACAAGGATAAGAAACATTAACTGGCTCTAAATTTCAGAGAAATTTTGGGTGCATTCCAAATAATCAAATAATCCAAATCAGAGCTATCAAAACAAATAGCAAATATAAATTTAATAGTGGAGGCCTCCATTAAGATTGAAAATCTGGAGAGTAAATGTGACAAACTAATCTGTGATAACAACTCCCTGTTGAAATATTCCTCGCTATTGAAACAAAAAACGAAGATTTACCGAAAAAGATCTGTAAGCTTGAAGATCGCTCTAGAAAAAATAATTTATGCATAAGGGGTATTTCTGAATATATACAAGGGGAGGATTTAAAAGCCTATGTGGAAGATTTCAAGGGTATAGTTCCTGACTTCCAATGAAGACAGGAAAATGGATGCTATACACAGAATACCCCTACCAAAGAAGCTGGAAAACACTAAATATAGAGATGTTATTATACGCCTACACTATCTTCCCTTTAAAGAGTTGATTAAAGCAAGCTATAATAAAATACATTTTGATATGCCGTATGATAAAGTCAAGATCTTTATGGATATTTCATCACAGACGCTAGGTAAAAGAAAAAAAAAAAAAAGGAGTAAGCTTCAATTACACATCGCCTGCGCCAAGAAGAGATTAAATACAAATGGAAATCAGGTAATAGCCTTTTGATTTGGAAGGACACAGTATGGCATAATGTAAATTCTATTCCAGATGGTCTTTTATTGCTAAAAAAATGGAACTTAAAATGTGGACATTCAATCCAAATCTGAGATCCAACCACGCTTGAACCTGAACTTGAGCCCTTGTAACATATATAGATCCTTCCTTATTAGAAGAATCAAAAAGATAATAAAACCTAGAGGACTATAGTCCCTATTAGCAAAAACATAATTCAGCTCAATGAGTATTACATTTCACATAATGTTAATGGAATGAATTCCGCCTCAAAAAGGAAAAATTGCCTTTATGCATTACAAAAAATATAAGGCAGATATTATATGCCTACAGGAGACAAATCTGAAGGGAAGTACAACCCAGTATTTGAATAACTGTAATTATAAGATAAGAATAGACACGACACAACAAATCTTGAGGTGTCTCATATTTTCTTCAACAACGGATTAAATACCCAAGAAGAATTCTCAAAGATCGATGCATATGGCAGATAGATCATTTGGATTGGAGCCGTAAATGGCAAAACAATAACCTTAGTACATTTATATTTACCAAATAAAAGAACAGTAATTAAATATGTTCAAAAAATAAGGAAAGGCTATCTAAGTATTTGCAGAGATTTTAATATGATTTTAGATGCAGAGAAGGATAGAGTGGGAAATGTAAAAATAGAAATTGAATCTCAATTGTTTAAAACATCAGATGAATTTTCTAAATTGATCAATGGGCTTGATCTTTTGGATGCATGGAGGGTACTACACGTTCGAGCGAGACTATACCTTCATATCGGGCCGGTTTAGCTCATACTCCAGACTTGATCATTTATTTGTAGATCTTCAATCTTTAAGAAGGGTAAAAAGCTTTGAAATAGACATGAGTGTGGTCAGATCACTCGATGCTCACCATTAGGATAAATGACACTATGGAAATTCGAACTAAAAAGAAAACAAACTAACTAGAGAATAGATCCTTCCTTATTTAAGGATCAGCTCTTCATCAAAACATTAAAAGGAAGAGATATCCAATTTTTTTTTAGACTAATCAAAATACGGTAGATTTCCATCTATTACTTGGTGTGCCAATAAGGCCTTTGTGAGGCATACTGATTTCCAAAGCAGCAGAGGAAAACCTCTAAGGCTTTTATATATTGAATTAGAAAAAAAACATTAGCCCAAAATAAGATAAATCCAAACGAGAGCCAAAAATTAAATTATTAAAAAAAATACTACAAATACAAGCTGATAATCTCCTGTGGAAATATCAGATATCACAGGTTATCTTCAGGGGGAAAGGCACCAGGACCTGATGGGTTCGATCAATTATACTATCAAATATTTTCAAAAGTGATCTCATTATACATATTACCCAGGTGATCACTGATCTAACAGTCAAGTTAAGAGCAGAATTAACTAAAGCCAACATATCCAAAAAATAGGGGAAAATCCAGAACTTAGCACGAGCTACCGCCCAAATTTCCTGATAAACGTAGATGTAAAAAGATATGCTAAAATATTGGCAAATAGACTAAACCTTATTATACCTAAATAAATACATCCGGATCAGTCAGGTTTTGTTAAAGGACGACAAGCTTCAGATAATATAAGACATTTGGTCGACATTATGTCAATTGCCAAGAGTGAAGACATATCCTTGCTGTCCCGGTTGCTAGACGCTGAAAAAGCAAGATATTTTAGATGCGGTTTTGGAGCAATATGGTATAGGCGACTTTGGAGCAAAAGCTATTAAGGCTCTCTATACAAATCAATCAGCGTATATTTCAAGATCTGGATTTGAATCCGAGAGTTTTACTATCAGTAATGGTATACGCCAAGGATGTCCCCTATCCCCCCTCCTGTTTATTTATGGAGCCCTTCGCAGCATCCATAAGAAAACATTTCTTGATTGAGGGAGTGGTGATAGGAAAAGAGGTGAAAAAGATCATGCTCTTTGCAGACGATATTTTGTTAACACTTACGAACCCTCAGAATTCATGTTTCCATTTACATCAAACTCTTCCTGAATTTGGTAGTTTGTCATATTTTAAAATAAATTCCTCAAAATCAAATATAATATATCGAAAACTTGAATGGGAAACCAAGCAATCCCTAAAACAATAATTTATGTATAATTGGAACTCAAGGTCAATAACACATTTGGGCCTGAAATTCTCCATTATGAAAAACTACATGCGGGAGAATTTGAGCATCCTTTCAAAAGATAGAGTTGCTAACAAATGAATGAAACGCATTAAATCTGGCATGGTCGGCCAGAATAGATGCAAAAAACATATGTATTATCCAGAAATTAAGCTATGCATTTAGATGTATACCGGAGAAAGCTTCTAACATCTCCTTAAATCTGATTCAATCATGTATAGATAAGTTCATTTACTTGGGGGGAAAAAAAAAAAGCAAGAATTAAGAAGGCAATAGTATGTAAAAATTTGAAAAAGGAGGTATTGGTATACCGTCAATAAAGGACATTCACAATAAAATTTTGATCTCCATATTGATGGTTTTGAATATCCAGAGCAATTTGGAAAAACATTGAGGGCAACATTTAATAGGAAAATAAATAGGACTGTCACGAGTGGGCAAGTTTGGTCCTAGAGAGCAACGCACAGGACAGAACTGGAAGATATCCTTTCTGTGCACAGGTAAGTCAAACAGAATGACTAAGGAAGAGATTGCCTCGCCTGTACACAGCAGGGATATCCTCAAATACCAGCCGGTGTGTGGCTCTCCAGGAGACCGATCCTGTGCGTACCCATAGGACTATGTGGTCTGTTTAGGTAGCAGAGCATGATTGGTCTGTAGCGGCTCCATGTTATAAAAGTTTATTGGTCACCATAAACTATAAAATCAGCTGTACCGTATCCATCACGTACCATGGACACGGAGATACAGGTACAAGTTGGGTCAGCTTCAAAATAAAGCCAAATATAGAGGTGTCTGCCCACTTAATTACAATGTAGGATGGGTCCTCAGAGGCTTACCTCAATAAATTGCTCCATACATATGACACACCTGCAGCTCATCCATTGGCAATCGGTCCATATGAGCCTGCACCTTCTCCTTCTCTTCCTGAAGAGATCACATAACAGGTAGGTGAGGACCAGATCACTGACCAAACTATAGATACCAACAGTCAACATGTTATAAGGACTACTCGAGTTTGGTATGCAAGTGTGAAAAACTAATGAGATCAGCGGCTGTATAAGGTATCATTAAAGCAATGTGCATTTAGCAGACTGTCATGGGTGCTTTCATCTTGGATTGTTAGTTCACTTGCTTACTGACAGTAACAGGACATGCAGTTTAACAAATCATTTCCAAAAATAGTTTTTGGAGGGGGGAAAAAGAGCAATAGAAGCCACCACAACACAGTAGTACATTAAATAAATAGTACATTTGAAGGCTTAAAAGTAAAAAAAAAAAAATATATATATTTCTATTACTCTCTAAACCACATACCAACAGTCACCATTACACTAAGGAAGAACAAACTATACCTTGGCCTCCTGGAGTTCCTTAGCCTTGGCCTCAATAATCTGCTCAAAATTATTTTTATTCCGATTCAGTTCCTCCATTAACATTGTGCACTGTGAGAACATGAGAAGAATGGAGAAGAATTTATTAATGGGAGATTTTAACTACCCTGAAATAAACTGGGTGAATGAGACCAGGTTCTTTTGTACACTCAGAAATCATTATCTGGCCCAGGTTATAGAAGAACCTGCTAGAAATTACGCCATCTTTAGTGATCACAAATAATATGGATATGGTTTTAAGAAGGTGAAATAGGGCAACCTTTGGGAAATCGTGATCACAACACAGTCTCATTTGAGATTGAGATAACAGAACTAGAAGGGGCCAACAAAAACTCCTAATCTTAAAAAAGGGAAGCAATACAAAAAGTATAGACTGGGACAAAAAACTAAAGAAATACTGACCATAAATGAACATTCATATCCTTACTAAACATACATACTTATCACCATATACCGTGTGGGAATAAAAGTAAAAGGAGTAAATCACATCCAATGTGGCTTAACAACAATGTAAAGATTAAGATACGGAGTAAAAAACAGGCATTTAAATTATACAAACAAGACAAACAAGAGGGAACACTGGCAGCTTTACAGGAGTACAAGGAAATCACCAAGGCCGCAAAAGCGCTATTAGACTGGCTAAAATAGAAAATGGCAAGTTATATGTAAAGGAGAGTAAGACTAACCCTAAACAGGTATTATATATATATATATATATATATATATATATATATATATATATATATATATATATATATATATTACTGGAAGAAGGCGAGGAAGGAAGCTATAGGAACACTACAATGTGAGTGTGATAATTAGTGACCAGGAAAAGGCAGATGAGCTAAATAGGTTCTTTTCTTCGGTATACACATGGGAGGGTACCAGTGGTTGGGACACTGTACCATAATGGGGCTACAGTACCTTCAAATAATGGTTAACACCGGAAGTTATCCAAAAAAGGTTGGAAAAAATAAATGTTAATAAAGCCCCGGGTCCTGATGGAATACATCCAAGCGGTACTGAGGGGGACTGGGCTCTGTAATAGCAAAACCATTGTATCTAATCTATCAAGATTCACTCAACACTGGGTCTCTACCAGATGACCAGAGAAAAGCAGATGTGATACCTATATTTAAAAAGGGAGCAAGAGCAAATCCAGGGAATTATAGACCAGTGAGCCTCACTTCTGTAGTGGGGAAGCTTTAGAGGGTTAATAAGGGATATATACAAGAATATGTATATTTAACAGGATTAAGCAAACAGGATTATAAGTAGGAGTCAACATGGATTTATAAAGGATAGGTCATGTCAGACCAACCTAATTAGTTTCTATGGAGAGGTTAGTAGAAACTTTGATCAGGGCAACTCAGTGGATATAGTCTTTTGCAAAGGCTTTTGATACAGTGCCACAAGTAAGGACTATTGTGCAAACTAAGGGATACAGGAATTGCAGTAAATATCTGCACATGGATTGAGAGCTGACTAAGACAGGAAGCAATGGGTGTGGTAAATGGAACTTGGAGTGGACTATGTGGTAAGTGGGGGTTCCTCTGGGTTCAGTATTAGGTCATTTCTGGTTAACATATGTATTAATGATTTGAAGTGGAACTAGAAAGTAGTTCTCCATTTTCGCTGATGACACAAAGTTGTGCAAGGTAATTAAATCAATTGATGTGCTTTCCCCTCCAAAGTGATTTGGCATAAATTAGAAAAATAGGGCAACTACATTGCAGATGAGATTTCATACGAAAAATGTAAAGTTAGCATTGGGAAGAAAAAACAGCCTTGCAATTTATCAATCTTAAATGAAGGAAATCTGATATAGAAAGGCATTTGGGAATACTTGTGGACAATCCCCTAGGTAACAGTGCTCAATGACAAGCAGCATCTGCAAAGGCATGTATTAAGAAGGGTATAGAAGCAAATATAATTCTGCCACTATACAAATCTCTAGTACATTTGGAATATGGAGGACAATTTTTGGCACCGCTTCATAAAGAAAGGACATTTTAGAGCTGGAAAGGTACAGAGAAGGGGAACAAAATTAAGGGGAATGGAGGGGTTTAGTTATGAAGAAAGACTAGCCAATGACACTTATTTTCTCTAGAAAAAAGGTGCTAAGAGGAGATACATTACCTTATATAAATACATCCTGGGTCCAGTATAAAGCTTTGTCAATGTTGAGCTTTTTTGCCAAGAGATTGCCAACTGACACAAGGACATCCTTTGAGGTTAGAAGAAAAAAAGATTCCACCTTACTGTGGAATATTTTCTCTCTTTAAGGGTGGTTAATCTGTGGAATTCTCTACCTAAGGAGGTGGTGACAGCAGATTTGATAGATAAATTCAGCCCCTTTTTAAAGTTATTTCTAATTATAAAGTTTATTCAGGGTTATCCTGGATAATGAGGGAGTATTGATCCAATGAGGGAGTATTGATCCAGGGAGAAGTCCAATTGTCAGTATCTGGGGTCAGGAAGGATTTTTTCCCCCATTTTGAGACAATTGGCTAAGTTTCACTTGGGTCTCTGCTTCCTCTAGATTAATTAACAACTAATCCTAATATTGCAGATCAGAGGAAATCTTAAAAAAGGTTGAACTTTATGGACTAAAAGTTTCTTCAACCTCAATTACTGTGTAATTATGCAAGAAGAAACATCAATGATTACATTTTAATATCAGCAAGGTTTCAGTTTATCATACTGATTTGTTTTAATGTTTTTTTTTCCAGGGGGGGGGGATCTCATCCTTACGGTTATAAAATCGGTTTAACATGACTCAAGGATGAGACTCCTCCCCACACAAAACAGAAAAAAAATATCCAAAAACAGGATTATTTTGTATTTCTTTTTAATATTGTTATTTGATCCACAAGTTAAACCCATTCTCTTTTAAAGGGGAGAAAAGGGGGGAAATTCATTCCAGGCCCTAGATATTGGCGATCGGATTCCTCCCTGGATCAATACACCCTCTAATTATGCAGCATAACCGTGAATTATTTTTAATTAAACATATCCAGTCCCTTTTTAAAGTTATCTATTAAATCTGCTGTCACCGCCTACTTTGGTAGAGAATTCCCCAATTTAACCACCCTTACTGTGAAGATCCCTTTTCTTTATTTTACGTTTTATCTTTTTACTTCAAACCTCTTGTCCGTTGAAAACATCATGGCACAAATACATTCAATTACACACAAGGATCTATCCCGTTTTAAATGGGCCACCACTGACAGCTGCAGTACGGCGCTGCAGATAATTTTGTAGCGATGACGATATATTTCACACAAGTTGTAACCTTAGAGGGTTACCCCAACTATGGTATTGGGACTGAAAATCTGCAGCGCCATCTAGCTGTTGGTGCCACTGCTGGTGAATTTGTGCAAATTTCAGAAGGGAAAGGACTGACAGCAATTACATATTATGTAAGGGCAAAAATGAAAAACTAAAATATTTACAAAAATAAATGACATCACCACGTAGTGACCAAAGTGACACTTAAAAAGTAGAACATTTTTTGTTTACCTGGATACAAACCCTTTGAGATATTTAAAGGGACATGGCAGGTTCCTGGATGTTACTAGGTATATAATATCCCCATGTTTCCATTTATGTACTTCATTTTATTAAGAAGCGGGTCCTTTCCCTTTTTAAAATGGTCAGCAGCGGTGGCCACTAACCGCTACATAGACCTGCTGATTTTCAGTGCCAATACCACAGAGTTAGGTAGACTGATAGGGTGAGGGTTAGCTTAAGGGTTAGGGTAACCTTCTAAAGTTACAGCTTGTCTCAAATAGTGGGGGCGCTGCAAAATAGACAGCACCATCTAGCGGCCACTTGCTGCAAATGCTGCTGTCACTTGGAGAATTTTAAATGGGATAGATCCAAGAAGTGCTTATAAATTCTGTTTTTACTCCATACAAGGGGAGGAGTGGAGGGGGGCGTGTGACAGGAAATGGAGTCATGCTAGCTTACAGCTAGCTTCAGGGTAGTAGGGAGACTGCAGCACTGCTGAGATGAGGAGCTGAGCCAACAAGCAGAGAAGGGGAGACTGCACAAGTGCTACCAGAACGACGCCACTCTCTCCATAATTGAGGGTAGGACCCCCGGCAACGCTGCCAGTGGTGATGGGGGAGCGGTAGCCATACAGAGTGAAACATAGTGTGTGATGCGCAGGGCCCTGGAGAAGGGGGAGGAGACGTCAAGAGAAGCGGGGAGGCTCATAGAGAGCCGGAGCTCCGAAAAACCGCGCCATTTTTAAACACACCGGAGACTGGTTCCAGAACCACGCAGACGACCTGAGCTCTCCCTGGCGACTGTTACAAGCCCCAAGATAGCCTAAGATCTGGGGAGAAGTCCGTGGGCTCCTACTGACGCTGATGACAGGCAGCTGGAGACAGCCTGGGAGGGCAGGAGAAGCTGGAGGTGCTTTTGTGGATAATGCCTGACCTAGGAGGTGCTTCACTTACACTGGTTCAGGGATAAAATATACATGGAGGGAGTTGATGTTCCTGTACATATTGCCCTAGTGGAATTCGGAATATAGTTGGGAACGGTCAGTCTGGATGCTGGAGGGTAAGGTGAAGAAATTGGAACACAGGAAACAATCTGGACATTTAAGAGGTATGTTATACGTATATAAAGACATTTCCAGACTCCCTGAGACACCTTGGGGCCTGCATCAGTGAGGTAATAATAACTCTCATGTCTTCATTTTATTGGTGAATTGTCAACTCCATATCTAGAGCGATATACATAATGATATGGGCCAAAGGCCATACAGACTAGATAAAAGAGGGAGAAAAGAAAAAAAAGAAAGGCTAAAAGGTGTACGGACAAATAAGCAGAAGTTTTTCCAAATCTTAAAGTCCATAAACCTCCAGCAATATCTTAAAATATGGATATTATAAATAAACAACAAGTTTCCCAAACTAAAAATAATTATTAAAGGGCGGAGGTTTACAAACAACAATAGTTTTATCAGCTCCACAGCGCCCCCTCCCGCTCCTAGTTATGTAGGCTAACAGCTATGCCCATGGAAAGCAGTTTCAAGGGGAACATTAGCCAATAGTCAGTTTCATAGTAGAGTATAACTGCTAATGGGAAAGGCAGGGCGCTGCAGCTGAGTTCTGGAAATTGCGCCTTGACACTAGAGGACACGCCAGGTAAACTGAAGTCTCCCCAGTGAATTCTCAGTTAATGTGTTTACTCAAATTTCTGGTGGAAATTTATCCTGATATACGCAGGCCTACATTTAAAGGCAAACTCGCAAAGATGCCGTCTAAAATGAAAGCAAGAGACAAAAGAGCTGAAATTTTAAAAACACAGAATATTTTTTCTCCCAGGAGCAAAGGTGCTAATACCGAGAAGAAACTCACCTTAATGAGGGGCTAATCGCTCGCCAGAAAAAGCCTCCCAAACTGTGAGCACGGGGAGCTCCTTTTCTGATGAAGAAGATATCCTGACATGCTCAAAAATGAGAGAACTATTTCAAAACTTTCAAACTAGCCTTGTGGCAGACCTGACCAAAAAAATCACCGAAAATACACAACTCATTAAAGAAGTTAAGGAAAGAGTGGACTCGATCGAAAAAGTCTGTGACAAATTAATCTCCGATAATAACAGCTTACTAATATATACTACGACTCTAGAAAACAAATTAGAGGACCTGCAGCTAAAAATTACTTCAATTGCAGATCGCAGTAGGATAAATAATGTGCGTTTGAGAGGCGATACCAGAGAACAATTTGAAAACTTATGTGGAGGACTTATTGGGGAAATTGGTCCCAAATACTTCAAAATCAGAAAATACTATTGACAGTATCCATAGGCTGCCTCTAGCTAGACACTTACATAAGTCCTTACCCAGACACGTTATCCTGAGATTGCACTCTAGATCATACAAAGGAACAATTGTAAGGGCCTCATATGAAAAGAAAGGTCTACCCTCCCCATATGAACATATCAAAATATTTACAGATTTATCAGCTCAGACACTAGCTAGGAGGAGAGAATTCTCAGAAATAACCCAGATATTAAGACAGAGAGAAATTAAGTATAAATGGATCTCTCCAATGGGTATTTCCGTATATAAGGATTTAAACTGGTATAGGGTTAAAACAGTCCAGGAAGGTATAAAATTGCTGAAAGAATGGCAGATTGATATAGGTAAGGAGGTTAAAGGGGCTGAAAAAATGATACTGTCTGCCAGTAACTTGACCTGGCATACAAGGATAAGCTAAAAAATGTAAAAGTACCCATATACAGAAGGGGACAATGTTTCTTGACTTACTAGGAATATATTGTTAGTTCATTAGATAGATTAGAAGAAGATTTTCATAGGGTATAAAGTTGAAAAAGGATCTCCTCCCATATGTAATTTCTCTGTTTCCTGCCTCCTACGCCTTTCCTCTCTTCTCTCCAGATCCGTCCCTGTTCTCTCTCATTACTTCCCTTCACTATATAATTGAGAATTCCCTTATAGGATTATATGATATAAGTTTTTTTTTTTTTTTTTTTACCTTAGCCACCTTGGTTCACCAATTTAAAGGGGAATACCTCATAATAATTTTTATAGCACATATCTGAATTTAGTATATAATATGTAGTTTCACATTTAGAGGTTAATGCTCATCCATTAGAAGCAGGATGTCTTACACTCTCACTACCCTCTGGAAGGGGATACTTTCTTAATACAATATCACGGCACCTAAAGAGGATAGGGAGGAGGTGAGATGGGGGAGGGGGGGTGGGCAACGGAGGTAGAGCTGGGAAAGAAAGTTATGTACTCCGCCCCCCTTATGGGAGGAGTGTTAAGGGTTAATATATTCTTCTAGAAGTTTATAACCATCTACATTGGTTTTGCAAGGGCATATATGCTTGCTTAACCCATTACTTAACAAGCAATCTCTTCAATGGTATCTTCTCTCCTCTATTTTTTTTTTCCTTTCTCTTCTCCTTTCTCTTTTCTTGTTCTTTCCTTTGCTTATCTGCAGATCTCCCTACCAAAGGTGGATAGCCACCCCTGACATTTCCCTATATCAGGCTATCGCCCTGTTAACCAGAGTCCAGGATGTTGGTTGACTTAGGTTCAATATGTATGAATGTTTATGTTGAAAGAATGATGATTGTATTTTGGAATTATCTGAGGCAATGTAAAGTGGGAATTTTATTACTTATGACATGGGAGGAATCTAAAAACCTTGCCAATGGGTAAAGGATTAAAAATCATCTCGCATAATGTAAATGGTCTGAACTCAGTAACAAAGAGGAAAATAGCCTTTTTGAATTATAATAAGATTCAGGCGGATATTCTCTGCCTTCAAGAAACCCACCTAAAGAGGGAGTCAGTGCAATATATGTCCAATAAATCTTACCCAACTAGAATTGACTCCACATATAACAACAAATCAAAAGGAGTCTCGATCTTCTTTAACAAAAGGTTAGTGGTGGCTGAAGAATTGAAAAAAATAGATCCCTTGGGGAGATATATAATATGGGTTGGCCTTATAAACAATAGATTGATAACCTTGGTTAATGTCTATTTGCCAAATAAAAACCAAAATAGATATCTTAAAAATTTACTAAGAGATATTTTTAAATTTTAAAAAGGGATTGATTATGTTATGCGGGGACTTTAACCTGGTAACTAATGTGCTAATGGATAAACAGAGGTCCTACAAAGAAACCCATATCAGTAAAGCCGCCTCCGAGTTCTCTAGCTTGATTAAGAGCTATGAACTACTAGACTCCTGGAGGGTGTTCCATCCAGACCAAAAAGAATTCACCTTTTTCTCTAATCGCTATCAATCCTATTCTCGTATTGACTATATTTTTGCAGATGCAAGCACAGTGCGAATGATAGAACATTCTGAAATAATTTTGGCACCTTGGTCAGACCATTCTATTAACAGTATTATCTTGGAAGAGACAAATAAGGTGTTGCCTAAGAACAGTTGGAAAATCAACCCATTGCTACTTAAAAAAAACGAATCTGTTTCCGCCTTAAAAAGAGATATACAGGATTTTTTTTAAATAAATAAGGACTCGGTAAAGTCAGCAAAGACATTATGGTGCGCCTTCAAGTCATTTATCCGAGGGATACTAATCGCTAGAGCAGCCGAAAATAAGAGAAATCAGGGCAAGTCACTAAATCTCCTTTTAAAGCGGTTTAAAGAAGAAATTGAATCCTTCCTATGTAAGATCAAGTTTCCTAGGGTTTCAGAAAAGGATAGTGAATATTTAGACCGTGAGATAACCATCGAGGAAATCACTGAAACAATTAATAGCGGCAAATCCAACAAATCCCCGGGGGTAGATGGATATGACTCTCTGTTTTACAAATCTTTTGTGTCTGAACTAAAGAGTCATTTATGCAACCTATTTAATGAAATAAAACAAACAGGGCATATCCCCCCTGAGATGTCAGAGACTAAAATAATCAACATTTTGAAAGAAGGTAAAAATCCGGAGCAGTGCGGGAGTTACCGACCAATATCTCTGATTAATTTAGATATAAAAATCTACGCCAAAATATTGGCTAATAGACTGAAAACTATAATCAATCAGTTGATTCATAGAGACCAAACAGGCTTTATTCCTGGTCGCCAAGCATCTGATAATTCTAGACGAATGATTGATATTTTAAACTATGTGGTAGAACAGATATACCCTTATTGGCCCTGTCTTTGGATGCCGAAAAGGTCAACTGGGAATTTCTTCAGGCGGTCCTGAGGAAATTCGGATTTAACGATTTTGCTTCAAGATCCGTTAAAGCCCTGTATGCCAATCCTATGGCATATATTGCAAACCCTGACTTCGAGTCAGAAAAGTTTAAAATTGGAAATGGCACTCGGCAGGGATGTCCCCTATCCCCTCTATTGTTCATCCTCTTTATAGAACCTTTAGCTATCTATATTCGAGAGTGTAAAGCTATAGAGGGTGTAATTATTAATAAGGAGGAATTTAAATTTATGGGTTTCGCAGACGATATTGGCATTACTATGACCAACCCGGAGGAGGCATGCCCAAAATTACAAGAAATTCTTGAAGAATTCAGAAGACTATCATATTTTAAGATAAATAATTTAAAATCTAATACCAGCAGCAGCAGTAGGGAGCAGTAACCCGGTGGACAGCACAGATAGCCCAGTCTAAGCAGGTCCAGAGGTGGTCCAGTGGTGAGGACGTCACGCAGGAGGAGAAGGCGGCCTTCTGACGGCGTGGTGGGTGAGTGTTGGGATGCCGACAGACAGCCAGGTCTGAGGAGGAAGCAGAGGGGTGACGGAGGAGGCGGGGCAGAAGACTGAGGACAGCCCCTGGGAACCAGGCAGCAGGGGATCATACAGAGGGAGGTGCAGCAGACGGAGGAGGGGCAAGGAGGACCCGGAGATTTAAAGGGACAGGCCTACACCCACCCTATGCTTACTAACTCCTCCTAACTCTTTTCCCTACGAGACGCTCCTTCCCCATGTCTCTCTTATGGGCTTCTCCTTCCCCTAGTCTCATTTATTGCTTCTCCTTTGTGTCTGTGCTTTTCCTTCCCTTTGTCTCTATCAGCCTTTCCTTCCCCATCTCTTTTAGGTCTTCTCCCTTGTGTCTCTTTAAGCTTCTCCTGGCCTATGTTTACTAATTAGCTCCTCCTACCTCATGTCTCACTAATGAGCTGCTCCTATTTCACACCTCACTAATAAGGACTTAGGAGGAGAAGGGAGAGGATCCAAAAGGGAAGTCATGGATGGAACACGGACAGATGAAGCGGCGTAGGGACGCAGGGGACAGCGGGGGATGTGAAGGCAAAGCACACCGGAAGAGGAGCAAAGCAGATGGGATGTAAGGGGGAGAGACCATCAGCCATGAAAGGGCTGAACACAGGAGAGGCACGGAGCAGGGCCAATGGTGCGGCACAAGAGTGAAGCAGGGCATGCGTGCCAGGACGGGGAGAGATAACATATGAAAGAAAGGCACCGCAAGGAAGGGGGAGGTCAGGCACCGAGGGAGAAGGCCCTGCATGCCAACGGAGAACAGGACTACACGGGCACATGGGGGCAGCTGGTTGCATGGTTACAGGGCGGCTCTGTCAGTCAACAGATGTCCGGGGACAGGCATGTCACCATGAAAGATGGAGTGGATTTACAGCACCCGCTGGGAAGGGGATATGGCAACAGGTCTGGGCGCAGATGCAGCCATGAGAGGAGAGAGATCGGCAACTAGAAAGGACCCCAACAGACAGGTCTTCCCAGAGATGGTACAGTACAACACACAACCCTGGGGAGGGAGGGTCACTCGCCAGCCAGGCTCCGGCAGGAGTACGGGACACCGAGCAGGACGAGCCCGCTGCCCTCCTTGAGGACATCAAGTATCAGAGCAAGGTCAAGGTCAGTCGCAAGCAGGACCAGACATGCCTCCCCATTGGGGGGGGGGGGATGGGTGTTTTGGGGGGGGCGGATGGTGTGTGTGGCGGGGGGGGGAAACCCAGAGAGGAGCCATGGTGGCAGTAGTCGAGGCTGAGTGCAATTCGGTCAAGCAACCACGACAAGTACCCACTGCATCGCTTGCAAAATGTGCTTGAGGGTTTAAAAAGGTTTATCGCTAGTTTGGAAGAGCGGAGTGGGGATAGCGGAGCCAGTAGGGCATGGGTGGGGCCGTCCCAAAGTCACCAGGGTGCTAGGGTCATTAGTCCGCCCACGGACAGGGAGAACAGGAAGGCAGTACTCAGGAACTCCTAGTTAGTGGCGCAAGGGAAACGGTACTTGCTGAGGTGACAGCGTCTCAATTGACCATCCTTAAGGTGGTGGACACAGCCCTAAAGAAGTCCTCCCCCGCTGCAATCAAAATTATTGCCTTGCGTAATAATAAAAAAAAATGAACCCCCATCACTCATCTGCCTCTATACAGGGCCCCCTCAAACCCTAAATAACCCTGTCACTCATTGGGGTCCACAATGCATTGTCCTTCTTTAATCCAATACCACTTTATACACCGCTCCTTTTAGCATGTATTACACTGCTTTAAATCACAGCATAGCATGGATTATGCACCAGTTAGGAGACCTACCCACAGACAGCCATTTCAATCTTAAATCAGTCTCATCAGTGTGGGGCTGGTGCTGTACTACAAATACAGACTCATTAGGCCATGTTTGCTTACCTTCTGACGATGTTCCTCCCGCTTGGCAGCTGATGCGATGAGTTTCGTTTGGCTCTGCTGCGATAGTTTCGTTTCTCCTGTATTTCTACGACTTTTGCTTTGGAGGAATTAGAACTTCCGGATGCCTTTGAGCGCTTGGTCCTCCGTTCTTTCGTTTCCGCAACTATTAGAATGTTTCTCAATTGGATGATTCTTTGATGCGGATTTTGGATCAGTTCATACTCAAACTCTGCTTCCTCCATATTGGGCAGGGGAACTCCCAGCTGGATACAGGCCCCCACACTTAGCACGTGAGCCTTGTATGGCGCCAGCCTCACCTTGTTTAACCAAACTCCATTCAGGCTCTAAGGAAGAGACACAACTGAGTGCACACGAAAATCTGTACAAAAGGACAATCGTAATAAAGAAAAAAACATAGGTCTGCTGTCTAAAGGGGCTTCAATTCCTGGCCTCTTACCCATCTGCTGCACAATCCCAAACCAGCATGCCATCAGACTTCCAATGTGTTTATTATGAATCAAGTACATGTAAAACACATTAAAGGCATATTTACGTTTCATGGATTATGAATGTATCTAATGAGAATTAGTAGTGCATAAAAACTTTTTTGCATGAAAAAATCTCCAAATAAACAAGAATAAACCAAAGTTAGCAAATGTCATCAGGTTTCTGCCACTTGATTTTGACAAGGCAGGCCCCTTGAAAACCTAAGCTAAATTAGCATAACATTTGTAATTTGTTTTGGCCAATCACAGGCAGCTACAATATTGTTTCAATTACTGAGAAGCCAGTTTGTGCAGCAAAGCATCATGGGATTGTTTTCCAATGCACAAAAAAGCAAGAAGGAGCTCAGACGTTGCTATGTGGATCTCTGTACTGTGCTGCTGTTTGCTTGAAGGTTGACAAAGGATTAAACAAACATACCCAAATGCATGGTTTCTATTGGTTAGTACCAGTGGTTAGTAGCAGGTGCCTATGTAGGCATCTCAGAGGGTTTGGAAACCGACTTTTTTTCCCTGTAAATAAAATGTGTGTGTATAGATTCACTCCATGTAATGTGTGTGTGATATCAGCAGCGTGTGTTACATCGGAGAAAGTTGTACACAGGAGACTTCCAGATAACCACAATGATAATATATGTTCTAACCTCCTATACATATACAGGCGGGGACATAAATATCTAACATTTAGGAGCCAGGAAGATTTATAGGAGCCAGACAGTGTGTATTTAGAAGCCTGAATGGAAGCCCTTCATAGAAATACATTATAGTAGATATAAAAATATTTAGGAACCTGAAGTAAACATGGACATAGAGAGATAGTAATGATATTACATTTTTATAGATAACTTCATAAACAAATAGTAGTAGTAGTACAGTTAACAGCGACTTAATTATTTACATATTCAATATGCCTGCAGTGGTCTGCAATAAGAGGACTCTCCTACCATTCTATTGCCATATATTACTGGATATTATTACTAAGGAACTAAATATACAACTCACTCCCTTTTTTTTCCTTGCGGTGTCTTTGGAGATAGATAGATAGATATTATTAGTAACTAGCGACTTGCCCGTCAAAAAATGACGGCAATGTGATGTATATGTTTGTCAAGTTGTTTAGTTATTTATATATATTTTTGACACTTGTAAGTATATTAATATGAACGTGTATTTTTGTAAAATGTTGATGTAATGGTTTTTTAAAATGTAATTTGTATCTGAAGAATTGTTAACTTTAATATACATTGAATGAATAGGAAAGTAAAAAGCCTTCTTGAAACTTTGCGAATTTTAACATGAAGTTTAAAATATATGTAAGCAATAACCTTCAAAGTATATATTTTTAAACTTGAACTTTATTTTTTATGTAAGTTTAGAAGTTGACAAAACATTGGTATAATGTTGAACATTATAAACAGGAACATAGTGAATACATTTTGTAACCTAATTTTTTATTAAAAGTATTAACATTTGAATGTAAAAACAATTGACCTTTAAATTAATCAGTATTAACATGCAATTTCTATCACAATAATTGTTTACTTGAATATACATTGAATGTAGAGGAAGGCATACAGTAAAAGTCTCCTTAAAACGTACGTAATTAAAGTAATTCATTACTGAGCACATAAACTGGCGATAAACATTAATGTAGGTAGTAATCTTAAGATAACAGACAATATTTACATTGTGATTTAAAAGGTGCTTGACCTCTTAACATCCACTTTGTAATCTGTTGAATGAAATAACTTGAAAATATATTTTTTAAACTTGTAACATTAGAAACATTAACATAGTGACTTAACATTTTAACATAATTTTTACTAACAATGCAAGGCAAGTATTTTGTGAGGCGAATCATTCATATACATTACTTCCATTAATTATGACTGAATTAAACAACAAATTGTTATGTATTTTGGAATGCTTTTAAAAAATGTTGGCATCTTTAATTTGTATCCTGCAAAGTTTTAGTACTTCATAGTAGACAATGTTTTTAGTAAAAATGCGTCCATCTTCTAATAAATCACCTTGACTTTCATTGTTTTCAATGTAAACTTTAATAGCCTGTGGATTTTTGCACCGTGACAATGCAACGTACAATTGACCATGTGCAAAAACTGGTTCTTCCAAGAAAATACCCACAGATTTGAAAGTTTGACCTTGTGATTTATTAATGGTCATGGCAAATGCCATAATAATGGAAAATTGTCTTCTTTGAAGTATAAAAGGGAGACTACTTTCACTTGGTGCTAAATCTATTCTTGGTATGAAAACTCTCTCTCCTTTATGGGTCCCAGTTAAAATTTCAGCATCTATAAAATGGTCCTTTAATTGTTGACCAATTAATCTTGTGCCATTGCATAGGCCTTTTTTGGGGTTCATATTTCGCAGTTACATGATAATTGCACCTTTCTTTAGCTGCAAAATATGTGGTGGCATTCCAGAAGGAGTTAGTGAGTTTATGAATTCAGTTGAAAAGTTTGCCTGACTTTTATTGTCATCAGCAAGTACAGAATCAGCACTGTGATAATTTCTTTGTGGTGCATTAATTTTTTTTAAGATTTCATTATTGAGTATTAATGCATCTTTATTTTTACACGTTAGTATAACTTGGTTGGCAAGCTCGGAATATTCTTCGTTATTTATGCTCCCTTCAAATATAGCGGATATAATATCTTGTTGACAAATCATATGAGGTGGGATCTCTACAGTGTCGTCAGGTAAATGTAGTATTTTTTTTTCTGTTCTGCCTTCTCCAATTTTAATAAGCCAATCATTGAAATCAGTTTGGCCTTCTGATCTCATATTTTGTTGCAGTTGAAGATGGGTAAAATGTTTCCATACTGTACTTGACTTTATACATGTTTCGATAATGTCAGTTCGATTTCCATGTACGACAGGTAATGTTTGTCTAAAATCGCCACCCAACAACATTACCTTTCCACCAAATGGAAAAATATTATCCATGACTTCACGAAGCAAACGGTCAATACATTGGAGGGCATAGCATGACATCATTGTGGCCTCATCTATTATAATTAATTTACATTTCTTCAATTTCTTTGCTTGTAATAATGTCATGCGAATATCTGACACAGAATTTTCTAAAATAGGCACTGGCAGTTTAAATCCACTATGAACAGTTCTTCCACCTTCTAATAAAAGTGCAGCAATTCCAGTAGTGGCAAACGCCATTGCTATTTTTCCTTGTGCTCGTACTGAACTCATTAATAAATTGTACAAATATGTTTTTCCTGATCCGCCAGGTCCATCAAGATAGAAATAACGCTCTGTCACCATGTCCTCATCTATAGCATTTTTAATGGCATGAAATGCTTGCAATTGTAATGTATTTAAAGTTGCAAGTCTTTCTTCTGTTCTTTCTGCTTGTAGTTGAATGTCATAGTCTTCAAAGTTTATGTCATCTATAAGACCTGGATCAGGCAAATTAAAACTTGCACAACTTAATCCATGAGTTAAAAAGACTTCTTGGATTTCCATTAACGCTTTTAAGTGTGCAATCGGTTCATTGTATCGTCGCATAAAGTCTTCAGCCATTATACTTTTAAAAGTCTCCCACAAAGCTAATGCATTTGGAGCATTTGAGAAGATACAAATAAAAGCAAATTGTTCTCTCATCTGTCGTGGCATTTGACATTGTGCTGCTTCTTCTAAACATCTTTCCCACTCTGTATCATCAGCGAGTAAGTTTCTATGTCTTGCAGCTAAATGGAAGGATTCATATACAATGTCATTAACAGTTCTTAATTGTTCAAAACTTTGTGCTCCTGGAACATTTAAAAGTAATATCCGTAAGCAAAAATGTTCAACATCTCTTGGACTGACTGTGTAAATTCTTGGAATAATTTTATTGCCTCTGGTTTTTCTTGGTCTCCATAATCCATTCACAAAAACATAGTGATATGGAATTTCAATATATAAGTATTGTGTTGCTTCAGCATCAGTGGAATTTAATGCAAACCATGCAGTTAGTGTAGTGTGACGATCTTCACTTTGGGCCAATGCATTCATTTCATTTCCAGCATGGAAATAGACTAAATGTCGATGTGGCAAATGTACTGCTAACCTATATACTGCATGTGATCTATCATGCATTTCAAATTTTAAAAGCCGCCACATAGCTTCTGGCGCACTGACATAGCGAGCATCTACATGAGATGCAAGTTCATCATGTACTAACTCACTACTTTCAGGGTTGTCTGCACTTTTGACGACTACAGTAGCTGCATCGTAACCTTTGTAAATATATTTGTAGACATATTTAATGGATTTGATGGAAGTGCAGGCTTCTACGTTGATGTGGGCATTGTACATATCTATTGTCCATTTTTTTTTCAATGAATAATGGCACTATCTCCTTCTCTTCTTTTATAAAGTGGATATCCATCACAATTGGCATAGGTTTTGTCTCTATAATCTTTTGGAAATTCTTTTGAACATTTATTATTTTCCATACATGGTGATTGTGGATTAAGGTCACCACAGGGTCCATGAATCATGCGATGAGTAACAATCTCATATAGTCTACCATATAGTTCTGGATCTGGTAGTTCAGCAACAATGACTGCATCCACTTTGTCCGAAGTATCTAATTTATCTTTTTCTTGAAGTATTATTAGAAGATGTGCATGTGGAAGGCCTCTTTTTTTAAATTCAAATGGTATATACATAAGCAAGACATTTGCCAAATAACTGATTTATAGTGAAGTCACGTATTAATTCATTTAATTTAATTCTTAAAAACTCTCTGGCTACTATATCTGGTCGATCTGAAGCAGTTTGTCCAAGAAGTAGATTTAGTGTAATTTCTGGCCATTGTGGATTCACATGTAAATGTCACAAATAAATCGGGTTTGCCAAATTTAGTGACAATAGCCATAGCATCATTGTATCTTTCTCCTCATATTCCCGAGGAGATCCTTGAAAGGAAGATGGTAAAATGATGGCTTTGCCTAGCTGTCATGTCTCTGCTTGTAGCCACATCAGCAACATAGTCCATGAGTCCAGAATTATTGTTCTACACGGAGTTTATCTTGTTGATATTTGATAAAGTTTAAATTATTTGCCTCAACTTGCAAATATGAATCAATAATCCATTGTTGTGTTAGTTTCCACCACATAAAATTGGATTAAATACATTGCGAATGGCAATTTGAGCTACTTTAAATTCAAGCATAGAAACATTATTTCGGATTCTGGCTTTAGCATTTGGGTAACTGGGAAGAGTTAATTTTGGTTGCCAACCTGCTTCTCTGTGTGGGGAAAAAGATGGGATATGTCATTGGATCTAAATTTGGACTTAAGATACTCATATTAATAAACGGTTGGTCCTCATTTCTAGGATATATTCGAATGTCTCTTTGAAATGGTGGTTCTCCTTCATCATTCTGAAACACCATTGCAACCTCATTTGATGTTGGCAAGTTATAACGACGTTTATCAGTATGTCTGTCTCTTTTAAGCACCATATTAACCTTCGGCATTGGTAATTGATGTCTTTGTGCATGAAGTAGTTGTTCATTTCCTACTTCTGCCAATTTTTTATAAGCTTTACTGTAGGGATTGTTGTCCATAATGTTGTTTAGCTCTATGAAAACACTGTGTAAGCATTTTTTATTTTCTTCCATCTGCATACGTTGGTCAACAGCTTCCATTGTATCTAGGACATATAGTTGAGCGAATTTTCTTTGATTTTCTTCCTCTGGATGTAAATGGGAAGTGCGATGATAAATTTGTCCTTGGACTTTAAAACAGTAAGGACCATGTCATGGTACATTAGCAGCTAATGTTGCCCCCATGGATGCAAAGGATATGGCACTATTGTAGGATCTTATGTTTGTTTTAAAATTTTTGTAGTTTGGAAAAGTAGGTTCAGTCATAATGTTTTGTAAATAGAGAGGAAATTGTTTCCTTTCTGGAAGTTTGAACTTGCCTTTTTGACTGCAACTAATAAATTGGCCATCTCTGGGTCTCTCCTGTTTAAAATAATAAGCCTCACAAAACTGACATTGAGTAGTCATGTCCCCACAACTATGAACCTCTACTGCTAAAGACTTGAGTAGAGGACAATTTGGAAAGCATATAGGATTTTGACTTTCATATTCATCAGGTGAAATGTCATATAATGTTTCAACAACAGGTTCTAAATACTTTGTTTTTTTCGTTGCTTTTCTTGGTATATGTTGTATTGTTTGAGGTAAAATGTCATGTAATGTTTCATGAAACGGTTCTAAATGCTTTTTTTTTTTGTTACTTTTTTTGGTATCTGTTGTATTTTTTCTGGTAAAATGTCATCTGATGTTTGAGCAACAGGTTGTAAATGCTTTATTTTCTTTGTTGCTTTTTTTGACATATCTTTAATTTCTGCAGGTGACAGTCTTTTGCTTGCAATTCTTTTGCGTTCTTTTTCTCGTCGAATTTCCTTCTTCTCCGGTGTCTGCTGGCTGTCTGCTCTCTGTCGTCGTTCTCTAGCTTGGCGTCTTTTCTTTTTTTGTTTACTCTCATTATCAGCCATGTTAATCTGTAAAAATAAAATAATGTATCATTAGTTTATTTTGAGATGTTAAGTTGATTTTCATGACAAATTGTTATCAACAGTGTGTTTACATTTTATACTTAATCAATTTCAATGCGGTCAATTGAATAGAAGTCTAAATAAGGCCATCAGATAATTATTTAAAGAAGTTTTTATTTATTAAACATGTATCCAAAAGCAAGTGTTTCAGTAACTAAAAAGGTATTTTCAAAAAGATGTTATGTCCTTATTTACAGCACTATTCAATTTGTCAAATGGCAATTAAATTAGGGTTTAGGACTGGAATGTTACAATGACAAATTGTATAGATTCTGTGTTTTTAGAAATTTTTGGACTATGCAAATTTTTTTTTTTACGTTTACATTGAAGTTTGTATTTACTGTTAAAGATTATTATCCCTAAAAGACAAATAAGAGATAGATGAAAAATGTGTTAGTTATATTTTCTCAACAGTTATAGTTACCGGTGGTTTATTTTAAATTTTATTTTCTGTTGACATCGATGCAAAGCTAAGATCTTTATTTTTTTTTCTCTTTTTTTACTTGTTATACTGTACCTTGGTTGAAGTTTGATTTCAAGCAAAATTCTTTGTTGGTCCTGTGTTGAAAGCCTTCGTACCGCTGGTCTGGTCCTCAGTTTCAAACTCCTGTTCCGATGGTGTAGTCCCCTCTGTTGAAAGTCCTCGTCAATGGTCTGGTCCTCTGTTGAAAGTCCTGGTCCGATGTTCTTGACGCAGTATCTGTATAAAATAAAAATGAAAATGTTATTTTATTTGAATGTATTTGTATTAACTAAAAAAGGACATTATTTCTGTGTTTTTCTACAATCCTGTTTGGTGCCCACCAACTTTTGGTTATGCTTATTTAGGGTTTTTTCTAATGCTTATAGATTGTTAAACATTAAATAAGAATATAAATGTAGTTTGCTATGTGTTTTGTGTGAGTTTTCGTACATTCTCCTCTTGGTGCGCACCAATGTTGGTATGCTTATTTAGCTTCTTTCTAAGGCTTATAGGTTGTTAAACCATTAAATAAGAATTTAAATGTAGTTTGCTATGTGTTTGTGTGAGTTTTCGTGACAATCCTGTTTGATGGGCACCACTTTTGTTATACTTAGTGGTGTTTTTTCCTAATGGTTATAGGTTGTTAAACATTGAAAAAATAATAATGAATTTAGTTTGCTATGTGTTTGTTACAATCCTGTTCTGTGTGTACCATATGTTGCATACTTTGGCCCTCATTCAATTGCAGTTTGGCCAATTCAATAGGGTTCTAAATGTGCTTATTTCGAGCACTTTTGAATTGTCCAAAATATCAATTGAATGAGGGCCCTTTGGTTGCTGGGATTTGTTTATATTTTGAGGGCCTCATTGATATTTCGTTTTTCGCAATGGAGTTGGGCTCAATGTGAGCACAGAGCCATCTGTTTTTACAGAAGTTTTTAGTTTGTGAACTTGTATCCAAAAGCAAGGTCTTCACTAACTAAAAACTTCTGTATAAAAAATATGCTCTTGTGCTTATATAGAGCCCTATTGAAATGGGGCAAATCACATTTGAATGAGGCCCTCGGCCATTAAACATATTTAGGTCCTGATTCAATTGCGTTTTGACCAATTGAATAGGGCTCTATATAAGCACATAACATATTTTTTGACAGAAGTTTTGAGTTAGTGAAGACCTTGATTTTGGATAGAAGTTCACTAACTAAAAATTGTCTGTATAAAAAATCTGTTATGTGCTTATATAGAGCCCCTATAATTGGCCAACTTCGTAATTGAATGAGGCTCATGGTTCGTTTCTTTTTTATACTTAATACCTTTACCTTGATTGAAGTGTCGAATGACAGAGGGTCCCCTCCTGCCAATCTTAATCCGCCGGTCTTCTTGTAGTGTCTGTTTGAAAAAGAAAGTGAAAATAGTGAATTATAGAATTTTTTATTTTATTTAGCAAAGCATGCCCTTTTCAGCATATAATGTCTTGTTGTATCTTACCTCTTCTTCTTTGTTGGGGGTTCTTTAAAAGGGATTGTGCTTCACAATGCACGGTGGCAAATTGTTGAGTGACGCTGTTGATGCAGAGTCTGTTTGAATATTAAAAAAAGTAGAAAGATTCAGCTTTATATGATCTATTGAATTGCAGTAAATTAATGTCATTTAAATATACTTCTGTAATTATTTTCAATTAACATTATTTTTCGGTGGTGGCTACACACATATGTCACATACATGAAGCACATTTCCATAGTTGAAAGTAATTATTTTGTATGCGTGTGACATATCACTATACATGAATCATATTTTAATTGTTAAATTAACCTTATTTTATTTTTTTGGCCAACATACATAAATGTCTGTGAGTGAGATGTAACTATAGATGATACACATATATGTGCGTGTCACATATCAGTATACATGACTCATTTTAAGTTTCCCAACTTATTTTTTTCTAATGTAATTTAAATGTAGTTGTTTAATTAGTTTGTTTTAAGATAATTTAGTTGCAGGGGCAATACACATAAATGTGCGTGTCACATGTCAGTATACATTATACACATATATGTGCGTGTTGTCACAACCTACAATGATGATGGAGTATAGAGGATCCTAGTACTCTTTTCTCCTGTAGGTTTTAGACCTAAGATTTGGATGACTCGAGACCAATGGACCTTCCTTGTGGATGCAAGAGCATAAGTCCCAGCTTTTGGTAGTGTGCCTGGGAAGAACCTGGCATGGAGTCAGAAACGATCTCCTCTGCCAGCATATGCCCTTGGGTCAATAATACACCTGCACACAAAGTCTTGGATGAAAAATTATGAACAACTTCTTTATTTTTACACAAGTATTTAAACAACTCACAACAACAGTACAGGGAGTGGCTACCCCTTTGTCCAACCCTTATCTTCCTCTTGGCCAATGGGGTAATCTCCACAGTAAACTTCATTACCTCTAGCCAATGGACTAGAGGTAAGCTCTGGGAACTTCCAGGACCCCTCCCCTGGGCCGTCCCACTAGGTGTGGCTACAGAGTCATTTGCTGCTGCTCTCAAGGGAGAAACATTCTACCTGTCCTCTGGACTTTGCTCTGACTCTCTGAGTGAGAATACCTGTAGACCCCCTGGAGAGATGGGGCCTCAATGTCTGTATAGACCCCATGGTTCCTGACTTAAGTATGTGTACTTAAAGGATTAACCTTGTGCCAGCTGGGGGTCCTTCTCCTGTTGCAAGATGTATGTGGCAATGTATCCAGCATGACTACCCCCATACTATCATATACATATGTGTATCATATTCCACACACTGTCCAGTCTATTTAAGTACAAAGCGTAAAAGCGCACCCCACATAAAAACCACCTAATGTCCTCATAGTATATGGGATTGGGGCAGGGTTTCCACATCAATCCATCTCATGCATTATGATGACTTTTATTGATGGTGATGGGAACCCTGCTCATTTCCTTAGACAATAATCATAATCATATAACAGTATAACCGTATAACAGGGTGTCTGGGAGCCCCAAACCTTTTGTTCCTCCCCATGGCAACAGCATGTGGAAGAGACCACCCAGCCCAAAATGGCCACCGCTGCCAGTCACAAAATGGCCCCAGCATAGTTCACACCCAAATCCAATATGGCCACTGGCTGATTCATGACAATCCTTCCCAAGCGGGCGGAGAACATCCAAGATTTTCTCAGCTACGCTGATAGTCATGAATCTGCCGGTTTGGCCCGGCCTGCTGCATGCTAGGCAAGTTCATGTCGGTGCGCACACAGGTCCCAAGGTGCAGAGTAAAGACCCTCCCCCAGCCCTTGGCCTTGCTCCCACTGTATAGAGCAAATTGCTCTTGCCCTGCACCCACCACCCAAAACAGTCCAGATCCCAGCTCTCTGTTTTTGGCAGCAGCATGGAAGTCTCTTGGGGACACAGTGGGGTTGCACCCATACATTCTTCTGAGGCAAAACCGTATTTTTGGAGCCCATAAAACAACCCCTGTTCCCATAGCAACCCCTTTCCCTCCAGCCAGTCCCCACAGCTGGGCTGGGTCTCTAAAAAGTCTCTGGGCCTATGGGATTGCAAGGGGGCAGTCCAGTACTTCCCTCAGCAAAATTATTATTGTTGGGAGCCCAATTAACACCATAACTGCAGTAAAGTACATACCGGTCTGCGCTTGGCTCCAGCGTCCCTGATGGAGTCCGGACTTGGATGCTCCCTTTGCTCTGGCTCCTGGAGATCTGTATCTTTGGACAGACCCTCCTGGTTTTCTTCCCTGGGTCTGTCTGTGTTGCAGCCTGGAGAACTACGCTGTTCCCACCCAGGGCTGTGCTTTGGGGCCCTCAGCTGACCCTCTTCTTCTATGGCCTTTTCCTTGGCAACTTGGGCCTCATCCTTTGTAGACTCCTGGGCACTGGTCATCTCAGGCAAGTCCTCACTACATCCACAATCTTTTGGGGTGCCGCAATGCACCCATGGTTCCTTTGCCAAGGCTGGCAAGCTTGCTGCCCCTGTCGGGCTCTTGTGCCCCTGGCACTCTCTTGGTGCCCCTGGCACTCTTGCTGTGTGAGGCCTGGTTCCCTGTAGCTAAGAACCAGTTCCTTTCCCTCCCACAGTCCATTACATAGCCCTCCCCACAGTCTCTTGGGTGGCTATCCTGAGCCCCTGGCTCCATTAGCAGTTCTGGCCCATACACATTGCCTAGAACTTTCTGAGGGCAGACTTAGTTCATCTGGCCCTACCTGTTGAGCAGTTTACTGGGGTTTCTGCCAGGATTTGTGCTGGAAGGTAGTCCTCAGGTGAGACCTTTTCCACATCTGGTAACTCAGGCGTGACCCGTTTGGAGAAACTGTGCTCGGCTAGCGTTTCTTCTGGGATTAAGTCTCTTAAGGGTATCAGGGGACAAACATGGGTTATCTGACACCACCCAGGGAACATTCCCCTGGGTCTCTGGCTCTTGTAGCTGGTGAGTTGGTCCCAAGCTGACTTTACCATCCCTTCTAGGCTCTGACACAGTCTCTGCATTTTTTAGGGGAAAACAGTCTCCATTCCCCGAAGGTGGTACAGGAGCAGGGTTTACCCCTTCCTCCTCCTCCTGATCCTCGACACATCCCACTCAGAGTGCTCCTCTAGGCAAACTCTGAGCCAGTTCTGCTTTCTGGGCCTCAGACAGCCCAGGGCACGGCCTTGTATATGTGGTCGCCTCCATTTTGCTTACCCACATGCGCTCTTTCCATATTCTCTGGAACATCTGGTCAAGCACGTAGCCCACATCTTGTGCTGTTAACTTTTTTGGAAAAAGGTGTCTGACTTCTTTAAACCGTCTTTTTGCTTCTTTGGCAATATCTTCCTCATATTGCTGCTCCATTCTTGGTCTTTCTGTAGAGTCTCCCACCTCTGTCACCAATTGTCACAACCTACAATGATGATGGAGTATAGAGGATCCTAGTCCTCTTTTCTCCTGTAGGTTTTAGACCTAAGATTTGGATGACTCAGACCAATGGACCTTCTTTGGATGCAAGAGCATAAGTCCCAGCTTTTGGTAGTGTGCCTGGGAAAAACCTGGCATGGAGTCAGAAACGATCTCCTCTGCCAGCATATGCCCTTGGGTCAATAATACACCTGCACACAAAGTCTTGATGAAAATATGAAACAACTTCTTTATTTTTACACAAGTATTTAAACACTCACAACAACATGACAGGGAGTGGCTACCCCTTTGTCCAACCCTTATCTTCCTCTTGGCCAATGGGGTTAATCTCCACAGGAACTTCATTACCTCTAGCCAATGGACTAGAGGTAAGCTCTGGGAACTTCCAGACCCCTCCCTGGCGCCCACTAGGTGTGGCTAACAGAGTCATTTGCTGCCTGGGCTCTCAAGGGAGAAACATCTACCTGTCCTCTGGACTTTGCTCTGACTCTCCTGAGTGAGAATACCTTAGACCCCCTGGAGAGATGGTCCTCAATGTCTGTATAGACCCCATTGTTCCTGACTTAAGTATGTGTACTTAAAGGATTAACCTTGGTGGCCAGCTGGGGAGTCCTTCTCCTGTTTGCAAGATGTATGTGGCAATGTATCCAGCATGACTACCCCATACTATCATATACATATGTGTAACATATTCCACACACTGTCAGTCTATTTAAGTACAAAGCGAAAAAGCGCACCCACATAAAACCACCTAATGTCCTCATAGTATATGGGATTGGGGCAGGGTTTCCAATCAATCCATCTCATGCATTATGATGACTTTTATTGATGGTGATGGGAACCCTGCTCATTTCCTCATAGACAATATTCCTAATCATATAACAGTATAACCGTATAACAGGGGTGTCTGGGAGCCCCAAACCTTTTTGTTCCTCCCCATGGCAACAGCATGTCGAAGACCACCCAGCCCAAAATGGCCACCTAGCTGCAGTCACAAAATGGCCCCAGCATAGTTCACACCCAAATCCAATATGGCCACTGGCTGATTCATGACACGTGTCACATGTCACTATACATTATACACATATATGTGCGTGTCACATGTCACTATACATTATAACACATATATTGTGCGTGTCACATGTCACTACATAAACCTCTTTTCTTATTTAATTTTTTTTTGAATGTCCTGTCCTGATAATAAAATGTAATATATTATAGCTTACCTCTCAGTTGTAATTTGCACAATGTAATGTAGGAAATTAGGAAAGATTGTCTTCTCAAGTTTTAGCAGCAGTTATGTCTGAAGTCACTCTGTTCATCACCTGAGGAGAAATGTATTTTCTCTGTCAAATAGGCAGTATTTATAAACTTGTAGAACATTCTGGAAAGTTAGACCGTTAGAACGCAATACGCATGCGCTATTTGCGTTCCAGCTTACAATTTGCGTTCCATCCGCCATTTTGTGCGGTAGTAGTGGTTAAAATGGTGTTTAATATGAGTGTTGATCCGTTCCGCATAGTATGTGTTTCATTATTGCGAGTAAGTGTAGTGTAGTTACGTCTGGAGCCTCGTTTTCGTTTTGTTTGGCTGCCATTTTTTTCTCATCGCTTAGCCGATTTTCGGCCGTTAAACTCTTTGTTTTCGACTTAAATGGACGTGTAAATGAACTTTTTGAGGTGCCTGATGCCCCCCCCGTGCTGTAAGTAAGCTTTTTATTTGTTTGTTGTGTTTATTTCTTGTGTTTGTGATGTTTTGATGCGCGGCGGTTGGAATGGGTCTTTCGCGGCCGTATTTATTTCCGATGCGGCCGTATTTTTTTGCGATATACGCAGTTAGCTTTTACGTGTACGACGCAGTGTATTTGTTTCTAAGTAGTGCGTATGTGTGTTAAGAGCGTGTGAAGGGCCTTTTTTTTGCTGTTTTTTTGTTAAGTCTTGCTTGTGTGTGTCTGGGTGTAAGCGGGTGTGAGGCGACTAAGTTTTTTTTTTTGCTATGAAGTTGTGTGTGTGTGTTAACACAGCCGACGTTGAGCCTCCACCTCCGCAAATGCGGACCCTCGCTTCGCGAGGGACGCAGTTCTTGCGGGCTTGCTGTGCGAGCCCGC
The DNA here is from genome assembly GCA_027410445.1 of Discoglossus pictus. Classification (NCBI taxonomy): domain Eukaryota; kingdom Metazoa; phylum Chordata; class Amphibia; order Anura; family Alytidae; genus Discoglossus; species Discoglossus pictus. Next base: position 50,050,626 of record CM050176.1, read on the forward strand.
AAGCGTGAGCAACGACCCGTACGCTCACAACTATATATGTGACTAGCGACTTGCCCGTCAAAAAATGACGGCAATGTGATGTATATGTTTGTCAAGTTGTTTAGTTATTAACATATATTTTTGACACTTGTAAGTATTTTAATATGAACGTGTATTTTTGTAAAATGTTGATGTAATGTTTTTTTTAAATGTAATTAGTATCTGAAGATTGTTAACTTTAATATACATTGAATGAATAGGAAAGTAAAAAGCCCTTCTTAAACGTCGCAAATTTTAACATGAAGTTTAAAATATATGTAAGCAATAACCATCAAAGTATATATTTTTTAAACTTGAACTTTATTTTTTATGTAAGTTTAGAAAAACATTGGAATAATTTTGAACATTATAAACAGGAACATAGTGAATACATTTTGTAACCTAATTTTTTATTAAAGTATTAACATTTGAAGTAAAAAACAATTGACATTTAAATTAATCAGTATTAAAATTCAATTTCTATCACAATAATTGTTAACTTGAATATACATTGAAGTAGAGGAAGGCATACAGTAAAACTCTTCTTAAAACGTACGTAATTAAAGTAATTTATTACTGAGCACATAAATTGGCGATAAACATTAATGTAGGTAGTAATCTTAAGATAACAGACAATATTTACATTGTGACTTAAAAGGTGCTCTGACCTCTTAACATCCACTTTGTAATCTGTTGAATGAAATAACTTGAAAATATATTATTTAAACTTGTAACATTAGAAACATTAACATAGTGGACTTAACATTTTAACATAATTTTTACTAACAATGCAAGCAAGGTATTTTGTGAGGCGAATCATCATATACAAGACTTCCATTAATTATGACTGAATTAAACAACCAATTGTTATGTATTTTGCAATGCTTTTAAAAATCTTGGCATCTTTAATGAGTATCCTTCAAAGTTATAGTACTTCATAGTAACAATGTTTTAGTAAAAATACGTCCATCTTCTAATAAATCACCTTGACTTTCATTGTTTTCAATGTAAACTTTAATAGCCTGTGGATTTTTGCACCTTTGACAACGCAAACGTACAATTGACCATGTGCAAAAACGGTTCTTCCAAGAAAATACCCACAGATTTGAAAGTTTGACCTTGTGATTTATTAATGCTCTTGGCAAATGCCATAATAATGGGAAATTTCTTCTTTTGAAGTATAAAAGGGAGACTACTTTCACTTGGTGCTAAATCTATTCTTGGTATGAAAACTCTCTCTCCTTTATGGGTCCCAGTTAAAATTTCAGCATCTATAAAATGGTCCTTTAATTGTTGAACAATTAATCTTGTGCCATTGCATAGGCCTTTTTTGGGGTTCATATTTCGCAGGTAACATGATATTTGCACCTTTCTTTAGCTGCAAAATATGTGGTGGCATTCCAGAAGGAGTTAGTGAGTTTATGAATTCAGTTGAAAAGTTTGCCTGACTTTCATTGTCATCAGCAAGTACAGAATCAGCACTGTCGATAATTTCTTTGTGTGCATACATTTTTTTAAAGATTTTATTATTGAGGATTAATGCATCTTTATTTTTACACGTCAGTATGACTTGGTTGGCAAGCTCGGATATTCTTCTTTATTTATGCTCCCTTCAAATATAGCCGATATAATATCTTGTTGACAAATCATATGAGGTGGGATACTCTACAGTGTCGTCAGGTAAATGTAGTATTTTTTCTGTTCTGCCTTCTCAATTTTAATAAGCCAATCATTGAAATCAGTTTGGCCTTCTGATCTCATATTTTGTTGCAGTTGAAGATGGGTAAAATGTTTCCATACTGTACTTGACCTTTATACATGTTTCGATAATGTCAGTTCGATTTCCATGTACAACGACAGGGTAATGTTTGTCTAAAATCGCCACCCAACAACATTACCTTTCACCAAATGGAAAAATATTATCCATGACTTCACGAAGCAAACGGTCAATACATTGGAGGGCATAGCATGACATCATTGTGGCCTCATCTATTATAATTAATTTACATTTCTTCAATTTCTTTGCTTGTAAGGATGTCATGCGAATATCTGACACAGAATTTTCTAAAATAGGCACTGGCAGTTTAAATCCACTATGAACAGTTCTTCCACCTTCTAATAAAAGTGCAGCAATTCCAGTAGTGGCAAACGCCATTGCTATTTTTCCTTGTGCTCGTACTGACTCATTAATAAATTGTACAAATATGTTTTTCCTGATCCGCCAGGTCCATCAAGATAGAAATAAGCTCTGTCACCATGTCATCATCTATAGCATTTTTAATGGCATGACATGCTTGCAATTATAGTGTATTTAAAGTTGCAAGTCTTTCTTCTGTTCTTTCTGCTTGTAGTTGAATGTCATAGTCTTCAAAGTTAATGTCATCTATAAGACCTGATCAGGCAAATTAAACTTGCACACTTAATCCATGAGTTAAAAAGACTTCTTGGATTTCCATTAAACGCTTTTAAGTGTGCAATGGGTTCATTGTATCGTCGCATAAAGTCTTCAGCCATATTACTTTTAAAAGTCTCCCACAAAGCTAATGCATTTGGAGCATTTGAGAAGATACAAATAAAAGCAAATTGTTCTCTCATCTGTCGTGGCATTTGACATTGTGCTGCTTCTTCTAAACATCTTTCCCACTCTGTATCATCCGCTAGTAAGTTTCTATGTCTTGCAGCTAAATGGAAGGATTCATATACAATGTCATTAACAGTTCTTAAGTGTTCAAAACTTTTGTGCTCCAGGAACATTTAAAAGTAATATCCGTAAGCAAAAACGTTCCACATCTCTTGGACTGACTGTGTAAATTCTTGGAATAAATTTTATTGCCTCTGGTTTTTCTTGGTCTCTATATCCATTCACAAAAACATAGTGATATGGAATTTCAATATATAAGTATTGTGTTGCTTCCGCATCAGTGGAATTTAATGCAAACCATGCAGTTAGTGTAGTGTGACGATCTTCACTTTGGGCCAATGCATTCATTTCATTTCCAGCATGGAAATAGACTAAATGTCGTTGTGGGCAAATGTACTGCTAACCTATATACTGCATGTGATCTATCATGCATTTCAAATTTTAAAAGCCGCCACATAGCTTCTGGCGCACTGACATAAGCGAGCATCTACATGAGATGCAAGTTCTTCATGTACTAACTCACTACTTTCAGGGTTGTCTGCACTTTTGACGACTACAGTAGCTGCATCGTACCTTTGTAAATATATTTGTAGACATATTTAATGGATTTGATGGAAGTGCAGGCTTCTACGTTGATGTGGGCGTTGTACTTCATGAGTAAATGTGGATTGTAGGGTACTACATATCTATTGTCCACTTTTTTTCCACGAATAATGCCACTATCTCCTTCTCTTCTTTTATAAAGTGGATATCCATCACAATTGGGCATAGGTTTTGTCTCTATAATCTTTTGGAAATTCTTTGGAACATTTATTATTTTTCCATACATGGGTGATTGTGGATTAAGGTCACCACAGGGTCCATAAATCATGCGATGAGTAACAATCTCATATAGTCTACCATATAGTTCTGGATCTGGTAGTTCAGCAACAATGACTGCATCCACTTTGTCTGAAGTATCTAATTTATCTTTTTCTTGAAGTATTATTAGAAGATGTGCATGTGGAAGGCCTCTTTTTTTTAAATTCAATGGTATATACATAAGCAAGACATTTGCCAAATAACTGATTTATAGTGAAGTCACGTATTAATTCATTTAATTTAATCTTAAAAACTCTGGCTACTAAATCTGGTCGATCTGAAGCAGTTTGTCCAAGAAGTAGATTTAGTGTAATTTCTGGCCATTGTGGATTACATGTAAATGTCACAAATAAATCGGGTTTGCAAATTTTGTCACAATAGCCATAGCATCATTGTATCTTTCTCTCATATTCCGAGGAGATCCTTGAAAGGAAGATGGTAAAATGATGGCTTTTGCCAGCTGTCATGTCTCTGCTTGTAGCCACGTCAGCAACCTAGTCCATGAGTCCAGAATATTGTTCTACACAGAGTTTATCTTGTTGATATTTGATAAAGTTTAAATTATTTGCCTCAACTTGCAAATATGAATCAATAATCCATTGTTGTGTTAGTTTCCCACCACATAAAATGGATTAAATACATTGCGAATGGCATTTGAGCTACTTTAAATTCAAGCATAGAAACATTATTTCGGATTCTGGCTTTAGCATTTGGGTAACTGGGAAGAGTTAATTTGGTTGCCAACCTGCTTCTCCGTGTGGGAAAAAGATGGGATATGTCATTGGATCTAAATTTGGACTTAAGATACTCATATTAATAAACGGTTGGTCCTCATTTCTAGGATATATTCGAATGTCTCTTTGAAATGGTGGTTCTCCTTCATCATTCTGAAACACCATTGCAACCTCATTTGATGTTGGCAAGTTATATACGACGTTTATCAGTATGTCTGTCTCTTTTTAAGCACCATATTAACCTTCGGCATTGGTAATTGATGTGTTTGTGCATGAAGTAGTTGTTCATTTTCTACTTCTGCCAATTTTTTATAAGCTTTACTGTAGGGATTGTTGTCCATAATGTTATTTAGCTCTATGAAAACAGTGGGTAAGCATTTTTTATTTTCTTCCATCTGCAATACGTTGGTCAACAGCTTCCATTGTATCTAGGACATATAGTTGAGCGAATTTTCTTTTATTTCCTTCCTCTGGATGTAAATGGGAAGTGCGATGATAAATTTGTCCTTGGACTTTAAAACAGTAAGGACCATGTCCTGGTACATTAGCAGCTAATGTTGCCCCATGGATGCAAAGGATATGGCACTATTGTAGGATCTTATGTTTGTCTTAAAATTTTTGTAGTTTGGAAAAGTAGGTTCAGTCATAATATTTTGTAAATAAATTGGAAATTCTTTCCTTTCTGGAAGTTTGAACTTGCCTTTTTGACAACAACTAATAAATTGTCCATCTCTGGGTCTCTCCTGTTTAAAATAATAAGCCTCACAAAACTGACATTGAGTAGTCATGTCCCCACAACTATGAACCTCTACTGCTAAAGACTTGAGTAGAGGACAATTTGCAAAGCATATAGGATTTTGACTTTCATATTCATCAGGTGAAATGTCATATAATGTTTCAACAACAGGTTCTAAATGTTTTGTTTTTTTCGTTGCTTTTCTTGGTATATGTTGTATTGTTTGAGGTAAAATGTCATGTAATGTTTCATGAAACGGTTCTAAATGCTTTTTTTTTCTTTGTTGCTTTTTTTGGTATCTCTTGTATTTTTCTGGTAAAATGTCATCTGATGTTTGAGCAACAGGTTGTAAATGCTTTATTTTCTTTGTTGCTTTTTTTGACATATCTTTAATTTCTGCAAGTGACAGTCTTTTGCTTGCAATTCTTTTGCGTTCTTTTTCTCGTCGAATTTCCTTCTTCTCCGGTGTCTGCTGGTTGTCTGCTCTCTGTCGTCGTTCTCTAGCTTGGCGTCTTTTCTTTTCTTGTTTACTCTCGTTATCAGCCATGTTAATCTGTAAAAATTAAATAATGTACCATTAGTTTATTTTGAGATGTTAAGTTGTTTTTCATGACAAATAGTTATCAATAGTGTGTTTACATTTTATACTTAATCAATTTCAATGCGGTCAATTGAATAGAAGTCTAAATAAGGCCATCAGATAATTATTTAAAGAAGTTTTTATTTATTAAACATGTATCCAAAAAGCAAGTGTTTCAGTAACTAAAAAGGTATTTTCAAAAAGAAGTTATGTCCTTATTTACAGCACTATTCAATTTGTCAAATGGCAATTAAATTAGGGTTTAGGACTGGAATGTTACAATGACAAATTGTATAGATTCTGTGTTTTTAGACATTTTTGGACTTCGCGAGGATCCGCATTTGCGGGGACCTTGTTGGGTTTTTGTTGGCTGGGCGGTTGGGTTTATTCTGTTAAAAAAGTCGTGTGTGTGTATGTGTGTGTTAACACAGCCGACGTTGAGCCTCCACCACCGCAAATGCGGGCCCTCGCTTCGCTAGGACCCGCATTTGCGGGGAACTGCGTCCCTCGCTTCGCGAGGGACGCAGTTCTTGCGGGCTCGCTACGCGAGCCCGCAAGCGTGAGCAACGACTCGTACGCTCACAACTATATATGTGATAGCTTATAAATATCTTTTAACTTGTTCAGTTCTATAATATGCCTCCTTTCCCTTGCCAATGGATGAAAGAATAAGCGTTTGTATTTTGGGGCTGAAATCTACTTTGATTTGTGTGGTTACCTTTACAGTACATTATTTCTGCAATATTTAGAATGGATATTTGGCTCAGTATGATAGTGTGCGGCTCAGCGTGTTCGATAAGGGTGGTAGAGGGGTCAGATGACATTGAAGGTGTTTGTTTATTTCTCCCCTCTTATCCCATTACCCCAGGTCTCTGGTCTCTGCCCTCTTATCCTATTACCCCAGGCCTCTGGTCTCTCTCTTCTTGCCCCTTGTATTACCCCAGGCCTCTGGTCTCTCTCTTCTTGCCCCTTGTATTACCTCAGGCCTCTGGTCTCTCTCTTCTTGCCCCTTGTATTACCCCAGGCCTCTGGTCTCTCTCTTCTTGCCCCTTGTATTACCTCAGGCCTCTGGTCTCTCCCCTCTTATCCTATTACCCCAGGCCTCTGGTCTCTCCCCTCTTATCCTATTACCCCAGGCCTCTGGTCTCTGCCCTCTTATCCTATTACCCCAGGCCTCTGGTCTCTGCCCTCTTATCCTATTACCCCAGGCCTCTGGTCTCTGCCCTCTTATCCTATTACCCCAGGCCTCTGGTCTCTCTCTTCTTGCCCCTTGTATTACCCCAGGCCTCTGGTCTCTGCCCTCTTATCCTATTACCCCAGGCCTCTGGTCTCTCTCTTCTTGCCCCTTGTATTACCCCAGGCTCCTCACCTCTTGCCCCTCCGGAAGTAGGAATGTCTCCTCAGTATTCCCACACCTTCTCAGGCAAAGGCCTAGCAGCTTCGGGCCTGCCTGAGCCGAACTGCTCTTAGCGCTACGGAGGATTCTTGAGCTAGATGCCATAGTGCGAAAAATCCGGAATCCCGCCGAGTAATCCACCGCAGATCACTTAAAACGGCAAGTGCAGGCGGGAGCCCGCAATCACCTGCACACTTTGTAACCAGGGCAACAGAAAGCGCACGTGTTTAAGTCACTCCCTCCTCGCTTCTCTACCTAGATAAAGAAAACACACCCACGAGGTGTTATGGATGGCGCGTCATAGCGGCACCTAGTGGCCGGAGTAAGGATTGCTATGTAGTGTACCCTCTCCAGCTTTCCCCCTCTCCAGCTTTCCCCCTCTCCAGCTTTCCCCCTCTCCAGCTTTCCCCCTCTCCAGCCTGTCCCCCTCTCCTGCCTGTCCCCCTCTCCTGCCTGTCCCCCTCTCCTGCCTGTCCCCCTCTCCTGCCTGTCCCCCTCTCCTGCCTGTCCCCCTCTCCTGCCTGTCCCCCTCTCCTGCCTGTCCCCCTCTCCTGCCTGTCCCCCTCTCCAGCCTGTCCCCTGTCTGCCAGCCCTCTCTCCTCAGTCTGTCCCCTCTCCTGCCTCTCCTCTCTCCTGCCTCTCCTCTCTCCTGCCTGTCCCCTCTACTTTCGGTCCCCTCTACTTTCGGTCCCCTCTACTTTCGGTCCCCTCTCCTTTCGGGTCCCCTCTCCTTTCGGGTCCCCTCTCCTTTCGGGTCCCCTCTCCTTTCGGGTCCCCTCTCCTTTCGGGTCCCCTCTCCTTTCGGTCCCCTCTCCTTTCGGTCCCCTCTCCTGCCTGGCCCCGCTCTTGCCTGGCCCCGCTCTTGCCTGGCCCCGCTCTTGCCTGGCCCCGCTCTTGCCTGGCCCCGCTCTTGCCTGGCCCCGCTCTTGCCTGGCCCCGCTCTTGCCTGGCCCCGCTCTTGCCTGGCCCCGCTCTTGCCTGGCCCCGCTCTTGCCTGGCCCCGCTCTTGCCTGGCCCCGCTCTTGCCTGGCCCCGCTCTTTTCTGGCCAATCTCCTTTCCGTCCCCTCTCCTTTTTTTTTTTCTTTTTTTTTTTCTTTTTTTTATTTTGTTATATAAACATAAATATCAACAGTACAAATACACATAAAACAATTCGTATTCAATATCGGAGAGATGGGAGACAAAGGAAATATAATAAGTTCGTAAAGATAATTTCTAATTTCTCCTTATCTTCTTCTAGTGATTACTCACTTTTTTACCCTTATTTCTTCTCCCCCTTCCCCTTTTTTCTTTCCTTTACTTATTATAAAATACGACATAAAAAACATTTACATATATCACATATATAAGCTTTCATTCAACTCCAAAAATAGAACTTGTGGTATTCTATTCACCTCGTCTCAATCTTCCTCATCATCAATCGATAATGAGAAATGAGAGACAGAAAGGATATAGAGGATGGAAAAGAGAAGGAAGAACCTAAAGGAATTAGCCAATTCCTATAACTATAATCCCCAAGGGAGTTTCATTTCGTTTGTCATATCTAGTGTTAATGACTATATTGTTCCCATGTATTCCAATTGATTTTATTTTTATCTCTAAGACCATAGATATAATTCGACTTCATCAATTCTTTATTGTAGTTGATTTTGTTAGAAACTTCGCTCCAAGGTGGAGTTGTGGGCAGTTTCCAATATTTCACTAAAAGGTATTTCATAGTTAATAAAATATGTGATATCAGTAATTTATCCCTTGGAAATTTTTTATCTAATTGGAAATGAAATAGGATTACTTCTGGTATACATGGGAAGTCCGTTTTTAGCATAGTTGTTAAATGACTACAGCATTCTTTCCAGAAGTTTTGAATTTTTGTACATTCCCACCACATATGAGCTGCAGTACCAATTTGGTCGCAGCCTTTCCAACATAGTGGGGAGGACAAATGATTAAATTTATTAATTGAGGTCGGAACAAGGTACCACTTTTGAGTTGGCTTGAAATATAATTCTTTAAGGGAACGGTTTAACGAGGATTTCTTAATTAGTCTTAGAGCTGTTATCCAATCATTGTCTACATAGTGTATTTTTGTTATAAATATTATTTTTAAATATTTGGAATTTCTCCTCCAATTTCTTCCTTCGTATCCCCCTACCAATTCCTTTCAACCTACTATTATTTTTGGGAGATCCAAACATACTCACATTCATACAACTAACAAACAAACTCGGGAATGGACTTAAAATTATGTCCATCATGGTTATAGGGCAATTATGCCGATATTAGGAAATGTTAGGAGATATTAACATCAGGAAATAGTCATGAAGTCATATTAATACAATATCAAATTTTCATATACCGCAGATATATTACCTTCGTTGTCAATAATACATATAGGTTTAAATAAATAGAAACCATAAAATCACAACAACTTTCATGTTATTAGTAGTAGCTTAGAAGAGAAAAGAACAAAATGTATCATTCCAACATCTTAAACATTTTTCTGTGTATTTCTATTTGATGGCTAAATTCCATACTCAATTCTTAAAAAGAAAAAAAAAAAATCATTCTATGTACCCTGAATTCTTTGTAAGTCTTAATCCCTTCTTGTCTCATCACCTCCCCTTTCTACTCCCCCCATCTCCGTGCCTACAAAGTGCAACTGTGCTATTATTTAAAATCTCTCTTCCCCTGTCAAGTGTATTTCTTATTGTGAACGTGATATTAATTAAGGGCTAATATCGTCTTCCTTAGGTTTTATATATCTTTTAGTTGTAAACGTGTTGGTGTTAGAGAGTTGTGGTTATACTAATCCAACTATAAATTATAATTCATTGTTATATCCGTGCATCATTTTATCCCAACTATTTTTAAAGTGCCTATGTGCTAAAGTGTAAATCCTTCTTCCCCTAAAAAGAATTTTTATCTGTGTGATTGTTTATTGTAAATTACAAAGAGAGAAACTATATTTCTTAATTTACGTAAATTCTAATTATAGACTGCTAATTTTATGATTCATTTTCCTCTTATATCCATAGGTGTATTATAATATATTGTGCTATAAATAAAACTCCTTATCTATTAAATTCAGTGAATCGACTCTATATTATCTTACATCTTTCGGTAATATGAATAAATGTGAAGAAAAAGAAGGGAAGGAAAAATTAAAAGGGAGAAAAAAAAAAAAAATAATGAAGAGTACGCAAACATCAAGTATCTCAGGTAACTGGAAGAGGGGTCAATTATTAAGGGTCCATTCCACTTGTTTATGTTACAAATTCGATGTTGCTTCTTTATTATATGGCAAGTCAATTTTTATATCCCACTTGTGTAGTAAAGATTGTCCTTCTTTTAATGAATCCACTTTATGCCACTTTGCATCTTTTAGTATAGTAATACCATGAGGAAATTTCCATCTGTATAAAATTCCTTCTCTTCTCAGACTTGCTGTTATAGATGAATATTCTTTCCTTTTTATTAATGTTTGGTGATGACAAATCATGAAAGAATTTTATTTTTTCATAGGGAAAGTCTAGAGTCTTTTTTTGATGCATAGCTTGTAAAATAGCATCTTTAAATAGTAGAAAATGGATTTTGACAATAACGTCCCTTGATAATGCTTTGTTGGAACCCTTAGGTAGAGGAATTCTATATACAGTTTCAATTTTTGATTCTTCGTTAGGGAAATGGGGAATTAACCCGCTAAACATTTCCTCCACAGCTTTCTTCAGCTCTTTATCTGGTATTTTTTCTTCAATTCCTCTTATTCTCAGGTTTTTCTTCTTTGATCTGTTTTCCATATATATAATTTTATTGGAGAGATCTTCTATTCTATTTTCCAGCTTTTGTATGGAATTTAAGAGAGTAATATTGTCAGAAATTAACTTGTCACATTTTATCTCATTTTTATTTATTCTTATGGAGTTATCTTGAATTGTTTTTGTATTAATCGCCATCTGTTTTGTTAGATCAGATGTAATTTTTATTTGAAAATCATTTAGCAGGTCCTTCATTTTAGTATAGGTCAGAAGTTCTTCATGGGATTCTTCTCCGCCATCTAATGATGATTGTGAAGATAGTCCTGAAGATTTATTTATATTTGGTTCCAATATTGAGGATTCTGCTTGAGGGATTTCTATAGGAGTTAATTTGTTCTTTGGGGAAAAGAATTGCAAGTCAGGGTTTTTTTTTCCCCCCTCCCCTGTTATTCGGCTTGGAAGAGGCTGTATTTTTTCTGTTAGCCATTTTTTTCTTCCTTTTCTATACCTTGTATCAATTATCCTATCAGGATTCTTGGAGTCTTAATCCTTGTCGCTTGGATATATGGCTTGGTCTGTATACTTGCTCTTTATCTCCTACTAGTTAACCACTAGTATTTTTTAGGCAGTTGAAAAGCATTTTCTCCTTGTATTGTAACAATCTTTCTTCCCCCTATTAGTTCTACTTGATCATATATATAGAACTATCTTCTTGGCTCTATGGCCTATCTCTTATTGGGGGATATTAAGAGCAAGTAATCTTCATAATTGTAGATCTCTATTTCACCATTTATAAGTCCCGGTATATCCAAGTATATATTATATTTTGTGTCTATGTATATTTATACTCCAGTTGCTTCCCTTTAGCTGGTTTTAGTCTTTTTATAAAAAGAAAAAATGATGTTTTAGCTTTTTAAATATATATTTACTGCTTTTAGCCACAGACTTTACATTGATGTTGCATATAATGTCTTTGGTGGCACTAAGTGTCTGGGAGTGTGGCTGTTCTTATAATACAGGTATCTGGTCAGTGTATTCAATCTTTAATTAATTATAAGTGAGTAATCCATTATACCTCCATTCACCATTTTATGTCCGATAGTATAGAGGCCTTAACTTGATAGTAGTATTATCAAACTATAAGTTTCTGAGACTGTTCATATTGATAAAAATCTTACTACCATATCATGTATCTCATTTCCTGATCCCAAAAGGAAGCCTTATATATCCTGCTATAGGCAGTTTATGGTATGTGTATATATATATATATATATATATATATATATATATATATATATATATATATATATATAGTAACGCTGTGGCTTATTATTTCCCCACTTTGAATGGCATGTTATATCTATGGTGACATACCTTCTGGGGATCTTCCATAGCCTGAGCCACACATCAGCGTTTCAGCGTCTCATCCTTTAGCCTCATGTCATCTCTCCTGCCTTGTAGCAGCCACACTCACCCTTAGACACCGTCTCCGTGTGATCATACGTCGCTGTGTAGATGTTTGCAGCTTCAGCTCTTCAGAGAGCGATAACATCAAGTGCAGCTCAAACGCATCAATTCTAAGCCGTTTGGTAACTTCAATAGGCGCATATACCTGCAGCTATGCTGTTCATGACTTCCTGACTCTCCTGGCTCCTACCACAGACTCATTTTCGTGCCTGTGGACTGACCATTTCCGGTACCGCCCTCTCCTGGTCACCTCTGATGCGAGCACCCTTTCCGTCCCCTCTCCTTTCCGTCCCCTCTCCTTTCCGTCCCCTCTCCTTTCCGTCCCCTCTCCTTTCCGTCCCCTCTCCTTTCCGTCCCCTCTCCTTTCAGTCCCCTCTCCTGCCTGTCCCTTCTCCTGTCTGTCCCCTCTCTTACCTGTCCAGTCCCCTGCCTCTCCTGTCTCCTGTCTGCACCCTCTCCAGCTTTCCCCTTGTTAGGTATTTGAATTTCTTCATTTAGAAATTAATTAGCTAAGAATATCATGATTATAAAAAGTATGTCAGCATGTTTCTTATCTTGTATCTCACTAGAATGTTTAAGTGCGTCATCTGTAGAATGTTTATGTTAATGTTCTTTAAAACATCTGTTTCCTGTGTCCTGTTTTTGCTTCAGATACTACTGAGACAACGTATCTATAGGAAGCCGGGAATTAGATAAGGTTTTGCTGAGTTAAACATAAAAAGACACTTGCTTGCAAATATGTATTTAACCCTATTTCCAACTATGCTAATAGCTGTGATGTGTGCTATATAAGGGACAGGCCGTCCAAATAAAACTCAGAGACTATTCTGATGGCACTCTGACTTCTGTGCATTATTTTCTCTCATTATATCTTGGTACCTAGATAAAATATTATAAATGCACATCAGAATACATGATTACTCATTAATCTGATCCTATCATTTTTGGTCCTTCGAGCCGTGGTTGTTTCCCTTCTCATTCCTCGGACGGAGCAAAACTCCTTTTACTGTGCACGGTGGGTTTGTCACCGAGGACTCTCTTACCTTGAGAAAGACCTCAGGCCTGATATATACGATCAGTTGGACCTCAGAGGCAAGGTGTTTGTTTTTTTTTCCGGGGGATGACAAGGCACAGCTTACAACGAACTGACAGTGAGTATATGAATTTCTGTTGCATTTTGCATTTGTGTGTATGTTCTGTAGGTACTTACCTTACAGTGATATTAGGTAAAAGAGTTGTACAACTAGGTTTCTTGCCTTGTGATAGGTAGAAGGGTTGGAACTTACCCATAGGGAGGTAAAAGAGTCATTATCCTGTGGAAAAGACTATAAAATAAGTTCTCCGTACGTAACAATATTGAGAATGCTTACCATGAAAAAGGGGTAAATAAGTCTGACTTTCAAATGAGCTCTTGCAAGAAAATATGTATGTGTGTGCATGTTACCATTTTGTATGATTTAAATACCGGTACCGGGTGTATGTATGTTTGTGAGGGGTGTAACACGGATAACAGTTTATTGGTTATTGTATATACCTGTAAACATTCTGTATATTTCTGTGTACTTGTGAGTGTATGTATCTATACATGTATTCTTTTGTGTTGTTCTCATAATTCTTACCTGAAACTATCCACTTTTGGTAGTGAGTGGTCATGCATTCCCACCTAGTCTCCGAAGGGCTAATCCTGTGACTTGCCTGTGTTTATGGAAGACTCACAAACCAAAATTTGTGGCAGTCGAGCACTATGGGCTAAATACATCTCTTTTCTCATTCTCTGTACCCTTTTAGTAGTGAAGTTGTCACACACTACCTGAAGTCCACCGCAGGGCTAGCCAGTGACTTGCCTGTGTTTTGGTAAGACATGCGGGTGATTTTTATAATTACCCGTAGCGGTTGAGCACTACAGGTTTTCACAATCTTCCTACCCTACCCTCTGTCCTTGTAGTCTGTGAGATTTGAGTTTTTTTTGTTGTTTGTTTGTTTTTGTTTTGTTTTCTTGTTTTTTTTTTTTTTTTTTTTTAAAATGGGACAAACCTGCGGTTGCTGTATTAAACAGCACACGCAAGACCCACCGATTTAAACATAAAAAAGGTAAAAAAGATAGGACCAGGGCAAGGAAAATAAAGATTAAGGAAAAACATGTTGAACATATTGAAACAGAGGATGCTGTCAATAATCTACAAATTGTTGAAGATGACAAAATGCAAATGTGTATGACAATGACGGTGCCTACGGGGGGAGGGACATGTAATGTTAACCACCTCTCTCCTTTGGAAGAGGAAGAGGATATGTTTATGTGTACACAGAAAAGACTTCCACGACTGACCGCCCCTTCAACTCCTGGGAATATGGTCACTTATAGTGATGATGTAGAGGGCAAATTTGATGATGCCCGCAAATACCTGCTTGCCGCCGCCGCTCCAAATCCACCTCCTCCGACACCACCACCTAATGAAGGACGGCCCGCCAGAACCAGGCGGGCACCAGATCATCATTATGGAGGTAAGGGAATGACATCTGTGCCATTATATCCCTTAATTGAGGTTCCCAATCCTATAGGGGGAGAGCTTGTAGAAGGGGGAAATGTGTTGCCACCCACAATGCTAGTATACCGGGCATGGACGGATGCAGATGTGAGGAGAGCTGTAAAAGGAGTCCCCCAACCAAATGACAATATGGGAATTTTCAGACTTAAGTTCCAGCGATTGCAGCAAAGTTTTAAATTAAATGGTGTTGAGGTTGAAAGATGTCTGAGGCAGATATTAGGGTCCGATTGGATCCTTAGTGAAGGTGACTGGATACCACTGGACCCAAGGGGGGAACCATTGCGCTATGGATCACAGGAACTGACCCAACAAGTAGACGCTCTAATAGGCAGAATAGCTGACAGACACAGGGAACATGCAGACTGGACTAAGATAAATGAGTGTGTACAGAAAGATGATGAAAGTGTGGAACAATATATGGGGAGGTTGCGGGTAGTATTTGACAGCCATAGCGGGGTAGCCAGACCTAACCCATATGATGATGCTGGTCCATATGCTCAGCAGCTATAGAACGCTTTTCTCAGGGGATGTCATCCAGAAATAAATGACTTTGTGATACAACACCAAATTACTTACAAAACATGTCCCCTTAGGGAAACCATAGAATATGCTAAACATGCAGAGGAGCAGTGTAAGAGAGCAAAAGAAAAGAAACAGAAAAAGCAAGATAGTAAACCAAAGGAGGTGTATTTAATGACTTCTGTTGGTGGGAAAGCACAACCTATAACTTCTGCTTTCTTTTCTGGTGATGGTGGAAATAATCAAAAACGTGGAGGGAGAGGAGGTGGACGAGGTCGAGGTGGAAACAGAGGAAAATTTTATGGAAATTGTTACGTGTGTGGCAAGGCCGGCCACTTAGCACGTCACTGCAGAAACAGAAAGTACCAGGAGGAAGAGGGAGCGGACGACGATGACCAGACTGACAAATGACTAGAACCAGGTTGTACCCTTCCTTTACATGTATTTGCTGAACAAGAATTGCATGAATCTGAATTGTATGAGTATGGTAATAATGATGCAAACTTGCCAGAAATAAATTATGTGTTGAATTTCGAATCATGTATAGACTTAATGGCTTTAGAAGAACAACCAGTCATGCAGCTAGATGTAGATGGGGTAATTATAACATTTTTATGCGATACAGGAGCATGTAGGTCAGTATTGAGCGATGATGGCACATGGACTAGTTACACGTCGTCACAAAACATACTGGTTAGGTCAGCAGCAGGACAGACAAATAGCGAACCTATATCATGCCCACTCACAGTGAGATTGTTCAATGGCCAAACATTTGAGCATCCTTTTATACTCTCCCCTAGATGCCCGATAAATCTCTTGGGTAGAGATCTGATGCTGAAATGCAACATTAGAGTGGTTCCCACAGAGAAAGGCATGAAAGCATATATGGGGGACATGCCTGTCGATGTAAATGTAGTGCAGGGGATGGGTGAACCACATTACTTTTACACATTAGACATGGTGTCGAAAGGGCCAGGACAAGTATCCAGCGCTTTGATAGCCATGGCTAATGACCTAGCTCTATCTTCCAGTGTAAAACAAAGCACAGAGTCATTACACTGCACTATGAAATTTGAAAGTACATCGGGGAGGGATGTGGACTATGAAAAAACATTTTTCAAACACACCAATACCAGAATAACCTTGGATTACATATACTGGACAGAAAATGGGTATACAGGGGTGAAAACTGAATAATCAAGACCAGTTACTCTATGCAGGACACACAGTGCCACACATATCACTGACTATGCCAGCTGGTGGAAGGTGGGTACATGTAGGAGGGATGGTAGAAGAGGCTCAGACAGATAAAACACCATGGGAGTACTTACCCTATGACCTCGGAGTGCAGTACTCACCGAGCACAAAAATATATCGGAAAAGCCTGAACTGGGTAACTGAGACAAAGAAAGGAATACACTTACAGTCATCCAGGTGGGAGAAAGTTCTTCTGTTAGAGGAACCATGACACAACACACAGATTCTGTTCACTCAGGAACAGGAGGCAGCATTAGAGAGCCTTCCGGACACCTTATGGTCCACAGGGCCAGCTGATGTAGGCCTTATAAAGGGGGTAGAGCCAGTAAAAATCACCCCAAAAAGTACTTTTCGGCCACATCAGAGACAGTATCCTCTAAAACCTGAAGCAGAGAAGGGCATAGAACCTATTATAAAAGTTTTGATTGAGAAAGGGATTATAATAGAATGCCCAGGATCCCCATGTAACACCCCACTTTACCCAGTCAGGAAGACAACCGGAGCTTGGAGATTAGTGCAGGATTTACAAGCAGTAAACAAAGCTGTAATTCCCCGAGCACCCACGGTGCCAGATCCACATACACTCCTAAATGACATGCAGCCAGATAACACACATTTTTCTGTGGTAGACTTAGCCAATGCATTCTTCTCCATACCAGTAGATAAAGGTTCCCAATATTGGTTTGCCTTCACCTATATGGGGAGGAGGTACACATATACAAGATTGGCTCAAGGATATACCGAAAGTCCAACTATATTTTCCCAAGCTATGTCCTCAAATTTGGCGAAATTTACGCCCCCAAGGAGAAGCCAAATACTACTGTATGTGGACGATATCTTGGTGGCCTCTCCTTCTGAGGAGATATGCCAGGAGGACACGCTAGCCTTACTCACATTCCTGGCAGAAGAGGGACATAAGGTTAGTCGGGATAAATTACAGCTCTGGAAATCAGAAGTGAAGTACCTGGGATACCTAGTGAGCAGAAAGGGATGATCACTAGACCCAGTTAGGAAAAGGGCCATACTAGAAGCCCCTAAGCCGGTCACAAAGAGACAAGTTATGTCTTTCTTAGGGATGGTACATTTCTGCAGGAGTTGGATTCCCAACTATGCAGAACTTACAGGGCCCATACAACACCTTATTTATGCACAATCAATGTCAGCTAATGAAAAAGTAGCGTGGACACATGAAGCTGAAGCAGCATTCATTCAGCTTAAGAACACAGTAGTGGGAACATCTGTATTGGGATTGCCAGATTACAGCAAGCCATTTGTACAAACTGTAGACTCAAGGAGGCTATATGACTTCCGTTGTGACTCCGAAACATGGCCTGTGAGACCGACCCTTGGCTTTTTACTCAACCAGGTTGGACCCTGTAGGACTTCCGGTTTGTGTACAGGCTGTAGTGGCGGCTTCCATGGCAGTTCTGGCGTCAGCAGCCTTAGTCCTGTTCCACCCTTTGACTCTAAGAGTACCACATGCTGTATCTTTCATTCTACTACAAAATAAGGTTTCATACCTTTCCCCTTCAAGACACTTATCATGCATGACCATACTTCTGTCACAACCACACTTGCACATAGAAAGGTGCACAACACTGAACCCATCAACGTTAGTTCCCATCCCGGAAGATGGCACACCACATGCATGTACTGAAATCATAGAAAAAGAAGTCTCACCAAGAGACGGCCTTAGAGATGTTGCATACACCGAGGCTACACTAACTCTGTTTGTAGATGGGTCATCAAGTAGAAACAAAGATGGTACAAATGCAATGGGATATGCAGTAGTAACACAAGAAGAAACTATAAGAGCAGGAAAACTTCCATCACATTTTTCAGCACAGGCAGCTGAGATCGTGGCCCTTACTGAAGCCTGTAAAACAGGAAAGGGACAAATAGTAAATATATACACCGACAGCCAATATGCATTCTCAACTGTGCACATATTTGCACAATTGTGGAAAAATAGAGGCATGGTCACATCTACTGGCAGGCAAGTCACTCATAAACAACTCCTTTTGCAGTTACTTGAAGCCATTCAACTGCCCTTGAAGATTGCGGTATGTAAATGTGTGGCTCATACCACGACCACAGACGCAATTTCAATAGAAAAATGGCAGGGCAGATACAGCTGCAAAGCAGGCGGCTCAAACGGGAAAAATACACATTTTTCTCTTACACAGCTACACATCTGTGTATTTCGTAAACCACATTGACAAGAGTATTCTACAGCAACTACAGGCAGATGCACCCTCACAGGAAAAAACATACTGGTTGAAGAAAGGGAGTAAACTGAATGCTGATAATATTTATGAGAGTATAGAAGGGAAACCAATTTTACCAAAATCACTATTCAGATATGCAGCTATGTTGAGCGATGGCATTAGTCATGTCTCAAGAGGGAGTATGGTAGACATGGTCAGCAGAATATTTTCAGCCTATGGATTAAACACCTATTTTAAATTTTTTTGTGCAGGGTGCCTTGTTTGTGCACAACACAACCCTCAGGGTAACTATCACCCCATAAGAGGCACATTCCCAGAACCAACATACCCCTTCCAAACAATATGTATGGATTTCATTGAACTAACAAAGTGTGAAGGGAAGAAATATTGCCTAGTGATAATTGATGTATACTCTAGGTGGGTGGAAACGAAACCATGTGCACACCCTGACGCAATCACAGTGGCTAAAACCTTAGTGACACATATAATTCCTAGGATTGGTATACCAGAGAAAATATATAGCGATAACGGCACACATTTTGTGAACAAAATTATCGACCACTTGAGTAAAGCATTACACATAGAGTTGAAAAACCACTGTGCGTACCACCCACAGTCAGCTGGATTAGTGGAGAGAACTAATGGTACCATTAAAAATAAATTGAGGAAAACGATGGCAGCGACAGGGAGAAATTGGCTTTACTGTTTACCATTAGTCATGCTAAACATGCACATGCTTCCAGGCAGGAAGAAGTTAACCCCGTTTGAAATATTGTATGGGAGACCATTCCTACTACCAGAATTTAGACCATTTATCTCAGAAGATGAGAACATGAGTGAAAACTTAGCAGACTATATGAGAAAAATGTTAAGAAAGATATTACCTCCATCTCTCTCTCTCTCATCCACAGCAACAGCAGGGACCCTGCTTGGTACAACCAGGCCAGTGGGTCCTAATTAAAGTAATCAAGCGTAAAAATTGGTCATCGGCCAGGTGGGAAGGACCGTACCAAGTTCTGCTGTCAACACCCACTGCCTTGAAAGTTGCCGAACGAGCCACCTGGATACACCTGACTCACTGCAAGAGAGTAAAAGTGCCAGAGCTTGAGCCAGTTGATTCCTAAAACCTGCTATCTGACTCATTGCGAGTCAGGCTGGGCTACAAAGGGGGGGAAACTCGTCTCAAACCCAGTGAAGAACCAAATGGTGCGGGTTTTTGGGGTTCTCAACTGGCCCAAGAAAATGTCCTGGCACCTGTTCAAAAGACCTAACTGGTGTGGCCTAAGAATCTCACTGACATGCCTCATCTTGATAACTCTTTGCATAGTAGCACCCATAATCATATGGGAAGAAGTAACAAGACCCAGAGGCAACCAGACGCGATCTATTGGAGAGATGTGGATGCACAGAATGAAAAGAGACATGATGGAAGTCAATTTAACTGGCCAAGTGACCCTAGTGTTCTAGGAAGGGCAGATAGGAACCAACCAAATAGACCTATGTCAAGTACTAAGATGTGGACTTTCTGGAGGAGGACGAGGAGGGGTGAGAAAAGCGCCAGTATACTTGTGTATAGTCTCTACATATGGAAATGAGAGAAGTCCTAGCTGGAAACTGGCCTTATGGAATACAGGAGCTGACTGGGGTTACTCCCCACCTAATCACATGAAGTGCAAAAGTACAAAGAGACGCTTAAAGCTGACACGGGGTGTGGAGCCATCCTCCTGCAGCCAAAATCAGCTATGCAACCCCATCCAGATCACCCTCCAGGACCCACAAAAGTGTGATGAAGGGAGATATACTCTTGGAATCTACACCTCAGGCAGAGGTAACAACATGGAATATTTGCATATTCAGGTACTGTAAAAAGAGGTGCCCAGACAGACTATTGATCTCACCAAGGTGAGTCCTGTGAATAGGACTGTGCCCTCACAGGTCATCTATTTGGAACCTGACCGCCTGATTGACACTTTTGAAATTGAGACTGGGTATGAAGAAAAAAACATCTGGTTGCAATGGATGCTGTATACAGCGGCCTCCATGGAAATTAGTAACTGTATAGCATGTTCCACTGCCAGACCATCAATGGCAACGGTACCATTTAAACTGAACCAACAGAATGATGAAAAGGGACTGAAGTGCATGTTACAGTTGTTCCAACAAATAGCGCCTGTATCCAATTGTACTGCTCTACACTATTTGTACCCACCAGTGTCAAGGATCCAACCACCCCAATTTATGATGTACCCGGGTAATTTTACGTGCTTTAACCGTACCAGACAGAACTCAATAATAAGTGTTGGGCAAGCACCTTATTGTTCGGACATCATACACGTGGGCAGTAAAGAATATCCAGACACATTGTTTTCCAACCACTTAGTTGGACGAGCAGATATCTTGTGGTATTGTGGAGGTAAACAAGTGAGACAAGTATTACCCTCACTGTGGGGTGGAATATGTACCCTGATCCAACTGGCTCAACCGTTTTATATATTGCCTGATAGAAGTGCTGGTATGATGTGGATAACCGAAGAAAACCTGAAGCGGGCCAAAAGGTCAGTTCCAAAGGGGAGCTTTGATGACCGAATATACATTGATTCTATTGGGGTTCCGAGAGGAGTACCTGATGAGTTTAAAGCCCGAAATCAAGTGGCGGCTGGATTCGAAACCATCATCTCCTAGTGGGTGACTATAAATAAGAATGTAGATTGGATCAACTATATCTACTATAATCAACAGAGATTCGTAAATTATACCAGAGATGCAGTTCAAGGCTTGGCAGAGCAACTGGATAGAACTAGCCTGATGGCTTGGCAGAACCGGATAGCTCTGGACATGCTGTTGGCGAAAGAAGGAGGGTTATGTAAAATGTTTGGGACTGCCTGTTGCACTTTCATACGCAACAACACAGCTCCAGACGGATCTGTGACCAAAGCACTGGAAGGCCTCACTGCCCTGTCAAATGAACTAGTAGAAAATTCCGGTATTAATGATCCTCTGCCCATTTACCAAAGGTGTCTTGGAGCCATTTAGACAGCTTACATCAGAGGGATATTGATCACTGTTGGCACAGTCCTAACACTGATCATTTTGCTAGGATGCTGTGTGATACCATGCATCCGTGGATTGGTGAATAAGGTTGTTGACCAAGCAGTAACTCAACAATACCGAATAGACGATACCCCTCACTCAAGGAGAATCTGATTCTTGTCTTGATCATGACATTGATGATGTATAAAAACAAGTGGATTAAGAGAAGCACCATGATGGTCCAGACCCCAACTCTTCACTAAAGAAAGGACTATGACCTGAACCTTGCCTTAAGACCTTTGTCTAATACATTTATAACAGGAGGGACTGTTAGGTATTTTAATTTCTTCATTTAGAAATTAATTAGCTAAGAATATCATGATTATAAAAAGTATGTCAGCATGTTTCTTATCTTGTATCTCACTAGAATGTTTAAGTGCGTCATCTGTAGAATGTTAACGTTAATGTTCTTTAAAACATCTGTTTCCTGTGTCCTGTTTTTGCTTCAGATACTACTGAGACAACGTATCTATAGGAAGCCGGGAATTAGATAAGGTTTTGCTGAGTTAAACATAAAAAGACACTTGCTTGCAAATACGTATTTAACCCTATTTCCAACTATGCTAATAGCTGTGACGTGTGCTATATAAGGGACAGGCCGTCCAAATAAAACTCAGAGACTATTCTGATGGCACTCTGACTTCTGTGCATTATTTTCTCTCATTATATCTTGGTACCTAGATATAATATTATACACACATCAGAATACATGATTACTCACTAATCTGATCCTATCACCCCTCTTCTGCCTGCCGCCTCTCCTGTCTGTACTCTCTCCCCAGTCTGTTCCCTCTCTTGCCTGTCCCTTCCCCTGCCTTTCTTATCTACTGTCTATACCCTCTCCTGCTTGTCCTCTCTCCTTTCGATCCCCTCTCCTGTCGATTCCCTCCCCAGTCTGTCCCCTTTCCTGCCTGTCCCCTTTTCCCTCTCCTTTCTGTCCCCTCTCCTTTCTGTCCCCTCTCCTTTCTGTCCCCTCTCCTTTCTGTCCCCTCTCCTTTCTGTCCCCTCTCCTTTCTGTCCCCTCTCCTGTCTGTCCCCTCTCCTGTCTGTCCCCTCTCCTGTCTCTCCACTCTCCAGTCTGTCCCCTCTTCTGTCTGTCCCCTCTTCTGTCTGTCCCCTCTTCTGTCTGTCCCCTCTTCTGTCTGTCCCCTCTTCTGTCTGTCCCCTCTTCTGTCTGTCCCCTCTTCTGTCTGTCCCCTCTTCTGTCTGTCCCCTCTTCTGTCTGTCCCCTCTTCTGTCTGTCCCCTCTTCTGTCTGTCCCCTCTTCTGTCCCCTCTTCTGTCCCCTCTTCTGTCTGTCCCCTCTTCTGTCCCCTCTCCTTTCTGTCCCCTCTCCTTTCTGTCCCCTCTCCTGACTGTCCCCCTTCCTGACTGTCCCCCTTCCTGACTGCCCCCCTTCCTGACTGTCCCCCTTCCTGACTGTCCCCCTTCCTGACTGTCCCCTCTCCTCAGTCTGTCCCCTCTCCTCAGTCTGTCCCCTCTCCTCAGTCTGTCCCCTCTCCTCAGTCTGTCCCCTCTCCTCAGTCTGTCCCCTCTCCTCAGTCTGTCCCCTCTCCTCAGTCTGTCCCCTCTCCTCAGTCTGTCCCCTCTTCTCAGTCTGTCCCCTCTTCTCAGTCTGTCCCCTCTCTCTCAGTCTGTCCCCTCTCTTTTCTGTCCCCTCTCTTTTCTGTCCCCTCTCTTTTCTGTCCCCTCTCTTTTCTGTCCCCTCACCTGTCTGTCCCCTTTCCTGCCTGTCCCCTCACCTGTCTTTCCCCTATCCTCAGTCTGTCCCCTATCCTCAGTCTGTCCCCTCTCCTGCCTGTCCCTTCACCTGTCTCTCTATTTCTTTTATGTCCCCTCTCTTTTATGTCCCCTCTCCTGCCTGTCCCCTCTCCTGTCTGTCTCCTCTCCTGCCTGAACCCTTTCCTGCCTGAACCCTCTCCTCAGTCTTTCCCCTATCCTGCATGTTCCCTTTCCGGCCTTATCCCTCTCCTGCCTGAACCCTCTCCTGCCTGAAACCTCTCCTGCCTGAACAGGCGTATGTGTGAAGCCTATTGCGTCTACTCTGCCAACTTTTGCCAGTGCACAGTGACACTCATATCTAGTGCAACCGTAGTGTACAGTGAAATAAAATAACCCTTTTTTGACTGTAATCAATTGAATATCAGTTGCCTGCCCACAGGTGTGTGTGTGAGGCCTACTGCATCTACTCTGCCAACTTTTGCCAGTGCACAGTGACACTCATATCTAGTACAACCGTAGTGTACAGTGAAATAAAATAACCCTTTTTTTACTGTAATCTATTGAATATCAGTTGCCTGCCTACAGGCGTGTGTGTGAGGCCTATTGCATCTACTCTGCCAACTTTTGCCAGTGCACAGTGACACTCATATCTGGTGCAACCGTAGTGTGCAGTGACATAAAACAACCCTTTTTTGATTGTAATTGATTGAATATCAGTTGCCTGCCTACAGGCGTGTGTGTGAGGCCTATTGCGTCTACTCTGCCAACTTTTGCCCGTGCACAGTGACACTCATATATAGTGCAACCGTAGTGTACAGTGAAATAAACAAACCCTTTTTTGATTGTAATTGATTGAATATCAGTTGCCTGCCTACAGGCGTGTGTGTGAGGCCTATTGCATCTACTCTGCCAACTTTTGCCAGTGCACAGTGACACTCATATCTAGTGCAACCGTAGTGTGCAGTGACATAAAACTACCCTTTTTTGACTGTAATCGATTGAATATCAGTTGCCTGGCCAACAGGCGTGTGTGTGATGCCTATTGCATCTACTCTGACAACTTTTGCCAGTGCACAGTGACACTCATATCTAGTGCAACCGTAGTGTACAGTGAAATAAAAGAACCCTTTTTTGACTGTAATCGATTGAATATCAGTTGCCTGCCTACAGGCGTTTGTGTGAGGCCTATTGCATCTACTCTGCCAACTTTTGCCAGTGCACAGTGACACTCATATCTAGTGCAACCGTAGTGTACAGTGACATAAAAGAACCCTTTTTTGACTATAATCGATTGAATATCAGTTGCCTGCCTACAGGCGTATGTGTGAAGGCTATTGTGTTTACTCTGCCAACTTTTGCCAGTGCACAGTGACACTCATATCTAGTGCAACCGTAGTGTACAATGAAGTAAAAGAACCCTTTTTTGACTGTAATCGATTGAATATCAGTTGCCTGCCTACAGGCGTGTGTGTGAGGCCTATTGCATCTACTCTGCCAACTTTTGCCAGTGCACAGTGACACTCATATCTAGTGCAACCGTAGTGTACAGTGAAATAAAATAACCCTTTTTTGACTGTAATCGATTGAATATCAGTTGCCTGCCTACAGGCGTGTGTGTGAGGCCTATTGCATCTACTCTGCCAATTTTTGCCAGTGCACAGTGACACTCATATCTAGTGCAACCGTAGTTTACAGTGACATGAAACAACCCTTTTTTGACTGTAATTGATTGAATATCAGTTGCCTGCCTACAGGCATGTGTGTGAGGCCTATTGCATCTACTCTGCCAACTTTTGCCATTGCACAGTGACACTCATATCTAGTGCAACCGTAGTGTACAGTGAAATAAAAGAATCCTTTTTTGACTGTAATTGATTGAATATCAGTTGCCTGCCTACAGGCGTGTGTGTGAGGCCTATTGCATCTACTCTGCCAACTTTTGCCAGTGCACAGTGACACTCATATCTAGTGCAACCGTAGTGTACAGTGACATGAAACAACCCTTTTTTGACTGTAATCGATTGAATATCAGTTGCCTGCCTTCAGGCGTGTGTGTGAAGCCTATTGCATCTACTCTGCCAACTTTTGCCAGTGCACAGTGACACTCATATCTAGTGCAACCGTAGTGTACAGAGAAATAAAAGAATCCTTTTTTGACTGTAATTGATTGAATAACAGTTGCCTGCCTACAGGCGTGTGTTTGAGGCCTATTGCATCTACTCTGCCAACACTTGCCATTGCACAGTGTCACTCATATCTGGTGCAACCGTAGTGTGCAGTGACATAAAACAACCCTTTTTTGACTGAAATCGATTGAATATCAGTTGCCTGCCTACAGGCGTGTGTGTGAGGCCTATTGCATCTACTCTGCCAACTTTTGCCACTGCACAGTGACACTCATATCTAGTGCAACCGTAGTGTACAGTGAAGTAAAAGAACCCCTTTTTGACTGTAATCGATTGAATATCAGTTGCCTGCCTACAGGTGTGTGTGTGAGGCCTATTGCATCTACTCTGCCAACTATTGCCAGTGTACAGTGACACTCATATCTAGTGCAACCGTAGTGTACAGTGACATAAACAACCCTTTTTTGACTGTAATCAATTGAATATCAGTTGCCTGCCTACAGGCGTGTGTGTGAGGCCTATTGCATCTACTCTGCCAACTTTTTCCAGTGCACAGTGTCACTCATATCTGGTGAAACCGTAGTGTGCAGTGACATAAAACAACCCTTTTTTTACTGTAATCGATTGAATATCAGTTGCCTGCCTATAGGCGTGTGTGTGAGGCCTATTGCATCTACTCTGCCAACTTTTGCCACTGCACAGTGACACTCATATCTAGTGCAACCGTAGTGTGCAGTGACATAAAACAACCCTTTTTTGACTGTAATCTATTGAATATCAGTTGCCTGCCTACAGGCGTGTGTGTGAGGCCTATTGCATCTACTCTGCCAACTTTTGCCAGTGCACAGTGACACTCATATCTAGTGCAACTGTAGTGTACAGTGAAGTAAAAGAACCCCTTTTTGACTGTAATCGATTGAATATCAGTTGCCTGCCTACAGGCATGTGTGTGAGGCCTATTGCATCTACTCTGCCAACTTTTGCCAGTGCACAGTGACACTCATATCTAGTGCAACCGTAGTGTGCAGTGACATGAAACAACCCTTTTTTTACTGTAATCGATTGAATATCAGTTGCCTGCCTTCAGGCGTGTGTGTGAGGCCTATTGCATCTACTCTGCCAACTTTTGCCAGTGCACAGTGACACTCATATCTAGTGCAACTGTAGTGTACAGTGAAGTAAAAGAACCCCTTTTTGACTGTAATCGATTGAATATCAGTTGCCTGCCTACAGGCGTGTGTGTGAGGCCTATTGCATCTACTCTGCCAACTTTTGCCAGTGCACAGTGTCACTCATATCCGGTGCAACCGTAGTGTGCAGTGACATAAAACAACCCTTTTTTGACTGAAATCGATTGAATATCAGTTGCCTGCCTACAGGCGTGTGTGTGAGGCCTATTGCATCTAGTCTGCCAACTTTTGCCAGTGCACAGTGACACTCATATCTAGTGCAACCGTAGTGTACAGAGAAATAAAATAATCCTTTTTTGACTGTAATTGATTGAATATCAGTTGCCTGCCTACAGGCGTGTGTGTGAGGCCTATTGCATCTAATCTGCCAACTTTTGCCAGTGTACAGTGACACTCATATCTAGTGCAACCGTAGTGTACAGTGACATAAAAGAACCCTTTTTTGACTGTAATCGATTGAATATCAGTTGCCTGCCTACCGGCGTGTGTGTGAGGCCTATTGCATCTACTCTGCCAACTTTTGCCAGTGCACAGTGACACTCATATCTGGTGCAACCGTAGTGTGCAGTGACATAAAACAACCCTTTTTTGACTGAAATCGATTGAATATCAGTTGCCTGCCTACAGGTGTGTGTGTGAGGCTTATTGCCACTACTCTGCCAACTTTTGCCAGTGCACAGTGACACTCATATCTAGTGCAACCGTAGTGTACAATGAAGTAAAAGAACCCTTTTTTGACTGTAATCGATTGAATATCAGTTGCCTGCCTACAGGCGTGTGTGTGAGGCCTATTGCATCTACTCTGCCAACTTTTGCCAGTGCACAGTGACACTCATATCTAGTGCAACCGTAGTGTACAGTGAAATAAAATAACCCTTTTTTGACTGTAATCGATTGAATATCAGTTGCCTGCCTACAGGCGTGTGTGTGAGGCCTATTGCATCTACTCTGCCAATTTTTGCCAGTGCACAGTGACACTCATATCTAGTGCAACCGTAGTTTACAGTGACATGAAACAACCCTTTTTTGACTGTAATTGATTGAATATCAGTTGCCTGCCTACAGGCATGTGTGTGAGGCCTATTGCATCTACTCTGCCAACTTTTGCCATTGCACAGTGACACTCATATCTAGTGCAACCGTAGTGTACAGTGAAATAAAAGAATCCTTTTTTGACTGTAATTGATTGAATATCAGTTGCCTGCCTACAGGCGTGTGTGTGAGGCCTATTGCATCTACTCTGCCAACTTTTGCCAGTGCACAGTGACACTCATATCTAGTGCAACCGTAGTGTACAGTGACATGAAACAACCCTTTTTTGACTGTAATCGATTGAATATCAGTTGCCTGCCTTCAGGCGTGTGTGTGAAGCCTATTGCATCTACTCTGCCAACTTTTGCCAGTGCACAGTGACACTCATATCTAGTGCAACCGTAGTGTACAGAGAAATAAAAGAATCCTTTTTTGACTGTAATTGATTGAATAACAGTTGCCTGCCTACAGGTGTGTGTGTGAGGCCTATTGCATCTACTCTGCCAACTATTGCCAGTGTACAGTGACACTCATATCTAGTGCAACCGTAGTGTACAGTGACATAAACAACCCTTTTTTGACTGTAATCTATTGAATATCAGTTGCCTGCCTACCGGCGTGTGTGTGAGGCCTATTGCATCTACTCTGCCAACTTTTTCCAGTGCACAGTGTCACTCATATCTGGTGAAACCGTAGTGTGCAGTGACATAAAACAACCCTTTTTTTACTGTAATCGATTGAATATCAGTTGCCTGCCTATAGGCGTGTGTGTGAGGCCTATTGCATCTACTCTGCCAACTTTTGCCACTGCACAGTGACACTCATATCTAGTGCAACCGTAGTGTGCAGTGACATAAAACAACCCTTTTTTGACTGTAATCTATTGAATATCAGTTGCCTGCCTACAGGCGTGTGTGTGAGGCCTATTGCATCTACTCTGCCAACTTTTGCCAGTGCACAGTGACACTCATATCTAGTGCAACTGTAGTGTACAGTGAAGTAAAAGAACCCCTTTTTGACTGTAATCGATTGAATATCAGTTGCCTGCCTACAGGCATGTGTGTGAGGCCTATTGCATCTACTCTGCCAACTTTTGCCAGTGCACAGTGACACTCATATCTAGTGCAACCGTAGTGTGCAGTGACATGAAACAACCCTTTTTTTACTGTAATCGATTGAATATCAGTTGCCTGCCTTCAGGCGTGTGTGTGAGGCCTATTGCATCTACTCTGCCAACTTTTGCCAGTGCACAGTGACACTCATATCTAGTGCAACTGTAGTGTACAGTGAAGTAAAAGAACCCCTTTTTGACTGTAATCGATTGAATATCAGTTGCCTGCCTACAGGCGTGTGTGTGAGGCCTATTGCATCTACTCTGCCAACTTTTGCCAGTGCACAGTGTCACTCATATCTGGTGCAACCGTAGTGTGCAGTGACATAAAACAACCCTTTTTTGACTGAAATCGATTGAATATCAGTTGCCTGCCTACAGGCGTGTGTGTGAGGCCTATTGCATCTAGTCTGCCAACTTTTGCCAGTGCACAGTGACACTCATATCTAGTGCAACCGTAGTGTACAGAGAAATAAAATAATCCTTTTTTGACTGTAATCTATTGAATATCAGTTGCCTGCCTACAGGCGTGTGTGTGAGGCCTATTGCATCTACTCTGCCAACTTTTGCCAGTGCACAGTGACACTCATATCTAGTGCAACCGTACTGTACAGTGAAATAAAATAACCCTTTTATGACTGTAATTGATTGAATATCAGTTGCCTGCCTACAGGCATGTGTGTGAGGCCTATTGCATCTAATCTGCCAACTTTTGCCAGTGTACAGTGACACTCATATCTAGTGTAACCGTAGTGTACAGTGACATAAAAGAACCCTTTTTTGACTGTAATCGATTGAATATCAGTTGCCTGCCTACCGGCGTGTGTGTGAGGCCTATTGCATCTACTCTGCCAACTTTTGCCAGTGCACAGTGTCACTCATATCTAGTGCAACCGTAGTGTACAGTGAAATAAAAGAATCCTTTTTTGACTGTAATTGATTGAATATCAGTTGCCTGCCTACAGGCGTGTGTGTGAGGCCTATTGCATCTACTCTGCCAACTTTTGCCAGTGCACAGTGACACTCATATCTAGTGCAAACGTAGTTTACAGTGACATGAAACAACCCTTTTTTGACTGTAATCGATTGAATATCAGTTGCCTGCCTACAGGCGTGTGTGTGAAGCCTATTGCATCTACTCTGCCAACTTTTGCCAGTGCGCAGGGACACTCATATCTAGTGCAACCGTGGTGTGCAGTGAAATAAAACAACCCTTTTTTGACTGTAATTGATTGATTATCAGTTGCCTGCCTACAGGCGTGTGTGTGAGGCCTATTGCATCTACTCTGCCAACTTTTGCCAGTGCACAGTGACACTCATATCTAGTGCAACCGTAGTGTACAGAGAAATAAAATAATCCTTTTTTGACTGTAATTGATTGAATATCAGTTGCCTGCCTACAGGAGTGTGTGTGAGGCCTATTGCATCTACTCTGCCAAATTTTGCCAGTGTACAGTGACACTCATATCTAGTGCAACCGTAGTGTACAGTGACATAAAAGAACCCTTTTTTGACTGTAATCGATTGAATATCAGTTGCCTGCCTACCGGCGTGTGTGTGAGGCCTATTGCATCTACTCTGCCAACTTTTGCCAGTGCACAGTGTCACTCATATCTGTTGCAACCGTAGTGTGCAGTGACATAAATCAACCCTTTTTTGACTGAAATCGATTGAATATCAGTTGCCTGCCTACAGGCGTGTGTGTGAGGCCTATTGCATCTACTCTGCTAACTTTTGCCAGTGCACAGTGACACTCATATCTAGTGCAACCGTAGTGTACAGTGAAATAAAAGAATCCTTTTTTGACTGTAATTGATTGAATATCAGTTGCCTGCCTACAGGCGTGTGTGTGAGGCCTATTGCATCTACTCTGCCAACTTTTGCCAGTGCACAGTGACACTCATATCTAGTGCAACCGTAGTGTACAGTGACATGAAACAACCCTTTTTTGACTGTAATCGATTGAATATCAGTTGCCTGCCTACAGGCGTGTGTGTGAAGCCTATTGCATCTACTCTGCCAACTTTTGCCAGTGCACAGTGTCACTCATATCTGGTGCAACCGTAGTGTGCAGTGACATAAAACAACCCTTTTTTGACTGAAATCGATTGAATATCAGTTGCCTGCCTACAGGTGTGTGTGTGAGGCTTATTGCCACTACTCTGCCAACTTTTGCATTGCACAGTGACACTCATATCTAGTGCAACCGTAGTGTACAGTGAAATAAAAGAACCCTTTTTTTACTGTAATCTATTGAATATCAGTTGCCTGCCTACAGGCGTGTGTGTGAGGCCTATTGCATCTACTCTGCCAACTTTTGCCAGTGCACAGTGACACTCATATCTAGTGCAACCGTACTGTACAGTGAAATAAAATAACCCTTTTTTGACTGTAATTGATTGAATATCAGTTGCCTGCCTACAGGCATGTGTGTGAGGCCTATTGCATCTAATCTGCCAACTTTTGCCAGTGTACAGTGACACTCATATCTAGTGCAACCGTAGTGTACAGTGACATAAAAGAACCCTTTTTTGACTGTAATCGATTGAATATCAGTTGCCTGCCTACAGGCGTGTGTGTGAGGCCTATTGCATCTACTCTGCCAACTTTTGCCAGTGCACAGTGTCACTCATATCTGGTGCAACCGTAGTGTACAGTGACATAAAACAACCCTTTTTTGACTGTAATCGATTGAATATCAGTTGCCTGCCTACAGGCGTGTGTGTGAGGCCTATTGCATCTAGTCTGCCAACTTTTGCCAGTGCACAGTGACACTCATATCTAGTGCAACCGTAGTGTACAGAGAAATAAAATAATCCTTTTTTGACTGTAATTGATTGAATATCAGTTGCCTGCCTACAGGCGTGTGTGTGAGGCCTATTGCATCTAATCTGCCAACTTTTGCCAGTGTACAGTGACACTCATATCTAGTGCAACCGTAGTGTACAGTGACATAAAAGAACCCTTTTTTGACTGTAATCGAATGAATATCAGTTGCATGGATACCGGCGTGTGTGTGAGGCCTATTGCATCTACTCTGCCAACTTTTGCCAGTGCACAGTGACACTTATATCTGGTGCAACCGTAGTGTGCAGTGACATAAAACAAACCTTTTTTTTCTGTAATCGATTGAATATCAGTTGCCTGCCTACAGGTGTGTGTGTGAGGCTTATTGCCACTACTCTGCCAACTTTTGCCATTGCACAGTGACACTCATATCTAGTGCAACCGTAGTGTACAGTGAAATAAAAGAACCCTTTTTTGACTGTAATCTATTGAATATCAGTTGCCTGCCTACAGGCGTGTGTGTGAGGCCTATTGCATCTACTCTGCCAACTTTTGCCAGTGCACAGTGACACTCATATCTAGTGCAACCGTAGTGTACAGTGAAATAAAATAACCCTTTTTTTACTGTAATTGATTGAATATCAGTTGCCTGCCTACAGGCATGTGTGTGAGGCCTATTGCATCTACTCTGCCAACTTTTGCCATTGCACAGTGACACTCATATCTAGTGCAACCGTAGTGTACAGTGAAATAAAAGAACCCTTTTTTGACTGTAATTGATTAAATATCAGTTGCCTGCCTACAGGCGTGTGTGTGAGGCCTATTGCATCTACTCTGCCAACTTTTGCCAGTGCACAGTGACACTCATATCTAGTGCAACCGTAGTGTACAGTGAAATAAAAGAACCCTTTTTTGACTGTAATTGATTGAATATCAGTTGCCTGCCTACAGGCGTGTGTGTGAGGCCTATTGCATCTACTCTGCCAACTTTTGCCAGTGCACAGTGACACTCATATCTAGTGCAAACGTAGTTTACAGTGACATAAAACAACCCTTTTTTGACTGTAATCGATTGAATATCAGTTGCCTGCCTACAGGCGTGTGTGTGAAGCCTATTGCATCTACTCTGCCAACTTTTGCCAGTGCGCAGGGACACTCATATCTAGTGCAACCGTGGTGTGCAGTGAAATAAAACAACCCTTTTTTGACTGTAATTGATTGAATATCAGTTGCCTGCCTACAGGCGTGTGTGTGAGGCCTATTGCATCTACTCTGCCAACTTTTGCCAGTGCACAGTGACACTCATATCTAGTGCAACCGTAGTGTACAGAGAAATAAAAGAATCCTTTTTTGACTGTAATTGATTGAATATCAGTTGCCTGCCTACAGGAGTGTGTGTGAGGCCTATTGCATCTACTCTGCCAACTTTTGCCAGTGTACAGTGACACTCATATCTAGTGCAACCGTAGTGTACAGTGACATAAAACAACCCTTTTTTGACTGTAATCGATTGAATATCAGTTGCCTGCCTACCGGCGTGTGTGTGAGGCCTATTGCATCTACTCTGCCAACTTTTGCCAGTGCACAGTGACACTCATATCTGTTGCAACCGTAGTGTGCAGTGACATAAATCAACCCTTTTTTGACTGAAATCGATTGAATATCAGTTGCCTGCCTACAGGCGTGTGTGTGAGGCCTATTGCATCTACTCTGCCAACTTTTGCCAGTGCACAGTGACACTCATATCTAGTGCAACCGTAGTGTACAGTGAAATAAAAGAATCCTTTTTTGACTGTAATTGATTGAATATCAGTTGCCTGCCTACAGGCGTGTGTGTGAGGCCTATTGCATCTACTCTGCCAACTTTTGCCAGTGCACAGTGACACTCATATCTAGTGCAACCGTAGTGTACAGTGACATGAAACAACCCTTTTTTGACTGTAATCGATTGAATATCAGTTGCCTGCCTACAGGCGTGTGTGTGAAGCCTATTGCATCTACTCTGCCAACTTTTGCCAGTGCACAGTGACACTCATATCTAGTGCAACCGTGGTGTGCAGTGAAATAAAACAACCCTTTTTTGACTGTAATTGATTGAATATCAGTTGCCTGCCTACAGGCGTGTGTGTGAGGCCTATTGCATCTACTCTGCCAACTTTTGCCAGTGCACAGTGTCACTCATATCTGGTGCAACCGTAGTGTGCAGTGACATAAAACAACCCTTTTTTGACTGAAATCGATTGAATATCAGTTGCCTGCCTACAGGTGTGTGTGTGAGGCTTATTGCCACTACTCTGCCAACTTTTGCATTGCACAGTGACACTCATATCTAGTGCAACCGTAGTGTACAGTGAAATAAAAGAACCCTTTTTTTACTGTAATCTATTGAATATCAGTTGCCTGCCTACAGGCGTGTGTGTGAGGCCTATTGCATCTACTCTGCCAACTTTTGCCAGTGCACAGTGACACTCATATCTAGTGCAACCGTAGTGTACAGTGAAATAAAATAACCCTTTTTTGACTGTAATTGATTGAATATCAGTTGCCTGCCTACAGGCATGTGTGTGAGGCCTATTGCATCTAATCTGCCAACTTTTGCCAGTGTACAGTGACACTCATATCTAGTGCAACCGTAGTGTACAGTGACATAAAAGAACCCTTTTTTGACTGTAATCGATTGAATATCAGTTGCCTGCCTACAGGCGTGTGTGTGAGGCCTATTGCATCTACTCTGCCAACTTTTGCCAGTGCACAGTGTCACTCATATCTGGTGCAACCGTAGTGTGCAGTGACATAAAACAACCCTTTTTTGACTGAAATCGATTGAATATCAGTTGCCTGCCTACAGGCGTGTGTGTGAGGCCTATTGCATCTACTCTGCCAACTTTTGCCAGTGCACAGTGACACTCATATCTAGTGCAACCGTAGTGTACAGAGAAATAAAATAATCCTTTTTTGACTGTAATTGATTGAATATCAGTTGCCTGCCTACAGGCGTGTGTGTGAGGCCTATTGCATCTAATCTGCCAAGTTTTGCCAGTACACAGTGACACTTATATCTAGTGCAATTGTAGTGTACAGTGACATAAAAGAACCCTTTTTTGACTGTAATCGATTGAATATCAGTTGCCTGCCTACCGGCGTGTGTGTGAGGCCTATTGCATCTACTCTGCCAACTTTTGCCAGTGCACAGTGACACTCATATCTGGTGCAACCGTAGTGTGCAGTGACATAAAACAACCCTTTTTTGACTGAAATCGATTGAATATCAGTTGCCTGCCTACAGGTGTGTGTGTGAGGCTTATTGCCACTACTCTGCCAACTTTTGCCATTGCACAGTGACACTCATATCTAGTGCAACCGTAGTGTACAGTGAAATAAAAGAACCCTTTTTTGACTGTAATCTATTGAATATCAGTTGCCTGCCTACAGGCGTGTGTGTGAGGCCTATTGCATCTACTCTGCCAACTTTTGCCAGTGCACAGTGACACTCATATCTAGTGCAACCGTACTGTACAGTGAAATAAAATAACCCTTTTTTTACTGTAATTGATTGAATATCAGTTGCCTGCCTACAGGCATGTGTGTGAGGCCTATTGCATCTACTCTGCCAACTTTTGCCATTGCACAGTGACACTCATATCTAGTGCAACCGTAGTGTACAGTGAAATAAAAGAACCCTTTTTTGACTGTAATTGATTAAATATCAGTTGCCTGCCTACAGGCGTGTGTGTGAGGCCTATTGCATCTACTCTGCCAACTTTTGCCAGTGCACAGTGACACTCATATCTAGTGCAACCGTAGTGTACAGTGAAATAAAAGAATCCTTTTTTGACTGTAATTGATTGAATATCAGTTGCCTGCCTACAGGCGTGTGTGTGAGGCCTATTGCATCTACTCTGCCAACTTTTGCCAGTGCACAGTGACACTCATATCTAGTGCAAACGTAGTTTACAGTGACATGAAACAACCCTTTTTTGACTGTAATCGATTGAATATCAGTTGCCTGCCTACAGGCGTGTGTGTGAAGCCTATTGCATCTACTCTGCCAACTTTTGCCAGTGCGCAGGGACACTCATATCTAGTGCAACCGTGGTGTGCAGTGAAATAAAACAACCCTTTTTTGACTGTAATTGATTGAATATCAGTTGCCTGCCTACAGGCGTGTGTGTGAGGCCTATTGCATCTACTCTGCCAACTTTTGCCAGTGCACAGTGACACTCATATCTAGTGCAACCGTAGTGTACAGAGAAATAAAATAATCCTTTTTTGACTGTAATTGATTGAATATCAGTTGCCTGCCTACAGGAGTGTGTGTGAGGCCTATTGCATCTACTCTGCCAACTTTTGCCAGTGTACAGTGACACTCATATCTAGTGCAACCGTAGTGTACAGTGACATAAAAGAACCCTTTTTTGACTGTAATCGATTGAATATCAGTTGCCTGCCTACCGGCGTGTGTGTGAGGCCTATTGCATCTACTCTGCCAACTTTTGCCAGTGCACAGTGACACTCATATCTGTTGCAACCGTAGTGTGCAGTGACATAAAACAACCCTTTTTTGACTGTAATCGATTGAATATCAGTTGCCTGCCTACAGGCGTGTGTGTGAGGCCTATTGCATCTACTCTGCCAACTTTTGCCAGTGCACAGTGACACTCATATCTAGTGCAACCGTAGTGTACAGTGAAATAAAAGAACCCTTTTTTGACTGTAATTGATTGAATATCAGTTGCCTGCCTACAGGCGTGTGTGTGAGGCCTATTGCATCTACTCTGCCAACTTTTGCCAGTGCACAGTGACACTCATATCTAGTGCAACCGTAGTGTACAGTGACATGAAACAACCCTTTTTTGACTGTAATCGATTGAATATCAGTTGCCTGCCTACAGGCGTGTGTGTGAAGCCTATTGCATCTACTCTGCCAACTTTTGCCAGTGCACAGTGACACTCATATCTAGTGCAACCGTGGTGTGCAGTGAAATAAAACAACCCTTTTTTGACTGTAATTGATTGAATATCAGTTGCCTGCCTACAGGCGTGTGTGTGAGGCCTATTGCATCTACTCTGCCAACTTTTGCCCGTGCACAGTGACACTCATATCTAGTGCAACCGTAGTGTACAGTGAAATAAAAGAACCCTTTTTTGACTGTAATTGATTAAATATCAGTTGCCTGCCTACAGGCGTGTGTGTGAGGCCTATTGCATCTACTCTGCCAACTTGTGCCAGTGCACAGTGACACTCATATCTAGTGCAACCGTAGTGTACAGTGACATGAAACAACCCTTTTTTGACTGTAATCGATTGAATATCAGTTGCCTGCCTTCAGGTGTGTGTGTGAAGCCTATTGCATCTACTCTGCCAACTTTTGCCAGTGCACAGTGACACTCATATCTAGTGCAACCGTGGTGTGCAGTGAAATAAAACAACCCTTTTTTGACTGTAATTGATTGAATATCAGTTGCCTGCCTACAGGCGTGTGTGTGAGGCATATTGCATCTACTCTGCAAACTTTTGCCAGTGCACATTCACACTCATATCTAGTTTAACCGTAGTGTACAGTGAAATGAAAGAACCCTTTTTTGACTGTAATCGATTGAATATCAGTTGCCTGCCTGAACAGGCGTATGTGTGAAGCCTATTGCGTCTACTCTGCCAACTTTTGCCAGTGCACAGTGACACTCATATCTAGTGCAACCGTAGTGTACAGTGACATAAAATAACCCTTTTTTGACTGTAATCAATTGAATATCAGTTGCCTGCCTACAGGCGTGTGTGTGAGGCATATTGCATCTACTCTGCCAACTTTTGCCAGTGCACATTCACACTCATATCTAGTTTAACCGTAGTGTACAGTGAAATGAAAGAACCCTTTTTTGACTGTAATCGATTGAATATCAGTTGCCTGCCCACAGGTGTGTGTGTGAGGCCTATTGCATCTACTCTGCCAACTTTTGCCAGTGCACAGTGACACTCATATCTAGTGCAACCGTAGTGTACAGTGAAATAAAATAACCCTTTTTTTACTGTAATCTATTGAATATCAGTTGCCTGCCTACAGGCGTGTGTGTGAGGCCTATTGCATCTACTCTGCCAACTTTTGCCAGTGCACAGTGACACTCATATCTGGTGCAACCGTAGTGTGCAGTGACATAAAACAACCCTTTTTTGATTGTAATTGATTGAATATCAGTTGCCTGCCTACAGGCGTGTGTGTGAGGCCTATTGCGTCTACTCTGCCAACTTTTGCCCGTGCACAGTGACACTCATATCTAGTGCAACCGTAGTGTACAGAGAAATAAAATAATCCTTTTTTGACTGTAATTGATTGAATATCAGTTGCCTGCCTACAGGAGTGTGTGTGAGGCCTATTGCATCTACTCTGCCAACTTTTGCCAGTGCACAGTGACACTCATATCTAGTACAACCGTAGTGTACAGTGAAATAAAATAACCCTTTTTTGACTGTAATCGATTGAATATCAGTTGCCTGCCTACAGGCGTGTGTGTGAGGCCTATTGCATCTACTCTGCCAACTTTTGCCCGTGCACAGTGACACTCATATCTAGTGCAACCGTAGTGTACAGTGAAATAAAAGAACCCTTTTTTGACTGTAATTGATTAAATATCAGTTGCCTGCCTACAGGCGTGTGTGTGAGGCCTATTGCATCTACTCTGCCAACTTGTGCCAGTGCACAGTGACACTCATATCTAGTGCAACCGTAGTGTACAGTGACATGAAACAACCCTTTTTTGACTGTAATCGATTGAATATCAGTTGCCTGCCTTCAGGTGTGTGTGTGAAGCCTATTGCATCTACTCTGCCAACTTTTGCCAGTGCACAGTGACACTCATATCTAGTGCAACCGTGGTGTGCAGTGAAATAAAACAACCCTTTTTTGACTGTAATTGATTGAATATCAGTTGCCTGCCTACAGGCGTGTGTGTGAGGCATATTGCATCTACTCTGCAAACTTTTGCCAGTGCACATTCACACTCATATCTAGTTTAACCGTAGTGTACAGTGAAATGAAAGAACCCTTTTTTGACTGTAATCGATTGAATATCAGTTGCCTGCCTGAACAGGCGTATGTGTGAAGCCTATTGCGTCTACTCTGCCAACTTTTGCCAGTGCACAGTGACACTCATATCTAGTGCAACCGTAGTGTACAGTGAAATAAAATAACCCTTTTTTGACTGTAATCAATTGAATATCAGTTGCCTGCCTACAGGCGTGTGTGTGAGGCATATTGCATCTACTCTGCAAACTTTTGCCAGTGCACATTCACACTCATATCTAGTTTAACCGTAGTGTACAGTGAAATGAAAGAACCCTTTTTTGACTGTAATCGATTGAATATCAGTTGCCTGCCCACAGGTGTGTGTGTGAGGCCTATTGCATCTACTCTGCCAACTTTTGCCAGTGCACAGTGACACTCATATCTAGTACAACCGTAGTGTACAGTGAAATAAAATAACCCTTTTTTTACTGTAATCTATTGAATATCAGTTGCCTGCCTACAGGCGTGTGTGTGAGGCCTATTGCATCTACTCTGCCAACTTTTGCCAGTGCACAGTGACACTCATATCTGGTGCAACCGTAGTGTGCAGTGACATAAAACAACCCTTTTTTGATTGTAATTGATTGAATATCAGTTGCCTGCCTACAGGCGTGTGTGTGAGGCCTATTGCGTCTACTCTGCCAACTTTTGCCCGTGCACAGTGACACTCATATCTAGTGCAACCGTAGTGTACAGAGAAATAAAATAATCCTTTTTTGACTGTAATTGATTGAATATCAGTTGCCTGCCTACAGGAGTGTGTGTGAGGCCTATTGCATCTACTCTGCCAACTTTTGCCAGTGCACAGTGACACTCATATCTAGTACAACCGTAGTGTACAGTGAAATAAAATAACCCTTTTTTGACTGTAATCGATTGAATATCAGTTGCCTGCCTACCGGCGTGTGTGTGAGGCCTATTGCATCTACTCTGCCAACTTTTGCCAGTGCACAGTGTCACTCATATCTGTTGCAACCGTAGTGTGCAGTGACATAAATCAACCCTTTTTTGACTGAAATCGATTGAATATCAGTTGCCTGCCTACAGGCGTGTGTGTGAGGCCTATTGCATCTACTCTGCCAACTTTTGCCAGTGCACAGTGACACTCATATCTAGTGCAACCGTAGTGTACAGTGAAATAAAAGAATCCTTTTTTGACTGTAATTGATTGAATATCAGTTGCCTGCCTACAGGCGTGTGTGTGAGGCCTATTGCATCTACTCTGCCAACTTTTGCCAGTGCACAGTGACACTCATATCTAGTGCAACCGTAGTGTACAGTGACATGAAACAACCCTTTTTTGACTGTAATCGATTGAATATCAGTTGCCTGCCTACAGGCGTGTGTGTGAAGCCTATTGCATCTACTCTGCCAACTTTTGCCAGTGCACAGTGACACTCATATCTAGTGCAACCGTGGTGTGCAGTGAAATAAAACAACCCTTTTTTGACTGTAATTGATTGAATATCAGTTGCCTGCCTACAGGCGTGTGTGTGAGGCCTATTGCATCTACTCTGCCAACTTTTGCCCGTGCA
This sequence comes from Discoglossus pictus, assembly GCA_027410445.1. NCBI lineage: Eukaryota > Metazoa > Chordata > Amphibia > Anura > Alytidae > Discoglossus > Discoglossus pictus. The sequence goes on from CM050176.1 coordinate 50,091,018, forward strand.
CAGTGACACTCATATCTAGTGCAACCGTAGTGTACAGTGAAATAAAAGAACCCTTTTTTGACTGTAATTGATTGAATATCAGTTGCCTGCCTACAGGCGTGTGTGTGAGGCCTATTGCATCTACTCTGCCAACTTGTGCCAGTGCACAGTGACACTCATATCTAGTGCAACCGTAGTGTACAGTGACATGAAACAACCCTTTTTTGACTGTAATCGATTGAATATCAGTTGCCTGCCTTCAGGTGTGTGTGTGAAGCCTATTGCATCTACTCTGCCAACTTTTGCCAGTGCACAGTGACACTCATATCTAGTGCAACCGTAGTGTACAGTGACATGAAACAACCCTTTTTTGACTGTAATCTATTGAATATCAGTTGCCTGCTTTCACAACCTACAATGATGATGGAGTATAGAGGATCCTAGCCCTCTTATCTCCTGTAGGTTTTAGACCTAAGATTTGGGTGACTCAGACCAATGGACCTTCTTTGCGGATACAAGAGCATAAGTCCCAGCTTAAGGTAGTGTGCCTGGGAAAAAACCTGGCATGGAGTCAGAAACGATCTCCTATTCCAGCATATGCCCTTGGGTCAATAATACACCTGCACACAAAGTCTTGATGAAAATTATGAACAACTTCTTTATTTTTACACAAGTATTTAAACAACTCACAACAACAGTACAGGGAGTGGCTACCCCTTTGTCCAACCCTTATCTTCCTCTTGGCCAATGGGGTAATCTCCAGAGTAATTTGATTACCTCTAGCCAATGGACTAGAGGTAAGCTCTGGGAACTTCCAGACCCCTCCCCTGGGCCGCCCACTAGGTGTGGCTAACAGAGTCATTTGGGCGCTGACAGTCAACAGAGACACATCTCTTTGCTATGGCCCAGGCCCCTGGATCTGGGCTTGTGAGACCCCAGAGGCCCCCTGGATAGATGGTGCCCCTATGTCTGTTGGGAGCCTATTGTTCCTGACTTAAGTATGTGTACTTAAAGGATTAACCTTGGTGGCCAGCTGGGGTCCTTCTCCTGTTGCAAGATGTATGTGGCAATGTATCCAGCATGACTACCCCATACTATCATATACATATGTGTACATATTCCACACACTGTCAGTCTATTTAAGTACAAGCGTAAAAGCGCACCCCACACAAAACCACCTAATGTCCTCATAGTATATGGGATTGGGGCAGGGTTTCCACATCAATCCATCTCATGCATTATGATGACTTGTATTGATGGTGATGGGAACCCTGCTCATTTCCTTAGACAATAATCATAATAATATAACAGTATAACCGTATAACAGTATAAAAGGTTGTCTGGGAGCCCCAAACCTTGTGTTCCTCCCCATGGCAACAGCATGTGGAAGACCACCCAGCCCAAAATGGCAACCGCTGCCAGACACAAAATGGCCCCAGCATAGTTCACACCAAATCCAATATGGCCACTGGCTGATTCATGACACCTGCCTTCAGGTGTGTGTGTGAAGCCTATTGCATCTACTCTGCCAACTTTTGCCAGTGCACAGTGACACTCATATCTAGTGCAACCGTAGTGTACAGAGAAATAAAAGAAACCTTTTTTGACTGTAATTGATTGAATATCAGTTGCCTGCCTACAGGCGTGTGTGTGAGGCCTATTGCATCTACTCTGCCAACTTTTACCAGTGTACAGTGACACTTGTATCTAGTGCAACCGTAGTGTGCAGTGACATAAAACAACCCTTTTTTGACTGAAATCGATTGAATATCAGTTGCCTGCCTACAGGCGTGTGTGTGAGGCCTATTGCCACAACTCTGCCAACTTTTGCTAGTGCACAATGACATTCATATCTAGTGCAACCGTAGTGTATAGTGACATAAAACAACCCTTTTTTGACTGTAATCAATTGAATATCAGTTGCCTGCCTACAGGCGTGTGTGTGAAGCCTATTGCATCTACTCTGCCAACTTTTGCCAGTGCACAGTGACACTCATATCTAGTGCAACCGTAGTGTGCAGTGAAGTAAAAGAACCCTTTTTTGACTGTAATCAATTGAATATCAGTTGTCTGCCTACAGGCATGTGTGTGAGGCCTATTGTATCTACTCTGCCAACTTTTGCCAGTGCACAGTGACACTCATATCTAGTGCAACCGTAGTGTGCAGTGAAGTAAAAGAACCCTTTTTTGACTGTAATCAATTGAATATCAGTTGTCTGCCTACAGGCGTGTGTGTGAGGCCTATTGCATCTACTCTGCCAACTTTTGCCAGTGCACAGTTACACTCATATCTAGTGCAACCGTAGTGTACAGTGAAATAAAAGAACCCTTTTTTGACTGTAATCGATTTAATATCAGTTGCCTGCCTACTCTGCCAACTTTTGCCAGTGCACAGTGACACTCATATCTAGAGCAACTGTAGTGTACAGTGAAGTAAAATAACCCTTTTTTTGACTGTAATCGATTGAATATCAGTTGCCTGCCTACAGGCGTGTGTGTGAGGCCTATTGCATCTACTCTGCACTAGATATGAGTGTCACTGTGCACTGGCAAAAGTTGGCAGAGTAGATGCAATAGGCCTCAAACACACCCCTGTAGGCAGGCAACTGATATTTAATCGATTACAGTCAAAAAATGGTTGTTTCATGTCAATGTACACTACGGTTGCACTAGATATGAGTGTCACTGTGCACTGGCAAAAGTTGGCAACCGTAGTGTACATTGACATGAAACAACCATTTTTTGACTGTAATCGATTGAATATCAGTTGCCTGCCTACAGGCGTGTGTGTGTGAGGCCTATTGCATCTACTCTGCCAACTTTTGCAAGTGCACAGTGACACTCATATCTAGTGCAACCGTAGTGTACAGGGAAATAAAAGAACCCTTTTTTGACTGTAATTGATTGAATATCAGTTGCCTGCCTACAGGCGTGTGTGTGAGGCCTATTGCATCTACTCTGCCAACTTTTGCCAGTGCACAGTGACACTCATATCTAGTGCAACCATAGTGTACAGTGACATGAAACAACCCTTTTTTGACTGTAATTGATTGAATATCAGTTGCTTGCCTACAGGCGTGTGTGTGAGGCCTATTGCATCTACTCTGCCAACTTTTGCCAGTGCACAGTGACACTCATATCTAGTGCAACCGTAGTGTGCAGTGACATAAAACAACCCTTTTTTGACTGTAATCGATTGAATATCAGTTGCCTGCCTACAGGCGTGTGTTTGAAGCCTATTGCATCTACTCTACCAACTTTTGCCAGTGCACAGTGACACTCATATCTAGTGCAACCGTAGTGTACAGTGGCATAAAACAACCCTTTTTTTACTGTAATCGATTGAATATCAGTTGCCTGCCTACAGGCGTGTGTGTGAGGCCTATTGCATCTACTCTGCCAACTTTTGCCAGTGCACAGTGACACTCATATCTAGTGCAACCGTAGTGTACAGTGAAAAAAAAGAACCCTTTTTTGACTGTAATCGATTGAATATCAGTTGCCTGCCTACAGGCGTGTGTGTGAGGCCTATTGCATCTACTCTGCCAACTTTTGCCAGTGCACAGTGAAACTCATATCTAGTGCAACCGTAGTGTACAGTGAAATAAAAGAACCCTTTTTTAACTGTAATCGATTGAATAGCAGTTGCCTGCCTACAGGCATGTGTGTGAGGCTTATTGCATCTACTCTGCCAACTTTTGCTAGTGCACAGTGACACTCATATCTAGTGCAACCGTAGTGTACAGTGACATAAAACAACCCTTTTTTGACTGTTATCGATTGAATATCAGTTGCCTGTCTACAGGCGTGTGTGTGAGGCCTATTGCATCTACTCTGCCAACTTTTTCCAGTGCAGAGTGACACTCATATCTGGTGTCACAGTAGCTTGCACGCATAGTACCACTAATCGTAAAAAAAAATTACAGGCAGAGGCAGGCCACCCCGCAGGGGCCGTCATGGTGCTGTGATTCCCTTTGGCCCTAGAATAATGCCCAGTTTTCAGAGGCAACGTACCCTGAACTTGAACAGTTCTTAGGACATGGTTGACTGGCTAACACAGGACACCCAATCTTCTACAGCTTCCGCTCGGAACCTAGACTCACCATCCTCCTCCAGCTTAGCTTCGGGCACCTCTCCAGTTACCACTCGCCCGCCTGCCGCCACCACCAACACTAGCACCACAGCCGCTTCACTTGATCCGTCAGCAGAGTTATTTACACATCTGTTGGAAGAAATGAGTGATGCACAAACATTATTGCCAGAGGATGTAGATAACAGGGATATGTCCCAGTCAGGCAGCATTACACACATGGACGTACGGTCTGATGATGATGATGTTGTACCCGGTGCTGCTTCCTTTGTTGAGTTGTCAGATACAAGTGAAGCCGTTGATGATGACGATGCGTCCGTGGATGTCACGTGGGTGCCCGCTATAAGAGAAGAAGAACAGGAGGAAAGTTCAGATGGGGAGACAGAGAGGAGGAGGAGACGAGTTGGAAGCAGCGGGAGGTCGTCGAAAGTAGCTAGTGACACAGTCAGACAGCATGCATCGGCACCCGGGGTCAGCCAGACAGCACGCCAGTCAACGCATGCTGTTGCCACCACCAGAATGCCGTCATTGCAGAGCTCAGCAGTGTGGCAATTTTTTTGTTTGTCTGCCTGTGACAACAGTGATGCCATTTGCAACCTGTGCGAAAAGAAACTGAGTCGTGGGAAGTCCAACACCCACCTAGGTCCAACTGCTTTGCGAAGGCACATGATGTCACATCACAAACGCCTATGGGATCAACAAATGAGTACAAGCAGCACACAAAGTCAAAGCCGCCATCCTCCTCCTGGTTCAGCATCTTCAGCCACGTCAACCACTGCTGCCCTGCTTGTCCCCTCTCAACCATCCGCCACTCCGTGTCTCACCCTGAGCAGTCCCTGCTCATCTGCCCACAGTCAGGTGTCTGTCAAGGACATGTTTGAGCGTAAGAAGCCAATGTCACAAAGTCGCCCCCTTGCCCGGCAACTGACATGCTGGCTTGTCTGAACTCTTAGCCCGCCAGCTTTTACCATACAAGCTGGTGGAGTCTGAGGCGTTCAAAAAATTTGTAACTATTGGGACATCGCAGTGGAAGGTACCCGGCCGAAATTTCTTTGCACAAAAGGCAATCCCCAACCTGTACTCGATTGTGCAAAAGGAAGTAATGGCATCTCTGGCACACAGTGTTGGGGCAAGGGTCCATCTGACCACTGATACCTGGTCTGCAAAGCATGGTCAGGGCAGGTATATCACCTACACTGCGCATTGCGTAAACCTGGTAACGGCTGCCAAGCATGGAATCCGTGGCTCTGCAGAGGAGTTGGTGACACCGCCACGACTTGCAGGCAGGCCTGCTGCCACCTCCTCTACTCCTCCTACTCCATCCTCTTCCATAACCTCCTCGGCTGAGTCCTCTTCTGCTGCTGCTATGTCTTGTTTCACATCAACGGCACCCCCCCAGCTCCACAGGTACTATTCCACATCCCGTATATGGCAGTGTCACGCCATCTTGGGGTTGAATTCCCTGAAAGCAGAGAGTCACACCGGACCAGCACTCCTGTCTGCCCTGAACGCACAGGTGGATCAGTGGCTGACTCCGCACCAACTGGAGATTGGCAAAGTGGTTTGTGACAACGGAAGAAATTTGTTGGCGACATTGAATTTGGGCAAGTTGACACGTGCCGTGCATGGCACATGTGTGTAATCTGATTGTACACCGCTTTGTGCATAAGCACCCAGGCTTACAGGACGTCCTGAAGCAGGCCAGGAAGGTGTGTGCCCATTTCAGGCGTTCCTACACGGCCATGGCACACTTTACAGATATCCAGCGGCGAAACAACATGCCAGCTAGTCGCTTCATTTTAGACAGCCCGACACGTTGGAATTCAACACTCCTAATGTTCGACAGCCTGCTCCAACAAGAAAAGGCCGTTAACGAGTATTTGTATGACCGGAGTGCTAGGACAGTCTCTGCGGAGCTGGGGATTTTTTTGCCACGTTACTGGACGCTCATGCGCAATGCCTGTAGGCTTATGCGTCCTTTTGAGGAGGTGACAAACCTGGTCAGTCGCACCCAGGGCACCATCAGCGACATCATATCATTTGTTTTCTTCCTGGAGCGTGCCCTGCAAAGAGTGCTGGATCAGGCCATAGATGAGCGAGACGAGGAAGAGTTGTGGTCACCATCACCACCAGAAACAGCCTTATAAGCATCGCTTGCTGGACCTGCGGCAACGCTGGAAGAGGATTGTGAGGAAGAGGAGTCAGAGGAGGAATGTGGCTTTGAGGGGGAGGAGGAAGACCAATCACAACAGGCATCCCAGGGTGCTCGTTGTCACCTATCTGGTACCCGTGGTGTTGTACGTGGCTGGGGGGAAGAACATATCTTCAGCGAGATCACTGAGGACGAGGAACGGGACATGGGTAGCTCTGCATCCAACCTTGTGCAAATGGGGTCTTTCATGCTGTCGTGCCTGTTGAGGGACCCTCGTATAAAAAGGATGAAGGAGAACAACCTGTACTGGGTGTCCACGCTACTAGACCCCCGGTATAAGCAGAAAGTGCCTGAAATGTTACCGAATTACCACAAGTCGGAAAGGATGCAGCACTTCCAAAATAAATTAAAAAGTATGCTTTACACAGCGTTTAAGGGTGATGTCACAGCACAACGGCAATCTAACAGCGGAAGAGGTGAACCTAATCCTCCTCCTCCCACGACCACGCCGACAAGGAGAGGACGCTTTACAGACGTGTTGTTGATGGAGGACATGCAGAGCTTTTTAAGTCCTATGATTCGCCACAGCCCTTCGGGGTCCACCCTCAGAGAACGACTCGACCGTCAGGTAACAGACTACCTCGCCATAACTACAGATATCGACACTATGAGGAGCGATGAACCCCTTGACTACTGGGTGTGCACGCTTGCCCTGTGGCCTGAGCTATCCCAATTTGCCATAGAACTTCTGTCCTGCCCCGCTTCAAGTGTCCTGTCAGAAAGGACCTTCAGTGCAGCAGGAGGTTTTGTCACTGACAAGAGAAGTCGCCCTAGGTCAAAAAAGTCTAGATTACCTCACCTTTATTAAGATGAATGAGGGATGGATCCCGGAGGGACTGACAGTGGGCGATACATTTGATTAAAAAAGGCCTGATAGATGAGCTGCCTTGAGCTAATAATGGTCCACAAACTAACATCAATTTTTCTGGTCGCTGCAACAATACCTAATTTTTGCATTTAAATTCTTTTATTGTCAGAAGGCGTACAGCATGTAATGAAAAATAAAGCATTTTTGAACAGTCTTGCATAACAGTTGTGCAAAAATACATATTTACAATAAAGACATTTTGTGAAAGTTAGCTGGTTATTCCTTCTTATTTTTACTTTTTAGGTTAATAATTTTTCTTATTTTTGTACTATGATTGCAATTTAAGAGATACCTAAAACATGGTAAAACAGACAATAGTAAAGAGTATATCTGCAGGGAACACCAAAGTCCTATTAGCTATCATCCCTCCAGCAGTATTAGCTTAATATTTACAATATCTAACCTGGGCAATCACCCTTTGGTTACCCTAGGACAGGCTTCAGTAAGCGACCTCTCATTTCCTGAGATGATTTTGCCGCCGGTTGCTTCTGAAGGGTCTCCAGGGCTCCCCCACTCCGGTCCTTCCCCCAGTGTAACTTCAACCAGTAACAAATGTTTTATATTTGTAAAGCGACCCAATGATCCCCCTTCATCTGGCCCTTTACTAACCAGTCTCCCAGTCTATCTAGTTTCCTTGACCTCCACCAGTGTTGTAATGTTGTGCTCATGTGTTTCGGGGGCCTGAGGGTGGTCAAGAATTGGGGTCATTTGGGTGGATCCAGGGAACAAACCCGCGTGTTTCTTGGCCCATTTCCAGTATGATAGTGAGTGTCTGATTAGGGGGTTTGGCGAGTTTTTAAGGCTCTGAGGCAATTCTGATAGCCAAGCCACCTTGTCCCAGGTTAAGGGCCTTAAAGTGTGGTTCTCTAAATACACCCATGCTGGTTGATGACATATAGAATGTGCTATTGGGAGGAAAGATAGGTGACGGAACAGGTATTAAACTGATAGGAATAAATAGTACAACTTAATACACCACTCCTATCTGGTGGCACCTTAGATTGCACGCGCAGTGCCCCGAATTTGAAGTGGGAGGACCGACCAAGCATCTTTTTCCATCTCCCTGTTCCAAAAATCCATGCCATATACGTGTCCCCTAATAGTGGACGTAACAGGGATTAAACCGATAGGAATAGTGATTTGGATCAGACGAGATCAGTCTGAATTAGATATCTGCTCCTGGTCCCAATTAGTGTTGGATGTGCACATTCCAGAGAAATAAGACACAGACACAGTGTTTCTGTATAATAGTTCTCAAAGCGCTCTGTATTAAAATGGCAGTGTACAAGTGTATATATAAAAACGTTATCTGATCAAACGTCACATGATTCCTTTGTCTAGGAATTAATAGCTTTATTGATTGGTTCAAAATTGCTGCAGTGTGTTGTCATCATAGTGGTCAGTTGAGGGAACATCCGTTCATTTGTCCTTATTTGGTCACGGATGTTTGCATCATCAGGCCACTCCCAGTTATAGTTCTTTATCCATGCTGTTATGTAGTCCATCCTCCATCTTAGGTAACCTCCATTGTTAGTAATCTTCTTCTCATTTATACATATATAAGTGAGTAAGGAATGGCAGACAAACATAATAACATGAAAAGACATTTTCCTAATTATCATCCATAACAGTCACCCCTAAAATGTACTGTTTTATGTTATTAGTGAGTGTGCAACCTAAGAAAAGCAGCTGTGCTTATGTTAATGTGTGATGAGGGGTAAACTCCCCCCTAAACACTAGGTGTATATCTGTCCCTGAGGATGAGGTGCATGACTGCTAGAAAGCCCTAAACATCTGTGCTGTGAACGCCCGTTCTTCTTTGTACATTTGAGTAGCCATGGCTTACCCATGGCCCCTCCTGCCACTGTCACAGACAGGTCAGACGCCTTTCCCTAGCCCCTTGTATCAGGAACATGTGGGACAAGGGGTTTATGTGGAAACCTCACTCCTAGATACAGTAGACCATAACATCTTATGTGACTCTTCACAGTTGTCATCATCACAAAGTTCTCGGTGCACAAAGGTTGATGTGACTCCAGTAACTGACTTCTTAAAATATGTTCGGACACAGGGGATAATACAGCAGGTAACAAATGCAAGAATTATCAGTATTGAAAGAAAGACAATTCCAACCTGTAACAATACCCTCTGCCAGTTGTTCATCCACCCAAACCATTTATCCCAATAGTCTGTGGTTCCAGAACTCTCCTTCAATTCTTGTGCCAAGTTGTTTAGTTCTTTAATGGCTAAAGTAATTTTACCATTTGGACCCATATTATCAGGTATGTAGGTGCAGCAGTTGCCAGTGTCGGGGAGCATTTTACACCCCCCCCCCCCCCCCCCTTTCTAGCATGTCTAGTGCCATTCTATTCTGGAAGGCCATGTGTGATGTGGCCTTCAATTGTTCTGCAACTCCTTGCAGAGCGTCTCTTGTATAATCCACAAACCTTTGTTGGTTATAATATATATAATTGATTCAAGCAACATCTTTATTTACACCAATCATTGGTATCAGTGATTCAAATCCTGCTGCTATCTGGTTTCGGGCCTTGAACTCATCAGGCACCCCCCCTTGGGACTCCAATAGAGTCTATGTACACATGGGAATCAAAACTTTCTCTAGGTTCAGATGATGATGTATGTCTCTTCTTTCTGGACTGTGTCTGAGGAACACTATCTAGATCACCATAATAGGTTGGAACAATGTGTAACGGCATTATGGCTTTAGCCAAGGTACATTCCCCACACCATACTCCTGCCAGTCTTACCCTGAGTTTCATATCTCCACACAACCAACATATGTCCCTCAAAGATCGGGTCTGATTGACTAGCAGTGTGGATGACCCATCTCTATATGTGTGACAAAACCCACTTGGGAACTTCTGCAAGTTGAACCCCTGAGAAACGTTTCTCCTGTAACACGTATAATTTCCAGGGTACACAGTTATACCTCTCCCTGGGTGGGGATTACTAGTCATCACAGGGTACGTTTTCCTCCATTGTTCACTTCTTCTGGACCTGCCGTCTTTTGCAATTCTTTGAGCAATTTTAAATCTGTTGGCAGAGTCTGCATTGTATAGATGTTTATTTCTCCATCCACCTCTCTCCTTTCCATTTCCTGTGTTGTCATTGCTGCTTGCTTAGCCGTCTGGTCTGCTAGATGGTTTCCTCGTGCTTCGTCTGAATTTAGCTTCCCATGTGCCTTTACTTTCAGTATGGCTACTTCCTTTGGGAGTGCTAAAGCATCTAGTAGTTCACGGATGGCTTTGTCATGCTTCACTGGAGTACCTGCGGCTGTCATGAATCCTCCAGCTCTCCAGATTACTCCAAAGTCTTGAGTCACTCCCAGAGCATATCTTGAGTCTGTATAGATGTTGGCTCGGACTCCTGTCGCAACCTCACAGGCTTTGGTCAATGCAATCAACTTCTTGTGCTGACATGGAGGGAGGTAGTGAGAAGGCTCGCATCACATCTTTTTCCGTAGTCACAGCGTATCCTGTGTGATATTTTCCATTCTCATCAGCATACCTTGATCCATCTACATACAGAGTGATGTCTGGGTCTGTCAGGGCAAGGTCTTTTACATTCGCAAGGTGTGAGGTCTCCATTTCCATTTGCTGAAGCCAGTCATGGGGTGGATTTGTGAGTCCTGGGACTGCATATGGGTCTCTGGCTTGTATATCACCTGCTGCATTGTTGTACAATGTCTTTAGTTTTAAGGTGACCTGCTTCAATTTAGTGAGACTTGCTTCATATTGGAAATCTCGGCCTGGAAATTGTTTATTCCACAGTGTGCAATATAGAGGGTCTTGTGTCTCATCTGCGAGCGTCTGGCTGTTTCCACCACCTTCCAGTAGACGTCTTTGTACATATAGATTATTGGATTCAAAATCAGGCTGTACAATCAGGCTGTACCAAAAGTATCCATCTTCCTCATCTCCCCCCTCTGGAAATGGTAAGAGAGTGGCTGCATTGAGAACATAACATCTCTGTAAGGTAACATTGTCTGGTAGAAGGAGGGAACATTGCAGACGGAGGTGTCTGGCTGTATGATGGCCGCAATATCATGTGGTGCCAGAACTGTCAGAGGATAGCCAAGGACTATATACATCATATATGTAGAAGGATTAATTCGGGGGTTAAGGGCTGCCTGTTTTCTCTTTCTGTATCTACTATTTGCAAACTATTCAAAAACAAACTCCATTTTGGATCAAATTCACATGTAAAATCTCTCTTCCAAATCACTTACTATAACATTCTAGGAATTATTCGCTTCAGTCACATACTTAACTTACAATACTTCCTAACCAACACTCCACTTCTTCCTTCATAGTTACTATAAGTGGAACAGTGCCTAGGTGAGGTCTGGCACTTACACAAACATAACAATTAGTCTTATTATGTGACTCTACGTTATATTTCATACATTCCAGCCATAAGTTGAGGTCTGTGAACCCAGTCTCATTTGCTAGGGTTTCTTCGTACGTAGGTTCACTGATATCAGTCGTTTGGGGTAATGTCTGAGTGTGTTGTACTTGCATTAGTCCTTCTGATATGAGTGGTGCATTTAGATCTCTGAGCATAAATTTACCAAACCGTCCTTTTGCTTCTACTCTAACCCAGCCACCCATTAGGTATGTACCTGCGTCTGGGGGTCTGAGGGTAAGTCGCATGTTAGCTCCAGTCTTGCCATTTGGCGAGCATTTGCCTGGCTTTATTAGAGTCATACGTTCAAGTAAAGGGCTTCCACTCAAATCTGTTCTATCTAAGGCACTCTGTGGTCTGTAGCCCCAAGCTGTCCCAGTGTTCCATCCTACAGCTTCCCAATGACTACAATCTTTTCCCCAAGTCTGGTCTGTAACATATATGTATATACATGTGCTGTGAGTGTCTTTGTACAAGTTACATTGTTGAGTCACGCTTAGCTGTTGGCAACATACAACATGACAATAATCAAAGGAGAATGTGATCATATGTGTTTTAAATGGATTGTATCAAAATGTAATACCATCTTTCTTCTCACTAATGAATGCAGAAGGTTCTACTTTAGTTAAGAACAGACAGAAAAGGATATGTGTTATGATCATCATGATGTTGGCTGCTATGGGTCTGGTGCTGCTTGCAATGAGATGCATGGATCCAAGTAGGCCGTCCTTCAAGTTTAACTGAAGAACTTGAAAGGGACCATCATATCTGGATTCCAGAGGATTCTTTTTCACAAATCTCTTGACCAGGACCCAATCTCCAGGAAGTAGTTGATGAGTACCAGTGTCTACTTCTGGATCTGGAATAGGAGAAAACACTTGTGCATGTCTTTTAGTCAGTGCTTGAGATAAAGCAATCACATAATCAACAAATACATCAGATTTAAATTTCAATTGCTGAGGATAATAAGGATCTCCTGAGGGGACAGAGAAAACTTCCCTCCAGGAGTGTACCCCACGCTTAACAGTGCTATTCCTGGACATGAGATAAAAGCCCTTTTTTTTTTTTTTTTTTTTTTATATAAAGTCTCTAATGGCAACACCTTTTACTCAGGACAAGATGTTTATAAATCTTTCCTGATGGATTCTCTCAATCCCTCCACAAAGGCTGCTCCCAGCATCTGAGACTTGTGTCTGAAATGATATATTACCACTGACTGTTTTATCCTGTGTAATATCTGACAAATTAATAGCCTGATTTGCTATTTCATCCGGAGCGCATGCTATTAATAACTCACAGAATTCGGTATCAGCGTTGCAGACAGGCATGTAGGAGTTAATTTACATGAGCAGAGACAAGCAGGGGGAGTCGCTCACAGAGAATTTAAAAATAACATCCTAAAGTAACGTTGCGTTTACTTTTTCTTTTGTATACTTCTTGTTCCATAGTAAAGCTTAATAAAACATTGAATGTCTCCTATACCTTCCTTTTAATAAAGATTAATATTCCCAAGGAGTAGTGGATACAGGGCACTGACTCCAGCAGAGGTAGCATAGTAAATGCTTCGTCATAGTTTTAAAAGGGGTTGGTCCTAAAGTTATAGTCAACTCCCATTTTCCTAAGTTGGGAGCCATGATGGGGCGGTGGCTGTGTGTTAAGAGTTTCATGGTTTCTTTGTTCCACAAACCACCAAAATGTAGCAAACACCATTCTTCTCTCAATAATACAGAGAGACATATTTTCACATAAAACCCTAACACACACACACAGAGTAGGTGGAATGAGAAAGGGGAGTGGTTTGCTTTGCTATAAAAGGGGTGGCCAATCCCTCTCATGAAATGCAAACCGGTCACCTCCCTCTTCAAAGAGTACAGTATCGAACACACAGAAACTTCAGACAAAATATTTCAAAAGAATACATGCATATACATACATATACATACGTATGTACTCACAAACACACCTGTCTTACACTTACAAACAAGATAAACTATAAATCCTCCACTGATTTCAGTGGTGGACACAAATTCTCTAACCTGCATTTCTCAATTGTATTGCAAAGAAAAGAAAGTACAGCAAACACTCACACATTTACTTGCAGCAAAACACAAGACAATCCATCTACTTTATAAACGAAAGCAATCAGAATATTATATAAATGTATGTAAGGAAAAGTTCCTTAATATTTCTGTGTTCTTACCTTAAACAGCATAGCAATACAGCAAAATATGCTAACCCCTTCAAATACGACCTAAACATTGGCGTAGAATTCTAAGATACGTCCTTGGAAGAGTTAAACAAGATGGGAGGGGTGGATGAGGAATTTCTCTCTCTGTGATTTCTCTGCAGCTGTGTGACCAAGGTCAAAAACACAGAGAGAGAGAGATCAGCTTTCAGCTTTTAGGGAGAGAAGTTCTAAGCTACATTTCTTACCAAAACATGCATCACAACCAGCAATGACATAGCATATAACAGTATAATCCTCAAACCTTTTTTGCAGAAAACTTTAGATTCAAAGACATGTGATTCAGGATTATGCGCATTATATGCTTATCAATCGATAATTATGCGTCACACACACACACACGTTTCTAATCACCCGCAGTGAATGACAGACGTCTCTTGAGGTTATCAAGCTACTTTTACGGCCCAAACATCGTGACCCCCAAAGTGATATTCGTCTATCCAGCATGCATAGACCCTTCCCAGGAAAAAATTTATATAAAACAATCTCAATTCCCAGGGAACATATATGCAAGCCCGTATGTGTGACCTCTGGTTTATGTACGTCTCTGGGTACATGTCATCCGTCTCCAGAAAGTCACAAATACACGTGTGTGTCCTGAATCATAATATCTAAGAAATCACAATCGTTCAACTCACAATACCAACAAACACACACACACACAGGCAACAGATATCTATTATCACAGTTTTTTTTAAAACGGACCTTGAGCAAGCTATGCCACCTGTGCTTTGAATGCCTGTCAATAGCCGAGTGGTAGGCAAAGATAGTGGCTTGCACAGTACTAATTATCGACCATACCAGACATATTTCATGAAGGTTCCTTCTGCTGTTGAAAGTCACCACTTCGCTCCTTCTCGGCTATTGTCAGGTCATAAACTCAAGGCCCCACAATGGGCGCCAATTGATTTGGATCAGACGAGATCAGTCTGAATGAGATATCTGCTCCTGGTCCCAATTAGTGTTGGATGTGCACATTCCAGAGAAATAAGACACAGACACGGTGTTTCTGTATAATAATTCTCAAAGCGCTCTGTATTAAAATGGCAGTGTACAAGTGTATATATAAAAATGTTATCTGATCAAACGTCACATGATTCCTTTGTCTAGAAATTAATAGCTTTATTGATTGGTTCAAAATTGCTGCAGTGTGTTGTCATCCTAGTGGTCAGTTGAGGGAACATCCGTTCATTTGTCCTTATTTGGTCACGGATGTTTGCATCATCAGGCCACTCCCAGTTATAGTTCTTTATCCATGCTGTTATGTAGTCCATCCTCCATCTTAGGTAACCTCCATTGTTAGTAATCTTCTTCTCATTTATACATATATAAGTGAGTAAGGAATGGCAGACAAACATAATAACATGAAAAGACATTTTCCTAATTATCATCCATAACAATAGTACACACCTTATAATAACGCAGACAGAGGCAATGCAGAGAGAGGAGTCTGAAGAAGAGGAGTCAGAGGAGGAAGGTGGCTTTGAGGAGGTGGAAGACCAAACACAGCAGGCGTCCCAGGGGGCTTGTTGTCACCTTTCGGGGACCCTTGGTGGCTGGGTGGAGGAAGAGACCTTCAATGACATCAGTGAGGACAAAGAACGGGACATGGCTAGCTTGGTATCCAACGATGTGCAAATGGGGAGTTTGCGGTTGTGCAAAGGGACCGTTTGCGGTTGTTTGCTGTGCATTAAACGGGGAGATTGGTTTGTTACTGTGAAGCGGGTGTAACCCTTACACTACCTGATTGATACAACATCATACCTAATGTTTTAAAGCATGTTATTCCAAACAATTTAGGAGTCTGCATCAAATATGTCATTTTCCGTGGGAGTTTTGCCATGGATCCCCCTCCGGCATGCCACAGTCCAGGTGTTAGTCCCCTTGAAACAACTTTCCCATCACTATTGTGGCCAGAAAGAGTCCCTGTGGGTTTTGAAATTCGCCTGCCCATTGAAGTCTATGGCGGTTCGCCGATGTTCGTCAGTTCGCGAACATTTGATGGAATTTGCGTCCGCGGTTCGCAAACAGAATATTTGATGTTCGCGACATCACTAATCTACCGTATATACTCGAGTATAAGCCGAGTTTTTCAGCCCTTTTTTTAAGGCAAAAAAGGGACTCCTCCCCCTCCCGTGTCTCTCTAACCCCCCCGTGTGTCTCTAACCCCACCGTGTGTCTCTAACCCCACCGTGTGTCTCTAGCCCCCCGTGTGTCTCTAACACCCCCCCTGTGTCTCTCTACCCCCCCCCGTGTCTCTTTCCCTCCCCCCTCCTCAACCTAAACCCCCCTCAACCCACCTCCTCCGCCTAAACCCCACTAAATACCTCCCCCATCTCCCCTCACTTACCTGCTTGTGCTCCGGCCTCCGTTCCTTGACCCGGCGCCGTCGCGCATGTGACTTTACATGCGTGCCGCGTCATTGGCATGTACCGGGTGCCGGCACCCGGTATATGCTAATGACGCAGCGCGCATGTGACGTCACATGCACGCTGGGTCAAGGAGCGGAGGCCGGGGCACAAGCAGGTGAGGGGAGAGGGGGGAGGTATTTGGAGGGTTTAGGTGCAGGTGAGGGGTTGGGGTTGAGGGGGATTGAGGGGGGAGGTTGAGGGGGGTTGAGGTTGAGGAGGTGGGTTGGGGTTGAGGGGGGTTGAGGTTGAGGAGGGGGGTTGAGGTTAAGGAGGGAGGTTGAGGATGGGGGGTTGAGGATGAGGATGGGGGGGTTGAGGATGAGGAGGAGGGGTTGAGGAGGGGGGTTGAGGAGAGAGGATGAGAATGGGCGGGTTGAGGATGGGGGGGTTGAGGAGGGGGGTTGAGGAGAGAGGATGAGGATGGGGGGTTGAGGAGGGAGGGTTGGGGTTGAGGGGGGGTTGAGGTTGAGGAGGGTTGAGGTTGAGGAGGGGGGGGTTGAGAAGGGAGGATGAGGATGGGGGCTTGAGGAGGGGGTCAAGGATGGGGCGTTCTCTTTTTAGAGAACCACTATTTTCACTAATAACAATAACAACAAAATGTCAACCATCAAAAAACAACAAAATAATATTCTCTAATTTTATGGAAGTAGCCTTTTACCATGATTAGCCCCACAAAACATTTAAAATTACAGTTTAAATGTTACTTCATTATGTTACTTATAATGTTACTATTTTTGGAAAAAAGTGTGCAAAGTTGTTTCATCACACATTTCAAAGTTCATGTTAAAAGGAGGAGGAGCTTTTGTTGTACAATTGAAATGTATAATTTAATGGAGAATATTAATCCAGGGAGTAATCCGATCACCAGTTAATGGGGTCGGGAAGGAATTCATTTTTTTCCCCTTTGATATATTGGCTACATTTCAATGGGGTTTTTTACTGTTTGCCTTCCTCTGGATTAAAAACATACTTAGTTTACCAGTTAATCTACAAGTTGCATGTTACAAAACATTATGTCATGTTTACAATACTTTTTTTTTTAATAGTTTTTATTGCAAAAAAAATAAAAAATATATAAAACATTCATGTGGCATCAAGTTAGTCAGTATACAAAAGATACAGTAGTATGAAAAGAAACCATTTTCAACTAGCTAGGTGTCCTACACATATTTATACATATTAATTCATATGTCGTCAAGTTGGTCAATATGCAATAGATACAGCAGTAAAAAAGGCAAACATTTTCAGCTTAACTTGATGTTATAGACTTATTGATAGACAATACAGACAGTTACACTTACATCCATACTCATTCATACCTGCAGGCAATTAACAATAGATCTTTTTATATGATATCAAAAACAGATCTCTAACTAACCAATACAGTAATTTAAGTTCTGGCATCCCAAATCAACCATTTTTTACTGTTGTTATTTAAACCTCCAGTACCAGAGAGGTTTCTCTCGAGCTCCCGGCAGCGGCCCATTTTAACTAAGATTTCATTCCAATTTGGAGAGATGGCTTGTCTCCATTTAGAGACAATCGCAATTTTAATTATTGTAAATAGTTGAATCATATAGACTATTTTTTCAGTTTTATAATTCTTCGAAAATATATGTAATAGACCGGTGCTGGCCGCTAGAGGGACAACCTCCTTAAGGTTATTCGAAATATAGTCAAAACATTTTTCCCAGAGTGGTAGAAAGTCCACCAAATATGAAGATAACAACCTTGTAGTCCACAGCCTCTACAACATAATTTGTCCTTGGTTCTATGAGAGAAGTTATATAGCTTGATTGGCACTATATGCCATCTGTTTATTATTTTAAAGTAATTCTCTCTTTCGGCCGCGTCTTTAATCACCTTATTGGTGCTTGTTAAAGCTTGATCCCATACTTTTTGGTCTAAGTTCATTTTCAGTTCATTTGACCATAAGTACATATTTTTTAGTTATATCTGACTCTGAGTATGAAGAACATTTAACATTTTAGAGGTCATATGGGAAAATTCACCTTTAAGGAGAAATACTTCAAATTGGTACTTAATTGAGAAACATTACTTGCTGATTTAAAAAATTGCTTTAATTGGACATAAGTCAGCCAGTTAAATGGTTTAATCCCATATTTTTTTCTAATTGCTGGATAGAGGCAATTTCACCTGAAATAACTAAATCATTCAGATACTGAAGGCTATGGTTTGTCCAATGGTTTTTCCATACTATGTTTTGAGATTTAGTCACTGTTACAATTGGAGTAGCCATACTTCTAGATGGAAGCAAATTATATTTATTGTTTTTTTTTTCCAGTATGAAAATAATTTCCTTACAAGTGCCTCTTTCTTGATGGATTTAGTCTCAAAACTATTTATGAAAAACAAGGCTTTTAAAACCTTATTTAACACCTTGTTACTTTCTATTGGAAACCAAGCCAGGTTATCACCAGCCTCTAGCCATTTAAGAGCTTGAGCAAGTAAAAAGGCTTTTTGGTAGCGAGATAAAAGTAGGTGCACAATTCCCCCTTTTGAAAATTTCCTGGACATTTCAACCCTTTTTAGTCTAAAATGTTTTTTGGAATGAATAAAGGTATCAATCCTATTTTGTAGCCTGCTATATATTGTTTAGGAAGTTTCAGTGCAATACATCTCATTAAATAACTGATAATTGGCAAAATCACCATTTTAACACTGGCAATTTTTCCTGAAATGTAAATTTTTGTTGTTTCCCAACTTGTTAATAAACTTTTTATTTTCGCCTGAGTTGACTCACAATTCACTTTAATCAGAACCTGTCTCATATATCCCCACCATATTCTATCAAATGCTTTCTCAGCATCTAAAGATAAGAACAGGGTGTGGGTCTTACCAGCCCCTGCCACACAAATCAAATCCATAAGCTTCTTAATATTATCTGGTCCATGTCTGCCAGTCATGAATCCTGTCTGCTCTATTGAAATCAATTTATTTAGTTTTTTTTTGATAATCTAATCGCCAGTATCCTTGCATACAGTTTAGAAACCAGTATTCATCAAGGAGATTGGCCTATAGTTGCCACAGTGACTGGATTCTTGATTTTTTTTTTTCGGAATCATTATTTTATGAGCTTTCATCATCTCCTTTGGAATTTTACCTGAATCCTTAAACTCATTAAACAGAACTTTTAATTGTTTTGCAAGTACTGGACCAAAAAGCCTAAAGAAAAGGTTTGTATATCCGTCCGGGCCAGGGGAAGAGTATGCTTTTAGTTTACCCATAGCCGCCAATACTTTTTCAGTGATTGGTAAATTTAAGTTTTCAGATTCTGTAATCTTGGGAAGTTAAGATTTACTTTTGATTTTTTTGAATTTTGAGGACACTTGGTTCCTTGAATAAGGTATAATTTTTCAAGGTATAAAAACCTTCAAAATATTTAGCAAAAATCCTGGCTATATCTTTAGGTTTATAAAAACGTTTGCCCTCATCCATTAAATAATCTATTCTAGAATTCCGCATTTTGTTTTTTAATTTTTGCACTAGCACTTTACTACTTTTATTGTCATAATAATAACATTTTTGCTGAAATTTCCAAATTGCCTTATCAGAAATATGTTGATTGATTAATTAAATTAACTTGTTTTTGCAACTTTTTTATTTCTAAGTAAGTATTATCTTTAGGATTATCTTTATGCTCTTTTTTTTTTTATTAGATAGTTTAGTTTAATCAAAAGGCCCCTAAAGTAGGCCTTAAATGACATCCACAAAGAAACTCTTTTGCTCCACAGTTTCGGAATTTATATAAAAACATTTTTTATTTCATCTCTCCGTATCGATACTGTGTTTGTCACTCAACAGTGCATCGTCCAATTTCCAGATTGGTCTTTCCTTTATTTATTGATCTTATATTGGTCTTATATTGGTTTTATATTTATACTAACTGGAGCGTGATCTGATATGGTTATCTGGCCTATATTGGCATCTGTAACCTTAGCCAAACTTCCTTCATTAATTAAAAAAAAAAAATCTATTCTTGAGTAGGTTTTATATATAATAGAATAATATGAGTAGTCCTTTCCTTTGCGTGTAGTATTCTCCAAATATTGTACATCTGATTATCTTTTATTAATTTTGAAAGTTTATTAGCATCTCTAAGCACTACATCTAGATTTTTGATTATTTTATTAGAACATGTGATTGATAGTAGCATTAAAGTCTCCTGCCATTATTTCAATTCCATGTCCTAATTTTTTAAGTTTCTTTATTGTCTTTTTTATAAAGAAAAGTTGATTATTGTTAGGGGCATAAATGTTGATCAAGGAGACCTTTTGATCGTTAATTTTGCCTATCCACAGTATA
The DNA here is from genome assembly GCA_027410445.1 of Discoglossus pictus. Lineage (NCBI taxonomy): Eukaryota > Metazoa > Chordata > Amphibia > Anura > Alytidae > Discoglossus > Discoglossus pictus. Next base: position 50,111,574 of record CM050176.1, read on the forward strand.
AACCTACCCCAAGGATCGCAATCGCATAAAGTTTCCTTGATTTTTAAACTACAATTAAAAAAATATAGATACGCCTCTTGATTTATTGTTAAAGGTCGAATGATATTTATATTCATAAATGTTTGGGCCAAATATAGAAATTTTATTTTCTGACCAGTGCGTTTCTTGTAAAAGGATAATTTTTGCTTTCTCTTGTTTGATCAGTCTTAAAATTGAAAGTCTCTTGTTAGGGGAGTTCAAACCCCTCACATTTAAGCTCAATATCTTAATTTCCATATTAGTAGTTGAGAAAAGCAATTATATTTAAGAAAAAAAAAAAACATATTCCCCTGGTAACTTCATTAGATGATTCAAATTACACTTTAATCTATTTCCTGAGTTGATTAGAGATCCCAAACCATTTCAGTCCCTCTTATCTATACATACCCTTTCACTCTTACATTCATAGACAATATTATGTAGCAACACATAATACGGCTATACACCATGTTATGAAGGAATTTTGGCCCATTCTATTACAGGATGATCTTTTGAGAAAGATTTTACCTGCAAATCTCAGTCACATTTAGAAAAAATTGTCATTTAAAGCAGAGATTAGCTCCTAGTGAGCTGAGGCCAGTTAAAAAGGATGAAAGCACGTGGATTAGGGGGACAAAAGGATCATTTGGCTGTATTACCTAGAAATGTGGCACGTGTCCATTCCTAAAATCTAAAGAGAGACATATGGTAGTATCCACTAATAGTGATGTCGCGAACATAAAATTTTCGGTTCGCGAACCGCGAACCCGGCGAACCGCCATAAACTTCCATGGGCAGGCGGATTTTAAAACCCACAGGGACTCTTTCTGGCCACAATAGTGATGGAAAAGTTGTTTTAAGGGGACTCACACCTAGACTGTGGCATGCCGGAGGGGGATCCATGTCAAAACTCCCACGGAAAATTACATAGCTGAGTCTGGTTTTAATCCATAAAGGGCATAAATAACCTAACATCCACCTCCATCATCATCCTCTCCTGTATCTCTTTACCCCCTCCCTCATCATCCTCCCCTGTGTCTCTTTTCCCCCTCCCTCATCATCATCCCCTGTGTCTCTTCCCCCCTCCATCATCATCCTCCCCTGAGTTTCTTTCCCCCCTCCCTCATCATCCTCCCCTGTGTCTCTTTTCCCCCTCCCTCATCATCTTCCCCTGTGTCTCTTCCCCCCCTCCCTCATCATCCTCCCCTGTGTCTCTATCCCCCCTTCCTCATCACCCTCCCCTGTATCTCTTTACCACTTCCCTCATCATCCTCCCCTGTGTCTGTTTCCCCCCTCCCTCATCATCCTCCCCTGTGTCGCTTCCCCCCTCCCTCATCATCCTCCCCCTCCCTTGATGATAAGGGGTGGAAGAGACACAGGGATAATTGTGAGGGGTGTTAGGGTAAGGGGTGTTAGGGATAAGGGTGATGGGGTTAGGTGTTAGGGTGAGGGGTGTTAGGGCTAAGTGTGAGGGGTGTTAGGGTGAGGGGTGTTAGGGATAAGTGTAAGGGGTGTTAGGGTGAGGCATGTTAGGAATAAGTGTGAGGGGTGTTAGGTCTTAGGGATAAGTGTGAGAATGTTAGGGTTAGGTGTTAGGGTTGATGGGTGTTATGGATAAGTGTGAGGGGTGTTAGGGTTAGGGTAAGGGGTGTTAGGGATAAGTGTGATGGGTGTTAGGGTTAGGTGTTAGGTTGATGGGTGTTATGGATAAGTGTGAGGGTGTTAGGGTTAGGGTAAGGGGTGTTAGGGATAAGTGTGATGGGTGTTAGGGTTAGGGTGAGGGGTGTTAGGGATAAGTGTGATGGGTGTTAGGGTAAGGGATGTTAGGGTTAGATGTTAGGGTGAGGGGTGTTAGGGATAAGTGTGAGGGGTGTTAAGGTTAGGGTGAGGGGTGTTAGGGATAAGTGTGAGGGGTGTTAAGGTTAGGGTAAGGGGTGTTAGGGATAAGTGTGAGGGGTGTTAAGGTTAGGGTAAGGGGTGTTAGGGATAAGTGTGAGGGGTGTTATGGTTAGGGTGAGGGGTGTTATGGATAAGTGTGAGGGGTGTTAGGGATAAGTGTGAGGGGTGTTAGGGATAAGTGTGAGGAGTGTTAGGGTTAGGGTGAGGGGTGTTAGGGATAAGTGTGAGGGGTGTTAGGGTTAGGGTAAAGGGTGTTAGGGATAAGTGTGAGGGGTGTTAGGGTTAGGTGTTAGGGTGAGGGGTGTTAGGGATAAGTGTGAGGGGTGTTAGGGTTAGGGTGAGGGATGTTAGGGATAAGTGTGAGGGGTGTTAGGGTAAAGGGTGTTAGGGATAAGTGTGAGGGGTGTTAGGGTTAGGGTAAGGGGTGTTAGGGATAAGTGTGAGGGGTGTTAGGGATAAGTGTGAGGGATGTTAGGGATAAGTGTGAGGGGTGTTAGGGTTAGAGTGAGGGGTGTTAGGGTTAGAGTGAGGGGTGTTAGGGTTAGGGTAAGGGGTGTTAGGGTTAGGGGTGTTAGGGATAAGTGTGAGAGGTGTTAGGGTTAGGGTAAGGGGTGTTAGGGATAATTGTGAGGGGTGTTAGGGTTAGGGTGAGGGGTGTTAGGGATAAGTGTGAGGGGTGTTAGGGATAAGTGTGAGGGTGAGGGGTGTTAGGGATAAGTGTGTCTCTTCCCCCCTCCATCATCATCCTCCCCTGTGTTTATTTCCCCCCTCCCTCATCATCCTCCTCTGTGTCTCTTTTCCCCCTCCCTCATCATCTTCCCCTGTGTCTCTTCCCCCCCCTTCCTCATCACCCTCCCCTGTATCTCTTTACCCCCTCCCTCATCATCCTCCCCTGTGTCTGTTTCCCCCCTCCCTCATCATCCTTCCCTGTGTCTCTTCCCCCCTCCCTCATCATCCTCCCCGCTCCCTTGATGATAAGGGGGGGAAGAGACACAGGGATAAGTGTGAGGGGTGTTAGGGTAAGGGGTGTTAGGGATAAGTGTGAGGGGTGTTAGGGTAAGGGGTGTTAGGTATAAGGGTGATGGGGTTAGGTGTTAGGGTGAGGGGTGTTAGGGCTAAGTGTGAGGGGTGTTAGGGTGAGGGGTGTTAGGGATAAGTGTAAGGGGTGTTAGTGTGAGGCATGTTAGGAATAAGTGTGAGGGGTGTTAGGTCTTAGGGATAAGTGTGAGAATGTTAGGGTTAGGTTGATGGGTGTTATGGATAAGTGTGAGGGGTGTTAGGGTTAGGGTAAGGGGTGTTAGGGATAAGTGTGATGGGTGTTAGGGTTAGGGTGAGGGGTGTTAGGGATACGTGTGATGGGTGTTAGGGTAAGGGATGTTAGGGTTAGGTGTTAGGGTAAGGGCTGTTAGGGATAAGTGTAAGGGGGTATTAGGGTTAGGTGTTAGGGTGAGGGGTGTTAGGGATAAGTGTGAGGGGTGTTAGGGTAAGGGGTGTTAGGGATAAGTGTGAGGGGTGTTAGGGTTAGGGTGAGGGGTGTTAGTGATAAGTGTGAGGGGTGTTAGGGTTAGGGTAAAGGGTGTTAGGGATAAGTGTGAGGGGTGTTAGGGTTAGGTGTTAGGGTGAGGGGTGTTAGGTATAAGTGTGGGGGGTGTTAGGGATAAGTGTGGGGGGTGTTAGGGATAAGTGTGAGGGGTGTTAGGGTTAGGTGTTAGGGTGAGGGATGTTAGGGTTAGGGATAAGTGTGAGGGGTGTTAGGGATAAGTGTGAGGGGTGTTAGGGATAAGTGTGAGGGGTGTTAGGGATAAGTGTGAGGGGTGTTAGGGTTAGGTGTTAGGGTGAGGGGTGTTAGGTATAAGTGTGGGGGGTGTTAGGGTGAGGGATGTTAGGGTTAGGTGTTAGGGATAAGTGTGAGGGGTGTTAGGGTTAGGGTGAGGGGTGTTAGGGATAAGTGTGAGGGGTGTTAGGGATAAGTGTGAGGGTGAGGGGTGTTAGGTATAAGTGTGGGGGGTGTTAGGGTGAGGGATGTTAGGGTTAGGTGTTAGGTATAAGTGTGAGGGGTGTTAGGGTTAGGGTAAGGGGTGTTAGGGATAAGTGTGAGGGGTGTTAGAGTAAGGGATGTTAGGGTTAGGTGTTAGGGTAAGGGCTGTTAGGGATAAGTGTAAGGGGGTATTAGGGTTAGGGTGAGGGGTGTTAGGGATAAGTGTGAGGGGTGTTAGGGTAAGGGATGTTAGGGTTAGGTGTTAGGGTAAGGGGTGTTAGGGATAAGTGTAAGGGGGTATTAGGGTTAGGTGTTAGGGTGAGGGGTGTTAGGGATAAGTGTGAGGGGTGTTAGGGTTAGGGTGAGGGGTGTTAGGGATAAGTGTGAGGGGTGTTAGGGTTAGGGTAAAGGGTGTTAGGGATAAGTGTGAGGGGTGTTAGGGTTAGGTGTTAGGGTGAGGGGTGTTAGGTATAAGTGTGGGGGGTGTTAGGCATAAGTGTGGGGGGTGTTAGGGTGAGGGATGTTAGGGTTAGGTGTTAGGGATAAGTGTGAGGGGTGTTAGGGTTAGGTGTTAGGGTGAGGGGTGTTAGGTGTTATGGTGAGGGATGTTAGGGTTAGGTGTTAGGGATAAGTGTGAGGGGTGTTAGGGTTAGGGTAAGGGGTGTTAGGGATAAGTGTGAGGGGTGTTAGAGTAAGGGATGTTAGGGTTAGGTGTTAGGGATAAGTGTGAGGGGTGTTAGGGTTAGGGTGAGGGGTGTTAGGGATAAGTGTGATGGGTGTTAGGGTTAGGGTGAGGGGTGTTAGGTGTTATGGTGAGGGATGTTAGGGTTAGGTGTTAGGGATAAGTGTGAGGGGTGTTAGGGTTAGGGTAAGGGGTGTTAGGGATAAGTGTGAGGGGTGTTAGAGTAAGGGATGTTAGGGTTAGGTGTTAGGGATAAGTGTGAGGGTAGTTAGGGTTAGGGTGAGGGGTGTTAGGGATAAGTGTGATGGGTGTTAGGGTAAAGGATGTTAGGGTTAGGTGTTAGGGTAAGGGGTGTTAGGGATAAGTGTGAGGGGGTATTAGGGTTAGGTGTCAGGGTGAGGGGTGTTAGGGATAAGTGTGGTGGGTGCTAGGGTAAGGGATGTTAGGGTTAGGTGTTAGGGTAAGGGGTGTTATGGATAAGTGTGAGGGGGTATTAGGGTTAGGGTAAAGGGTGTTAGGGATAAGTGTGAGGGGTGTTAGGGTTAGGTGTTAGGGTGAGGGGTGTTAGGTATAAGTGTGGGGGGTGTTAGGCATAAGTGTGGGGGGTGTTAGGGTGAGGGATGTTAGGGTTAGGTGTTAGGGATAAGTGTGAGGGGTGTTAGGGTTAGGTGTTAGGGTGAGGGGTGTTAGGTGTTATGGTGAGGGATGTTAGGGTTAGGTGTTAGGGATAAGTGTGAGGGGTGTTAGGGTTAGGGTAAGGGGTGTTAGGGATAAGTGTGAGGGGTGTTAGAGTAAGGGATGTTAGGGTTAGGTGTTAGGGATAAGTGTGAGGGTAGTTAGGGTTAGGGTGAGGGGTGTTAGGGATAAGTGTGATGGGTGTTAGGGTTAGGGTGAGGGGTGTTAGGTGTTATGGTGAGGGATGTTAGGGTTAGGTGTTAGGGATAAGTGTGAGGGGTGTTAGGGTTAGGGTAAGGGGTGTTAGGGATAAGTGTGAGGGGTGTTAGAGTAAGGGATGTTAGGGTTAGGTGTTAGGGATAAGTGTGAGGGTAGTTAGGGTTAGGGTGAGGGGTGTTAGGGATAAGTGTGATGGGTGTTAGGGTAAAGGATGTTAGGGTTAGGTGTTAGGGTAAGGGGTGTTAGGGATAAGTGTGAGGGGGTATTAGGGTTAGGTGTCAGGGTGAGGGGTGTTAGGGATAAGTGTGGTGGGTGCTAGGGTAAGGGATGTTAGGGTTAGGTGTTAGGGTAAGGGGTGTTATGGATAAGTGTGAGGGGGTATTAGGGTTAGGTGTTAGGGTGAGGGGTGTTTAGGATAAGTGTAAAAGGTGTTAGGGTGAGGCATGTTAGGAATAAGTGTGAGGGTGTTAGGGTTAGGTGTTAGGTTGATGGGTGTTATGGATAAGTGTGAGGGGTGTTAGGGTTGGGTGCTAAGGTGAGGGGAGGATGATGATAAGGGGGGGAAGAGACACAGGGGTGTCCTTGCAGCAGAGATCAAAAGAGTCCTTTAGGACTGTATTGCACACTGTGTACAGTAGCCTAGCTATGGTTTTCCCTATTGATGCAGTATCACCTACACTCAGCCTCCTCTCAGTAAGACTGCAAGTTTGTTATGATTCCAAAATGGCTGCTGTCCATGAAGTAGAAGGCTCTGGAAGGGAGTGTATGCTGCTGATTGGCTGGAATGTGTCTGCTGACTGTGAGGTGCAGGGTAAAAGTTTGCTCAATGATAAAGTATAGGGGGCGGATCGAACATCACATATGTTCACAGTTCGCCACGAACGCGAACATCCTATGTTCGCCGCGAATGCGAACACGCTATGTTCGCCGGGAACAGTCCGCCGGCTATTCGCGACATCTCTATCCACTAACAATAAAGATAAGTTTAGAATTAAACATCTTACTTTGTGTAAATCAGAGTATGTGGTTTACACTATTACTTGCAAATGTGGCCTACAGTATGTGGGCCGAACCAAGCATTCTTTAAAAAACAGATATAGAGAGCATCTGTATAATGTTGAGGGGGATCTTTACAAATGGGTTCTCCGCTCATATAATTATGAAGCATAACAAAAATGTCTCTGGTATAATGGTTTAGGAAGTGGAACAAGTAAAACCCAATACAAGAGGGGGGAATAGACTGTTACATTTGAGACAGAAAGAAACAAAATGGATACATCTTTTGGGCACCTTGGAACCGTTAGGTCTAAATAGGGATATCGACCTGGCGGCCTTGTTAGAAGGCTAATATAGCTAGTAGTCTAGTCATAGATGCCCTATAGTCCTGTTTTAGGTATCCATTATTGTCCTTATTTCTTTGAGTTCTATATGATGTCTCCCCTGCTGCATTTGTGAATGACAGTAGTTTTTATGTGTTTGCTTTTTAATAATCTTTGTCCATGAGATATATGTGTACTGTTTTTGTTTGGGGATATGGATTGTGCAATATGTTGGGCTATTGTCCTCTATTGATCTATATATTTACATGTCATTTACTGTAATTATATCTCCTTTTTTATATGCATTTTAATTAATCATGAGATATATGTGCAATGTTTTTTATTAGATAAGAGTGGGAATATGGATTATGTCATATATTGGGACGTAGTTCTCTATTGATCTATATATTTTACATGTCCTTTATTTTATATTTATGTATATCTCCTCCATTTTATATGCATCCTAATTTAGCAATGTCTTATATATATATATATATATATATATATATATATATATATATATATATATATATATATTGTAACGGAGTTGGAATCATAAATCCAATATCTCCACTGGTATACCGTTAAATATCCATATAGAAGCACTGCAGTCTCACAAGCCCCAACCTCCCAGATTGGACGACACTCAATTGGTATTCAAAGAATACTGTCTTTATTTTGTTATATGCAGAAATATATATACACATCTCTTTCCACAGGCAATACACATCCCCCATATTTGGCCACACAATACACATTGAGAGACAATAGGTGTGGTCACACCTCCCTGAGGCTACCTGGCTACTTTGATACAATCAGACATTGATTAGATCATCCTTCTCTTTGTTCTTATGTCTCATAATAAAAACACTTTATACAATAGAATTCCTTATCTTATGGGGAGTCTCTGTAATAGGATTATCTATTAGCCTAGTAGCTGTAATATTCTGAGCCAATATATTCTGTAGAACATAAAACAACATATCTACAGTACAGCAATGTGATCATATTTTAACCATAAGCATTACATAACCATAAAACAGGGTAAAACAGTGATGGGTTCCGTTACACACCTCCCCCGTGACCATAAGCTGGCATACACGGTCTGATCCCAACGGATCGGCCTGGGGATGTCCGGACAAAAGTATTTGTTGGTCAATTCTCTAGTTTGACAACCCATCAGCATTACTGCAATTCACCTTTACTCACATTTCAAGAACAAAACAAACGCACACTTCATACAGCATTCACAGCAATAAACATTTCAGGGAGAGGGAAAATACATTTTACAAACAGGTTTTACAGAGGCCTCTGTACTGGAGACAATAGGGAAAGTAATACAATTATCCAGGGATAGAGGCAGACTCCATTGAGCACATGGTTGCAAAAAAAACATAAACCACTTTAAAATACATAAAGTCACCTTTTACACATAACACACAGACATTTCACATATCCCCAGATAGCTGGGATCTGAGCGCACAAAACTACCGAATAGCGCTTAGATCCTATTCACACAGTTCAATTCCCAGGTAGCTAAATTCTTTCCCATAGTCTTTCATTATATGAATGGGCTCCATGGCATAGCTATCTGGGGTATCACCGCTCCCACAGGGCAAGTACCGAATGACCCCACTGTATTTAAAGGGCCAGAATGAGGGACATACACTCTGGTATGGCCGAATACTGTTTTTAAAGGGCAATATGTCTCAGGGCCATAGTCGCAGGGCAGGAGGCTGGCAATAAGTCCTCTCCAGGACAAAGTGGCAAAGGGCACTTCGTCACACATCTCCCCTTTGGGGGAAAGTCTAACCAGGCACCTGGATATTTCGCTGTGGGGATGGGGCAACACGCTGAGGGGACTTGAGGGGCAGAGGCCAGCGGCACTCTGCCCTGATGCCTGCTCTGTACAAGGGACAAAGGGAGGGCAGAGGCCGACTGCTCTCTGCCCCGCGGTCAGCTCTTCTGCTGGGGTACTTGGGACATATTCTGGCTCAGTAGCCAGGGAAAGGTGGGGGTCAGTGGGGGTTAACATTTCCTCTGTTAACCCTGGGGCCACATTAGGAGTTAGCTGGGGAGGGGAATTTGTACTTACCCCCTCCTCCGGTTGTCCCAGTGAGGGTAGTTGGGGATCTGGACAGGCTGTCCAGCCTCCCGGCAGGTCAGGCACAGAGACCACGGTCCCATCTGCGCCGTCTGGGAGATTGGTGTCTTCCCTTGTTAGGGTAAGCTGTCGCTGGGGGGAGAGGGCGACACCTTCTGCTCCCTGGGGTTCACATTGCCGCTGGGGGGGAAGGACGACACCTTCGGCCCCCTGGGGTAGAACTGCCACTGGGGGGGAAGGACCACACCTTCTGCTCCCTGGGATACACACTGCCGCTGGGGGGGAAGGACGACACCTTTGGCCCCCTGGGGTACACACTGCCGCTGGGGAGGAAGGACGACACCTTCTGCTCCCTGGGGTACACACTGCCGCTGGGGGGGAAGGACGACACCTTCGGACCCCTGGGGTACACACTGCCGCTGGGGAGGAAGGACGGCACCTTCTGCTCCCTGTGGTTCACACTGCCGCTGGGGAGGAAGGACGACACCTTCGGCTCCCTGTAGGGCCGGTAGAGAGACCTCGGTCCCATCTCTACGTGCCATCTGGAGGTAATCCCAGAACCAGTCATTGAGGTCTGGTTCTGCTTGTCGGGTCGGTTGGGGCTGCACGAAGCTGAGCAGGTGTTGGTAGTCCTGCTCCAGCTCCCACTCTCTTGTTACCAGGTGGGTCATGTCTTTGCTCACCTCGCCTTCGTCAACCCATACATACATGCTTATCCGGTAGTCGTAGATGTCCCAAAACCTAGACCCCTCCGTGCTGCCAAGATCAATGTCGTCCTCCAAGGCATCCCATAATAAACCCGGGCCATCATAATCATCCCCCTCCGGTAAGTCGTGTTCAGCCGTCCAGGGGGTAAGTCAAACGTTATGCCACCAGAGGGCCTGGTATGCGTTGTCTAGCCAGATCTCTCGCCATACCAGGGTCTCTAGTCTTGTCACCCACTCATCCAGGGGCTGCTCTCCCAATTGATACATCCGCATCGCCACACGCTTCTGTAGCCGCTGCTCATCACTGGGGAGACTCTCACCTCGCCGCCATTGGGCATCTTCCAGGGCATCATACCAGAGTTCCTTTCTGTCTGCATCCCTTTAGTCCGCGGCTGCCTCCTCCTCCTCATCATGGAATGCTGTCCGAAAACTAGCCAGTTCCATCATGCTGTAGCCAGGGGCGCTGTACGGATACTAGCGTTGCCCTCAATTTGTAACTCCACGGAATGGTGTCTCCTGTAGCTGTCCTTCTGACAGTGGGAACAATCCCGCCACTGCCACCAAATGTAACGGAATAGGAATCATAATCTCCACTGGTATACCGTTAAATATCCATATAGAAGCACTGCAGTCTCACAAGCCCCAACCTCCCAGATTGGTTGACACTCAATTGGGAGTCAAAGAATACTGTCTTTATTTTGTTATATGCAGAAATATATATACACATCTATTTCCACAACCCCCATATTTGGCCACAAAAAACACATAGAGAGACAATAGGTGTGTTCACACCTCCCTGAGGCTACCTGGCTACTTTGAAACAATCAGACAATGATTAGATCATCCTTCTCTTTGTTCTTATGTCTCATACTGAAACACATTATACAATAGACTTCCTTATCTTATGAGGAGTCTCTGTAATAGGATTATCTATTAGCCTAGTAGCTGTAATATTCTGAGCCAATATATTCTGTAGAACATATATATATATATGTATATATATATATATATATATATATATATATATATATATAGTAATTTAGTAATTATTAATCCATATAAATATAGATTAATAATGAGTATTGCAATATAATTTGATACCTTTTGTATTGGACAAACGTCTTATTTATAATGACGAGCTTTCGAGAGGCTAAGCCTCCCTTTATCAAGTCTCAAGCAATACTACATGAGATGGAGCCCTCAGTTTGAATAACAACAGCAGATGCAGATAGAGTGGAAACAGCATCTGACCTCATCAGGTAAATTCAAATATGGGGAATAAACACAACATAGCAAAGGAAACATATATACACATATTATATACACATATACATCAATATGTACATGAAAAAGCAGAGCACTGTAGTCCACAGTGATATCTTTCCTGTTGGACAAACACCTCACTAAGAGTGCTAAGTCTGTTATTGTAGAAGAAGAAAAAAAATCACATGAAATTCTGATAATGTGTTAGAAAGCCCAAATCTATATTAAGTCCTGTGTTTTTAGTGTTGAAGAATGTGATCTTCTTTATTTCAAATGCTTTTCTCTCTTGGATGCTTTTAAATTTTCCTCTGAGTATTTTGACTTTTAAGTTTTGGATGGAGTGAAACCACCTAATACATCAACTTTATACAAAGAAGCATCATCTAAATCATCAAAGAGTAAGCCTCTTTCAACAACTAAAAGAGAGCAACATATATGAAGCTGAACATGTAGAAAAATAAATACAACATCTTCACAAGAAACAACAACATGAATTTATAAAAAATAAAAATAAAAAACTCAGCTGCCTCTTCCAGCAAAACAACATACAACAGCGAAAGGAAGAGAGAAGAAACAACCCAAATTTAGTCCTAAATTCTACTAACACCACATCTAAAAACCCACCAACTCAAACAAATAGTTTTTCTGAAAAATATACAGAACACACAGGAATTGTAAATCTCTCAGACCATCAACTATCACAAGCAGAGACCTCTGTTCTCTCCAAAGGATTGTCTTTCTGTCCAGACATCAAACTAGATAAAATACAACTATACTCGGACATAGAAGAATTCTTCAGGAGATTAAGACTGGCAGAATTTTTCTACAACAAGGGAGATACCACAACATCATTAGACTGCAGTAACAAGAAAAAAAAATACATATTTCAACCCACAACCTGGTCGTCACATCAGACTGGACAGTTATATAGAAAGCTTTCGCCTGAGAACTGCATCCATTATAACAACACAATATAAAAGAGACTTGCACAATCTTACTCCATCAGAAAGAACTGCCATAATGTTTTTAAAAAACAATCCCAACATCACCATCAAACCGGCAGACAAAGGAGGTGCAGTTGTTATCATGAATACTCAGGACTACATAAATGAAGCCAACAGTCAACTGTCAGACAACACCTACTACAAGAAACTGAACCAGGACCCTACAGAAATATATACTCTTCAACTTAAAAAACTCCTCAAAACATTCCCTAAAAATATACATCAGGAATTAGAACAACTAATCCCCGACAATCCTACAAATGGGACTTTCTACTTACTGCCAAAAATCCATAAACCAGGACACCCCGGGAGACAAATTGTTAAATGTATGGACACACTGACTGAACAGATATCTGAATTTGTTGAAAACATCCTTAAACCACTAGTCAGTAACACCAGTAGCTATATACAAGACACCACTGACTTTCTCAACAAACTCAGTCAGATTAAAGACCTACCTGCTAACACACTACTTGTTACCATGGACGTAGAGTCTCTTTACAGTAATATCCCACACAAAGATGGCACTGAGGCATGCTTTAGGTTTCTTTCAACAAACAAGCAAAACAATAAATATGGCCCTGATATTATTGTTAAACTAATAGAATATATCCTTACCCACAACTATTTTACTTTTAACCAAGATACCTACCTACAGATGATGGAGACTGCCATGGGTACCAAAATGGCTCCACAATATGCAAATCTATTTATGGCCAATCTAGAAGAAACATTCTTATCTGTATCCATTTACAAACCATACAAATACTACCGTTACATAGATGATCTGTTCATCATATGGACAGAAGGAGAAAGCAAACTCAGAGACTTTCATAATTCATTCAACGCCTTCCATTCATCTATAAAACTTAAAATGGATTTCTCCACAGAACAGGTAAACTTTCTAGACACTACTATATCCATCACCAATGGCACTCTCCACTCATCTATATATAGGAAACCTACAGACAGATGTAATTACCTACACAGCTCCAGTTTCCATCCCTCCCACACCAAACAAGCCATCATCCATAATCAAGCTATTAGATACCATCGGATTTGCTCAAACACTGGAGACCTTGATAAAAATTTAAAAACTCTGTCTGAATCTTTCAAACAAAAGGGTTACAAACCCTGTATTATTACCCAAAAAATATCAACTGCCATCAAAATACCCCGAGAACAACTATTAAACTACAAAACAAAAGAAACTACTTCACGTATACCTCTAGTGACCACATACCATCCAATTTTAGAGAAAATTCGGAAAAAAAAAAATATTTACAACCATTACTAATTGAAGATACTGAATTAAAAAATATATTCCCAAAACCTCCCAACCTTGCATTTAAAAAACCACAAAACCTGAAACAAAAACTTGTCAGCAGAAAATTGGCCAATGAACAACTGAATACAAAAAATGGAACTAAACCTTGTAACAAACGTGCCTGTAAATTATGTCAGCACATTTGTAATGATGATACAGCCACACATAACAACAAGACCTATAACATCAAAGGATCATATTCATGTACATCGTCAAATGTGGTTTATATGATACAATGCACTTTATGTGACACATGCTGTTACATTGGAGAAACTGGCCAAAAAATGCATTTAAGGATGAATTTACACAGACATTCAATAAGAAAACATAATGAAGACAGTTATTGTAGCCCAGTAGGACACCATTTTAGCCAGAATGATCACTCCATCCAAAACTTAAAAGTCAAAATACTCAGAGGAAAATTTAAAAGCATCCAAGAGAGAAAAGCATTTGAAATAAAGATGATCACATTATTCAACACTAAAAACACAGGACTTAATATAGATTTGGGCTTTCTAACACATTATCAGAATTTCATGTGATTTTTTTTCTTCTTCTACAATAACAGACTTAGCACTCTTAGTGAGGTGTTTGTCCAACAGGAAAGATATCACTGTGGACTACAGTGCTCTGCTTTTTCATGTACATATTGATGTATATGTGTATATAATATGTGTATATATGTTTCCTTTGCTATGTTGTGTTTATTCCCCATATTTGAATTTACCTGATGATGTCAGATGCTGTTTCCACTCTATCTGCATCTGCTGTTATTATTCAAACTGAGGGTTCCATCTCATGTAGTATTGCTTGAGACTTGATAAAGGGAGGCTTAGCCTCTCGAAAGCTCGTCATTATAAATAAGACGTTTGTCCAATACAAAAGGTATCAAATTATATTGCAATACTCATTATTAATCTATATTTATATGGATTAATAATTACTAAATTACTAGATTACTGGACATTCACGGCTGCTTCACTCTTCAATTATATATATATATATATATATATATATATATATATATATATATATATTCATGTTACCCCAGGGTGATCTTTTTTTGACTTGGGGCTACATAAGATGAGATAAACAGGTAGGGCATGACCCCCTTCTACTTTTCCCCTTTTTATGTGGTCACCATTTGAATATTTGCATGGATTGTCCTTGGGGATATACGTGTGTGTACGTGTATATATATATATATATATATAAATATATATATATATATATATATATATATATAGTAAATTAAAAGTACATCTGTGTGTACATTTGAATGTCTAAAGCAAGTTAAAAAACCTGCTTCCAGCTCAGAGTTCCAAGAAAAACAGTTATTATACTGCATTCTGGGAAGTTGAGCTGGGACACACAAATATGGCCACAAATGCCTCGCTCTTCATTCATATATATATAGTGACAGGCTGGCTGCTACTTCCTGGGGTCAATGCCCTGTTGACCGTCTCTGTAATGAAGTAGCTCAGGAGGCGTTGTAGCTTTAAGGAGCTTTACTGAAAACTTGGTCAGCAGGTACAAATAAAAAAAATACAAAACAAAGCCTAGCTTTCCTTGAAGCACTAACTAAACAGAAATATCAGTTTCCTCACTACCATCAACTAATGCAAAATAAAGCATTCATGTATACAGGCCTGTAAGTTTTCTGCTCCAAAAGTCTGTGGGTTTGCTTCAGCATGCAGAGCTGTCTCTCCTGGCTCTCAGTCCAGACTGAACCCACCCTGATGAGTGCTCAGTAGTCCCTTTAAAGGCAAAATGCAGCTGGGCTTGATTCGTCTGTTGCAGGAGGCTTAACTCTTTCACTTCCATGGGGAAAAAGGGCTCTGGTAAGTCTGCTACTTACATACACCCCTTGTATGATTCTATTACACATCCCCCTCCCCAGCTCGACACCACAGGGTTGAGCGGCCAACGCCGTGAGGCAATGAATTTGAGACAAAGCATCTGCATTAGCATGTAGGCTACCGGCTCTATGGAGGACACGGAAACACTAGGGCTGCACGGACAAGAAACATCTCATTAGCCAGCTGTTCTTTTCCTTATTCTGCTGCATCCACTGCAGGGGTGCATGGTCAGACACCAGAGTGAACTTCCTCCCTAAGAGATAGTAACGAAGCACCTCAGTGGCCCATTTGATGGCCAGGCATTCCTTTTCCACAATGGAATATTTCTGCTCTCGTGGCAACAGTTTACGGCTCAGGAATAAAATGGGGTGTTCCTCGTCCTGCACTACTTGCGACAACACAGCGCCCAGTCTTACTCCCAAAGCATTCGTTTGCAAGGAATTCCTTCTCAAAATCTGGGGTCACTAGCACAGGATTCTGACACAGGACCGACTTTAGGTCCGTGAACGCTGCTTCAGCCTCTGAACTCCATTTAACCATGTTGGGCTCTCTGTTTCTCCTATAATACCCTACTATCCCCAAGAAGGCCCTTACTTGTTTCTTATTCAGAGGTTGTGGCCAGTCCTGAATCGCCTTCACCTTGTTGAGCTGGGGTCGAACAACTCCTCTACCGTATATCCCAAATATTTGGCCTCACTAAGACCGATGGCACACTTGACGGGGTTTACTGTAAGGTGTGCGCACCTTAGGGCTTCCAAAACTGCTTCCACTTTCAGCAGATATGTCTCCCAGTCGTCAGTATAGATGATTATGTCATCTAGGTAAGCGGCTGCGTACTCTGAATGGTGGCGTAACAGTTTAGCCATCAGTCTCTGGAAAGTAGCCGGTGCTCCGTGCAATCCAAACGGTAGTACCTTGTAATGAAAAAGCCCGTCAGGGGTTGAAAAGGCAGTTTTCTCCTTTGCCGCTTGCGTCAAGGGTATTTGCCAGTACCCTTTAGTAAAATCCAACGTTGTTAGAAACCTCGCTTTTCCGAGTCGCACAATTAGTTTGTCTACTCTAGGTATAGGGTATGCATCTTACTCTGATACAGTGTTTAGCTTGCGAAAATTGTTGCAGAACCTGACAGGTCCATCAGGTTTTGGAACCAGGACAATGGGGCTGCATCATTCGCTTTGAGACTCCTCGATTACTCCAAGTTCTAACATTTTGTTCACCTCAGCCCATATTTCTGTTCTCTTCGCTTCAGCTATGCGGTGAGGTTTAATCCTTATTCTCACTCCTTGTTTAGTGACGATATTATGGTAAATGGCAGTGGTGCGACCTGGGTTGGTGGAAAACACATCCGCGTTCCGCTTCAGCATTTTGTAGGTTTCCTCTGTTTGTGCAGGGTACAACTCTTTTGATGCATAGGCTTTCGGAGGTTCAATGCAGATTTTGGACTCGCTGGCATCTTCTGACTCCTCAGCCAGACAAGTGACATCCATCACTTTTGTTTGCTCTTTCCAGGGTTTTAGAAGGTTTATATGAGGTTGACTGACTTTATAATCCACCTCACCGATAGCTTCAATAACTTCGTAGGGGCCTTGCCATCGGGCCAATAATTTGCTTTCGGTTGTTGGCACCAACACTAGAACCCTGTCTCCGGGTTGAAACTTCCTCACCTGGGCCGTGCGGTTGTAGTAGGTTTGCTGGTTACTTTGAGCTCGTTCCATATGGTTTCGCACCAGAGGGATAACTTTGGCAATTCTTTCTCTCATGTTCCTTACATAATCCACAATATTTTCGCCCGGCACTATTTGCTCTTGCCATTCTTCCTTTAATAGGTCCAGAATTCCTTTGTGATGGCAGCCATAGAGGAGTTGGAAGGGAGAAAATCCTGTGGAAGCTTGGGGGACTTCTCTTATTGCGAAGAGTGAATAGGGTAGGAGTAAGTCCCAATTTTTCCCATCTCGTGCTACAACTTTTCTTAGCATATTTTTCAAAGTTTTATTGAACCGTTCTACCAGTCCGTCTGTTTGCGGATGGTAAACCGAGGTCCTGAGTGTGTGAGGAATTGACTCTGCTGGGATTCGAACCCTGGTTTGCATGTTGCTGGACCTCTTCCCTACCGTTACGCCAGCCTGCCTCTTGCAGATTTGCCTGAGATCTGATACCTTGACTCTAAAAGCAATGAAATCAGTGACAACTCTCTTTAGCTGTGTCTGGTCAGCTGTCTGGTTCTTGACACTTCCTGTCTCTGTATCCTTGCCAGACTATTGTTGGTTCCTGATCCCTTCAATAAAGCTTGTTCCTGTTTCATCTACAAGTTACTGAACTGGATTATTGCTGACCTTGGCTACTGGTCTCCACAACCTTGTGATTCCTCATTACAGAATAATCTGGCCCTTTCATGGAGACCGCCGGGTCAGATTCTGCATTGGCCCAGAAGGTTGCTTTATTTGCAAGAACTGTGCAGACCCAGGCACAAACCATTCAAGTGCTGCAGGACCAGGTAGCTGAACTGCAAAATACATTTCAGTCAATGCACAGTGAGTATACCAGCTACAGGGCACGTGATGTTGCTACTGTTACACCTGCACAAGATGCCTGCTTGCCCCTGCAAGAACAGTTTGGAGGAGATCGCAAAAGATTTAGGGGTTTCCTAAATCAATGCCGTTTGCACTTCATGATGTTACCTCACCAATTTCCATCTGAAAGAGAGAAGGTGGGATTTATTTTTACACTATTCAAAGATGAAGCCCTGGCTTGGGGCTCCCCTCTTCTGGAACAGGACAGTCCAGTCTTGGGTAATCTAAATGACTTTCTTGAGGCCATGTGCCTAGTTTTTGATGACCCCAATCGATGTGCTACAGCAGAAGCCACTCTCCTTCATTTGCATCAACGGAGGCGCTCTGTGGCTGAATATGCTGCTGAATTCAGACAGTGGGTTGCTGATACTACTGGAACCAATCAGCCCAGAGGTTCCACTTCAGAAAAGGTCTCTCAGAAGCTATAAAAGATGAGCTAGCTCGTGTTTATCTTCCTGCTGACTTTGATGCATTTGTGCGTTTGGCTATCCGTATCGATCAGAGACTTTCTGAAAGAAGATTGGAAAGACAGGGCTCTTTTAGACCAAGTACTACTCCTATTTCCTATTCAAGAATTTCTACTCCAACCCCACAAACACCTACAGACTCTGAGCCTGAGGCTATGCAGGTAAATCTAATAAGAGGGCCATTATCCAATGAAGAAAAACAGTGGCGACGCACTCACAATTTATGCCTGTATTGTGGTAGTGCAGGGCACTATGCCATCAATTGCCCTAGCAAATCCAAAAGAACAATAGCTATGGCTGCTGAGGGCGCACAGATTCAACACCAATCCCAGATTGCAGATCAACTGGATTCTGTCACACAACTCTTGTTTTCTCTGGCTCATGGTGAAGAGGGTATGTTGACTCAACATCCTCATTTTGTGGTGCCTATCATGTTGCAATGTGGTGATCGTAAAATTTCTACTACAGCTATGATAGATTCTGGAGCAGGCGGAAACTTTATGGACATTAAATTTGCAGTAGGAAATAGAATTCAGTCTATCCCTAATTCTTCACCTGTGTTAATGGAGACAGTGGACGGTTCTCCACTTACGTCAGGCCCAGTTACACATGAGACTGTGCCCTTAAAGTTGACTCTGGAAGTGAATCACCATTAGACTATATCTTTCCACCTAATTTCCTCAACACAGTTTCCAGTGATTTTGGGGGTACCTTGGCTTGCTCTGCATAACCCACAAATTGATTGGAAGATCAGAACTTTGTCCTTTCCTTCAGAACACTGCTTAATGAATTGTCAACCCACTAAGGTAACACCTGTTGCCACAACAATTAATGAAATGGTTGCTACAAACTTGACTAAGCTTCCTCTACAATATCGTGATTTTGCAGATGTCTGTGATAAGAAGAATGCTGATCAGCTTCCACCCCACAGGCCTTATGATTGCCCAATAGAGCTGTTGCCTGGGGCTGCTATCCCATTTGGCCGTATATATTCCCTTTCTGAGCCTGAATTGAAAGCTCTTCGTGAAAACATACAAGAAAGTCTTGCAAAAGGTTTTATTCGACCATCTACTTCCCCAGCAGGAGCTGCTATATTCTTTGTAGAGAAGAAAGATGGCAGCCTACAGCCATGCGTTGATTACAGGGACATTAATAATATATATACCCCTTGCCTCTCATTCCTGAACTTTTGGAGAGACTTTGCTCAGCTAAAATATTTACAAAGCTTGATCTTCGGGAGGCATATAATCTGGTTCGCATAAGACCAAATGATGAATGGAAAACAGCATTCAGAACCAGGTACGGGCATTACGAATATCTAGTAATGCCATTTGGGCTTTGTAATGCCCCTGCAAATTTCCAGCATCTTATCAATGATGTACTACGAGATCTCCTGGATCAGTTTGCTGTGGCATATTTGGATGATATCCTAATATTCTCTGATAATCTTGAAAACCACATAAAACAGGTCCGTATAGTTCTGTAGCACCTTCGTACCCACCACCTATACATTAAACTAGAAAAATGTGAGTTTGAACAAACAGAAATTAAATTCCTGGGGTATGTAATAACTCCTACAGGTTTAACTATGGACGCAAGTAAAATTAAAGCTGTGCTGGACTGGCCCATCTCCAAGAATGAAAAAGATGTCCAGAGATTTGTGGGGTTTGCCAATTTTTACAGGCGTTTCATTAAGAATTTCTCTGCCGTTATTACACCGATCACTGAACTCACACGTAAAGGGACTCCTTTTCAGTGGTCCGATAAGGCTGATACCACATTTTCCCAATTAAAGACTCTGTTTATATCTGCCCCCGTCCTGGTACATCCTCAGCCGGAATTACCACTTATTGTGGAAGTTGATGCTTCTGATTCAGCTGTTGGTGCTATACTGTCTCAAAGGACTGGACCTAAGATGCTATGACATAGGGAATAAAGAACTATTGGCTATAAAAGCTGCCTTCACCGAATGGAGACATCTCTTGGAGGGAGCTACCCATCCAATTACTGTCCTCACAGTTCACAAAAATCTGGAATGTATTCGATCAGCTAAGAGACTTTCAGCAAGATAAGCACGCTGGTCCCTATTCTTCTCGAGGTTTAATTTTTTGGTTACATACCGTCCTGGCTCCAAGAATGGTAAGGCGCATGCCTTGTCTAGAATAGCTGACCCCCTCCATGCTACCGTAACCAAGACCACCATCTTGCCGGAGGATATATTTATAGGAGTTACATTTCCTTCTGATCTGATGTCTCGCATTAAAAAGGGCTACGCGTGATCTCCATATGACGATGATTAATGGGTTTTGGATTTTTCAACAACGTCTGTTTGCTCCAGAGTCAGTGCGACTGGACCTTTTACGTCTCTACCACGACTCAAAACCAGCAGGTCATCCAGGAATCCGGAAGACACAAGAGCTACTTGCCCGATCCTTTTGGTGGCCGAAGTATCATGAGGATGTTAAGAAGTATGTGTCCTCTTGTGATGTATGTGCCAGACATAAGACTCCTCGCTCATCCCCTGTTGGCTTGCTTCAGCCTCTTCCGATTCCTCATCATCCCTGGGGATCTACTATATCCATGGACTTTATTGTGGAACTACCTCCCTCTAAGGAACACACTACCATTCTTGTTGTGGACAGGTTAACTAAGATGGGTAATTTCAGAACCAGCTCGATGTCTCCCTTCAGCTACAGACGGCTGACCTGGTTATTCGGGAAATATTTCGCTTGGAGTGCCCGATGAAGTAGTTTCTGACAGGGGAGTGCAGTTTACATCTCGTTTTTGCAAACATTTTTGTTCTAATCTAGGTATTAATGTAAATCTGTCGTCAGCTTTTCATCCGCAAAGTAATGGACAGACTGACGAACCAACCAGACTTTGGAGCAATATTTGCGGTGCTATATTAGTTACCTGTAGGATGACTGGCTGGATTTTTTACCCACGGCAGAGTTTGCCTATAACAATGCCCAACACTACTCCACTTCTCTGAGCCCATTTTTTGCCAATTATGGTTACCATCCAACCTTTCTAGTGAGTCTCCCGATTACTACTCCCGTTCCTGCAGTCACTGACCGGCTAACCGCCTTACATGATTCCCAAGCACTGTTGAAAGAGACTCTTTTGGAGGCTCAGGAATGTTACAAAAGAGCTGCTGATAGGCATAGAAAGGAGGCCCCAGTCTATCATGTTGGTGACAAGGTGTGGCTGTCAACAAAGAATCTTAAGCTTCGGATTGCTTCTCATAAATTGGGTCAAAGGTTAATGGGACCCTTTGAGATCATTGCTCAGATCAATGCTGTCACTTTCCGTTTGCAACTTCCAAATTCCATGCAAACACATCCAGTGTTTCACGTTGCACTGCTTAAACCTTTTCATGAAAATACTTTCCCTGGCCGAGCCCTACCTGCCCCACCTCCAGTCCTCGTGGATGGTGAAGATGAATACGAAGTGGAAAAAATTCTTGACTCCAGGATCTTCCGTAACAAGCTTCAATATTTGGTTCGGTGGAAAGGCTATGGTGAGGAGGATAGATCGTGGGAACCAGTGGACAATATTCATGCTCCTGATCTTCTTCGGTCTTTCCATGCACAGTACCCTGCTAAACCGGGTAATAGGGCATCCAGAGGCTGCGCCTATAGAGGTGGGGGTAATGTGAGGAATTGACTCTGCTGGGATTCAAACCCTGGTTTGCATGTTGCTGGACCTCTTCCCTACCGGTACGCTAGCCTGCCTCTTGCAGATTTGCCTGAGATCTGATACCTTGACTCTAAAAGCAATGAAATCAGTGACAACTCTCTTTAGCTGTGTCTGGTCATCTGTCTGGTTCTTGGCCTATATAAGGCACTTCCTGTCTCTGTATCCTTGCCAGATTATTGTTGGTTCCTGATCCCTTCAATAAAGCTTGTTCCTGTTTCACCTACAAGTTGCTGAACTGGATTATTGCTGACCTTGGCTACTGGTCTCCACAACCTTGTGATTCCTATATCATTACAGAGTGATTTCATTTGTAAAAACTGGCACATGTCTCTCATCAGCTTTGATACAAAGGGGGTCCCTTGGTCTGTTAGTATTTCTTTGGGTATCCCCACCCTTGAGTATAGTTGAATGAGCTCTTTTGCTATATATTTCGAGGTGGCGGTGCGTAAGGGTATGGCCTCCGGGTATCTGGTGGCATAGTCCATTATTACGAGAATGTATTGGTGTCCTCGGGCTGATTTTTCTAGTGGACCCACCAGATCCATTGCTATTCTTGAAAACGGCTCCTCAATTATGGGTAAAGACACCAGTGGAGCTCTTAGATCAAAGAGGGGAGCTGTCAATTGGCATTCAGGGCAAGATGCCCAGTACTGGGCTACTTCAGCAAATATGCCAGGCCAGAAAAAACGTTTCATTATCTTTCCTAGGGTTTTATCCTTCCCAAGGTTGCCCCCAAGGAGGTTACGGTGAGCCAGATAAAGGACTGTCTTCCTTTGTGCTCGGGCAACTAAGAGCTGCTCCAGTGTTTCTTCCTTTGAAGGAACGACCCTGTACAGAAAGTTATTCCGCAGTATGAAATAAGGACCCAGTCTCCTCTCTCTTCCGGTGACCGGAGTCCCGTTCACTTCCACAAGCTGACGACGTATGTTCTGTAGGATCAGATCCACAGCTTGATCACGTGCAAAGTCATACTTGTCAGGTAAACACTGCAGTGGAGTAAGTTCCTCTTTTACATGTTCTCCCGTTTGGGCCCTTTCTTCATCAGGTTGAGCCGTGGGACCATTCTGGATGGTCTCCCGCCTTTCTCCTGTCTGGCAGGCTGCTAAAGCCTCCTGAACGGCTTTCCTTCTTATCTCTGTGCCTAAGCGCTTAGCTTTCTTTCTTTCCCGCTTTGTTTTGCTGGTTTTCCCGGATCCGGAGAATAGATCCTGGTCCACAAACGGTGGGAGTGACCACAGGGTTTCCTTGGCCTCTGGGGCACTCTGTTCGGATTGTCTTTGGTTTTCACCTTTTCCTGTTTGGAGGAGGTCTTCAAGTTGTGGAAAATCCTTGCCTAATACAACATGGTAGGATAGATTGGCTATTACAGGAGCGGTGAGCAACATCTTTTTCCCCTGAACCTCCAGTGCTGCGGTACCAGTAGGGTACAGGTTCACTGTCCCATGTACACAGGTGATGCCCTTCCTTGAGTTTTGTATTTTGCTAGATTTTATCATTTTGGCCGAATAGGGTCACCGCACTCCCAGAGTCAATTAAAGCTATGGTTTCCTTTCCATTAACTTTTATGGCTTTGATGAACTGATGTAGTTTTCCAGCCACTCCTACCAGGTTGATCATATTGCAGTGGTACGTATGTTCCCCCAGGTTGCAGTGCATGGGTTCCTCCTTACTTGGGAAATAGACAGCTATGTTTTCTAATTCCCCGCAGTAAAAGCATTTGATCTTGCTTACGGGGGTCCCTCTTTGCTTGTTTTTTTCAGGAACTAACCTTTCTGGGTTCCCTTGTAGCGAGTGTCTTCCAACTTCCGGCTTCATGAGTCTTGGTCTGGTTCTGATCCAGTTAGGAGTTTGAACCTTAGGGTTGTTAGGCCACCTTTGAACACCATCGGTCTCCTCTTTTGAGAAACGGGTTAGTTCCTTCATGGCGAGATATCTTTCTGTTAGTGAGAAACTCGTCTGGGGTCTCTGGCTCGTTTTGCCCCACCCATTCTCCTAAGCCTGGTGGTAAGCTTCGCAAGTAGCGGTCCATGATCAGCAATTCTACAATTCTCCCTGGTCCATTGCTGTCAGGCTGTAGCCACCTTTGGGCTAAGTGCAGCAACTCAAACATCTGAGGGTGAGGGGGCTATTCTCCCCAAACTTCCATGAATGGAATCTTTATGCTCTGACACTGTGGGTAACTCTGGATCTGGCCAGGATCTCTGCTTTCAAGGTGGCATAATTCAGGGCTTGTTCACTGTCCAGGTCGAGGTATGCTTTTTGCGCTTCCCCACATAAATATGGTGCGGCTATGCTGGCCCAGTGCCCTTGGGGCCAGGCTTCTCTGACGGCAGTTCTTTCGAAGCTCAATAGATAAGTTTCCACTTCGTCTTCAGGACTCATTTTTTGTAGAAACTGATTTGGCTTGCCACTCATACAGGTCTCTGGTGACTCAGCAGGTTTGAGAGGTATCATTTGATGTAGCTGGGCCAACAGTATTTGGTTTGTCTTCTGCTGCAGCTTCCGCTCTTCCATGACTTGGGCATGTTGTTCTGCCAGGACCTGGGTGGCTCTAGCTTGTTGTTCCGCCAGTGCTTGTGTCGACTGGGCCTGTTGCCTTAGTAACTATTGTGTAGTCTCCTGCTGATGGGTAGTGGTCTGTATTAAGGCTTTCACTAGCGCCTCCATTTTGTACTGTGGGCTGTCTTCTTAAGCGCAGACAATGTATATCCCACCACTGCCACCAAAATATTACAGGCTGGCTACCACTTCCGGGGTCAACCATCTCTGTAACGACCGTCTCTGTAATGAAGTAGCTCAGGAGGCGTTGTAGCTTTAAGGAGCTTTACTGAAAACTTGGTCAGCAGGTACAAATAAAAAGAATACAAAACAAAGCCTAGCTTTCCTTGAAGCACTAACTAAACAGAAATAGCAGTTTCCTCACTACCATCAACTAATGCAAAATAAAGCATTCATGTATACAGGCCTGTAAGTTTTCTGCTCCAAAAGTCTGTTGGTTTGCTTCAGCATGCAGCGCTGTCTCTCCTGGCTCTCAGTCCAGACTGAACCCACCCTTCTGAGTGTTCAGTAGTCCTTTTTTCTCAATCAGGTTTTTATTATAAGTACAAAATAGTACATCATTTATAACAGCATGTTATGCAATTTACAATATTTGTCTAATAAAATTAAGTCTCAAAGCCGTAGTATAATGCAATGTTTATGTGGTACACTTATCTAGAATTAACTTGTGAATGAGTAGGCAATGCTCTGTGGCATGAAGGGCTTTGCTTATTTGGTCATACCTCTTTTTTTTTGTTTTTTTTATAGGTAGTCCCTCCTCTCCGCCTGATAAGGATTTTCTGAATTTATTGGGGATTTGGGTACATATTCCTTAGTCATTTATTGCTGCGATCTAAGTATCTTGTATCCCCTTCCCTTTAGGGGGTCAGGAATTTTTTTCTTGTTTTGGGTGGTGGGGGGGGGGGGGAGGCTAAGGTGGGTTGGGGAAAAATATGAGGGGGGTGATAATTATACCTGAGATTTTGCACCCGATCCACGCCGCCACCTCACCTGATCTTGTCCCGCAGGATGGAATCGTTATGTTCAAGACGCCATGCCCCCCCCCCCCCCCCATCCGGGGAAGCCTCAGTCATAGTGTCAGTTGTCGTTAGTCCCCTTAAGCTAAGAGGGGAGTGTAGCCAGGGGCTCCATATATCGAGGAATGTGGGCATTTTGTCAGCTAGTAAATGTGATAATCGTTCGTTAGTAGCTATAAAGTTAATTTTGTTGATGGCCTGAAGGCTAAGGGCGCTGCTTTTCCATTGTTTTGCTAAGTGGCTTTTGGTCGCTAGCATCATGAATTGCAGTAGCACATTTTGGGGCTTGGAGAGAAGAGGGCATTTGGTCCCCAAGAGTGCAGTCTCTAGGTCTCTGTCAATGTGGGAATGGATTATTGTGGATGCCAGGTCAAAGACATCCTCCCACATGGTTTTTGCCAGTGGGCACGTCCACCAAATGTGGATGAAGGAGCCCGTCTCCCGGCAGCCTCTAAAGCACCTGGGGCTCACATTGTTGTTCCATTTATGTTGCCTGTCTGGTGTTATGTATGTTCTATGGAGAACCTTGAGTGAAGTTTCCAGCAAACTGGAGTTAAGTGCGCCTTTAGATAATTTGACCCATGTAGAGGTCCACGAGCCCTCATCTCTTTCATGACTCAGGTCTTGTTCCCATGCTATCACATATGCCGGTTTCCTGGTCCGTTTATCGTGTAGAAGTTCCTGGTATAGGAGACTTATCATACTTTTACAAAGAGGGAACGACTCGCAAAGCTTGATCAGCCAATTTGTTTTGGGGGGTCCAAATTCTCGTTTTATTGAGTTCACATGAAATAGCAGTTTTTTAAAGTTAAAGTACTCTCTGGGTGGTATGTTCAGAGAGTTTTTTATGCTGTCTGGTTGTATAATTTTGTTATCGTGGAACCATGATCCCAGTCATAAAAATCCCCTTGTTTGCCACCAAAAAAGCGACTCCTGGGTAAGCGTTGGGGCGAATCCTGGGTGGGGGGCTAATGCTGTCAGTGTGGAGGGTGTTGCTGAGAGGTGTCGTGTTTTAGCTGCCCATCGCCATGTTTCTAGGGTAAGTTTTATGAAAGGGTTGTCCATTTTCCTCAGGTTATCCGGTATATCTGGCACCCAGAGGATATTGGCCCAGGTATAAGGTGACATTGCCCTGCTTTCGATAAACATCCATAATGGTTGATGCTGTGGTGAATGAGCTAATGGGATGAATGCTAGCTGGGCGGCCTTAAAATATATATGAAGATTTGGGCATGCTAGTCCCCCTTTACGTCTGCCTTTGTGCATTTCTGTTTTTGAGATTCTATGGCGTTTGTTCTCCCAGATGAAGTTAAATATCTGTTTTTGGCAAATTTCCAATTTTTGTGCTGGGATTGGGATTGGGATGGTTCTAAAGAGGTAAAGAAGCCGTGGTAATAGATTCATCTTGACCGCGTTAATGCGACCCAGCCAGGAAAGGCCCCCTTTAGTCCACGTTTGAAGCTCAGTGTGCAATTCCCTGAACAGGGGAGGATAGTTGGCCTTGTACATTGAATCTATAGAGTTGGTAATATAAACTCCCAGATATTTGATTGCTGACTTTGACCATGCAAAGTTGAATTTTTGTTTTAAGAAGTTCTGTGTGTGGGCTGAAAGGGAGCAGCCTAATGCTTCGGTTTTGTCAGCGTTAATCCTAAGGCCTGATATTCTGCCAAACTGTTCTAGGAGGGATATCAGGGCTGGGGCGGATACAGTCGGGTTCGTTAGGGAACAGAGCAAGTCGTCCGCAAAGAAGCAGCTTTTCATGTGGTGCATGCCCACCTCAACCCCCTCTATCTCCGCTTTGGACCTAATCATTTGGGCTAGAGGCTCTATAGCTAGTGCGAAGAGCAAGGGGGAGAGGGGGCATCCTTGTCTGGTTCCCTTTTCAATCTTAATTATGGAGGGGTTGTCCCCCGCTAATTTGAGGCAGGCTTGGGGTTTGTCATAATATATTTTTTGGAGGTTAATACATTGTTCAGGGAATCCAAATTTCCTGAGAACTGCCCAGAGGTACTACCACTCTACTGAGTCAAAGGCCTTCTCGAGGTCTAACGCTAGAAGACACATGGGAGTTCGGTGTTGCTGAGATAGATGTATTAAATTTAATATTCTCCTGACATTATCCCCCGCTTGTCTATGTGGGACGAAACCCACCTGGTCCTTATGGATCAGTCTGGGAAGGAATGAGTTGATTCTGTTAGACATAATTTTAGCCAGGATCTTAATATCCCCATTCAGGAGGGAAATTGGCCGGTAGTTCTGTACATAAAGGGGGTCTTTCCCTTGTTTCTGAAAGAATACCATGTTGGCCTGATTAAGTTTGGAGGGGATATTGTGTCCCTTTAGCATGTTATTGAATAGGGTCGTCAAGTGTGGTGCTAATGGTTCCGCAAATGTTTTGTAGTAGAGGCTCGTGAACCCATGCGGCCCCGGGGCTTTACCTGGTTTTAGAGATTTAATCGTTTCTAAGACTTCTTCTATTGTGACTGGGGTTTTAACATAGTCCATCTCTTGGGGAGACATTACTGGGAGATCTACCGATCCTAGAAATTGGTTTATATGGTTATCTATGGGGGGATTGGGGGATAAGTATAGGTTTTGAAAGAATGTTGTGAATTCTTTTTGTATATGTGCAGGGCTGGAGGTTGCCCCCTCCGTGGGTTGTCTAATCTTAAAGACTTTTGATTGGTTAGCTTTTTGTTTTAGCTTCCTAGTGAGCATGGTGCTGGGTTTATTGGCCTTGGTATAATATCGATGGCCTGTCCATCTCATGGCTTTCTTAACTTGCTCCGAGAGGATTAGGTCCAGTTCGGCCCTGATCTTGTCTATTTTACTGCAGTTTTCTGATGTTGGAGATTTTTGATTGAGCTTTTCTAGGTCCATTAGGCTTGCATGCAACCGTCTTTCTCTGGCCTTTTGGGATTTTTTGTATTTTGCTGCTAGTTTGATGCATGTGCCCCTAATAAATGCTTTATGGGCCGCCCAAACCCAGCCTATGTCCGCCTCTGCAGTTAGGTTTGTGGAAAAGTAAAGTTCTATGTCAGTTGCTACGTGGTCCCTAAAAAGAGGCATTGACATGAGCATTTCGTTGAGTAGCCATGAGTATGGGGTTTTAAATACAAAGCCAAAATCTATTGTGCAGTTCACCATGGAGTGATCTGACCAGGGGCACGGATGGATTCCCGAGCCCACCACGTTGTCTAGCAGGGAGGAGTCTATATAGAATGTATCTATTCTAGAGTATGTCTTGTGCACTGGGTAATAGAATGAATACTCCCTTTCCCCTCTGTGTTGTTCCCTCCAGGGGTATATCAGGTGGAGCTCGTCCAACATTGCCAGGATTTAAGTTTGTTTTTTGGTGAGTTGACTGCTCCGTCCCCCTCCTGATCTATCTAAGGGTGATAAGACTAAATTTAGATCCCCTCCCAGGATTATTTTCCCGAGGTCATGGGATTTAATATACTGCAGTAAGCGTATGAAAATTTTCTGTGGCATATGGGTGGGGGCATATAGTGAGATCAAAGTAATTTTCTTCCCGAATAGGGAGCCTGTAAGGAGCACAAAGTGGCCGTCTTGGTCGATCTTTTTATGGTCTAAGGTGAAAGGGAAGTCTTTGTGCAGCAGGATTGCTGCCTCAGCCCTCTTGGTGGAATGGCTAGTGGCAAAGAAGGTAGGATAGAGTTTGGATAAATATTTAGGGATCTTGTTCTTGACAAAATGCATCTCTTGTAGGAAGAGTACTGAGGGGTGGTACGATTTATAAGTATTAAAGGCCTTCCGCTTTTTAAATTGCGAGTCGAACCCTCTTACGTTATGTGTGATAAAGGTTATTTCAGTGTCTGTCATGATGTGGTGTCACAGTTTGCGTCTATAGTCAGGCTTCCGAGAGTAATGTACTCACCACCCGGATGGGAGGAGGCCAGGGGTCCTGGATAGCTCTCTTTGCCATATCTTATTTGTGAAACAAGCTAAATCTTTGCGGGTACAGATGGGGTTTTGTTGTTTGGCGGGTGGTGGGTGTATAAGGTGGGTCGAGAGTCGTTCTCAGCGGCTAGGGAGGAAGTAAGGAGATTATAGATAGTTAGAGTGGGATTTGGCATATCATAACCTCCTTTGCATCGGTTGTGCAAATAATAGAAACAATAGGGTGTGGAAGGCATAAAGCCTTCGTTTACATATAAAGGTGGATATGTCTAAGGTCATTGCCCTAGAGCTCGAATGCCTGAAAGTGTGAAACAAACAATATAACATATCAATAATTTTAGATATTAGATAAAACATAGATTCAAACATCTTCAACAGTTCAAACACCAAGTGTAATAAACTTGTAAAATTATCATCAGGGAAATTGGAATGTCAGGCTGGCAAACGGTCGGCCTGATTTTGTTAAGAGTGGCCAACCCCTGGGGTTGCTGGTGTAGTCTTTGGGATCATCCGCTGTCCAGTGGGCGGTAATCTTGGGGCCCCTCCCGGCCCGGATTGGGTAAGTATTGTCTAGACTTTGTCAGTTCTTGACTATGCGTGGCTGCTCTTAGCTAGTTGAGAAGTTTGCAGTAGTCTCCCTGAGAATGCCCTTCTAGTAAGAGTAGTTTGGGCCTTTTTGCTTCATTTTGTCCTGGAGCATTTTGTACTGTGATGGGGGTGGTGCCTCCGGTTGCGGGCCGCTTAGGTTGATGAAGGGCCCGCATTAGGCTCAAGGTAGGTCGTCTCTCTCTCTCTTGTTGGGCCTCCTAGGGCTCGGTGTGCCTTTCCTAGATCCCAGGGTTCTTGGGTGAAGGTCGGGAGTATGGTAGATACCACCGCTTTCGTGTATGTTACCAGGTCCATGACCGCGGTAGGTATCCCCCTCAGGCGTATATTGTGTCGCCGGCTCCTGTTCTCAAGGTCTTCTAGCTTTAGTTCAAAGTTCTTGAGTTGCGATGTGTTAGCCGATATTTCAGTTCTGTCCTCGGCTTGGCTTACAATAAGTTGATCCGCAATGGTTTCAAGCATATTAGTCCGTGCGCCTAGTTCCTGTATTTCCTTTTTAAATTCTTTTATGGCCGCTGATAGCCGTGACTGTAGCAGCATTGTCAAATTTGGCCATCGAGGACTCTGACACATTCACATATGGGTATGCGACCTCCGAGTCTTTGTCCCCTTCTGAGCCTGAGGGCGAGGTAGGTGCAGGGCTGTTCTCCAGGTGGGAGCCTGATGTTTGTTTTGTGAAATGATCGGAGATACTCGTTGACGGGCCACTTTTCCTTGGTTTCCCCATGTTGTATGTTTTATGGAGTTATGGATCTGTTCGTGACGGGGTTACCAGCACTGGTGGCTTATTGTAGTTTAGTGGTGTAGCCCAAGCTTCTTTTTTTGCAGTATTTGGTGTTGCACTGCCAAAGATGTGTGAGTTATTGAGTAGGCATCAGCTCTAGTGGGCAGTTGGCGGCGTTTATGGTTCACATTGTTGATCCAAGATGGCCGCCGCCTCGTGTTGATCCAAGATGGCCGCCACACGATCACTAGGCCTCTGTCCCGCCAGCAGCCTCCGTTTTAGCTGTCCTCGCTGTCCTGGCTCCGCAGAAGCGCTTCAGCTGGCGTTCTCTTGCTCCAGTTCTGGTCCCAGGGTCCCCCGGGCCTTCCCCTCCCTGAGTGCTCTCACTGGGAGACAGCGTCTTCCCTGGCCAGCTGCGAGCCGGGCTGACCCCGCCTGTGACCACCCCGATGCCGCTGGGGGGTCCCCTGAGGGGATATGGGTCGTCTCCTCTCCTTCCCCAGAAGTTTGTGGGGCATCCAGCACTTTATTGGGTCCACTGAGTCGGTTTATGTGCCCAGATTGGTCCTTGCAACTAGAGGTCAGAGGTGCATATCTCGTTTTTGCAGTTGTAGGCAAAGTTTCTCTTTTTTTTTTTTTCTTTGAATAATTTTGGGCTCTATGTGTTCCCCTAAATCTCCTGAGTGTAGGGGTGCTAATTTTTAGTTGATTAGGGCAGTTTTAGGGGTCGATTACCCCAGATTGGCTTTGGCCTTAGCTGGAGCTATAGCATAGCACGTCTTTCCTCTCCAGTAGCTTCGACCGGTCTCCTCAGTAGTCCTTTTAAAGGCAAAATGCAACTGGGCTTGATTAGTCTGTTGCAGGAGGCTTAACTCTTTCACTTCCATGGGGAAAAAGGGCTCTGGTAAGTCTGTTACTTACATACACCCCTTGTATGATTCTATTACAATGTATATATATATATATATATGTGCCCATATCTGAAGGGAGACATGTAATGTGACTGTAAAACCACCAGAGGGCATTCATATAGAATGAGAGGTATTTTTATATCAGGAAGTGTCCATAGCTGGAGAGAGACATTTAATATGTCTGTATAGCCACCAGAGGGCATTCACATAGAATGAGAGTTTATGAATCAGGAAGTGCCGGGATTGCTGTGCTGATCACATGATGACATCATAAGAGTCACATGATGCATGTCACATGGGGTGACACCATTTTGGATGCACTTCCTGATTGTTAGAACAATGGAGGGTATATAAGCCTCTGTGGGAGAGCAGAAAGGGTTTGATGTTGGTAATTGCTAATCTGAGCAGTACTTATATACATGTTTACGTACTGTTTATGTTTTAATATCACTCAGGAAGCTTTATTGGTGTAATGCGTTTGATACTATTTGATGTTTTTAGATTATTGATTTTATTCATTTTTATTGTGCCTATCCCTATTGGCCATATATGGCATGTACTTACGATTGCATGGTACAATAAATATATGATAAACACACTATTGTTTGTACTAGTGTGTTTCAATTGTCCCCTATAGTAGACAAATGGAGTTGGTATCATATTTTGTTCTATAGAGACTATATAATCATGTACCCAATAGCATTGTTGATCCAACTATACCTGCTACAAGACTATCTGGAATGTATCCTGTGCCTGGGATTGAGATCTGAGGATTGGACATTGGGTACTTTCAGAGGTACCCCTTTTAATCCATACAGATACCTCATAACTTTGGGGTTATCACATGTGAGTGAAACACAATATGATTGATGTTTTGACGTGACTAATATACACTCATATTGAACTAGGAGGTGGTGCGCAATCTTTCCCCTACCCTTCTTATCATCTCTACGTTACTTGGACACAGTGGGAACGGTGTCCTGAGAAGAAGCTGCACACCTCTGGCATTTACATTGTGTTTCTGGACTTATATGGACGGACATTTACTCTGATTTCCAGCTGTGTATTTCTCCGGAGGAACTGTATGTAGACACATCTATATAGTTCATACATATGGAATACTCTGTTGTTGGATTTATCCATTTTTTTCTGACTATTTTGTGTAAACACAAAAGGTATACTATAGAGCGCTTCTATTTGTAGCAATATACTATATGTAAATTGCTTCTCTGTTTTCTGTGACCCTGTTTTAAAGTTTGCATACCCTTAGTTCTTAATTGCTGCCCATCTCCCCAGAGTGGCTCGACGGTATTAAGGTCAGGAGACTGTGATGGCCACTCCACAACCTACACCTTTTTCTGCTGTAACCACTAGAGGGTCAACTTGGTTAGGGTCACTGTCATGCTGGAAGTCCAAGAGCGTCCCATGCACAGCCTTCGTGCAGAAGAATGCAAAT
Organism: Discoglossus pictus; assembly: GCA_027410445.1. Lineage (NCBI taxonomy): Eukaryota > Metazoa > Chordata > Amphibia > Anura > Alytidae > Discoglossus > Discoglossus pictus. The sequence continues at coordinate 50,144,560 of CM050176.1, forward strand.
TGTCTACCAGTATTTTCTGATAACATGCTGCATTCATCTTGCTATCAATTTTCACAAGATTCCCCATGCCTTTACAACTCAATCACCCGCAAAACATCAGTGAGCCACCATCCTATCCTGCTTCACAGCAGGGATGATATACATTTTACTATAGGCCTTGTTGACCCCTTTCAAGGCTTTGGATATCTTTTTATGTCCTTCTCCATCTTTATGAGGTTCCATTACCTTGTTACACAGTTCTTTTCTGCTCCCCATGGCTAGGTATCTAGCCTGCTCAGTGCATCCACGTGCAAACTAACAAACTCATTGACTATTTATACACAGACACTAATTGCAATTTAAAAAGCTACAGGTGTGGGAAATTAACCTTTAATTGCCAATTTAACTTTTGTGTCGATAACGAGGCCAAATATTCAAGGGCTTGTAAACTTTTGATCAGGGCCATTTGGATGATTTCTGTTATCATTATGATTTAAAAAGGAGCCAAACAACTATGTATTAATAAATTGCTTCATATGATTACTATCCTTTATGATTTAAAAAGGAGCCAAACAACTATGTATTAATAAATTGCTTCATATGATTACTATCCTTCAATAAAATCTATTTTTTTTTGCATGATCAGTCATATTTTCAAAATCAATCTCAACATTCACATCTTCTTGCAGTGTATACAAACTTTTGAGCATAACTGTATATTACTGTGGAAACAACACCTAACAGGTTGTACTTACATAACATTAATATAAATGAGTTCTGCCCAATAGTTGTCTCGCAGGCCTGATGATGCATGAAAGCTGATTTCTGTGGCACCCTGTCTGCCAGGTGGAGAGATTACTAAAAATCTAACATAAATAAAACACCTGGAACAGGTTAAATACGTTGGACATAATATGTAAATGTAAAAAAACTTTATTTTATAAACAATATCATATATAATAGTTTGACAACTACGATCGAACGCTATGCTGTGCATGCGCATTGCGCCAGGGTCGCACGCACAAATGGCTGTGCATACGCATGAGCGGGTGGCCATGCACTCGCCCAGATGGGTACACATATGGGAAGGAGAGAAGGGAGGATGAGACACAGAGGAGGGCTTGAGACACACAGGGAAGGAGGAGGAGACACAGGGGAGTAAGAGAAAGGGGAAGAGACATGGGACTGAGAGGAGGGGGGAAGAGACACAGGGTAGGGAGAAGAGGGGGAAGATACAGAGAGGGGGAAGAGAGACACAGGAGGGGGAGACACACAGGGGAGAGGGGGACACAGAGGGGAGGAGTGGGGAGAGACACAGAGGAGGGGGGCAAGAGACAGACAGGGGAGGGAGAGGAGGAGGGGAAGAGACAGAGGGAGATGAGGGGGAAAGAGACACAGGGGGGAAGAGACACAGGGGAGGGAGAGGATGGGGAATAGACACAGGGGAGGGAGAGAAGGGGGGAAAAGACAAAGGAGAGGGAGAGGGGGGAAAGAGACACAGTGGAAAGAGAGGGGGGAAGAGACACAGGGGAGGGAGAAGGTAGAACGGACACAGGGGAGGGAGTGGGGGTAGAGAGACACAAGGGAGGGGCAGAAAAAGAGACACAGGGGAAGGGCAGGAAGAGTCACGGGAAGGAAGTGGGGGGGAGACTCGCAATGAGCAGCAAAGGAGCGCATTGTAAGGCCCGTGATAAGGCCAGTAAGGTAGGGGGGGGCGGGAATCGCTATGAGCGCTAAAGACATTCATCGCAAGGCAGGCAGGTTAGAGGGAGCCTCGCAATGTGTGGCAAACACCATTGCCAGGCTTAAAATGATGGGGGGGTGCATGGGGGGGTGCGCTCATTGCATGCCACTCAATGAGCGTCGAAGGTGCTCAGCGCAGGGCTCACGATGAGTGCTGAAGTTGCTCAGATTGTGTGGCAAACAGCATTGCCAGGGTTAAAATTTTATTGCTGTCATTTTTGACGGGCAAGTTGCTAGTCTAAATATATTAGGTAAAATTATTTAAGTACAGTATTTTTTCTTTTATTATTATTTTAAATCTGGCCCACAGATCACTAGCCAATGAAAGTCTGATCCCTCACACTTAAGACGTTGGGCACTGGTATAGTCATTAATGGAATTCTGATCCCTCACACTTAAGACGTTGGGCACTGGTATAGTCATTAATGGAAGTCTGATCCCTCACACTAAAGACGTTTGGCACTGGTATAGTCATTACGAGACCACCCTAAAACGTTCACTCACACTAGTACAGATAATAGTAAATGCTTTTCTACTGTAGCTAGACGACATTCACTCATATAAGTAGGACATTGTGTTTCATACATACAGCAATCACTCGGATAACATCCAATGTGTCACTTGCTAGTCTGAAGATCTTCATGTAATGGCAGCTCTTATCACTTGCTTTATGCTCATTCTCTATGTCTCTTTCTAATTTCTTCTCCAAATCTGTCCCATAATATATATCTATAGTCACAATGTGAGGTTAAAAGTGATTTATTCAGACATAACGTACCTGCCCCCAAGGGGCCATGTATTGATCAAGATTTTTATTTATTTCATAGCCTTTCAGAGTCAATATAATCCCCAGCCAGTTTTGCTGGACTGGTTCTCCAAGTAGTAGTCATGCCAGTAGAGCAGGATGATTAGTGGGGTCCCCAAAATTGAATTCAGCCACATAACGATGTTTCCATATTTTCCTCCGAACACCCGCTCCAGGGTCCAAGACAGAGGCATCTAAGAAAAAAATGTGGGACAGAGATGGCAATGGATGAAATGAAAAGAATAAGAAAGAAAGAAAGAAAGAAGTGATGTGTTTCAGAAGCTTCTTCAATTGCTGCCCTATCATAATCTGTTACAAAACCCTCATCATAAAAAGAAAACTTACAGGCACCCAGCAATAGATGTATGACCGACGATTTGTTGGTATTTTGAGTATGGAATTGAACATCTGATTCATAAGAGCAGTAGAGTACTGGACGAGAAAGTTTATGTCTACCAACTCTACAACTAAGCTATGATTAGTTTTTTTTTTTTTAGATGTTTCAGGCTTATTTACAAAACCAACAACACAGGATGGGAAAAAAACATGAAACAAATACATACATCATATCATAAAACAAATACATAGAATCTTTTCTAATGAATCTGGGCAGGAAGGGAAAAGTATCTAAGCAGTCAAGCCATATGAGAGACATATTGGTCCCACAGGTGCCATTTCCATTTAATATTTTTACTTGAGTCTCGATTTAGATAGATACATATAATCTAAATCAATCTGTCTATTTATTTTCCTTATTGCTTTTTTCTCAATCCAAGATGGAATTATACCTTTTTTCCAATTTTATATAATGAGACATGTCACCACCAATAAAATATGGATAATGATTCCGCTGAATTAATTTCTACTGGAAACATATGAAACAGAACTAATTCTGGAGTTATCACATACTTCCTATTACTTATAGAGGATATCTGGTCCATACATATATAACAGAACTCTTGAATTTTAGGACAATGCCACCACATATGAATATGAGCTGAGTACCAACTTGATCACAACCTTTCCAACATTTACCTATAAACTCATTTGGGGCTATTTTATTTAATATTATCACCATGTGCCATTTGAATGATCTTAAAATGTGTCTCTCTCAAACATACACATGTTCTATTATTTTTGGTGGTCTCCAAGGCTCTAAACCAGTCACTGGGTTCCCACTGTACAATTAATTAATTTTTCCATCTAATCATGCCAAACGATTTATTTCCATACATTTAGAAATACAAAATTTACAAGATTCATCTAACATAACTTTTCAAAGTGAGATAGATCCCACTTATTTAGCAATTTAAAGTCAGAACTAGCCAATCCCCCATTTAATGAATTATAGTTTAACCATAACTCCTTTCATTGTTTTTGACAATTTCCTCATATGTTCTGAGGGTACTATTGGCATATAAATCAAACAATTATCTCAAATTCCAAGTTTCCCATTTAATCTTTTGTGTCAAAGGTATAGAATCTAAAATAACTTGTATTGGGGTTGCAGGAGATAGAAAAGGTAGAAGATTCCACTTGTATTACAGTGGTACTAGTTTTTGAAACAGGTTTCTTATCTAACGGTTTAAACCGTAACAAATTCTCTATTTTTAACCTTTTGAGAAAGATTTGTTTTCAATCTGTAAAAAAATGAAAATTTTAGTCACCCACATGAAACTTCAGAAAAGTGCCACAGCTTCTGAATAGTCAATAGGAGAAGCCAGTCCTCCTCTATCAAAGTTTCTCTTAAGTGATGCCATATTATTTCAAGATTTTTTCCCATTGTTAACATAATGTTCAATAATTATTTGAAAACTCTTCACTATTTTATAAGATATTTGTAGTGGGATACTTCGTGAAAGATAAATGATCTTGGGCAAAATGAACATCTTGGTAGCTACAATTCGACCCATGTACAGTGGATATAAAAAGTCTACACACCCCTGTTAAAATGTCAGGTTTCTGTGCTGAAAAAAAATGAGACAAAGATAAATCATTTCAGAACTTTCTTCACCTTTAATGTGACCTATAAACTGTACAACTCAATTGAAAAACAAACTGAAATCTTTTAGGTGGAGGTAAGAAAAATAAAAAAGAAAAATAATGTGGTTGAATAAGTCTGCACACCTTCTTATAACTGGGGATGTAGCTGTGTTCAGAATTAAGCAATCCCATTCCAAATCGTGTTAAATAGGAGTCAGCATACACCTGCCATCATTTAAAGTGCCTCTGATTAACCCCAAATAAAGTTCAGCTGCTCTAGTTGGTCTTTTCTGAAATTTTCTTAGTCGCATCCCACAGCAAAAGCCATGGTCCACAGAGAGCTTCCAAAGCATCAGAGGGATCTCATTGTTAAAAGGTATCAGCCAGGAGAAGGGTACAAAAGAATTTCCAAGGCATTAGATATACCATGGAACACAGTGAAGACAGTCATCATCAAGTGGAGACAATATGGCACAACCGTGACATTACCAAGAACTGGAGCTCCCTCCAAAGTTGATGAAAAGACAAGAAGAAAACTGGTCTGGGAGGCTACCAAGAGGCCTACAGCAACATTAAAGGAGCTGCAGGAAAATCTGGCAAGTACTGGCTGTGTGGTACATGTGACAACAATCTCCTGTATTCTTTATATGTCTGGGCTATGGGGTAGAGTGGCAAGATGAAAGCCTTTTCTTATGAAGAAAAACATCCAAGCCAGGCTACATTTTGCAAAAACACATCTGAAGTCTCCCAAAAGCATGTAGGAAAGAAAAGGTGTTATGGTCTGATGAAACCAAGGTTGAACTTTTTGGCCATAATTCCAAAAGATATGTTTGGCGCAAAAACAACACTGCACATCACCAAAAGAACACCATACCCACAGTGACGCATGGTGGTGGCAGCATCATGCTTTTTCTTCAGCTGGAACTGGGGCTTTAGTTAAGATAGAGGGAATTATGAACAGTTCCAAATACCAGTCAATATTGGCACAAAACCTTCAGCCTTCTGCTAGAAAGCTGAACATGAAGAGGAACTTCATCTTTCAGCATGACAACGACCCAAAGCATACATCCAAATCAACAAAGGAATGGCTTCACAAGAAGAAGATTAAAGTTATGGAATGGCCCAGCCAGAGCCCAGACCTGAATCCGATTGAAAATCTGTGGGGTGATCTGAAGAGGGCTGTGCCCAGGAGACGCCCTCGCAATCTGACAGATTTGGAGTGTTTTTGCAAAGTAGAGTGGGCAAATCTTGCCAAGTCAAAATGTGCCATGCTGATAGACTCATACCTAAAAAGACTGAGTGCTGTAATAAAATCACAAGGGGCTTCAACAAAGTATTAGTTTAAGGGTGTGCATACTTATGCAACCATATTATTTTATTTTTATATTTTTTCTTCCCTCTACCTAAAATATTTCAGTTTGTTTTTCAATTGAGTTGTACAGTTTATAGGTCACATTAAAGGTGGAAAAAGTTCTGAAATAATTTATCTTTGTCTCATTTTTTTACAGCACAGAAACCTGACATTTTAACAGGGGTGTGTAGACTTTTTATATCGACTGTAGGTAAGATTATTTTTTTTCCAATTTACTAATGTAGATTTTATATGAATAAGCAGTTTTACTAAATTATTTTTAGTTAATAATTTAAAGTTAGGGGTAAAATCAATCCCAAGATGTGTTTCCAGGTGTTTGATTCCAGTTAAAAGGAAGAATATTTCTTATGTTTTCTTTTCATCTCTTTATCAATGTTTTATAACAGTACTTTTTTTGGTTGAAAAGTTCAGTTTATAATATGACAACTCACTATATAAATCAATAATATTCAAAACATTTATAATAGATTTTATGGGATAAGTAATTGTGACTAAACTAAGCCATGTTTTAAAGGATACCAAACAACTACATAACTAAATTATTGGGTGGTTGGCATAAACCCAGGAAAATGCTGAGGATATGGAAAAAATATTTATGTGTAGAAAAAGGGCAAAGCATTAAGTGAAACAAAAAGAGGACAAAAAGTGTTAGAGCACAGTTTTCTTACACCTTGTAACTTGGAAAGTGGGAGCTGAGTAACCTAAGCCATTAAATAGAGTGGAGCATGGAAGGAGCCCTTCCAACATACCTGAATCATCATGGACAAAAGCACCCAGAAACGGAACATTTTGAGGGGGACAGACATGATATACTGGAAAATACAAGAGAAAATAGCACTATGAATATGTGAAGAAAATAGTCTAGTGCTTGATGAAGATGCTGTAGGAATTTACTTTCTCTTGTTCATATGTCTCTATATACATTAAGTGAACATTTGACCTGAACACAATATTCACTAACAGTAAACAACCCCTTGCAAAACTAAACAGTAATACGTTCTACTGCTCGGAAATACAGCTTTGAAAACTATGAAGTATAGATTAAATTAACTTAAGCACTTTATAAAATGGTTACCTTCTCTGGATTTGCCCAGAACTAATTGGCCCATTGTTATTTTTTTATTTGTTTGTTTATAAATTTGCTCATTACTGTTTTTTGATTTTATTTTCTTACTTTTCCGTGTTCATAAGGTGACATTACAATCCCTTTTTTGCCCTTGTGAACTGTTCCAAAATACATCTTTCTGCTGATCCTTATAATGTGTCCATGTTGATTGCCATGTTCTAGCTTCATTGTTAGGCACAAGCTCCCCAATAAACTCATGCAATATTCTTTTACCCAATTTGGTGAAAAATGGCTCTTTGGCCAAGATCTACCTTTAAGATTCAGTACTTAACAGTGCCTGCAAAGATAAACCCAGGAGTACTGAACAAAATGCATCTTAGACCACTGAACATCATGTCCCATCACAATCTGTGTTCCCCTACAGCATCTGTCTCGATAAACAAACTGCCAACATTACATCCTAACTGGTCAATGTTCTCATGCGGTACTGACAGCAATAAGCTGTAAGTGCCCCTGTGAATCTATGACTGTGAAGCCCTCTAGATATGAGTGTTAAACGTCACATCGACATGTCTTTCTGAACGCTGATTCTCATGATCCCGATGATTATACAAAACAGTCAGAGGAGCTCAATCTGAGAACAGACTAACGTTAATAGGTTAGTTCTATAGACATGATAACCCACTATGAGAGCAACCTCTTTTAGTCACTTGTGCCCTTCACAGGGAGAAATATCATGTAGTATATCAGTCTGGTCCCACTCCTAGAGGGATCTATCCCCAAAATACCAGGCAATTCTACCCTGAACAGTAAAAACAGCAAACCCCAGATGCCGACCTTCATTGGGCCTCGTCAGTGAGGTGTAGCTGAACTCACTAAGGCACAGTTCTCAGACTGAGCACCGCTGATTTCTTTGTTGTGTATGCAAATGACCCTTAGGGTTTTTTCTCACCCTAAGGGTCATACAGGGAACCAGACATGGACTCCTTGCTCACTGTTCCTTAGGGAGTACAGCTGCACCTCCAGGATACTTCTCCCTGTGATGGGCACAAGTGAGCTAAAATAGGTTGCTCTCTGAGCACCTCTGATTTCTTTGTTGTGTATCCCTATGATTAAAAACCTGAACATACTGGAGAAACTTGAACATACCTCGTATATCAGTGAAGACGCCATAAAGACAGCAATCTGAGCTTGCAGCTTCTCGACTCCATGAAGACGCAAAGGTTTGTACAGGTGTCTGTGAATCAGAAATATAGAGATTTATTAGGCTCCACAAGATACAAAATCCAGACCTTTGAACAACTTTTGACCTTTGATTAAACATCTGTATGTGATTCAGCGATTCGCTGACAATATTTCTTTGTATATAGATTACATCTTTGGAAGAAAATAGAATACCTTTTTCCACTTTTTTTTAATAACCTTAATTGGACTTTTCTTTCAAATTATTTGGACACATTATCTTGTTTCTGTTTTAATTTTCTATCTTCCTCTCCTTTTTTAATCTTTTTTTTCAATATTTGTGATTTGCCTTGAAATTTTTGCTGATGTTTTCCAAGTGAGATTAGATGGTAATTTGATAAAGGGGGAGGAGAGCAGGAAAAGAGTGGAAGGGGAGAGGGGAAAGAGGAAGAAAGTAAGGCAATATTATTTACTGCAGGTATATGCCTCAAAGAGATTTATGGTGAATGGTTCTGGGGAGAGTTTACTTTACAGAATAACCTAAGGGCCTCATTCAATTGCGATTTGGCCAATTGAATAGGGCTCTAAATAAGCACATAGCATATTTTTTTAAAGAAGTTTTTAGTTAGTAAAGACCTTGCTTTTGGATAGAAGTTCACCAACTAAAAACTTCTTTAAAAAATATATGCTATGTGCTTATTTAGAGCCCTATTCAATTGGCCAAATTGCAATTGAATGAGGCCCTAAGTATCTAGAAATAGAGTAATTTTCATTAAGAACTTTGGTTTGTTTCTTGCCTCTTAGAGCCTCATTCAAATGTGATTTAGCCAATATATAAGCACAGAGCATATTTTTTTACATAAGTTTTTAGTTAGTGAAGAACTTGCTTTTGGATAGAAGTTCACAATTAAAAAATTCTGTAAAAAATATGCTCTGTGCTTATATAGAGCCCTATTCATTTGGCCAAATTGCAATTGAATGAGACCCTTAGACAGCTTTGGGTTCATGTTGTGGACTCTAAAAAGGTAATTATAAATATAAACGTAAGGTAATTAGGAAAATTGCCTAACATTCTAAGACCGAAAATAATTTGGACAAATCTTCCTTCTTTCTTTGCCTGGCAATAAAATGAAAAAGCAATCTTCTCGAGGCAGGGGAAAAGACAGTAAAAGAAACAATCATCCAAAACCCACCAGTAACTTCTTCTCCCATTTAGAAAAAAAACAAGCATTAAAGAAAAAATGCAATTTATAGGCATGGCTTTGAGAACAAAGATTTAAGAGGGGTGTCCACATCTATGGGCTCTTAGGTGGCTGAGGAGGCCAATGCGGGACAGGCAGACTCGACCAGTGGTTGAACGGGAAAGTTTGTCCTTGGTTGGGTGCTGTAGTGACACAATATTTTTCTATGTTTCCTCTTGTCCTCAATACCAGCCCTGCGTGTGGTCTCGAAAGGGGAGACAGCCTGGTGAATGGTACTTCTCCGTGCCTTTCGTTCTGAAGCTAAGGCGGATCATTGACGATGGTCAATATGACAGGCATCAAAGGACTGTTTCAGTGAGTCCTTGTACCTCTTCTTTGGCCCTCCTATATGTCAAGATTGCCAGTGGTGAGCTAACCATATAGCACAATTATCCTCCACCCCAGAGATGTTTCCTGCCCAGCTTCTTCAACAGTATGGCCTCAATTCTGGTGATTCCTGCCTGTTCTAGGACTTCAGTGTTGGGGATGTGGTCATTCCAGTGAATGTTGAGGATGGTGCGGAGGCAACATTGATGAAAGTGCTCAAGAAGTCATAGGTGGTGGCGGTAGGTAACTCATGACTTGGAACCATACTGAAGGGTGGTCAGCACAACAGCTCCGCCGTACACATTGACCATTGTGCACTTGTTTAGATGCTTGTTTTTCCAAACTCTTTTATATAACTTGCCGAATTCACCATTTGCCTTTGCCAGTCTGTTGTAAATTTCCTTGTCAACCTTTGCGTCCGAGGAGATGATACAACCCAGGTAGGTAAACTGGTTGGACTGTTTTCAGCTTAGACTTGCCAATAGTGATGTGAGGAGGACAGTAATCTTCATGAGGTGTGGGCTGGTGGAGAACTTCAGTCTTCTTCAAACTGACTTCTAGACCGAGGAGCTTGGCAGCCTCGGCGAAGCAAGATGTAATTTGCTACAAAGCTGTCGGCATATGGAAAACAAGGGCCGCATTGTAGGTGAAGAGTAGCTCTTGAGCTACTTGTTCCACCGTCTTGGTGTAGGCATTTAGTTGCCTAAGGTTGAACAGACTTGCCACAAACCCTTCCTGCTCACAGTGTCGGACACTTTGGTAAGGTCGACAAAGGTTACATAAGGTCCCTTGTTCTGTTGTCTGCATTTCTCTTGGAGCTGCCTGAGAACAAAAACCATGTCAGTGGTGCCCCTGTTGGCTCTAAAGCCACACTGACTCTCGGGGTGGAGTTCTTCTGAAATAGTGGGCACCAGCCTGTTGAGGCGTACTCTTGCGAGGAGCAGTCTGACTTTTCTCCCTTCTTGTACAGGGTGATGATGATTGCGCCTCGAAGGTCCTGTGGCAGTTTGCCTTCATGCCAGAAGCAAACAAAGAGCTCATGGAGTTTAGCCTGAAGTGCTGGGCCCCCATGTTTCCAGGTCTCAGCTGGGGTCCTATCAACTCCTGCAGCCTTACCATTTTTTAGCTGCTTAATGGCCTTTATAGTCTCTTCAAGAGTAGGGATTTCATCCAGTTCTGTTTTCATTGTTTGTTGTGGAATGCAATGGAGCGATGAAACTGAAACTATACAGTTGACACAGAATAGAGTCTGAAAGTGGCCTTGTCTGTAAGGAGTGTTTGACCGTCTGCACAGCACAATGGGCTTTGAACCAGGTGTGAAGGGTCATACACAGCCTTCATGGCTTCATAAAATCCTCTGTAGTCACCAACATCTGCGAAACGCTGAGTTCTTTCAGAGAGGTTGGTCCACCACTGGTTCTGAATTTCTGAAAGCTTTCATTGAAAGTTGCTGCACACAAGACAGAAGGCTGCTTTCTTGTTGGGGCAAGACGGCTGAGCGCGATGCCCTTGATGGGCGGATCTCTTTTCTAACAGTAATTGATGGATCTCAGGACTGATTTTTGTCAAACCAGTCTTATTTTTCTTTAAGGAGAAACCTAATCGCCTCAAAGGTCTGCAGGATGCTGGTTTTGAGATGTTCCCATAGAGCATCTTAGGAGGGATCTGTGAGGCCTCTGCGATCTTCTAGTGTTGACTGGAGATTCGCCTGTATGGTGGCCTTCACTTCAGCTAACAGGAGGAGCCCCAAAGAAAATGCAATTAGACTCACACTCTAAATCATATTTAGAATCCTCAATTGCCTCGACTAATGAAAGTTTGTGTTTGGAGAAAGGTATAGAGGGAACAGAGATTAGAGATAAGCCTTTAACATTATCTGCCGTGAAAATTTTGCTGAAACAGCTCCAAACCTCCAATAAAGCTGAAATAACACAGGAAATCGCTAGTAACTCTAAAGCAATAGGTTGTCTTGTGATCAGAACTGATGAGTTAGAACAAGAGCAGGATAAACTGGTTACAATTAATGAAGAACTAAAACTTGAGATTACAGACAGAAATACAGACATTAAAAATACAAAGCTCAAGAATTTTGGATTATGATAAAGGATTTAATATCAGAATTAGAGAAATACCGTTATTAATTGGCATTAAAGACTTACCCAAGTTTATAGAAACATTTTTAACAAGTTTAGTTAATCCCGATCAATACTCAGTGAGGCCCATATTACAATGTTATTATATACCGCAGCCACATATAATAGATAAAGAAACATCAATAGATGTAATAGATAAGTTCCACTATTTGGCAGCAATTCTGATGGCTTCCTACGTTAAGAGATCTTTTGACCCCACTATGAGAATTTAAAAATGCTCTCAGACGTATCAGGAGAGACTTTGATACAACGCAAAAAAATTCAGTTAGTAACAAAAGTATTAAGAGAGAAAGATTGCCTACAAATGGGGCTTTCCTACAAATCTGTTAATTATGATAAAGACATATTATTCAGGATAAGCAAGAGAAAGAGAAATTCTTGAAATCTCAGGATTTAGCCTTGGAAACTTTAACAGCATAAATGGGGCAGGTATTATTGAATTAAGATTTACTGAATACTAATGTCTCATGTTAAATGAGTGAAAAGAGGAGGGAGAGAGGGGAGGGGGAAGAAGGGGAAAGGAAAAGTGAAATGGAATATTGCATTATATCTGGAATGCGGATTCGATCGCAACTCGTACTTTAAAGCCGTAAGTGATTGAAATCTAACCACCATTTTTCAGTGACGTAATGATGACGATCACTTTTACTATTGGCTCCGTTTAAACCGGTAACCACGGGTTTGACTAATTTAAAGCAATGTCTATTACAGACAAATATATTAAAAACACATCAATTAGAGAGGTGTATTTAAAAATTATGAATTAATGGTATTTAGTTCCCACCAAGAATTTTGCTGGAGAAATTGTGTCCATTTAGGCTCACAATACCACATTTGGTGGGAATGTCCACTAATACAAAGTTTTTGGAAAAATTTTTAGATCAAATATCTGGCATTCTCAAAACTAGGAATAGAACGGCTTCAAAGGGTAGATATGTCTATCATTTTCCTGAGAAGCTCTCCTTGGATGTTAAAGGGTTTTTGCTACAGATCCTAATGTCTGCCAAATTGATTCACATCGTATCTGATCCCATTTAGTAGCTATTAACAGATACAATGTGATTTGCCTAAATGGAAACTTTAAGATAATTATATGGTAGAAAACTTGATATAAATCTATTTCAAACCCACCTTTAAGTACATAAACGTTTCTTCACTTTGTCTCTCTCGTAACTTTTCCTCAGACTGATAATTATTGTCTTATTTATAGTGATTATATGATTTTAATGGTATATTTCTGCTTGAATCAAAGATGGCAAGAAATGTATTTTATAAAGGATATATTAGATTAATTGGTAACATTTTCCACTAATAGTTGATGGAAAACATCAACGTCCTTTACAATTAGCATAATGGAATTCAAGCAGAGCGTTTGATATGAGTGTAACCATATACATGTGATGTTTTTGTAAGCTTTTAAAAATGTATAAAATAAAAAATAAAATAAATAATAAAATTAAAAAAAATATCTACAAATCAACACCATTTGCTTTGCGCCATTGGCCAATGTAAATCAGGAGAAGCTGTAAATAATTTGAATATCACTCCTTCACTCTGCCTGTGTGTCTTGTGCAGCAGCTTGAGGAGCATTGTTTGGCCTGACTTGTCCTGGGTTGCCATGGGATGCATGTATGTAAGCTTTCTGTTGGTGACTGTGGCTCTTACTATGGGCACTATGTAAACAATTCACAGAAAGCATTGTGGGCACTTTCCTGTCCACCTTCTTTTTGTCAGTGTTCTCTCTGCTCCTCCATCTCTCTCAAGTTCTTCTAATTTCGCCTCGGTCAATGGCTTTCTTGGATGACGTTCTTGCTGCACTGGCCATATTAAGACTAATAAACCTTATCTTCTAATTATTTCACTGGTGTGCCTCTGACTACCATGCCTGAATGGCAACTTTTACCACGTTATGATGATGAATGCCATGTTATGAAAAACACAGCAGAATGAATGATGCCTATCCCCTCCACAAGACTTCACCTACCTAACAAGCCACCTGTGAGCTGGTCGATTCCACCGAGACCAGAACTGGAGAGGAGATTCTGCGTTCCTGAGAGATGGAAACATGCACATATTATTACAGCATCACTGTCACAGTATATACTAGGTCACATGATCAAGAGAGCCCACAATGTCACAAACAGAGCAAATGATGTGACACTAAGCTGTGTGGTTACTGTGACGCTATCAGCCCTATTAAATTTGAGCCCCGTAAGTGCAACATAAAGCTCGCAATGGCTGCGGGCTTGAAATTTGTCCGAGTGACGGTGCTAATAATTTAGAATGGCTGCAAGCGCCGAGCCGGAGACAGAAACCCGTAAAACATGTGCCGGCTGTCGGATTTGCGGGCTTTAACGTAATCAACTAAGCAAATCCGTAGTTATGGGTTTAGATGGAGTCAATGGAAATAGAGATCGTCAGCACTGCGTCACAGGAAAATAAAGGATGGATTTCAAAGTCTTAAGGGGTTTAACTACGAGTTACGATCGAACCCACATTCCAGTCATGATGCAACATTAAATAAAGCAGCAAATATGATATTCTATCACATGCGAGTTCCATTATATGTATTAACACATTGATTACCGGGATCGATATAACACAAAAAATATACATGAGATAAAGTATTTTTTGGGCCGATTTGCGGGCTTGAGAATGTTGTGCTACTAATTCTAAGACCTAACATCACTTTCATTTTCAATATAAGTACAGTGGTGGGATTTTATTTACAGTTAAAGTGCTACGTATTGGACTTTACCCCCCTTGAGGGTCCTACCCAGCACTCGTTGGGCTTTGGGCTACATTTGCGTGTTACGGGCTTTCTTGCGAGTGACTTTGTTGCAATTTAATAGCATGATTGGAATTGTAGCGTTTACGGGCTCGACGGACCAAAGGATTTATGGTCGCGAAGTTCAACGTTGCTTAAAAGCTATAATGATAGGTATATGATAAAATGACCCACATATAATTGTGGCATTGGATTAAAGAGTGGAAATGCATCGTGGACTCATGTCCCTGCCCAGTTTCTTCTCTCTCAGTCTTGAGCAGTAGAGACTTGGCAAGGGACAACAGTATAGTGTGAGATATCGATGTGTGGGTGCAGCACTGCAGAGGATTAAAGGACGAGTGATAAAATAGGAAATTCTTCATATGGGAAAAACTTGTGATCAGGCGGCAAATGTCAATCAAAATAAACTGATAGTCCCAAGCAGTGCACATGTTCACTCCTCCTGTAAATCTTTTGATCTGGGAAGAACACTGGCAATTGGTTATTTCCCTGGAAGGAAAGAACACCAACCCCCAATTGATGGCTACTGGGAATTAAAGAACGACCCTGATTGGTTCAGACTGTGCTCCATAAACTGTAATGGACAGGGGGCTAAAAGGCTAGGACAGCACAGGGAATGTCATTCAGTGAGTGGGCCTGTGTCAGACGACATCACTTGGGTTAAGACTGGATTCCTTGAACAGCTCTATGACCCTCCCCTGCGAAAGTGCTTTATTCCCCATTGGCCTGTCTTTTAGAAGCCGGGACCATGAGTACCATGATTTTTATGTTTCTCTCATTTTATTTGGCTGCAATTAACTAAACTCTAAAATGGAATAGTTTTCTGTGCTGGTTGTTTGGTGAGCTCATTTGAATGTGCTACCATAACCTATCTAGTATTTTATGAATGTGACAAGCTATAGGTTGGGTGTTTCTTTGGAATTGTCTTGGTGTTTATGGACTATTCCACTGATCCCATAAATTGCAGGCTTAGAGTGACTTGGTGGGATTAACTTGTAATGGTAAAGGGTTATCCTCAGTGTTGGGAGGGTCCTAGTGTAGCAGAGATTTGTACGAGAGAAATATCATACATCGACAGTAGTATTCTTGGCATCTCTCAGTGTCCCATAGAGTAGTCCTGGTAGAAGCGGGTAAATGACAGTACCTATACCAAGTCTAACGTAGATTATTGCTGACTTGCTTTCCATAGACATGTGTGTATCAGATATGTGCGTGTAATGTATAGTACAGCAATAGTTTAAACTTCTCACCACCAGTCCAGGTAAAACTCTCGGTCTCCAAAACACATCAACTCGCCCATGAAATTGAGATATGAATGAAAGAAAAAATAAAAAAAGATGATCCAGATGTAATGGGTTGGAATCTGCAGGAAATAAGAAGAAAGTAATGCTAGGCCCAGAGGTATCTGTGTAAGGAGTAATGACAGAGACATTTACACTACAACAGAAAGCAAATACCGTATTTAACGGCATATAACACGCACCGGCGTATATCACGCACCTCATTTTAAGAAGGGAATTTTCAGGGGGGAAAAAAATTTCAAATAAAGAACTTTGAAGCAAAATCCTCAACCTCCCTCCTCATCCTCAACCCCCTCCTCAACCTCCCTCCTCATCCTCCCATACATACTTCTTCCTCAACCCCCCTCCTCTACCTCCCTCCTCATCCTCCCATACTCCTTCCTCAAACCCCCTCCTCAACCTCAACCCCCCTCCTCAACCTCCCGCCTCATCCTCAACCCCCCTCCTCATCCTCAACCCCCCTCCTCAACCTCAACCCCCCTCCTCAACCTCAACCCCCCTCCTCATCCTCAACCTCCCTCCTCATCCTCAACCTCCCTCCTCATCCTCAACCTCCCTCCTCATCCTCAACCCCCTCCTCAAAACCCCTCCTCAACCCCCCATCCTCAAATCCCCTCATCCTCCTTCCTCAGCCCCCCTATCCTCAACCTCCCTCCTCATCCTCAACCCCCCTCCTCATCCTCAACCCCCCTCCTCAACCCCCCCATCCTCAACCCCCTCCTCAACCCCCCCATCCTCAACCCCCTCCTCAACCTCCCTCCTCAACCCCCCTATCCTCAACCCCCTCCTCAACCTCCCTCCTTAAACCCCCTCCTCAACCCCCCATCCTCATCCTCCCTCCTCAACCCCCTCCTCAACCTCAACCCCCCTATCCTCAACCTCCCTTTCATTCTAAACGCCCCTCGGCAATTTAACCCCCCCTCCTCATTCTAACCCCCCCCCTCAACTAGCACCCGGTATATGCTAATGACGTGGCGCGCTGGCGCGCATGTGACGTCACCGGGTCAAGGAGCGGAGGCCGGAGCAGAAGCAGGTAAGTGAGGGGGAGGTATTTAGGGGGGTTTAGGTTGAGGAGGAGGGGGGTTTAGGTTGAGGAGGGGGGGTTAGAATGCGGAGGGGGTTTAGAATGAGGAGGGAGGTTAAGGATGAGGAGGGGGGAGGGAATATCGGCGTATAACACGCACCTATCATTTGACCCCTATTTTCAGGTAGAAAAAGTGCGTGTTATACGCCGATAAATACGGTACTCTGAAATGGGGCATTGCAAGGCACCAAATAGCAAAACGCAACACTCCATCATACGTGTATGTGTAGGCTGGTCCAGGTAACACTCAAGCTCGATCATGACAGGTCAGGGTGGAGCAGACTGCAAACATAGAGCTATGGAGTATGTTGGCGCATTACAAATAAATTCTGACTGCTGTGGAGACGTTGAATGTGTAAACACTAGACAAGTACATTTAATAGCCAGCTTCAGGGCTCTGCTAATTAGATTATATTGTGAGCCTAGGAATGCATTGGTTAAACTGAAACATTATATGACCCAATACTTACAGGTTACTTTTTTGAAGAAGAATTAACACTGATAATGAGCAAAAAGTTTTTAGACAGTTACAAATAATAATAAAATAGGCTTTAATTATTTAACAATTATATTCAACTAGCGACTTGCCCCGCCATTGGTGGGGCAATCAAATTTGAAGCCATGGGAATGCTGTTTGACACACAATGAAAAGCTTTTTGTACTCTGAGGACCTTTGGCGCTCATGGCGAGCCTCTCGTCTCATCTATTTTTGCTCCTTACATTACTTATTCAATAATGAATGAATTAGTTATTGACTAAATTAATATACTTTACCTATTTGTAATTAATATATAGCCTGAAGAGCTTACAATCTGTTTGTATTTTCCGGCAGCATACAATGTACAGTGAGTGTTGGTGCTCTGATGATAAAGTGTAATGAATGTCCTAACTGTGCATTAGAAATAGGCTGGTGCGCGAGGGAACTCCGTTTGTTTAGTTATGTAAAGAGCCATTGTAGATTCGTAATGTTATTAATGTGTTACGCGTCTCGCAAGCATTTTCTGTCATTGGTAATAGTGTATTTTGTATTTCGTTGTTCCTGTGTGAAAGTGCTACGCGTTTGGCGATGTTTTGCGCGGTCCGGGGTGGTTTAGCCTTGTTTTCATTTTTTTCGATGGTTATTTTTTTCATGTGGTGAAAGTCGTCAAAATTGCCTTAAATTAGCGTTCCACCTCACTCCCAGATGTCCTGGCTGTTCCCCCGTGCTGTGGGTGATATTTTTGTTGTATTTATTTTTATTTTCTTTGTGTTTTTTTGATTTTCGCGGTTCGTCCGAGCGCCTTCATAATGTGTTAGTGTTGTCAAATGGTGTTGTTTGTCTATGTGCTACGCAGGTCGCAAGCATTTTATATGCTTCCTAAGTGTGTATTTTTGTACCTCGTACGGCCCTGGCAAAAGTCGTACGTTCCTGGCAGTGTTTTGCGCATTTCGGGGTATTGTAGCCCCGTTTTCATTTTTTTCGCCCGCCATTTTTTATCAATTTCCTAAACTTGTTAAATTTGACTTTAATTAGCGTGCAACCTCACTGGCAGATGTCATTCATAGCTGTCTCTCCATGCTCGTTGTGTTTTTTTTTTTGTATTGTTTTTGTTGTTTTTGAATGTACACATTTCGGCCGTTACGTTCGTATTTCTTCTATTTTTTTTTCTCAAAGTTCCGTGGGTCGTAATTAAAACACGTACGTCCTTGTCAGTGTTTTCTGCGCTTCGGGGTCATGGAGCCTCGTTTTCATTTTTTTCATCCGCCATTATTTTTCTCGCTTAGCCGATTTTCAAGTGGGGTAACTGCTTAAAATCAAGTTTAGTTTAATTCCCATGCAACCTCACCCGTGCTGTTCGTAATGTTTTTTTGTTAATTTTCATGGTTCAATGTACATGTTTCGGACGTTAAGTTAGTATTTTTGTGACCTTTTTTTTTTTTTAAGTTGTGCTTTTCTGGGGGGGGGGGATGTACGGTGTAGAGCCTCCACCTCCGCAAATACGGCCCCTGGCTTTGCAGCGCTCAGCCTTCTTTATGGTCCAGCTCTCACATCCATATGTTACTACTGGGAACCCCAGAGTTCTAACTATGCAAACCTTTGTTGATAGTGTAACATCTTTTCTTTTACTAGTTTGTCCAGATTTGCCATAGCTTTCCTCCCCAGAAGCAAACTTCTTTTAATTTCATGGCTGCAGTCACCATCTAAAGAGATCTTGGAGCCCAGAAAAATTAAATCTGTCACTGCCTCCACTTTTTCCCCATCAATTTGCCATAAACTGAGATTGCAGTTTGCCATGATCTTCGTCTTTTTAGCATTAAGCAGCAGGCCAGCTTTTGCACTCTTCTTTCACCCTCATTAAGAGACCCTTTAGTTCCTCTTCACTTTCAGCCATCAGAGTAGTATCATCGGCATCAATGAGGTTGGTGATATTCCTTCCAGCAATATTGATTCCGGCTTTGGATTCGCTCAGCCAGCCTTACACATGATGTATATTCCGCATGTAAGTTGAACAAGGTGGAATCATTTGGTTGTTCCATGTTCAATTCTGACCATGGCTTCTTGATGTACATACAGATTCCCAGGAGGCGGATGAGATGGTCTGGTACTCCCATCTCTTTAAGAACTTGACACATTTTGTTGTGATCCACACAGGCAACGGCTTTAGAATAATCTATGAAACAGAGGTAGATGTGTTTCTGGAAATCTTTTGTGGAGCTGTAAAACCACATCTGGTAGTTCTTAGTCAATATACGGTTGGATCAGAGGATTGCAGGATCTCAAACATTAGTTTGCTGGAATGCAAATTTGTTAGTATAGTGCAAGCAACACTCACAGTATCCTCTTCTAGGATTTTGAACAGTTCAGCTGGGATTCCATCAATTCCTGCAGACTTATTATTATCAAGGGTTCCTTGGGCCCATCTTACTTCCCTTTCCAAGATGTATGGCTCCAGATCCTTGGACAAATTACTGATGTTATCGCTGCTGTTAAGATCCTTCCTGTATAGATCTTTTGAGGTCTTTTAGGAGCAAAGTTTTGTTTGGAAACAACAAGGAGAACTTCATACTTGAAGGTAAGCCTGTGAGATGTTAACTGTAATGAGAAGATTGAATACATTTTGGGCAGAAACATTTTCAGATTCATGGGCCTGTCAATCATTTTAATCAGGCTACCGTGGTTCTGTCTTAAATTCTACAGGGCATCCAGAAATATTAAAGGTTCTGCACAAATTCATATTGAAAACCAACTATTCACATGGTTCATCTATGAGGTTCTTATCCCTACTGGACAGCAAGACTATACATGAGATTGATAGGACCTCTCTTATCTTTGATTCCTTTAGCCCATTGGGCAAGATGGCATTTGAGGATTCCTCATAGAATCATTTTTATCCTTCTCAACATCCACAACAGAATTGGTCACAGAAGATTTGTTTCCAGAGCTCTGTAAAAAAAGACCTTGTCTAGTGGGAAAGAGCTATAACCTAGATGTGGACGTTCCTTGGGGACAAATAGATTTGAAGAATTTTTCAGTGGATGAACGTGGCGCTAGCTGGGTTTCAGTTGTACAGGAAAAAGAAGCCCAAGGAGGATGGCCTTTCTCTTGTCACCATATCTCATTTCAGCTGTATATCATGCAATTTGTTATTTCAGTTTTCCATTATGAGGTCCTGGGTAAGGTTCCACGTGGACAACAAGTCAGCTCTCTCATTTTTCAAAAAAGCAAACAGGACAAAGAGCAGACGTTTTTTTTGAGAAGTTATTCCTACTACTCTTGGGCAGAATGAAACCTAGCATGGCTGACAGCTGTCTACATTCCAGGTAATCTGAATAGGACGATCTTTTAAGCAAAAGTACCTTTCACGAGAATTTGTGACAACTGAAATCAAACGTCCTGGCAGATGGTTCAGAGATTTATGGCACACCAGATGCATTGGTTTTGTTCTTTCCTAGGTCTTAAGTCTATAAGCCTTCTCTATAGCCTGCCATTTTTTATCTAACACATTTTCCTGATTTTTGCTCTTAGGTTCAAGATATTACAAAGATCCTTTGGGACAAGACAGAGGTGATTGTGATTATTCTATTCTGACCAAGAAACGTTGGTTCCCTCTTCTGCATTCTAGGTCAATATTTCAGCCTATTGGTCCTCCCCATTAAGACAACCTTCTTCTTGAAGGTCCCTTCAAATATCCAAGAGACTGCATTGAGACTGAGCAGAGCTCATTTGAGAAGCAAGGAATAGATACTCTCCTGAAAGTCTGAAAGCCTTATATCTCCTCTACCTATTAAATAATTTGGGAATGTTTTCGGAAGCCTTTGTTCCTTTTATGTTGCTAGTTCTAAAGGTTGGAGTCAATATGGGCCTCAGCTATAATATCCTTAGGTCAATGCAATGTCAGCTCTAACAGGTTCTCATTGGGTCCTTCATGATCTTATCATTAGTTTCCTTAAAGGGACATGGAAGGTTTATGGTTTTCACTAGGAATATGCCTATGAATCTCTTTATGTTTCCGTACTTTATTTTAATAAAAGTGTTTATAAGGTCTTTTTTTGTCTAGAATCATACAATTTGTACCTGTTTGTATGCATGAGCTACACTGAGCATACCAAAGACTTTGAAGAGAAGTGTTTCAAAATAGCCTGTCAGTGACCTCTCTCATGTTGCAGAATGTTGCCACTAATTGGTTACTATGAGGTAATGACATCATTATCCACAGAGGTTTGACTTGTAAGATTTTTGTAAGTGTGACAAACGCTTAAACAATGAAAGGACGTTATTTTGTGAGTTTGATTTTTCCAAATACTTTAAAATAACTAAAATTATATCCACCATGTTTTTCTACTTTTATTCTATAAGATTATGAGACGGGAGGATGTTATTGGCTCCATCCTGAGCTACCGGTTCATAGTGCTCCCTGAATGAGTTTAGATCTGAGCACTAGTACTTGTTATATATTGGGGCTGATTACACCACATGTTTTGTTTATTACAAAGAGAATCTATGTACTGAGCCCAGACTTACCGCAAGCTTTAGTAGGTATTCAAACAGGTAACTTGCTTCCACTTTCTGCAAAGAGACAAATGATGAGAGGAGACAATGTGGGACTAACTGACCAAATTATCCACACAAGCTCATGCACTTCCAATGTCTCCTCTGCACCCCAACAGCTGAATACATAACATGAGCATCGTCTGCTCTGGAACCGAACAGCTATATATGTATACACACTCCCAATGTCTGCTCTGGAACCGAACAGCTATATATGTATACACACTCCCAATGTCTGCTCTGGAACCAGACAGCTATATATGTATACACACTCCCAATGTCTGCTCTGGAACACAACAGCTATATATGTATACACACTCCCAATGTCTGCTCTGGAACCAGACAGCTATATATGTATACACACTCCCAATGTCTGCTCTGGAACCAGACAGCTATATATGTATACACACTCCCAATGTCTGCTCTGGAACACAACAGCTATATATGTATACACACTCCCAATGTCTGCTCTGGAACCAAACAGCTATATATGTATACACACTCCCAATGTCTGCTCTGGAACTCAACAGCCATATATGTATACACACTCCCAATGTCTGCTCTGGAACCAGACAGCTATATATGTTTACACACTCCCAATGTCTGCTCTGGAACCAGACAGCTATATATGTATACACACTCCCAATGTCTGCTCTGGAACCAAACAGCTATATATGTATACACACTCCCAATGTCTCCTCTGGAACACAACAGCCATATATGTATACACACTCCCAATGTCTGCTCTGGAACCAGACAGCTATATATGTTTACACACTCCCAATGTCTGCTCTGGAACCAGACAGCTATATATGTATACACACTCCCAATGTCTGCTCTGGAACCAAACAGCTATATATGTATACACACTCCCAATGTCTGCTCTGGAACACAACAGCTATATATGTATACACACTCCCAATGTCTGCTCTGGAACCAGACAGCTATATATGTATACACACTCCCAATGTCTGCTCTGGAACACAACAGTTGCCAGATTCTATGAATATACTACCTTGCATGAAGGGTGGAAGATGCATGGAATGGTCTTCCAATGGAAGGGTTGGAACAAGTAAAGTACAGAAATTTGGGATAATCATATTCATATCATCATGAACATTCATAAAGGTTAATTAAGTGTGAACTTTGCACATATAATGGAGAACAGGCAAACTGGACGTGTTTGTACCCTTGCTCCAAACAAAGCATTGGCTGGAGATCTGCCCAAGTGTATACATATTGCCACACACAAATACATGCACACTAACACATACAGATACCCACACCTACATACTTTGAATGTGTGTATGATGATGCTTGTTCTAAATCCCAACATATTCTTAATTTTCTGTTGATCCATGTTTACACAAATGCATCTAGATACTTACATGAAGGGGCTTCATTGACGTCTTCACCACAGGCATAATCCACTAAACCAGAAAGAACAGAATAAGTAAATTCTAGGGCTCATGGCAAGTAAATGGAAGATGTACTGATACAGATATATCCTATCAGAAGTTTTATTCATAAATCAATACAAAATGGGAATCTGGTGTCTTTTGTCAATAAGGGTGAATTTTAAATAAAGGAGATTTCTGTAAAGAAAACATTGTATTCACATTTTTCAATACTACCAAATATATCTATTTTTTATCTATTTTTTTATCTGTGTTCTACCAGAATGACTTTGTGAAGATCCCAGATAGGGGCGCTATTCAGCTCCAACACTTCCTGCCTTTGCGCTACAGGAATTCCCCTCTTACAGCTGGCAATCTTCTCAGAAGGAATGGGCCTCTCGCTGACCGGCAGTCATATCAGGATCAATAGCATATCAGGAACACAGGCTCAGCATAGAAAAGTGATTTCTAGCATAGCTAAATAATAAACGCTTTTCCTCATAAAGAAATTACACCATTCCTATGTATTCCAGAAAGCATAGTTTAATATGGCCTCTCGCGCAGCATTTCCAAAAAGCAACTGAACCCAGACAAAAAAAATTCCCTCCCCCAGTTACATCACAGTAGGCTGAACACATTCAAATCCCCCGCCCCGATTAGCATCAGCCAATCATAGAAATAGAAGAGCCAGTCAGGATAAGGGAAAACTGGGCTTGGCTTACCCACCTTAAGGGGTGGATCACTGGGCTGAACGTACATGGAATTAGAGCGGCAACATAGAACACGGACCCCAGATGCATGTAGTTACCACAGCGTCCTACAGTAACATCTTGTGGACAAGAGTTGGAATTATGTGTCCTTTCTGGAAGAGCAACAGCTCTATATGACACAGGCTGGTTTATTTTATACAACTATCCTTTAAAACATGACAGTATACAGACCTCTATACAGATGTTTTATCCATAGCCTTGTCTGGATCTCACACTTTTATACATTTTATCCAGTTTAGTGGCTCACTTTTACCATTAAATATAGGAGTACACAGAAGAACCGTATACAGATGTGATCATCAATTACTTGTAACAAATTCACTGTGGTCCCAATGTATTTGGCCAAATGAAGGCAAGAACGTTTTTCCAGCAGCCCTAGAGAAAATACCTGATTTAAATATAGCATTAAAAAAAATTAAGCTTTAGGAGGCATAAATATTAGATGTAGTAAGGCCACTCATTCCTTAATTAAACTACCGGAGGACCTTATTCTGATTCCTGCCTGTTTACAACCCATGGTGTAGAGACTTGTCCAATAAAGTGTTCTACTGTAAACATGAGGAAACAACTGGAAACAGGTTTATCCAATAACATTTCCTGGATGTTGCCTCCCATTGATCCACCCCCCCCCCCCCCCAAAGAGAGACCTGTCAAGCCCACAAGATTCTTTGCCTCCTGTTTGACTCTCCTATTTCTAATATGGGTGGAGAGTTTGCATGTGTTCAGCAGATTGTGATGTAAACCCTCTGTAACAGCTGAGATTCACTGCGGTAACCTGCAATAAACATTCTCTTCCTGGGGACACACAGACAATGGTGTGTTTCATTTAAGAGGGGAGGCATTTATAATTTTGCTATGATAGAAATCACTTTTCTAAGCTGAGCCTTTGTTCCTGCTGTGCTACTGATCCTGATATGACTGCCGGTCACCGAGAGGACCATTCCTTCTAAGAAGCTTGGCAGCTGTAACGGGGGGATTCCTGTAGCGCAAAGGCAGGAAGTGTTGGAGCTGAATAGCGCCCCTATCTGGGATCTTTACATAGACCGCTGGTCCTTTTCCATTTAAGTTATTATCGGCTGAAGCACAAACATAGAGACATTAATCTTTATAAAGTGAAGTCCACCCATCTGTCACCAATCATATGGAGACTGCTCTTGTCAAGCTAAGCTTTGAGGAAATTTATCAACAGAATTAATAACAAATCTTGGTGTTGTTGTTTTTTTAAGGAAGGTCTCAATATAGCAAGGAACCAAATCTCCAACCACATGACTGCTTGACCTTGCTTGTATCTGCACTAAGGAAGGAGTGAAGTCTATACACTCTGAATAGACAATGAGCAGAAGGAAATTCAGTGTCTAATAAGTAAATATTTAGCCAGAAAATATAATTTAACAATGTGGTTGACCTTACTCATGGCCAATACTTAACCGCTCCCCACCTCACTCATTGTTATCAGCACTACTGAAAGGAAGTGGAAGATTGCAAATGTGATAACATTATTCAAGCCTTACCAAGACAACCTAATTAGTGTTATCACAGTTGGAAATCTCCACTTCCTTTCACAAGTACTCAATATACACAGATAAAAGGTAAGGCTGCAATAAATCCAGTTATGCCCAAGGGAATAGAGGGACATGTACCAGATATATGTAATTGTCACTCGGACTGCATAAGAGAAACCATAGCCCGTAACTTAGGCCGCATGAGTTGTGGCTATTAAATTGGCAGACGACTTGCGGGATAAAGGCGAGAAAAGGCTACGGGACATGGAAATTTGAACTGCGCGCCTGCAAATCCTTTGATCTGTGAAGCCTGTAACTGCTACGTTTCCAATCACGCTATTAAATTACAACAAATTCTCTGGCGTTCAAGCCCGTAACCTGCAAATGGAGCCAAAAAGCCAACAGGTACCAGAGAGGACTGCAAGGGGGTTAAAGTCCAATCCGTAGCACAGTAAATGCAAATATACACACACTACTGTACTTATAATTAAATGGAAAGTGATGTTAGGTATTATAATTAATAGCACAACATTCTCAAGCTCGCAAATCTGCAATGTAAAATACTTTATTTCATGTTTAATTTCTGTGTTATATCGATCCCGGCAATCAATGTGTTAATACATATAATGGAACTCGCATGGACTAGAATACCATATTTACTGATTTATTAATATTTCATTATATTTCATTATATCTGGACAGGGCAGTTCTGACTAGTTCTAACTTTAGCATAAGTGATCATTCAAGTGACAAGACAGCCATTGTGTACCATAAACATACCTGCTGTACGATTCCAAGCATCAGATTAAACAACATGACCTGAAAGTAAAAATGATATTGTAGATGGAAACTAGTTACAAGGTGAAATACATTGAGGTTTATAGTAGGTAGCAAATCCACAGAGCTCATTAACCCCAAAGTCACACAACATGGCCCTGGTTGCAATATATAGAGTGAACCCAACATCTGTAGGAATATTAGCTAAAGGATCATCCACAGTCGTGTAAAGGACTTCATCAGCTCTCCCTGTACATGCCTGTAAAGATACCCTGCTTGTCACCCAAATGACACTACTTCATGCTCCTGCCTGTGACCCGGCTTATTTACTACCTGCCTCATGTCTTTTATCCTAAATCCACCCCTGCCTGCCACAGGCTCGTGCCTATGTTATATTTATCGCTCTGATCTAGACTACAATAATGCCTGCCCCTGGCACAATCGTTTGCCTGTGACCATGGCGCAACACATGCTCATGCCTGGGAACAAACATTAAAGGCTTGACTGCCTACCATACAGATAATGCTACTACCGTCTGGAAGTAAACCCTTCTTGCCCCAATCTCATTCCTGAGACCCCAGACATGGTACGGCCTGCTATAGTGTGCCTGGACTGAGATACTGCCCACCTTTTGTTCATGCCAGTAACTATTGCTCTACTATGCTTCTGCCACATGATTTGTTTTATCAGTACAGGGTCCCTTTAATGCTCCTAAGCATATCCTGAAACTGCTGACATAACATCTCAACCTGACCTGAACCCTTTTATAAGGATGGTCTATCTGCTCCATTTAGGTCCAGTAGCATGTTTAGTCTTGGTAATTCCAGGCCTAGAGATGTGCTTTACGTCATTTCTTTGTTTGTGTTGTCTATTACTGATCAGAATATATTGTGATACCGGACTATTATGAGTCACCTCGAAGTTGCAGATGACACCCCAATAATCTCATGTAATCAAAACATATATAAACTTAACCATAAAGAGTACTTCTAGGTAAAAATTGGCAGGATAGTTGGTTTTATATAAAGCCTTTTAAGGTACAGATTATGCTCAATAAAAGGTGCCACATTAAAAATATTTATTTGCCACTAAACAAACACAATACCTACCTTGAGTGTCTGGCTCAAGTACCCCTATATATCCCCCCAATTCTTACACATACTCTACCCCTATATATCCCCCCAATTCTTACACATACTCTACTCCTATATATCCCCCCAATTCTTACACATATTCTGCCCCTATATATCCCCCCAATTCTTACACATACTCTGCCCCTATATATCCCCTCAATTCTTACACATACTCTGCCCCTATATATCCCCTCAATTCTTACACATACTCTGCCCCTATATATCTCCCCAATTCTTACACATACTCTGCCCCTATATATCCCCTCAATTCTTACACATACTCTGCCCCTATATATCCCCCCAATTCTTACACATACTCTACCCCTATATATCCCCCCAATTCTTACACATACTCTACCCCTATATATCCCCTCAATTCTTACACATACTCTACCCCTATATATCCCCCCAATTCTTACACATACTCTACTCCTATATATCCCCCCAATTCTTACACATACTCTACCCCTATATATCCCCTCAATTCTTACACATACTCTGCCCCTATATATCCCCCAATTCTTACACATACTCTACCCCTATATATCCCCCCAATTCTTACACATACTCTGCCCCTATATATCCCCCCAATTCTTACACATACTCTACCCCTATATATCCCCCCAATACTTACACATACTCTACCCCTATATATCCCCCCAATTCTTACACATACTCCACCCCTATATATCCCCCCAATTCTTACACATACTCTACCCCTATATATCCCCCCAATACTTACACATACTCTACCCCTATATATCACTCCAATTCTTACACATACTCTACCCCTATATATCCCCCCAATACTTACACATACTCTACCCCTATATATCCCCCCAATTCTTACACATACTCTACCCATATATATCCCCCCAATTCTTACACATACTCTACCCCTATATATCCCCCCAATTCTTACACATACTCTGCCCCTATATATCCCCCCGATTCTTACACATACTCTGCCCCTATATATCCCCCCAATTCTTACACATACTCTACCCCTATATATCCCCCCAATACTTACACATACTCTACCCCTATATATCCCCCCAATTCTTACACATACTCTACCCCTATATATCCCCTCAATTCTTACACATACTCTACCCCTATATATCCCCCCAATACTTACACATACTCTACCCCTATATATCCCCCCAATTCTTACACATACTCCACCCCTATATATCCCCCCAATTCTTACACATACTCTACCCCTATATATCCCCCCAATACTTACACATACTCTACACCTATATATCCCTCCAATTCTTACACATACTCTACCCCTATATATCCCCCCAATACTTACACATACTCTACCCCTATATATCCCCCCAATTCTTACACATACTCTACCCATATATATCCCCCCAATTCTTACACATACTCTACCCCTATATATCCCCCCGATTCTTACACATACTCTGCCCCTATATATCCCCCCGATTCTTACACATACTCTGCCCCTATATATCCCCCCAATTCTTACACATACTCTGCCCCTATATATACCCCCAATTCTTACACATGCTCTGCCCCTATATATCCCCCAATTCTTACACATACTCTGCCCCTATATATCCCCCCAATTCTTACACATACTCTACCCCTATATATCCCCCCAATACTTACACATACTCTACCCCTATATATCCCCCCAATTCTTACACATACTCTACCCCTATATATCCCCTCAATTCTTACACATACTCTGCCCCTATATATCCCCCAATACTTACACATACTCTACCCCTATATATCCCCCCAATTCTTACACATACTCTACTCCTTTATATCCCCCCAATTCTTACACATACTCTGCCCCTATATACCCCCCCAATTCTTACACATACTCTACCCCTATATATCCCCCCGATTCTTACACATACTCTGCCCCTATATATCCCCCCAATTCTTACACATACTCTACCCCTATATATCCCCCCAATTCTTACACATACTCTACCCCTATATATCCCCTCAATTCTTACACATACTCTACCCCTATATATCCCCCAATTCTTACACATACTCTGCCCCTATATATCCCCCCAATTCTTACACATACTCTACCCCTATATATCCCCTCAATTCTTACACATACTCTACCCCTATATATCCCCCCAATTCTTACACATACTCTACCCCTATATAACCCCCCAATTCTTACACATACTCTACCCCTATATAACCCCCCAATTCTTACACATACTCTACCCCTATATATCCCCCCAATTCTTACACATACTCTACCCCTATATATCCCCCCAATTCTTACACATACTCTACCCCTATATATCCCCTCAATTCTTACACATACTCTACCCCTATATATCCCCCCAATTCTTACACATACTCTACCCCTATATATCCCCCCAATACTTACACATACTCTACCCCTATATATCCCCCCAATTCTTACACATACTCTACCCCTATATATCCCCCCAATTCTTACACATACTCCACCCCTATATATCCCCCCAATTCTTACACATACTCTACCCCTATATATCCCCCCAATACTTACACATACTCTACCCCTATATATCCCTCCAATTCTTACACATATTTTACCCTTATATATCCCCCCAATACTTACACATACTCTACCCCTATATATCCCCCCAATTCTTACACATACTCTACCCCTATATATCCCCCCAATTCTTACACATGCTCTGCCCCTATATATCCCCCAATTCTTACACATACTCTGCCCCTATATATCCCCCCAATTCTTACACATACTCTACCCCTATATATCCCCCCAATACTTACACATACTCTACCCCTATATATCCCCCCAATTCTTACACATACTCTACCCCTATATATCCCCTCAATTCTTACACATACTCTGCCCCTATATATCCCCCAATACTTACACATACTCTACCCCTATATATCCCCCCAATTCTTACACATACTCTACCCCTATATATCCCCTCAATTCTTACACATACTCTACCCCTATATATCCCCCAATTCTTACACATACTCTGCCCCTATATATCCCCCCAATTCTTACACATACTCTACCCCTATATATCCCCTCAATTCTTACACATACTCTACCCCTATATATCCCCCCAATTCTTACACATACTCTACCCCTATATAACCCCCCAATTCTTACACATACTCTACCCCTATATAACCCCCCAATTCTTACACATACTCTACCCCTATATATCCCCCCAATTCTTACACATACTCTACCCCTATATATCCCCCCAATTCTTACACATACTCTACCCCTATATATCCCCTCAATTCTTACACATACTCTACCCCTATATATCCCCCCAATTCTTACACATACTCTACCCCTATATAACCCCCCAATTCTTACACATACTCTGCCCCTATATATCCCCCCAATTCTTACACATACTATGCCCCTATATATCCCCCCAATTCTTACACATACTATGCCCCTATATATCCCCCCAATTCTTACACATACTCTGCCCCTATACAGTATATCCCCCCAATTCTTACACATACTCTACCCCTATATATCCCCCAATTCTTACACATACTCTACCCCTATATATCTCCCCAATTCTTACACATACTCTACCCCTATATATCCCCCCAATTCTTACACATACTCTACCCCTATATATCCCCCCAATTCTTACACATACTCTACCCCTATATATACCCCCAATTCTTATACATACTCTACCCCTATATATCCCCCAATTCTTACACATACTCTACTCCTATATATCCCCCAATTCTTACACATACTCTACTCCTATATATCCCCCCAATTCCTACACATACTCTACCCCTATATACCCCCCCAATTCTTACACATACTCTACCCCTATATATCCCCCCAATTCTTACACATACTCTACCCCTATATATCCCCCCAATTCTTACACATACTCTACCCCTATATATCCCCCCAATTCTTACACATACTCTACTCCTATATATCCCCCAATTCTTACACATACTCTACTCCTATATATCCCCCCAATTCCTACACATACTCTACCCCTATATACCCCCCCAATTCTTACACATACTCTACCCCTATATATCCCCCCAATTCTTACACATACTCTACCCCTATATATCCCCCCAATTCTTACACATACTCTACCCCTATATATCCCCCCAATTCTTACACATGCTCTGCCCCTATATATCCCCCCAATTCTTACACATACTCTACCCCTATATATACCCCCAATTCTTACACATACTCTACCCCTATATATCCCCCAATTCTTACACATACTCTGCCCCTATATATCCCCCCAATTCTTACACATACTCTACCCCTATATATCCCCCCAATTCTTACACATACTCTCACTCATCCTCCCAGACCTAATTGACTGTGCATGGTTTTCTTGGCACTATGGGTAAGGAGCACAGGGCTAGAGCCATGACCAGCTGGCATAGGGCTTTATTCACTAAGGTAAGACCATTCGAATGTTATTCTATGCATCCTATGCACTAAAACGTGAATGTGTGCCACCAACTTGGCAACAAAAGTTCTCATCCCCACATTCATGAATATAGTTCATGGATTCAGACTGGAAAATTGCAGATGTAACTGTAAAGACTTAATTCCATAATATTTATATTACTAAAGGGAACTCACAATCTCCAGAGATCTGAAGAGAAGGAACTTAACTCGTATTTCTCGGGTCATTGGAAAGTTCACCTCGTAGCAGAGAGTTGGAGCGAGCACAAAATAAAGCATATCTGAGATGGAAAATTCCTGGTTAGTGATATTTGTGTAATTACAGTAACAATCATGCAAATGTTCAGGGGGTTCATTAACGGCGGCATCACTGTTTGTGTACTGTAGCTTTGGGGTGTGAGACTATGTGAGTGCGAAGAGGCTGATGATATATGACTAGATGTAACTGGCTACAACAAATAAATACTTAAAGGAATAACCTAGAGGTGGATATGACTGACTTAATACTGAAGAAATAACCCATAACGAGCTATGAATGGTTTAAGACTCCACAGTAAGTCGAGATTGACTCAATAATGTATGAAGAAACTGGCTATGACTGATTTAATGGGACACTGTAGACATAAAATAAGTAAAGGCCCTTTAAAAGTATAAATTGGCCCCTCTCTTACTTCTAACATGTCACTGTGTGATAGGATGGGAGGGGGAGATAGGGGAACATGGCACCCCCTGGAGAAATAAAAATATAAATAAACAGTGATAGATAAAGATAAAGACTATCAGAATATCATATGTATAGCAGACCACAGAATATCATATGTATAGCGGGCCACAGAATATCATATGTATAGCAGGCCACAGAATATCATATGTATAGCAGGCCACAGAATATCATATGTATAGCGGGCCACAGAATATCATATGTATAGCAGGCCACAGAATATCATATGTATAGCAGGCCGCAGAATATCATATGTATAGCAGACCACAGAATATCATGTGTATAGCGGGCTACAGAATATCATATGTATAGCAGGCTACAGAATATCATATGTATAGCAGGTTACAGAATATCATATGTATAGCGGGCCACAGAATATCATATGTATAGCAGGTTACAGAATATCATATGTATAGCAGGCCACAGAATATCATATGTATAGCAGGCTACAGAATATCATATGTATAGCAGGCCACCGAATATCATATGTATAGCGGGCCACAGAATATCATATGTATAGCAGGCCACAGAATATCATATGTATAGCGGGCCACAGAATATCATATGTATAGCGGGTCACAGAATATCATATGTATAGCAGGTTACAGAATATCATATGTATAGCAGGTTACAGAATATCATATGTATAGCAGGCCACAGAATATCATATGTATAGCAGGCCACAGAATATCATATGTATAGCGGGTTACAGAATATCATATGTATAGCAGACCACAGAATATCATATGTATAGCAGGCCACAGAATATCATATGTATAGCAGGTTACAGAATATCATATGTATAGCAGACCACAGAATATCATATGTATAGCAGGCCACAGAATATCATATGTATAGCAGGTTACAGAATATCATATGTATAGCAGACCACAGAATATCATATGTATAGCAGGCCGCAGAATATCATATGTATAGCAGACCACAGAATATCATGTGTATAGCGGGCCACAGAATATCATATGTATAGCAGGCCACAGAATATCATATGTATAGCGGGCCACAGAATATCATATGTATAGCAGGCCACAGAATATCATATGTATAGCAGGTTACAGAATATCATATCTATAGCAGACCACAGAATATCATGTGTATAGCGGGCTACAGAATATCATATGTATAGCAGGCTACAGAATATCATATGTATAGCAGGTTACAGAATATCATATGTATAGCGGGCCACAGAATATCATATGTATAGCGGGCCACAGAATATCATATGTATAGCAGGTTACAGAATATCATATGTATAGCGGGCCACAGAATATCATATGTATAGCGGGCCACAGAATATCATGTGTATAGCGGGCCACAGAATATCATATGTATAGCGGGCCACAGAATATCATATGTATAGCAGGCCACAAAATATCATATGTATAGAAGGTTACAGAATATCACATGTATAGCGGGCCACAGAATATCATATGTATAGCCACAGAATATCATATGTATAGCGGGCCACAAAATATCATATGTATAGCAGGCCACAAAATAACATATGTATAGCAGGTTACAGAATATCATATGTATAGCGGGCCACAGAATGTCATATGTATAGTAGGCCACAGAATATCATATGTATAGCAGGCCACAGAATATCATATGTATAGTAGGTTACAGAATATCATATGTATAGCAGACCACAGAATATCATATGTATAGCAGGCCACAGAATATCATATGTATAGCGGGCCACAGAATATCATATGTATAGCCACAGAATATCATATGTATAGCGGGCCACAAAATATCATATGTATAGCAGGCCACAGAATATCATATGTATAGCGGGGCATAGAATATCATATGTATAGCAGGTTACAGAATATCATATGTATAGCAGGCCACAGAATATCATATGTATAGCAGACCACAGAATATCATATGTATAGCAGGCCACAGAATATCATATGTATAGCAGGCCACAGAATATCATATGTATAGCAGACCACAGAATATCATATGTATAGCGGGCCACAGAATATCATATGTATAGCAGGCCACAGAATATCATATGTATTGCCACAGAATATCATATGTATAGCAGGCCACAGAATATCATATGTATAGCAGGCCACAGAATATCATATGTATAGCAGGCCACAGAATATCATATGTATAGCAGGCCACAGAATATCATATGTATAGCAGGCCACAGAATATCATATGTATAGCAGACCACAGAATATCATATGTATAGCAGACCACAGAATATCATATGTATAGCAGACCACAGAATATCATGTGTATAGCAGACCACAGAATATCATGTGTATAGCAGGCCACAGAATATCATATGTATTGCGGGCCACAGAATATCAGATGTATAGCAGGCCACAGAATATCATATGTATTGCGGGCCACAGAATATCATATGTATAGCGGGCCACAGAATATCATATGTATAGCAGGTTACAGAATATCATGTGTATAGCGGGCCACAGAATATCATGTGTATAGCGGGCCACAGAATATCATATGTATAGCGGGCCACAGAATATCATGTGTATAGCGGGCCACAGAATATCATATGTATAGCGGGCCACAGAATATCATATGTATTGCGGGCCACAGAATATCATATGTATAGCGGGCCACAGAATATCATATGTATTGCGGGCCACAGAATATCATATGTATAGCAGGCAACAGAATATCATATGTATAGCAGACCACAGAATATCATATGTATAGCAGGCCACAGAATATCATATGTATAGAGGGCCACAGAATATCATATGTATAGCGGGCCACAGAATATCATATGTATAGCGGGCCACAGAATATCATATGTATAGCGGGCCACAGAATATCATATGTATAGCGGGCCACAGAATATCATATGTATAGCGGGCCACAGAATATCATATGTATAGCGGGTCACAGAATATCATATGTATAGCAGGTTACAGAATATCATATGTATAGCAGGTTACAGAATATCATATGTATAGCGGGCCACAGAATATCATATGTATAGCAGACCACAGAATATCATATGTATAGCAGGTTACAGAATATCATATGTATAGCAGGTTACAGAATATCATATGTATAGCGGGCCACAGAATATCATATGTATAGCAGGCCACAGAATATCATATGTATAGCGGGCCACAGAATATCATATGTATAGCAGGCCACAGAATATCATATGTATAGCGGGCCACAGAATATCATGTGTATAGCGGGCCACAGAATATCATATGTATAGCGGGTTACAGAATATCATATGTATAGCGGGCCACAGAATATCATATGTATAGCAGACCACAGAATATCATGTGTATAGCGGTCCACAGAATATCATATGTATAGCAGACCACAGAATATCATATGTATAGCAGACCACAGAATATCATATGTATAGCAGACCACAGAATATCATGTGTATAGCAGGCCACAGAATATCATATGTATTGCGGGCCACAGAATATCAGATGTATAGCAGGCCACAGAATATCATATGTATTGCGGGCCACAGAATATCATATGTATAGCGGGCCACAGAATATCATATGTATAGCAGGTTACAGAATATCATGTGTATAGCGGGCCACAGAATATCATGTGTATAGCGGGCCACAGAATATCATATGTATAGCGGGCCACAGAATATCATGTGTATAGCGGGCCACAGAATATCATATGTATAGCGGGCCACAGAATATCATATGTATTGCGGGCCACAGAATATCATATGTATTGCGGGCCACAGAATATCATATGTATTGCGGGCCACAGAATATCATATGTATTGCGGGCCACAGAATATCATATGTATAGCAGGCCACAGAATATCATATGTATAGCAGACCACAGAATATCATATGTATAGCAGGCCACAGAATATCATATCTATAGAGGGCCACAGAATATCATATGTATAGCGGGCCACAGAATATCATATGTATAGCGGGCCACAGAATATCATATGTATAGCGGGCCACAGAATATCATATGTATAGCGGGCCACAGAATATCATATGTATAGCGGGCCACAGAATATCATATGTATAGCGGGCCACAGAATATCATATGTATAGCAGGTTACAGAATATCATATGTATAGCGGGGCACAGAATATCATATGTATAGCAGGTTACAGAATATCATATGTATAGCGGGCCACAGAATATCATATGTATAGCAGGCCACAAAATATCATATGTATAGCAGGTTACAGAATATCACATGTATAGCGGGCCACAGAATATCATATGTATAGCCACAGAATATCATATGTATAGCAGGTTACAGAATATCATATGTATAGCAGGTTACATACTGGACTCTGTGAATGTCCAAATTTATTTTACCTGGCAATGTGAGGTTTAAAGGATACGTAATAACTTTTATTTGTCCTCGTTCTTTCTTCTTTGGTTGGCGAGCAAGTGGCTCTGCTGTGGAGATTGAAGACAAAGTAATGACATTTAAATATAAATACTTTCACATCCACTTAGCCATGTAATGTATGATCGGGTATTATTCATCTTTTAACCCCATGTGCAATGAAACAACTTCAGGTCATGTTCGTAATGGGGTAGTGATTGAGTTACTGTGTCAGTTTTGTACTGTTTTTGGGATTCCCAGATGGACACAGAGGAGCATGCTTCTATGGGCAAACTATTTATACATTTATTAATGTTTTTTTTTCCTCTCACCATGTGAAAAGCTTTTTCATTGTCCATGCAGCATAAACCTGTTTCATTGGCAATAAATGGATGAGGGGGATCTCCCAAACCTGTAATGATACAGCTGAAAAATATTGGCTAGAGCCTGTCTCAGATGTCTCTCGGCCATTACTATATCTCCACCTCTTACCTTGAACTGGACACACTGATTAACATTGTACGTGTTTACCACCTCCGATGCCCACTCTCCGGCCCCCGTACACTAACCTCACAACCACTTGTAGCCTAACACAAGAATAGTCTCTTCCATCTTTGCACGTTTTGAGTTACACAGTATATCACCATTCACATGGACATGGCAACGGGTCTACCATTTCCAAAATAAATGAATTCAGATGCTTGGAGAACCTAATATATTTCAATACTAAATCAATACTTAATTTCAAAGAATTCCAAAATAAAAAAAACAACATGCACCATTGTTACCTCTTTGCCTGTTTTAAAGCATAAACATTATTAAACTTTTGGGACTTTTGGGATCAACACCCATTATGAGATCTTATCCTTCTTTATCAAAAGGGTATCAATGCAATGACCCCATTAAAGACCTTTTCAGACAATCCCCATATAGATGCAGCCAAAATAAAACCATAAGCCAAGCTTCAAAAAACCACACGAAACACAGAAATATGCCGGCCTAGAAAGAATCCGTCAGAACCTGCTCTCTACTGACGTAAGGGACAGCCTCAACATGGTAATAGACTGACGTAAGGGACAATATCCAGGACAATGGCAAAGTTTCAGCCTCAGCATGGTAATAAGGACTGACGTAAGGGACAATATCCAGGACAATGGCAAAGTATCAGCCTCAACATGGTAACAGACTGACGTAAGGGACAATATCCAGGACAATGGCAAAGTATCAGCCTCAACATGGTAATAAGGACTGACGTAAGGGACAATATCCAGGACAATGGCAAAGTATCAGCCTCAACATGGTAACAGACTGACGTAAGGGACAATATCCAGGACAATGGCAAAGTTTCAGCCTCAACATGGTAATAAGGACTGACGTAAGGGACAATATCCAGGACAATGGCAAAGTTTCAGTCTCAACATGGTAACAGACTGACGTAACGGACAATATCCAGGACAATGGCAAAGTATCAGCCTCAACATGGTAATAGACTGACGTAACGGACAATATCCAGGACAATGGCAAAGTTTCAGCCTCAACATGGTAACAGACTGACGTAACGGACAATATCCAGGACAATGGCAAAGTTTCCGCCTCAACATGGTAACAGACTGACGTAACGGACAATATCCAGGACAATGGCAAAGTATCAGCCTCAACATGGTAATAGACTGACGTAACGGACAATATCCAGGACAATGGAAAAGTTTCAGCCTCAGCATGGTAATAGACTGACGTAACGGACAATATCCAGGACAACGGCAAAGTTTCAGCCTCAACATGGTAATAGACTGACGTAACGGACAATATCCAGGACAATTGCCTCAACATGGTAATAGCTATTTCAAAATGTTACATGTCCGATCTGCTGTGAACCTGCACAGAAGGTCCGGCTTGTGAGCATACACACCGCCCCCTGATTAGCGTGTCTGCTAGAACTTAGCAAAAGCTGACCATGATGTGCATGCTGAAACCTTCTCCATTGATGCCAATACAATTGCTTCTAAATCTCACACAACTACTATATTATTATAAAATGTATGCCACACCAATTAATGAAGCAATTCCTGCCTAGATGGGGACCCTAAAAATATTGTTTCCAAACTGCGAAGATCCCAAAAATGGGGTATATTTAGCTACAGACAATACATGCCTTTGGCCATAGGAATCCCCCTCTAAATAGGCAATCTTCATTGATGGAGTCAAGAAAAATAATAAAGACCTTCCCGTTAAATGAAACACACCATCCTCTATGTGTTCCAAGTAACAACCTTTATTTCTTACAGCAATCTATATATCATATTTTTCATGTGGCTGGGAGGACCTATTCAAAATCCCCTCCACGATCAGGATCATCCACTAAAATAATGGCAGATGTGGGGGTATGGGCAGACTTGGATGATTAGAGCCAATCGGGGGCGGATAGATATGGGGGCTTGGCTTGTCCTCCCCAGGGTGGGTCTAGGAGAGGTACTTTCCAGTGAAGGGAACTGATTTGCGACCCCCACAAAGGCAAATCAGTACTCTGACATGGCCACAAGATGTCACTACTGGGCATGCATGTAACTGACCCCAGCTCCGCAGTGATTAGACAAACGGCTGAGCAATTAGAGAGTCTCCTGGCCAGAGAACAGACCATCACAAGTGATCTTCACATCAACTCACTGATGCTTTTAACATTATCAAGGCACTCGAATACATAGAAAATGTCTACATAAAGCTAAAGAACTGTAGCTACCTTCAAAAACCTATATCATCTAGAAGGGTAGGAAGAATATACCTACTCTAGAAGCTAATTCCTTCCCATCACTTGGTGACCGGGGTTCATCCAGTGGGATATTACTGATGTAGACTGGGTCAACACCATTTATTATTTCAAGTTTTCGAATATTGGCATTGTTTCCACATTATACTCAGCTTGACATTTTTGCTTCTGAGTGGTCAGAGAGTCATTCAGTGACCAGGTACTGGAATTCAGTTGTACAGATCAGACACTTGAGATTGTCCTGGTGTTCCCAAGCTGTGAGGATCTTACCCAGCCTTGCTAGACACTTCTTTCATTGAGTGAAGATTTGGGGAAAGCTCTCTGAACATTTGATTTTAGGCTCAAAGACAGGACCCTCTATTCTTTTGCAAAGTGTTAAATTGTTTTTGACTTGTAGTTTACCCATGTATAATGCTAAGGAATATGCTGGCGCTACAACTTAAAGATAATAATAATAATAATGCATTACAATTCAACCCAGACACCCAGATCATTATTTAGCCGAGCCATTCTATATCAATTGACCATTTTCATATTTGTTAAAGGCCAATAATTTTAAAGTTTTGTACTTACAGTCTAGGAGCATCAAGGAAGTAGAGGAGTAAACACACGCTGCTTATGAAATTACTTTACATACATTGGCTCCTATTTAATTGACCAAATCACAATTACTGAAGCCCGTAATGGAGCCTGTAAACATTACATCTTGCTACTCGCAATCCATTCGCGAGTTACAGGCTCAAAATCCCTGTGGTTGTCAAAACCGTAACTCCATCCTATCTCCTCCATTGTTAAAAGCCTGTAAATGTTACCAGTGCTAAAGACGCAAAATCCATATATTCAAATACAACAGTTCAATAAGCCAGCAATTGCCTTTAATTCCATAAATGGCAAATATATAAATAAATCCTAGGAGTACCAGACTCGCAAGTGGGTAAAGCACCAGTTGGTAACACTGCAAAAGCAAATAAACACACACTACTGTACCTAAAACACTGGGAAAGTGATGCAAGCCATTAGAATTAATTGTACAACAGTCTCAAGTTCAAAAATCTGCAATACAAAATTATTAATTTTATGTTTTATTTCTGTGTTATATCGATCCTGGGAATCAAGGAGTTAAAACATATCAGGCCACCCACATGGACTAGAACAGATGATTTAGTCATTATTATGGATTTCTACATTTCTGGATTCTGTCTCTGTCTAACTTACGGGCTTGCTTACTTGATCACGATGATGCCCTGAAATGCTACATATGGGTTCATGGTTTGCGTGCTGTGACCCTGTACTTATGGGCTTGAGCAATTAAGTACATCCGTAACTGCAGCAAATTTCTAACCCACAGATGTACGGGCTGTATGAAGGTAATTATGGGCTTGGCATTAAATGGGGGCCATTGTTATTACTTTGTCATGTTCTATATGCAAGCCGAGGAAAAAAAACCTTCACTGGTGTGTGTGTGTGTGTGTGGGGGGGGGGGGGTCAAAGTGTTAAATGGACATGTAAAGCATTAAAATAGGAGGTTGTAAATATTACAATATTGTTTTTATATGAAAAATGCAAAGTAAAACTTAGTTTACATTTCCTTAAAACTATTGGAAAATACCTTAGTGTGCACTGACAGTACTTCTCGTGACACGGCATATATCCCAGTTATTATAGAAATGTAAAGTACAAATACCGAGTGGAAGTGTTAGACAGCTGAGCTTGAAAGTTGGGAACTTTAAGCATATTATGATATAAACAAGCCCCTTCTACAAATAATTTATCTCCTGTGATTGCTTATTATTTTATTAATTATTTGGGGTGATAAACAACAAGCAGCATGCCCAGTCATAGGCAAATAAGTCCTACATTCTTATCTATTCTGATCTAACCCAACGGATCATGCTCTTATCACCCTCATTGAGAGATAATTCATCCCATAAGATAAAGTTATTAGCAGAGTGAGAGAACTTTTTCATTTAATGTATGCTTAAGAGAAATCCATAAAGATGCCGCTCGAAATGTTTAATCTGAAATAATTGTAATTATATTTATTTATATGTTTCATTTCTAAAATAACTGGAACCTTTGCTGTGTCCTTTTATGCCTGCTGGTCATTGGTAGACAAGTATGACTCATACAGATATATTCCTGCACACTGTCTGACAGAGAAAAGTCCCAAAGACAATCATATGCTTAAAGCAGTTTATTCTGCTCCAGGAGTTTAATTTAAAAAACCTGTGAGATGTTATCAGATAACAAACTTCTGATGCAACAAAGAAATAAAATGCTTTCCATGTCCTGCTAAACACAGGAGCATTCTGGGCCTGCACGGATTGCGGTCTGATAGGCCATTCCTCACCTGGCTTTCTCAGGGCACCACTGACATTCTTAGGGTGGTCCTCACGATGCCAGCCATTGACCACGTGGTAGGAGATCAACTTTAGGCAGAGAATAGTGTACACCGCCAAGGTCAGCAATGACCCCACTGGAGAAACAGGAGAAAAAATGTAAGGACTCAGACCTGTCAATGTCCCATGGATAAGGTAAAGCTATTGCTGTCCCGCTGACCTGGTGTGATGGATTTCAACCATGAGACCATTACCGTTGGAAACACAATCAGTAGCAGTAGATACATGTATGTAATAACTGTGCCAAACACTTCTTGACTATGGCCCTACAAAAGAGAACAGAAATAGAAATAAATATAAATGTGATTTTAATATTGTATATGCAAATATATGTAAAGCAGTTTAGATACACTGTGTAAGAGAGACCTTTATGGAGGAACTGACAGGTGAGTATAACCTCATTAGTCTCGGACCTATGGACTTAACATATCGATACTACAGTGCTAACAGTTGAAGCTAGTTTTGGATGTCAATATATTGTTGAGACAGTAGTAATGGCAGGTAATAAAATGTGGGCAAGACCATAAAACCTTACATGAACGGACAATGGGGAGAATATAATGAGAAGATCTTGTAGAATGGACCCAGGAAAAAAAACCTGACCAAGGATATCATGAGGGGATCCAGGAGCTGAGAACTGTACCCAGGAACAAGACCCTGACAGAGGAGGAAAGTGAGAGGGGATCCAGGAGCTGAGAACTGTACCAAGGAACAAGACCTTGACAGAGGAGGAAAGTGGGAGGGGATCCAGGAGCTGAGAACTGTACCAAGAAACAAGACCCTGACAGAGGAGGAGAGTGAGAGGGGATCCAGGAGAAGAGAACTGTATCCAGGAACAAGACCCTGACAGAGGAGGAGAGGGGGAGGGGATCCAGGAGCTGAGAACTGTACCCAGGAAAAAGACCCTGACAGAGGAGGAGAGTCGGAGGGGATCCAGGAGCTGAGAACTGTACCAAGAAACAAGACCCTGACAGAGGAGGAAAGTGAGAGGGGATCCAGGAGCTGAGAACTGTGCCAAGGAACAAGACCATGACAGAGGAGGAGAGTGGGAGGGGATCCAGGAGAAGAGAACTGTATCCAGGAACAAGACCCTGACAGAGGAGGAGAGTGGGAGGGGATCCAGGAGAAGAGAACTGTACCAAGGAACAAGACCCTGACAGAGGAGGAGAGTGAGAGGGGATCCAGGAGAAGAGAACTGTACCAAGAAACAAGACCCTGACAGAGGAGGAGAGTGGGAGGGGATCCAGGACCTGAGAACTGTACCCAGGAACAAGACCCTGACAGAGGAGGAAAGTGAGAGGGGATCCAGGAGCTGAGAACTGTACCCAGGAACAAGACCCTGACAGAGGAGGAAAGTGAGAGGGGATCCAGGAGCTGAGAACTGTACCAAGGAACAAGACCCTGACAGAGGAGGAGAGTGAGAGGGGATCCAGAAGAAGATAACTGTACCAAGGAACAAGACCCTGACAGAGGAGGAGAGTGAGAGGGGATCCAGGAGAAGAGAACTGTACAAAGAAACAAGACGCTGACAGAGGAGGAGAGTGGGAGGGGATCCAGGACCTGAGAACTGTACCCAGGAACAAGACCCTGACAGAGGAGGAAAGTGAGAGGGGATCCAGGAGCTGAGAACTGTACCAAGGAACAAGACCCTGACAGAGGAGGAGAGTGAGAGGGGATCCAGGAGAAGAGAACTGTACCAAGGAACAAGACCCTGACAGAGGAGGAGAGTGGGAGGGGATCCAGGAGCTGAGATCTGTACCAAGGAA
Source organism: Discoglossus pictus (assembly GCA_027410445.1). Lineage (NCBI taxonomy): Eukaryota > Metazoa > Chordata > Amphibia > Anura > Alytidae > Discoglossus > Discoglossus pictus. Next base: position 50,188,660 of record CM050176.1, read on the forward strand.
CAAGACCCTGACAGAGGAGGAAAGTGAGAGGGGATCCAGGAGCTGAGAACTGTACCAAGGAACAAGACCCTGACAGAGGAGGAAAGTGAGAGGGGATCCAGGAGAAGAGAACTGTACCAAGGAGCAAGACCCTGACAGAGGAGGAGAGTGAGAGGGGATCCAGGAGAAGAGAACTGTACCAAGGAACAAGACCCTGACAGAGGAGGAGAGTGAGAGGGGATCCAGGAGAAGAGAACTGTACCAAGGAACAAGACCCTGACAGAGGAGGAGAGTGAGAGGGGATCCAGGAGAAGAGAACTGTATCCAGGAACAAGACCCTGACAGAGGAGGAGAGTGGGAGGGGATCCAGGAGAAGAGAACTGTACCAAGGAACAAGACCCTGACAGAGGAGGAAAGTGAGAGGGTATCCAGGAGCTGAGAACTGTACCAAGAAACAAGACCCTGACAGAGGAGGAGAGTGGGAGGGGATCCAGGAGCTGAGAACTGTACCAAGGAACAAGACCCTGACAGAGGAGGAGAGTGAGAGGGGATCCAGGAGAAGAGAAATGTACCAAGGAACAAGACCCTGACAGAGGAGGAGAGTGAGAGGGGATCCAGGAGAAGAGAACTGTACCAAGGAACAAGACCCTGACAGAGGAGGAGAGTGGGAGGGGATCCAGGAGAAGAGAACTGTATCCAGGAACAAGACCCTGACAGAGGAGGAGAGTGGGAGGGGATCCAGGAGAAGAGAACTGTACCAAGGAACAAGACCCTGACAGAGGAGGAAAGTGAGAGGGGATCCAGGAGCTGAGAACTGTACCAAGAAACAAGACCCTGACAGAGGAGGAGAGTGGGAGGGGATCCAGGAGCTGAGAACTGTACCAAGGAACAAGACCCTGACAGAGGAGGAGAGTAAAAGGGGATCCAGGAGAAGAGAACTGTACCAAGGAACAAGACCCTGACAGAGAAGGAGAGTGCGAGGGGATCCAGGAGAAGAGAACTGTACCAAGGAACAAGACCCTGACAGAGGAGGAAAGTGAGAGGGGATCCAGGAGCTGAGAACTGTACCAAGAAACAAGACCCTGACAGAGGAGGAAAGTGAGAGGGGATCCAGGAGCTGAGAACTGTACCAAGAAAAAAGACCCTGACAGAGGAGGAGAGTGGGAGGGGATCCAGGAGCTGAGAACTGTACCAAGGAACAAGACCCTGACAGAGGAGGAGAGTGAGAGGGGATCCAGGAGAAGAGAACTGTACCAAGGAACAAGACCCTGACAGAGGAGGAGAGTGAGAGGGGATCCAGGAGAAGAGAACTGTACCAAGGAACAAGACCCTGACAGAGGAGGAAAGAGAGAGGGAATCCAGGAGCTGAGAACTGTACCAAGAAACAAGACCCTGATAGAGGAGGAGAGTGGGAGGGGATCCAGGAGCTAAGATCTGTACCAAGGAACAAGACCCTGACAGAGGAGGAAAGTGAGAGGGGATCCAGGAGCTGAGAACTGTACCAAGGAACAAGACCCTGACAGAGGAGGAAAGTGAGAGGGGATCCAGGAGCTGAGAACTGTACCAAGGAACAAGACCCTGACAGAGGAGGAAAGTGAGAGGGGATCCAGGAGAAGAGAACTGTACCAAGGAACAAGACCCTGACAGAGGAGGAGAGCGAGAGGGGATCCAGGAGAAGAGAACTGTACCAAGGAACAAGACCCTGACAGAGGAGGAGAGCGAGAGGGGATCCAGGAGAAGAGAACTGTACCAAGGAACAAGACCCTGACAGAGGAGGAGAGTGGGAGGGGATCCAGGAGAAGAGAACTGTACCAAGGAACAAGACCCTGACAGAGGAGGAGAGTGGGAGGGGATCCAGGAGAAGAGAACTGTACCAAGGATCAAGACCCTGACAGAGGAGGAGAGGGGATCCAGGAGCTGAGAACTGTACCAAGGAACAAGACCCTGACAGAGGAGGAGAGTGAGAGGGGATCCAGGAGAAGAGAACTGTACCAAGGAACAAGACCCTGACAGAGGAGGAAAGTGAGAGGGGATCCAGGAGCTGAGAACTGTACCAAGAAACAAGACCCTGACAGAGGAGGAGAGTGGGAGGGGATCCAGGAGCTGAGATCTGTACCAAGGAACAAGACCCTGACAGAGGAGGAAAGTGAGAGGGGACCCAGGAGCTGAGAACTGTACCAAGGAACAAGACCCTGACAGAGGAGGAGAGTGGGAGGGGATCCAGGAGAAGAGAACTGTATCCAGGAACAAGACCCTGACAGAGGAGGAGAGTGGGAGGGGATCCAGGAGAAGAGAACTGTACCAAGGAACAAGACCCTGACAGAGGAGGAAAGTGAGAGGGGATCCAGGAGCTGAGAACTGTACCAAGAAACAAGACCCTGACAGAGGAGGAGAGTGGAAGGGGATCCAGGAGCTGAGAACTGTACCAAGGAACAAGACCCTGACAGAGGAGGAGAGTGAGAGGGGATCCAGGAGAAGAGAACTGTACCAAGGAACAAGACCCTGACAGAGGAGGAAAGTGAGAGGGGATCCAGGAGCTGAGAACTGTACAAAGAAACAAGACCCTGACAGAGGAGGAGAGTGGGAGGGGATCCAGGAGCCGAGAACTTTATCCAGGAACAAGACCCTGACAGAGGAGGAGAGTGGGAGGGGATCCAGGAGCTGAGAACTGTACCAAGGAACAAGACCCTGACAGAGGAGGAGAGTGAGAGGGGATCCAGGAGAAGAGAACTGTACCAAGGAACAAGACCCTGACAGAGGAGGAAAGTGAGAGGGGATCCAGGAGCTGAGAACTGTACAAAGAAACAAGACCCTGACAGAGGAGGAGAGTGGGAGGGGATCCAGGAGCTAAGATCTGTACCAAGGAACAAGACCCTGACAGAGGAGGAGAGTGAGAGGGGATCCAGGAGAAGAGAACTGTACCAAGGAACAAGACCCTGACAGAGGAGGAGATTGAGAGGGGATCCAGGAGAAGAGAACTGTACCCATGAACAAGACCCTGACAGAGGAGGAGAGTGGGAGGGGATCCAGGAGAAGAGAACTGTACCAAGGAACAAGACCCTGACAGAGGAGGAGAGTGGGAGGGGATCCAGGAGCTGAGATCTGTACCAAGGAACAAGACCCTGACAGAGGAGGAAAGTGAGAGGGGATCCAGGAGCTGAGAACTGTACCAAGGAACAAGACCCTGACAGAGGAGGAAAGTGAGAGGGGATCCAGGAGAAGAGAACTGTACCAAGGAGCAAGACCCTGACAGAGGAGGAGAGTGAGAGGGGATCCAGGAGAAGAGAACTGTACCAAGGAACAAGACCCTGACAGAGGAGGAGAGTGAGAGGGGATCCAGGAGAAGAGAACTGTACCAAGGAACAAGACCCTGACAGAGGAGGAGAGTGAGAGGGGATCCAGGAGAAGAGAACTGTACCCAGGAACAAGACCCTGACAGAGGAGGAGAGTGGGAGGGGATCCAGGAGAAGAGAACTGTACCAAGGAACAAGACCCTGACAGAGGAGGAAAGTGAGAGGGTATCCAGGAGCTGAGAACTGTACCAAGAAACAAGACCCTGACAGAGGAGGAGAGTGGGAGGGGATCCAGGAGCTGAGAACTGTACCAAGGAACAAGACCCTGACAGAGGAGGAGAGTGAGAGGGGATCCAGGAGAAGAGAAATGTACCAAGGAACAAGACCCTGACAGAGGAGGAGAGTGAGAGGGGATCCAGGAGAAGAGAACTGTACCAAGGAACAAGACCCTGACAGAGGAGGAGAGTGGGAGGGGATCCAGGAGAAGAGAACTGTATCCAGGAACAAGACCCTGACAGAGGAGGAGAGTGGGAGGGGATCCAGGAGAAGAGAACTGTACCAAGGAACAAGACCCTGACAGAGGAGGAAAGTGAGAGGGGATCCAGGAGCTGAGAACTGTACCAAGAAACAAGACCCTGACAGAGGAGGAGAGTGGGAGGGGATCCAGGAGCTGAGAACTGTACCAAGGAACAAGACCCTGACAGAGGAGGAGAGTGAGAGGGGATCCAGGAGAAGAGAACTGTACCAAGGAACAAGACCCTGACAGAGAAGGAGAGTGCGAGGGGATCCAGGAGAAGAGAACTGTACCAAGGAACAAGACCCTGACAGAGGAGGAAAGTGAGAGGGGATCCAGGAGCTGAGAACTGTACCAAGAAACAAGACCCTGACAGAGGAGGAAAGTGAGAGGGGATCCAGGAGCTGAGAACTGTACCAAGAAAAAAGACCCTGACAGAGGAGGAGAGTGGGAGGGGATCCAGGAGCTGAGAACTGTACCAAGGAACAAGACCCTGACAGAGGAGGAGAGTGAGAGGGGATCCAGGAGAAGAGAACTGTACCAAGGAACAAGACCCTGACAGAGGAGGAGAGTGAGAGGGGATCCAGGAGAAGAGAACTGTACCAAGGAACAAGACCCTGACAGAGGAGGAAAGTGAGAGGGAATCCAGGAGCTGAGAACTGTACCAAGAAACAAGACCCTGACAGAGGAGGAGAGTGGGAGGGGATCCAGGAGCTAAGATCTGTACCAAGGAACAAGACCCTGACAGAGGAGGAAAGTGAGAGGGGATCCAGGAGCTGAGAACTGTACCAAGGAACAAGACCCTGACAGAGGAGGAAAGTGAGAGGGGATCCAGGAGCTGAGAACTGTACCAAGGAACAAGACCCTGACAAAGGAGGAAAGCGAGAGGGGATCCAGGAGAAGAGAACTGTACCAAGGAACAAGACCCTGACAGAGGAGGAGAGCGAGAGGGGATCCAGGAGAAGAGAACTGTACCAAGGAACAAGACCCTGACAGAGGAGGAGAGCGAGAGGGGATCCAGGAGAAGAGAACTGTACCCATGAACAAGACCCTGACAGAGGAGGAGAGTGGGAGGGGATCCAGGAGAAGAGAACTGTACCAAGGAACAAGACCCTGACAGAGGAGGAGAGTGGGAGGGGATCCAGGAGAAGAGAACTGTACCAAGGATCAAGACCCTGACAGAGGAGGAGAGTGAGAGGGGATCCAGGAGAAGAGAACTGTACCCAGGAACAAGACCCTGACAGAGGAGGAGAGGGGATCCAGGAGCTGAGAACTGTACCAAGGAACAAGACCCTGACAGAGGAGGAAAGTGAGAGGGGATCCAGGAGAAGAGAACTGTACCAAGGAACAAGACCCTGACAGAGGAGGAAAGTGAGAGGGGATCCAGGAGCTGAGAACTGTACCAAGAAACAAGACCCTGACAGAGGAGGAGAGTGGGAGGGGATCCAGGAGCTGAGATCTGTACCAAGGAACAAGACCCTGACAGAGGAGGAAAGTGAGAGGGGACCCAGGAGCTGAGAACTGTACCAAGGAACAAGACCCTGACAGAGGAGGAGAGTGGGAGGGGATCCAGGAGAAGAGAACCGTATCCAGGAACAAGACCCTGACAGAGGAGGAGAGTGGGAGGGGATCCAGGAGAAGAGAACTGTACCAAGGAACAAGACCCTGACAGAGGAGGAAAGTGAGAGGGGATCCAGGAGCTGAGAACTGTACCAAGAAACAAGACCCTGACAGAGGAGGAGAGTGGAAGGGGATCCAGGAGCTGAGAACTGTACCAAGGAACAAGACCCTGACAGAGGAGGAGAGTGAGAGGGGATCCAGGAGAAGAGAACTGTACCAAGGAACAAGACCCTGACAGAGGAGGAAAGTGAGAGGGGATCCAGGAGCTGAGAACTGTACAAAGAAACAAGACCCTGACAGAGGAGGAGAGTGGGAGGGGATCCAGGAGCTAAGATCTGTACCAAGGAACAAGACCCTGACAGAGGAGGAGAGTGAGAGGGGATCCAGGAGAAGAGAACTGTACCAAGGAACAAGACCCTGACAGAGGAGGAGAGTGAGAGGGGATCCAGGAGAAGAGAACTGTACCCATGAACAAGACCCTGACAGAGGAGGAGAGTGGGAGGGGATCCAGGAGAAGAGAACTGTACCAAGGAACAAGACCCTGACAGAGGAGGAGAGTGGGAGGGGATCCAGGAGCTGAGTACTGTACCCAGGAACAAGACCCTGACAGAGGAGGAGAGTGGGAGGGGATCCAGGAGAAGAGAACTGTACCAAGGATCAAGACCCTGACAGAGGAGGAGAGTGAGAGGGGATCCAGGAGAAGAGAACTGTACCAAGGAACAAGACCCTGACAGAGGAGGAGAGTGAGAGGGGATCCAGGAGAAGAGAACTGTACCAAGGAACAAGACCCTGACAGAGGAGTAGAGTGGGAGGGGATCCAGGAGCTGAGAACTGTACCAAGGAACAAGACCCTGACAGAGGAGGAAAGTGAAAGGGGATCCAGGAGCTGAGAACTGTACCAAGGAACAAGACCCTGACCGAGGAGGAGAGTGGGAGGGGATCCAGGAGAAGAGAACTGTACCAAGGAACAAGACCCTGACAGAGGAGGAAAATTAGAGGGGATCCAGGAGAAGAGAACTGTACCAAGGAACAAGACCCTGAAAGAGGAGGAAAATTAGAGGGGATCCAGGAGAAGAGAAGTGTACCCAGGAACAAGACCCTGAAAGAGGAGGAAAGTGAGAGGGGATCCAGGAGAAGAGAACTGTACCAAGGAACAAGACCCTGACAGAGGAGGAAAGTGAGAGGGGATCCAGGAGAAGAGAACTGTACCAAGGAACAAGAACCTGACAGAGGAGGAGAGTGAGAGGGGATCCAGGAGAAGAGAACTGTACCAAGGAACAAGACCCTGAAAGAGGAGGAGAGGGGGAGGGGATCCAGGAGAAGAGAACTGTACCAAGGAACAAGACCCTGAAAGAGGAGGAGAGGGGGAGGGGATCCAGGAGAAGAGAACTGTACCAAGGAACAAGACCCTGACAGAGGAGGAAAGTGAGAGGGGATCCAGGAGAAGAGAACTGTACCAAGGAACAAGACCCTGACAGAGGAGGAGAGTGAGAGGGGATCCAGGAGAAGAGAACTGTACCAAGGAACAAGACCCTGACAGAGGAGGAGAGTGGGAGGGGATCCAGGACCTGAGAACTGTATCCAGGAACAAGACCCTGACAGAGGAGGAGAGTGGGAGGGGATCCAGGACCTGAGAACTGATCCAAGGAACAAGACCCTGACAGAGGAGGAGAGTGAGATGGGATCCAAGAGAAGAGAACTCTACCAAGGAACAAGACCCTGAAAGATCCAAGGAACTGAGAACTGAGATCTGAGAACTGATCCAAGGAACAAGACCCTGACAGAGGAGGAAAGTGAGAGGGGATCCAGGAGCTGAGAACTGTACCAAGGAACAAGACCCTGAAAGAGGAGGAAAGTGGGAGGGGATCCAGGAGCTGAGAACTGTACCCAGGAACAAGACCCTGACAGAGGAGGAGAGTGGGAGGGGATCCAGGAGCAGAGAACTGTACCCAGGAACAAGACCCTGACAGAGGAGGAGAGTGGGAGGGGATCCAGGAGAAGAGAACTGTACCCAGGAACAAGACCCTGACAGAGGAGGAGAGAGAGAGGGGATCCAGGAGAAGAGAACTGTACCAAGGAACAAGACCCTGACAGAGGAGGAGAGGAGGAGGGGATCCAGGACCTGAGAACTGTACCCAGGAACATGACCCTAACAGAAGAGGAGAGTGGGAGGGGATCCAGGACCTGAGAACTGTACCCAGGAACAAGACCCTGACAGAGGAGGAGAGTGGGAGGGGATCCAGGACCTGAGAACTGTACCCAGGAACAAGACCCTAACAGAGGAGGAGAGTGAGAGGGGATCCAGGACCTGAGAACTGTACCCAGGAACAATCCCTGACAGAGGAGGAGAGTGAGAGGGGATCCAAGAGAAGAGAACTGTACCAAGGAACAAGACCCTGACAGAGGAGGAGAGTGAGATGGGATACAGGAGAAGAGAACTGTACCAAGGAACAAGACCCTGACAGAGGAGGAGAGTGAGAGGGGATCCAGGAGAAGAGAACTCTACCAAGGAACAAGACCCTGACAGAGGAGGAGAGTGAGAGGGGATCCAGGAGAAGAGAACTGTACCAAGGAACAAGACCCTGACAGAGGAGGAGAGTGGGAGGGGATCCAGGAGAAGAGAACTGTACCAAGGAACAAGACCCTGACAGAGGAGAGTGGGAGGGGATCCAGGAGCCGAGAACTGTACCAAGGAACAAGACCCTGACAGAGGAGGAGAGTGGGAAGGGATCCAGGAGAAGAGAACTGTACCAAGGAACAAGACCCTGACAGAGGAGGAGAGGGGGAGGGGATCCAGGAGAAGAGAACTGTACCAAGGAACAAGACCCTGACAGAGGAGGAGAGTGGGAGGGGATCCAGGAGCCGAGAACTGTACCAAGGAACAAGACCCTGACAGAGGAGGAGAGTGGGAGGGGATCCAGGAGAAGAGAACTGTACCAAGGAACAAGACCCTGACAGAGGAGGAGAGGGGGAGGGGATCCAGGAGAAGAGAACTGTACCAAGGAACAAGACCCTGACAGAGGAGGAGAGGGGGAGGGGATCCAGGAGCTGAGAACTGTACCAAGGAACAAGACCCTGACAGAGGAGTAGAGTGAGAGGGGATCCAGGAGAAGAGAACTGTACCAAGGAACAAGACCCTGACAAAGGAGGAGAGGGGGAGGGGATCCAAGAGCTGAGAACTGTACCAAGGAACAAGACCCTGACAGAGGAGGAGAGTGGGAGGGGATCCAGGAGCTGAGAACTGTATCCAGGAACAAGACCCTGACAGAGGAGGAGACTGGGAGGGGATCCAAGAGAAGAGAACTGTATCCAGGAACAAGACCCTGACAGAGGAGGAGAGTGGGAGGGGATCCAGGACCTGAGAACTGTACCAAGGAACAAGACCCAGACAGAGGAGGAGAGGGGGAGGGGATCCAGGAGCTGAGAACTGTATCCAGGAACAAGACCCTGACAGAGGAGGAGAGTGAGAGGGGATCCAGGAGAAGAGAACTGTACCCAGGAACAAGACCCTGACAGAGGAGGAGAGTGGGAGGGGATCCAGGAGAAGAGAACTGTACCAAGGAACAAGACCATGACAGAGGAGGAGAGTGGGAGGGGATCCAGGAGAAGATAACTGTATCCAGGAACAAGACCCTGACAGAGGAGGAGAGTGGGAGGGGATCCAGGACCTGAGAACTGTACCAAGGAACAAGACCCTGACAGAGGAGGAGAGTGAGAGGGGATCCAGGAGAAGAGAACTGTACCAAGGAACAAGACCCTGACAGAGGAGGAGAGTGAGAGGGGATCCAGGAGCTGAGAACTGTACCCAGGAACAAGACCCTGACAGAGGAGGAGAGTGGGAGGGGATCCAGGAGAAGAGAACTGTATCCAGGAACAAGACCCTGACAGAGGAGGAGAGTGGGAGGGGATCCAGGACCTGAGAACTGTACCAAGGAACAAGACCCAGACAGAGGAGGAGAGGGGGAGGGGATCCAGGACCTGAGAACTGTACCCAGGAACAAGACCCCAACAGAGGAGGAGAGTGGGAGGGGATCCAGGACCTGAGAACTGTACCAAGGAACAAGACCCAGACAGAGGAGGAGAGGGGGAGGGGATCCAGGACCTGAGAACTGTACCAAGGAAAAAGACCCTGACAGAGGAGGAGAGTGGGAGGGGATCCAGGAGAAGAGAACTGTACCAAGGAACAAGACCCCAACAGAGGAGGAGAGTGGGAGGGGATCCAGGAGCTGAGAACTGTACCCATAACAAGACCCCAACAGAGGAGGAGAGTGGGAGGGGATCCAGGAGAAGAGAACTGTACCAAGGAACAAGACCCTGACAGAGGAGGAGAGGAGGAGGGGATCCAGGAGCTGAGAACTGTACCAAGGAACAAGACCCTGAAAGAGGAGGAGAGTGAGAGGGGATCCAGGGGAAGAGAACTGTACCAAGGAACAAGACCCTGACAGAGGAGGAGATTGGGAGGGGATCCAGGAGAAGAGAACTGTACCAAGGAACAGGACCCTGACAGAGGAGGAGAGGAGGAGGGGATCCAGGAGAAGAGAACTGTACCCAGGAACAAGACCCTGACAGAGGAGGAAAGTGAGAGGTGATCCAGGAGCTGAGAACTGTACCAAGGAACAAGACCATGACAGAGGAGGAGAGTGGGAGGGGATCCAGGAGAAGAGAACTGTACCAAGAAACAAGACCCTGACAGAGGAGGAGAGTGGGAGGGGATCCAGGAGAAGAGAACTGTACCCAGGAACAAGACCCTGACAGAGGAGGAAAGTGAGAGGGGATCCAGGAGAAGAGAACTGTACCAAGGAACAAGACCCTGAAAGAGGAGGAGAGTGAGATGGTATCCAGGGGAAGAGAACTGTACCAAGGAACAAGACCCTGACAGAGGAGGAGAGTGGGAGGGGATCCAGGAGAAGAGAACTGTATCCAGAAACAAGACCCTGACAGAGGAGGAGAGTGGGAGGGGATCCAGGACCTGAGAACTGATCCAAGGAACAAGACCCTGACAGAGGAGGAGAGTGAGAGGGGATCCAAGAGTAGAGAACTGTACCAAGGAACAAGACCCTGACAGAGGAGGAGAGTGAGATGGGATCCAGGAGAAGAGAACTGTACCAAGGAACAAGACCCTGACAGAGGAGGAGAGTGAGAGGGGATCCAGGAGAAGAGAACTCTACCAAGGAACAAGACCCTGACAGAGGAGGAGAGTGAGAGGGGATCCAAGAGAAGAGAACTGTACCAAGGAACAAGACCCTGACAGAGGAGGAGAGTGGGAGGGGATCCAGGAGAAGAGAACTGTACCAAGGAACAAGACCCTGACAGAGGAGGAGAGTGGGAGGGGATCCAGGAGCCGAGAACTGTACCAAGGAACAAGACCCTGACAGAGGAGGAGAGTGGGAGGGGATCCAGGAGAAGAGAACTGTACCAAGGAACAAGACCCTGACAGAGGAGGAGAGGGGGAGGGGATCCAGGAGAAGAGAACTGTACCCAGGAACAAGACCCTGACAGAGGAGGAGAGTGGGAGGGGATCCAGGAGAAGAGAACTGTACCAAGGAACAAGACCCTGACAGAGGAGGAGAGTGGGAGGGGATCCAGGAGCTGAGAACTGTACCAAGGAACAAGACCCTGACAGAGGAGGAGAGTGGGAGGGGATCCAGGAGAAGAGAACTGTACCCAGGAACAAGACCCTGACAGAGGAGGAGAGTGGGAGGGGATCCAGGAGCTGAGAACTGTATCCAGGACCAAGACCCTGACAGGGGAGGAGAGTGGCAGGGTATCCAGGAGCTGAGAACTGTATCCAGGAACAAGACCCTGACCGAGGAGGAGAGTGAGAGGGGATCCAGGAGAAGAGAACTGTACCCAGGAACAAGACCCTGACAGAGGAGGAGAGTGGGGGGGGGATCCAGGAGAAGAGAACTGTATCCAGGAACAAGACCCTGACAGAGGAGGAGAGTGGGAGGGGATCCAGGACCTGAGAACTGTACCAAGGAACAAGACCCTGACAGAGGAGGAGAGTGGGAGGGGATCCAGGAGCTGAGAACTGTATCCAGGAACAAGACCCTGACAGAGGAGGAGAGTGGGAGGGGATCCAGGAGAAGAGAACTGTACCAAGGAACAAGACCCTGACAGAGGAGGAGAGTGAGAGGGGATCCAGGAGAAGAGAATTTTACCCAGGAACAAGACCCTTACAGAGGAGGAGAGTGGGAGGGGATCCAGGAGCTGAGAACTGTACCAAGGAACAAGACCATGACAGAGGAGGAGAGTGAGAGGGGATCCAGGAGCTGAGAACTGTACCCAGGAACAAGACCCTGACAGAGGAGGAGAGTGAGAGGGGATCCAGGAGAAGAGAACTGTACCAAGGAACAAGACCATGACAGAGGAGGAGAATGGGAGGGGATCCAGGACCTGAGAACTGTACCCAGGAACAAGACCCCAACAGAGGAGGAGAGTGGGAGGGGATCCAGGACCTGAGAACTGTACCCAGGAACAAGACCCTGACAGAGGAGGAGAGTGAGAGGGGATCCAGGAGAAGAGAACTGTACCAAGGAACAAGACCCTGAAAGAGGAGGAGAGTGAGAGGGGATCCAGGGGAAGAGAACTGTACCAAGGAACAAGACCCTGACAGAGGAGGAGATTGGGAGGGGATCCAGGAGAAGAGAACTGTACCAAGGAACAAGACCTTGACAGAGGAGGAGAGGAGGAGGGGATCCAGGAGAAGAGAACTGTACCCAGGAACAAGACCCTGACAGAGGAGGAAAGTGAGAGGTGATCCAGGAGCTGAGAACGGTACCAAGGAACAAGACCATGACAGAGGAGGAGAGTGGGAGGGGATCCAGGGGAAGAGAACTGTACCAAGGAACAAGACCCTGACATAGGAGGAGACTGGGAGGGGATCCAGGAGCTGAGAACTGTACCAAGGAACAAGACCCTGACAGAGGAGGAGAGTGAGAGGAGATCCAGGAGAAGAGAACTGTACCCAGGAACAAGACACTGACAGAGGAGGAGAGTTGGAGGGGATCCAGGAGAAGAGAACTGTACCAAGGAACAAGACCCTGACAGAGGAGGAGAGTGGGAGGGGATCCAGGAGAAGAGAACTGTACCCAGGAACAAGACCCTGACAGAGGAGGAGAGTGGGAGGGGATCCAGGAGCTGAGATCTGTACCAAGGAACAAGACCCTGACAGAGGAGGAGAGTGGGAGGGGATCCAGGAGCCGAGAACTTTATCCAGGAACAAGACCCTGACAGAGGAGGAGAGTGGGAGGGGATCCAGGAGCTGAGAACTGTACCAAGGAACAAGACCCTGACAGAGGAGGAGAGTGGGAGGGGATCCAGGAGAAGAGAACTGTACCAAGGATCAAGACCCTGACAGAGGAGGAGAGTGGGAGGGGATCCAGGAGAAGAGAACTGTACCAAGGAACAAGACCCTGACAGAGGAGGAGAGTGGGAGGGGATCCAGGAGCTGAGATCTGTACCAAGGAACAAGACCCTGACAGAGGAGGAGAGTGGGAGGGGATCCAGGAGCCGAGAAATTTATCCAGGAACAAGACCCTGACAGAGGAGGAGAGTGAGAGAAGATCCAGGAGAAGAGAACTGTACCCAGGAACAAGACCCTGACAGAGGAGGAGAGTGGGAGGGGATCCAGGAGCAGAGAACTGTACCAAGGAACAAGACCCTGACAGAGGAGGAGAGTGGGAGGGGATCCAGGAGCTGAGAAATGTACCCAGGAACAAGACCCTGACAGAGGAGGAGAGTGGGAGGGATCCAGGAGAAGAGAACTGTACCCAGGAACAAGACCCTGACAGAGGAGGAGAGTGGGAGGGGATCCAGGAGAAGAGAACTGTACCAAGGAACAAGACCATGACAGAGGAGGAGAGTGGGAGGGGATCCAGGAGCTGAGAACTGTACCCAGGAAAAAGACCCTGACAGAGGAGGAAAGTGGGAGGGGATCCAGGAGCTGAGAACTGTACCAAGGAACAATCCCTGACAGAGGAGGAGAGTGGGAGGGGAACCAGGAGCTGAGAACTGTACCAAGGAACAAGACCCTGACAGAGGAGGAGAGTGGGAGGGGATCCAGGAGCTGAGATCTGTACCAAGGAACAAGACCCTGACAGAGGAGGAGAGTGGGAGGGGATCCAGGAGAAGAGAACTGTACCAAGGAACAAGACCCTGACAGAGGAGGAGAGTGGGAGGGGATCCAGGAGCTGAGATCTGTACCAAGGAACAAGACCCTGACAGAGGAGGAGAGTGGGAGGGGATCCAGGAGCAGAGAACTGTACCAAGGAACAAGACCCTGACAGAGGAGGAGAGTGAGAGGGGATCCAGGAGAAGAGAACTGTACCAAGGAACAAGACCCTGACAGAGGAGGATAGGGGGAGGGGATCCAGGAGCTGAGAACTGTACCCAGGAACAAGACCCTGACAGAGGAGGAGAGTGGGAGGGGATCCAGGAGCTGAGATCTGTACCCAGGAACAAGACCCTGACAGAGGAGGAGTGTGGGAGGGGATCCAGGAGAAGAGAACTGTACCAAGGAACAAGACCCTGACAGAGGAGGAGAGTGGGAGGGGATCCAGGGGAAGAGAACTGTACCAAGGAACAAGACCCTGACATAGGAGGAGACTGGGAGGGGATCCAGGAGCTGAGAACTGTACCAAGGAACAAGACCCTGACAGAGGAGGAGAGTGAGAGGAGATCCAGGAGAAGAGAACTGTACCCAGGAACAAGACACTGACAGAGGAGGAGAGTTGGAGGGGATCCAGGAGAAGAGAACTGTACCAAGGAACAAGACCCTGACAGAGGAGGAGAGTGGGAGGGGATCCAGGAGAAGAGAACTGTACCCAGGAACAAGACCCTGACAGAGGAGGAGAGTGGGAGGGGATCCAGGAGCTGAGAACTGTACCAAGGAACAAGACCCTGACAGAGGAGGAGAGTGGGAGGGGATCCAGGAGCAGAGAACTGTACCAAGGAACAAGACCCTGACAGAGGAGGAGAGTGGGAGGGGATCCAGGAGCTGAGAACTGTACCAAGGAACAAGACCCTGACAGAGGAGGAGAGTGGGAGGGGATCCAGGAGAAGAGAACTGTACCAAGGAACAAGACCCTGACAGAGGAGGAGAGTGGGAGGGGATCCAGGAGCTGAGAACTGTACCAAGGAACAAGACCCTGACAGAGGAGGAGAGTGGGAGGGGATCCAGGAGCTGAGAACTGTACCCAGGAACAAGACCCTGACAGAGGAGGAGAGTGGGAGGGGATCCAGGAGAAGAGAACTGTACCCAGGAACAAGACCCTGACAGAGGAGGAGAGTGGGAGGGGATCCAGGAGAAGAGAACTGTACCCAGGAACAAGACCCTGACAGAGGAGGAGAGTGGGAGGGGATCCAGGAGAAGAGAACTGTACCAAGGAACAAGACCCTGACAGAGGAGGAGAGTGGGAGGGGATCCAGGAGCTGAGAACTGTACCCAGGAACAAGACCCTGACAGAGGAGGAGAGTGGGAGGGGATCCAGGAGAAGAGAACTGTACCAAGGAACAAGACCCTGACAGAGGAGGAGAGTGGGAGGGGATCCAGGAGCTGAGAACTGTACCAAGGAACAAGACCCTGACAGAGGAGGAGAGTGGGAGGGGATCCAGGAGCTGAGAACTGTACCAAGGAACAAGACCCTGACAGAGGAGGAGAGTGGGAGGGGATCCAGGAGCAGAGAACTGTACCAAGGAACAAGACCCTGACAGAGGAGGAGAGTGGGAGGGGATCCAGGAGCTGAGAACTGTACCAAGGAACAAGACCCTGACAGAGGAGGAGAGTGAGAGGGGATCCAGGAGAAGAGAACTGTACCAAGGAACAAGACCCTGACAGAGGAGGAGAGTGGGAGGGGATCCAGGAGCTGAGAACTGTACCAAGGAACAAGACCCTGACAGAGGAGGAGAGTGGGAGGGGATCCAGGAGCTGAGAACTGTACCAAGGAACAAGACCCTGACAGAGGAGGAGAGTGGGAGGGGATCCAGGAGAAGAGAACTGTACCAAGGAACAAGACCCTGACAGAGGAGGAGAGTGGGAGGGGATCCAGGAGAAGAGAACTGTACCCAGGAACAAGACCCTGACAGAGGAGGAGAGTGAGAGGGGATCCAGGAGCTGAGAACTGTACCCAGGAACAAGACCCTGACAGAGGAGGAGAGTGGGAGGGGATCCAGGAGAAGAGAACTGTACCAAGGAACAAGACCCTGACAGAGGAGGAGAGTGGGAGGGGATCCAGGAGAAGAGAACTGTACCAAGGAACAAGACCCTGACAGAGGAGGAGAGTGAGAGGGGATCCAGGAGAAGAGAACTGTACCAGGAACAAGACCCTGACAGAGGAGGAGAGTGGGAGGGGATCCAGGAGAAGAGAACTGTACCAAGGAACAAGACCCTGACAGAGGAGGAGAGTGGGAGGGGATCCAGGAGCTGAGAACTGTACCAAGGAACAAGACCCTGACAGAGGAGGAGAGTGGGAGGGGATCCAGGAGCTGAGAACTGTACCAAGGAACAAGACCCTGACAGAGGAGGAGAGTGGGAGGGGATCCAGGAGCAGAGAACTGTACCAAGGAACAAGACCCTGACAGAGGAGGAGAGTGAGAGGGGATCCAGGAGAAGAGAACTGTACCCAGGAACAAGACCCTGACAGAGGAGGAGAGTGGGAGGGGATCCAGGAGAAGAGAACTGTACCAAGGAACAAGACCCTGACAGAGGAGGAGAGTGAGAGGGGATCCAGGAGAAGAGAACTGTACCAAGGAACAAGACCCTGACAGAGGAGGAGAGTGGGAGGGGATCCAGGAGCTGAGAACTGTACCAAGGAACAAGACCCTGACAGAGGAGGAGAGTGGGAGGGGATCCAGGAGAAGAGAACTGTACCAAGGAACAAGACCCTGACAGAGGAGGAGAGTGGGAGGGGATCCAGGAGCTGAGAACTGTACCAAGGAACAAGACCCTGACAGAGGAGGAGAGTGGGAGGGGATCCAGGAGCAGAGAACTGTACCAAGGAACAAGACCCTGACAGAGGAGGAGAGTGGGAGGGGATCCAGGAGCTGAGATCTGTACCAAGGAACAAGACCCTGACAGAGGAGGAGAGTGAGAGGGGATCCAGGAGCTGAGAACTGTACCAAGGAACAAGACCCTGACAGAGGAGGAAAGTGGGAGGGGATCCAGGAGAAGAGAACTGTACCAAGGAACAAGACCCTGACAGAGGAGGAGAGTGGGAGGGGATCCAGGAGCTGAGAACTGTACCAAGGAACAAGACCCTGACAGAGGAGGAAAGTGGGAGGGGATCCAGGAGAAGAGAACTGTACCAAGGAACAAGACCCTGACAGAGGAGGAGAGTGGGAGGGGATCCAGGAGCTGAGAACTGTACCAAGGAACAAGACCCTGACAGAGGAGGAAAGTGGGAGGGGATCCAGGAGCTGAGAACTGTACCCAGGAACAAGACCCTGACAGAGGAGGAGAGTGGGAGGGGATCCAGGAGAAGAGAACTGTACCCAGGAACAAGACCCTGACAGAGGAGGAGAGGGGGAGGGGATCCAGGAGAAGAGAACTGTACCCAGGAACAAGACCCTGACAGAGGAGGAGAGTGGGTGGGGATCCAGGAGAAGAGAACTGTACCAAGGAACAAAACCCTGACAGAGGAGGAGAGTGGGAGGGGATCCAGGAGCTGAGAACTGTACCCAGGAAAAAGACCCTGACAGAGGAGGAGAGTGAGAGGGGATCCAGGAGAAGAGAACTGATCCAAGGAACAAGACCCTGACACAGGAGGAGAGTGGGAGGGGATCCAGGAGCTGAGAACTGTACCAAGGAACAAGACCCTGACACAGGAGGAGAGTGGGAGGGGATCCAGGAGCTGAGAACTGTACCAAGGAACAAGACCCTGACACAGGAGGAGAGTGGGAGGGGATCCAGGAGCTGAGAACTGTACCAAGGAACAAGACCCTGACACAGGAGGAGAGTGAGAGGGGATCCAGGAGCTGAGAACTGTACCAAGGAAAAAGACCCTGACACAGGAGGAGAGTGAGAGGGGATCCAGGAGAAGAGAACTGATCCAAGGAACAAGACCCTGACACAGGAGGAGAGTGGGAGGGGATCCAGGAGCTGAGAACTGTACCAAGGAACAAGACCCTGACACAGGAGGAGAGTGAGAGGGGATCCATGAGCTGAGAACTGTACTAAGGAACAAGACCCTGACAGAGGAGGAGAGTGGGAGGGGATCCAGGAGAAGAGATCTGTACCAAGGAACAAGACCCTGACAGAGGAGGAAAGTGAGAGGGGATCCAGGAGAAGAGAACTGTACCCAGGAACAAGACCCTGACAGAGGAGGAGAGTGAGAGGGGATCCAGGAGCTGAGAACTGTACCAAGGAACAAGACCCTGACAGAGGAGGAAAGTGAGAGGGGATCCAGGAGAAGAGAACTGTACCCAGGAACAAGACCCTGACAGAGGAGGAGAGTGGGAGGGGATCCAGGAGCTAAGAACTGTACCCAGGAACAAGACCCTGACAGAGGAGGAGAGTGGGAGGGGATCCAGGAGAAGAGAACTGTACCAAGGAACAAGACCCTGACAGAGGAGGAGAGTGGGAGGAGATCCAGGAGAAGAGAACTGTACCAAGGAACAAGACCCTGACAGAGGAGGAGAGTGAGAGGGGATCCAGGAGCTGAGAACTGTACCAAGGAACAAGACCCTGACAGAGGAGGAGAGTGGGAGGGGATCCAGGAGCCGAGAACTGTACCAAGGAACAACACCCTGACAGAGGAGGAGAGTGAGAGGGGATCCAGGAGAAGAGAACTGTACCAAGGAACAAGACCCTGACAGAGGAGGAGAGTGGGAGGGGATCCAGGAGCCGAGAACTGTACCAAGGAACAACACCCTGACAGAGGAGGAGAGTGAGAGGGGATCCAGGAGAAGAGAACTGTACCAAGGAACAAGACCCTGACAGAGGAGGAGAGTGGGAGGGGATCCAGGAGCTGAGAACTGTACCAAGGAACAAGACCCTGACAGAGGAGGAGAGTGGGAGGGGATCCAGGAGCTGAGAACTGTACCAAGGAACAAGACCCTGACAGAGGAGGAGAGTGGGAGGGGATCCAGGAGCTGAGAACTGTACCCAGGAACAAGACCCTGACAGAGGAGGAGAGTGGGAGGGGATCCAGGAGAAGAGAACTGTACCAAGGAACAAGACCCTGACAGAGGAGGAGAGGGGGAGGGGATCCAGGAGCAGAGAACTGGACCAAGGAACAAGACCCTGACAGAGGAGGAGAGTGAGAGGGGATCCAGAAGCTGAGAACTGTACCCAGGAACAAGACACTGACAGAGGAGGAGAGTGGGAGGGGATCCAGGAGAAGAGAACTGTACCAAGGAACAAGACCCTGACAGAGGAGGAGAGGGGGAGGGGATCCAGGAGCTGAGAACTGTACCCAGGAACAAGACCCTGACAGAGGAGGAGAGTGGGAGGGGATCCAGGAGAAGAGAACTGTACCAAGGAACAAGACCCTGACAGAGGAGGAGAGTGAGAGGGGATCCAGGAGCTGAGAACTGTACCAAGGAACAAGACCCTGACAGAGGAGGAGAGTGGGAGGGGATCCAGGAGCTGAGAACTGTACCCAGGAACAAGACCCTGACAGAGGAGGAGAGTGAGAGGGGATCCAGGAGAAGAGAACTGTACCCAGGAACAAGACCCTGACAGAGGAGGAGAGTGAGAGGGGATCCAGGAGCTGAGAACTGTACCCAGGAACAAGACCCTGACAGAGGAGGAGAGTGGGAGGGGATCCAGGAGCTGAGAACTGTATCCAGGAACAAGACCCTGACAGAGGAGGAGAGTGGGAGGGGAACCAGGAGAAGAGAACTGTACCCAGGAACAAGACCCTGACAGAGGAGGAGAGTGGGAGGGGATCCAGGAGCTGAGAACTGTACCAAGGAACAAGACCCTGACAGAGAAGGAGAGTGGGAGGGGATCCAGGAGAAGAGAACTGTATCCAGGAACAAGACCCTGACAGAGGAGGAGAGTGGGAGGGGATCCAGGAGAAGAGAACTGTATCCAGGAACAAGACCCTGACAGAGGAGGAGAGTGGGAGGGGATCCAGGAGAAGAGAACTGTATCCAGGAACAAGACCCTGACAGAGGAGGAGAGTGGGAGGGGATCCAGGAGCTGAGAACTGTACCAAGGAACAAGACCCTGACAGAGGAGGAGAGTGGGAGGGGATCCAGGAGCTGAGAACTGTACCCAGGAACAAGACCCTGACAGAGGAGGAGAGTGAGAGGGGATCCAGGAGAAGAGAACTGTACCAAGGAACAAGACCCTGACAGAGGAGGAGAGTGGGAGGGGATCCAGGAGAAGAGAACTGTACTCAGGAACAAGACCCTGACAGAGGAGGAGAGGGGGAGGGGATCCAGGAGCTGATAACTGTACCCAGGAACAAGACCCTGACAGAGGAGGAGAGTGGGAGGGGATCCAGGAGCTGAGAACTGTACCCAGGAACAAGACCCTGACAGAGGAGGAGAGTGAGAGGGGATCCAGGAGAAGAGAACTGTACCAAGGAACAAGACCCTGACAGAGGAGGAGAGTGAGAGGGGATCCAGGAGCTGAGAACTGTACCAAGGAACAAGACCCTGACAGAGAAGGAGAGTGGGAGGGGATCCAGGAGCTGAGAACTGTACCCAGGAACAAGACCCTGACAGAGGAGGAGAGTGAGAGGGGATCCAGGAGCTGAGAACTGTACCAAGGAACAAGACCCTGACAGAGGAGGAGAGTGAGAGGGGATCCAGGAGGTGAGAACTGTACCAAGGAACAAGACCCTGACAGAGGAGGAGAGTGAGAGGGGATCCAGGAGCTGAGAACTGTACCAAGGAACAAGACCCTGACAGAGGAGGAGAGTGGGAGGGGATCCAGGAGCTGAGAACTGTACCAAGGAACAAGACCATGACAGAGGAGGAGAGTGGGAGGGGATCCAGGAGCTGAGATCTGTACCAGGAACAAGACCCTGACAGAGGAGGAGAGTGGGAGGGGATCCAGGAGAAGAGAACTGTACCAAGGAACAAGACCCTGACTGAGAAGGAGAGTGGGAGGGGATCCAGGAGCTGAGAACTGTACCAGGAACAAGACCCTGACAGAGGAGGAGAGTGGGAGGGGATCCAGGAGAAGAGAACTGTACCAAGGAACAAGACCCTGACAGAGGAGGAGAGTGAGAGGGGATCCAGGGGAAGAGAACTGTACCAAGGAACAAGACCCTGACAGAGGAGGAGAGTGGGAGGGGATCCAGGAGCTGAGATCTGTACCAAGTAACAAGACCCTGACAGAGGAGGAGAGGGGGAGGGGATCCAGGAGCTGAGAACTGTACAAAGAAACAAGACCCTGACAGAGGAGGAGAGTGGGAGGGGATCCAGGAGCTGAGAACTGTACCAAGGAACAAGACCCTGACAGAGGAGGAGAGGGGGAGGGGATCCAGGAGCTGAGAACTGTACCAAGGAACAAGACCCTGACAGAGGAGGAGAGTGGGAGGGGATCCAGGAGAAGAGAACTGTATCCAGGAACAAGACCCTGACAGAGGAGGAGAGTGGGAGGGGATCCAGGAGAAGAGAACTGTACCCAGGAACAAGACCCTGACAGAGGAGGAGAGTGGGAGGGGATCCAGGAGAAGAGAACTGTATCCAGGAACAAGACCCTGACAGAGGAGGAGAGTGGGAGGGGATCCAGGACCTGAGAACTGTACCAAGGAACAAGACCCTGACAGAGGAGGAGAGGGGGAGGGGATCCAGGAGAAGAGAACTGTACCAAGGAACAAGACCCTGACAGAGGAGGAGAGTGGGAGGGGATCCAGGAGAAGAGAACTGTACCCAGGAACAAGACCCTGACAGAGGAGGAGAGTGGGAGGGGATCCAGGAGCTGAGAACTGTACCAAGGAACAAGACCCTGACAGAGGAGGAGAGGGGGAGGGGATCCAGGAGAAGAGAACTGTACCGAGGAACAAGACCATGACAGAGGAGGAGAGTGAGAGGGGATCCAGGAGCTGAGAACTGTACCAAGGAACAAGACCCTGACAGAGGAGGAGAGTGGGAGGGGATCCAGGAGCTGAGAACTGTACCCAGGAACAAGACCCAGACAGAAGAGGAGAGTGAGAGCGGATCCAGGAGCTGAGAACTGTACCAAGGAACAAGACCCTGACAGAGGAGGAGAGTGAGAGCGGATCCAGGAGCTGAGAACTGTACCAAGGAACAAGACCCTGACAGAGGAGGAGAGGGGGAGGGGATCCAGGAGAAGAGAACTGTATCGAGGAACAAGACCCTGACAGAGGAGGAGAGTGAGAGGGGATCCAGGAGCTGAGAACTGTACCAAGGAACAAGACCCTGACAGAGGAGGAGAGTGGGAGGGGATCCAGGAGCTGAGAACTGTACCCAGGAACAAGACCCTGACAGAGGAGGAAAGTGGGAGGGGATCCAGGAGCTGAGAACTGTACCAAGGAACAAGACCCTGACAGAGGAGGAGAGTGGGAGGGGATCCAGGAGCTGAGAACTGTACCCAGGAACAAGACCCTGACAGAGGAGGAGAGTGGGAGGGGATCCAGGAGAAGAGAACTGTACCAAGGAACAAGACCCTGACAGAGGAGGAGAGTGGGAGGGGATCCAGGAGCTGAGAACTGTACCAAGGAACAAGACCCTGACAGAGGAGGAGAGTGGGAGGGGATCCAGGAGAAGAGAACTGTACCCAGGAACAAGACCCTGACAGAGGAGGAGAGTGAGAGGGGATCCAGGAGAAGAGAACTGTACCAAGGAACAAGACCCTGACAGAGGAGGAGAGTGAGAGGGGATCCAGGAGCTGAGAACTGTACCCAGGAACAAGACCCTGACAGAGGAGGAGAGTGGGAGGGGATACAGGCGAAGAGAACTGTATCCAGGAACAAGACCCTGACAGAGGAGGAGAGTGGGAGGGGATCCAGGAGCTGAGAACTGTACCAAGGAACAAGACCCTGACAGAGGAGGAGAGTGGGAGGGGATCCAGGAGAAGAGAACTGTACCAAGGAACAAGACCCTGACAGAGGAGGAGAGTGAGAGGGGATCCAGGAGCTGAGAACTGTACCAAGGAACAAGACCCTGACAGAGGAGGAGAGTGGGAGGGGATCCAGGAGAAGAGAACTGTACCAAGGAACAAGACCCTGACAGAGGAGGAGAGTGAGAGGGGATCCAGGAGAAGAGAACTGTACCAAGGAACAAGACCCTGACAGAGGAGGAGAGTGAGAGGTGATCCAGGAGAAGAGAACTGTACCAAGGAACAAGACCCTGACAGAGGAGGAGAGTGGGAGGGGATCCAGGAGAAGAGAACTGTACCCAGGAACAAGACCCTGACAGAGGAGGAGAGTGGGAGGGGATCCAGGAGAAGAGAACTGTATCCAGGAACAAGACCCTGACAGAGGAGGAGAGTGAGAGGGGATCCAGGAGAAGAGAACTGTACCAAGGAACAAGACCCTGACAGAGGAAGAGAGTGGGAGGGGATCCAGGAGCTGAGAACTGTACCAAGGAACAAGACCCTGACAGAGGAGGAGAGTGAGAGGGGATCCAGGAGAAGAGAACTGTACCAAGGAACAAGACCCTGACAGAGGAGGAGAGTGAGAGGGGATCCAGGAGAAGAGATCTGTACCAAGGAACAAGACCCTGACAGGAGGAGGATAGGGGGAGGGGATCCAGGAGAAAAGAACTGTACCCAGGAACAAGACCCTGACAGAGGAGGATAGGGGGAGGGGATCCAGGAGAAAAGAACTGTACCCAGGAACAAGACCCTGACAGAGGAGGAGAGTGAGAGGGGATCCAGGAGAAGAGAACTGTACCCAGGAACAAGACCCTGACAGAGGAGGAGAGTGAGAGGGGATCCAGGAGCTGAGAACTGTACCAAGGAACAAGACCCTGACAGAGGAGGAGAGTGGGAGGGGATCCAGGAGCTGAGAACTGTACCCAGGAACAAGACCCTGACAGAGGAGGAGAGTGAGAGGGGATCCAGGAGAAGAGAACTGTACCCAGGAACAAGACCCTGACAGAGGAGGAGAGTGAGAGGGGATCCAGGAGCTGAGAACTGTACCCAGGAACAAGACCCTGACAGAGGAGGAGAGTGAGAGGGGATCCAGGAGCTGAGAACTGTACCAAGGAACAAGACCCTGACAGAGAAGGAGAGTGGGAGGGGATCCAGGAGCTGAGAACTGTACCCAGGAACAAGACCCTGACAGAGGAGGAGAGTGAGAGGGGATCCAGGAGAAGAGAACTGTACCAAGGAACAAGACCCTGACAGAGGAGGAGAGTGGGAGGGGATCCAGGAGCTGAGAACTGTACCAAGGAACAAGACCCTGACAGAGGAGGAGAGTGGGAGGGGATCCAGGAGAAGAGAACTGTACCCAGGAACAAGACCCTGACAGAGGAGGAGAGTGAGAGGGGATCCAGGAGCTGAGAACTGTACCAAGGAACAAGACCCTGACAGAGGAGGAGAGTGGGAGGGGATCCAGGAGCTGAGAACTGTACCCAGGAACAAGACCCTGACAGAGGAGGAGAGTGAGAGGGGATCCAGGAGAAGGGAACTGTACCCAGGAACAAGACCCTGACAGAGGAGGAGAGTGAGAGGGGATCCAGGAGCTGAGAACTGTACCCAGGAACAAGACCCTGACAGAGGAGGAGAGTGGGAGGGGATCCAGGAGCTGAGAACTGTACCCAGGAACAAGACCCTGACAGAGGAGGAGAGTGGGAGGGGATCCAGGAGAAGAGAACTGTACCCAGGAACAAGACCCTGACAGAGGAGGAGAGTGGGAGGGGATCCAGGAGCTGAGAACTGTACCAAGGAACAAGACCCTGACAGAGGAGGAGAGTGGGAGGGGATCCAGGAGAAGAGAACTGTATCCAGGAACAAGACCCTGACAGAGGAGGAGAGTGGGAGGGGATCCAGGAGAAGAGAACTGTATCCAGGAACAAGACCCTGACAGAGGAGGAGAGTGGGAGGGGATCCAGGAGAAGAGAACTGTATCCAGGAACAAGACCCTGACAGAGGAGGAGAGTGGGAGGGGATCCAGGAGCTGAGAACTGTACCCAGGAACAAGACCCTGACAGAGGAGGAGAGTGGGAGGGGATCCAGGAGCTGAGAACTGTACCCAGGAACAAGACCCTGACAGAGGAGGAGAGTGGGAGGGGATCCAGGAGCTGAGAACTGTACCCAGGAACAAGACCCTGACAGAGGAGGAGAGTGAGAGGGGATCCAGGAGAAGAGAACTGTACCAAGGAACAAGACCCTGACAGAGGAGGAGAGTGGGAGGGGATCCAGGAGCTGAGAACTGTACCAAGGAACAAGACCCTGACAGAGGAGGAGAGTGGGAGGGGATCCAGGAGCTGAGAACTGTACCCAGGAACAAGACCCAGACAGAAGAGGAGAGTGAGAGCGGATCCAGGAGCTGAGAACTGTACCAAGGAACAAGACCCTGACAGAGGAGGAGAGTGAGAGCGGATCCAGGAGCTGAGAACTGTACCAAGGAACAAGACCCTGACAGAGGAGGAGAGGGGGAGGGGATCCAGGAGAAGAGAACTGTATCGAGGAACAAGACCCTGACAGAGGAGGAGAGTGAGAGGGGATCCAGGAGCTGAGAACTGTACCAAGGAACAAGGCCCTGACAGAGGAGGAGAGTGGGAGGGGATCCAGGAGCTGAGAACTGTACCAAGGAACAAGACCCTGACAGAGGAGGAAAGTGGGAGGGGATCCAGGAGCTGAGAACTGTACCCAGGAACAAGACCCTGACAGAGGAGGAGAGTGGGAGGGGATCCAGGAGCTGAGAACTGTACCCAGGAACAAGACCCTGACAGAGGAGGAGAGTGGGAGGGGATCCAGGAGAAGAGAACTGTACCAAGGAACAAGACCCTGACAGAGGAGGAGAGTGGGAGGGGATCCAGGAGCTGAGAACTGTACCAAGGAACAAGACCCTGACAGAGGAGGAGAGTGGGAGGGGATCCAGGAGAAGAGAACTGTACCCAGGAACAAGACCCTGACAGAGGAGGAGAGTGAGAGGGGATCCAGGAGAAGAGAACTGTACCAAGGAACAAGACCCTGACAGAGGAGGAGAGTGAGAGGGGATCCAGGAGCTGAGAACTGTACCCAGGAACAAGACCCTGACAGAGGAGGAGAGTGGGAGGGGATAAAGGCGAAGAGAACTGTATCCAGGAACAAGACCCTGACAGAGGAGGAGAGTGGGAGGGGATCCAGGAGCTGAGAACTGTACCAAGGAACAAGACCCTGACAGAGGAGGAGAGTGGGAGGGGATCCAGGAGAAGAGAACTGTACCAAGGAACAAGACCCTGACAGAGGAGGAGAGTGAGAGGGGATCCAGGAGCTGAGAACTGTACCAAGGAACAAGACCCTGACAGAGGAGGAGAGTGGGAGGGGATCCAGGAGAAGAGAACTGTACCAAGGAACAAGACCCTGACAGAGGAGGAGAGTGAGAGGGGATCCAGGAGAAGAGAACTGTACCAAGGAACAAGACCCTGACAGAGGAGGAGAGTGAGAGGGGATCCAGGAGAAGAGAACTGTACCAAGGAACAAGACCCTGACAGAGGAGGAGAGTGGGAGGGGATCCAGGAGAAGAGAACTGTACCCAGGAACAAGACCCTGACAGAGGAGGAGAGTGGGAGGGGATCCAGGAGAAGAGAACTGTATCCAGGAACAAGACCCTGACAGAGGAGGAGAGTGAGAGGGGATCCAGGAGAAGAGAACTGTACCAAGGAACAAGACCCTGACAGAGGAGGAGAGTGGGAGGGGATCCAGGAGCTGAGAACTGTACCAAGGAACAAGACCCTGACAGAGGAGGAGAGTGAGAGGGGATCCAGGAGAAGAGAACTGTACCAAGGAACAAGACCCTGACAGAGGAGGAGAGTGAGAGGGGATCCAGGAGAAGAGAACTGTACCAAGGAACAAGACCCTGACAGGAGGAGGATAGGGGGAGGGGATCCAGGAGAAAAGAACTGTACCCAGGAACAAGACCCTGACAGAGGAGGATAGGGGGAGGGGATCCAGGAGAAAAGAACTGTACCCAGGAACAAGACCCTGACAGAGGAGGAGAGTGAGAGGGGATCCAGGAGAAGAGAACTGTACCCAGGAACAAGACCCTGACAGAGGAGGAGAGTGAGAGGGGATCCAGGAGCTGAGAACTGTACCAAGGAACAAGACCCTGACAGAGGAGGAGAGTGGGAGGGGATCCAGGAGCTGAGAACTGTACCCAGGAACAAGACCCTGACAGAGGAGGAGAGTGAGAGGGGATCCAGGAGAAGAGAACTGTACCCAGGAACAAGACCCTGACAGAGGAGGAGAGTGAGAGGGGATCCAGGAGCTGAGAACTGTACCCAGGAACAAGACCCTGACAGAGGAGGAGAGTGAGAGGGGATCCAGGAGCTGAGAACTGTACCAAGGAACAAGACCCTGACAGAGAAGGAGAGTGGGAGGGGATCCAGGAGCTGAGAACTGTACCCAGGAACAAGACCCTGACAGAGGAGGAGAGTGAGAGGGGATCCAGGAGAAGAGAACTGTACCAAGGAACAAGACCCTGACAGAGGAGGAGAGTGGGAGGGGATCCAGGAGCTGAGAACTGTACCAAGGAACAAGACCCTGACAGAGGAGGAGAGTGGGAGGGGATCCAGGAGAAGAGAACTGTACCCAGGAACAAGACCCTGACAGAGGAGGAGAGTGAGAGGGGATCCAGGAGCTGAGAACTGTACCAAGGAACAAGACCCTGACAGAGGAGGAGAGTGGGAGGGGATCCAGGAGCTGAGAACTGTACCCAGGAACAAGACCCTGACAGAGGAGGAGAGTGAGAGGGGATCCAGGAGAAGGGAACTGTACCCAGGAACAAGACCCTGACAGAGGAGGAGAGTGAGAGGGGATCCAGGAGCTGAGAACTGTACCCAGGAACAAGACCCTGACAGAGGAGGAGAGTGGGAGGGGATCCAGGAGCTGAGAACTGTATCCAGGAACAAGACCCTGACAGAGGAGGAGAGTGGGAGGGGATCCAGGAGAAGAGAACTGTACCCAGGAACAAGACCCTGACAGAGGAGGAGAGTGGGAGGGGATCCAGGAGCTGAGAACTGTACCAAGGAACAAGACCCTGACAGAGAAGGAGAGTGGGAGGGGATCCAGGAGAAGAGAACTGTATCCAGGAACAAGACCCTGACAGAGGAGGAGAGTGGGAGGGGATCCAGGAGAAGAGAACTGTATCCAGGAACAAGACCCTGACAGAGGAGGAGAGTGGGAGGGGATCCAGGAGAAGAGAACTGTACCCAGGAACAAGACCCTGACAGAGGAGGAGAGTGGGAGGGGATCCAGGAGCTGAGAACTGTACCCAGGAACAAGACCCTGACAGAGGAGGAGAGTGGGAGGGGATCCAGGAGCTGAGAACTGTACCCAGGAACAAGACCCTGACAGAGGAGGAGAGTGGGAGGGGATCCAGGAGCTGAGAACTGTACCCAGGAACAAGACCCTGACAGAGGAGGAGAGTGAGAGGGGATCCAGGAGAAGAGAACTGTACCAAGGAACAAGACCCTGACAGAGGAGGAGAGTGGGAGGGGATCCAGGAGAAGAGAACTGTACTCAGGAACAAGACCCTGACAGAGGAGGAGAGGGGGAGGGGATCCAGGAGCTGATAACTGTACCCAGGAACAAAACCCTGACAGAGGAGGAGAGTGGGAGGGGATCCAGGAGCTGAGAACTGTACCCAGGAACAAGACCCTGACAGAGGAGGAGAGTGAGAGGGGATCCAGGAGAAGAGAACTGTACCAAGGAACAAGACCCTGACAGAGGAGGAGAGTGAGAGGGGATCCAGGAGCTGAGAACTGTACCAAGGAACAAGACCCTGACAGAGAAGGAGAGTGGGAGGGGATCCAGGAGCTGAGAACTGTACCCAGGAACAAGACCCTGACAGAGGAGGAGAGTGAGAGGGGATCCAGGAGCTGAGAACTGTACCAAGGAACAAGACCCTGACAGAGGAGGAGAGTGAGAGGGGATCCAGGAGCTGAGAACTGTACCAAGGAACAAGACCCTGACAGAGGAGGAGAGTGAGAGGGGATCCAGGAGCTGAGAACTGTACCAAGGAACAAGACCCTGACAGAGGAGGAGAGTGGGAGGGGATCCAGGAGCTGAGAACTGTACCAAGGAACAAGACCATGACAGAGGAGGAGAGTGGGAGGGGATCCAGGAGCTGAGATCTGTACCAGGAACAAGACCCTGACAGAGGAGGAGAGTGGGAGGGGATCCAGGAGAAGAGAACTGTACCAAGGAACAAGACCCTGACTGAGAAGGAGAGTGGGAGGGGATCCAGGAGCTGAGAACTGTACCAGGAACAAGACCCTGACAGAGGAGGAGAGTGGGAGGGGATCCAGGAGAAGAGAACTGTACCAAGGAACAAGACCCTGACAGAGGAGGAGAGTGAGAGGGGATCCAGGGGAAGAGAACTGTACCAAGGAACAAGACCCTGACAGAGGAGGAGAGTGGGAGGGGATCCAGGAGCTGAGATCTGTACCAAGTAACAAGACCCTGACAGAGGAGGAGAGTGGGAGGGGATCCAGGAGAAGAGAACTGTATCCAGGAACAAGACCCTGACAGAGGAGGAGAGTGGGAGGGGATCCAGGAGAAGAGAACTGTACCCAGGAACAAGACCCTGACAGAGGAGGAGAGTGGGAGGGGATCCAGGAGAAGAGAACTGTATCCAGGAACAAGACCCTGACAGAGGAGGAGAGTGGGAGGGGATCCAGGACCTGAGAACTGTACCAAGGAACAAGACCCTGACAGAGGAGGAGAGGGGGAGGGGATCCAGGAGAAGAGAACTGTATCCAGGAACAAGACCCTGACAGAGGAGGAGAGTGGGAGGGGAACCAGGAGAAGAGAACTGTACCCAGGAACAAGACCCTGACAGAGGAGGAGAGTGGGAGGGGATCCAGGAGCTGAGAACTGTACCAAGGAACAAGACCCTGACAGAGGAGGAGAGGGGGAGGGGATCCAGGAGAAGAGAACTGTACCGAGGAACAAGACCATGACAGAGGAGGAGAGTGAGAGGGGATCCAGGAGCTGAGAACTGTACCAAGGAACAAGACCCTGACAGAGGAGGAGAGTGGGAGGGGATCCAGGAGCTGAGAACTGTACCCAGGAACAAGACCCAGACAGAAGAGGAGAGTGAGAGCGGATCCAGGAGCTGAGAACTGTACCAAGGAACAAGACCCTGACAGAGGAGGAGAGTGAGAGCGGATCCAGGAGCTGAGAACTGTACCAAGGAACAAGATCCTGACAGAGGAGGAGAGGGGGAGGGGATCCAGGAGAAGAGAACTGTATCGAGGAACAAGACCCTGACAGAGGAGGAGAGTGAGAGGGGATCCAGGAGCTGAGAACTGTACCAAGGAACAAGGCCCTGACAGAGGAGGAGAGTGGGAGGGGATCCAGGAGCTGAGAACTGTACCAAGGAACAAGACCCTGACAGAGGAGGAAAGTGGGAGGGGATCCAGGAGCTGAGAACTGTACCGAGGAACAAGACCCTGACAGAGGAGGAGAGTGGGAGGGGATCCAGGAGCTGAGAACTGTACCCAGGAACAAGACCCTGACAGAGGAGGAGAGTGGGAGGGGATCCAGGAGAAGAGAACTGTACCAAGGAACAAGACCCTGACAGAGGAGGAGAGTGGGAGGGGATCCAGGAGCTGAGAACTGTACCAAGGAACAAGACCCTGACAGAGGAGGAGAGTGGGAGGGGATCCAGGAGAAGAGAACTGTACCCAGGAACAAGACCCTGACAGAGGAGGAGAGTGAGAGGGGATCCAGGAGAAGAGAACTGTACCAAGGAACAAGACCCTGACAGAGGAGGAGAGTGAGAGGGGATCCAGGAGCTGAGAACTGTACCCAGGAACAAGACCCTGACAGAGGAGGAGAGTGGGAGGGGATAAAGGCGAAGAGAACTGTATCCAGGAACAAGACCCTGACAGAGGAGGAGAGTGGGAGGGGATCCAGGAGCTGAGAACTGTACCCAGGAACAAGACCCTGACAGAGGAGGAGAGTGGGAGGGGATCCAGGAGAAGAGAACTGTACCAAGGAACAAGACCCTGACAGAGGAGGAGAGTGAGAGGGGATCCAGGAGCTGAGAACTGTACCAAGGAACAAGACCCTGACAGAGGAGGAGAGTGGGAGGGGATCCAGGAGAAGAGAACTGTACCAAGGAACAAGACCCTGACAGAGGAGGAGAGTGAGAGGGGATCCAGGAGAAGAGAACTGTACCAAGGAACAAGACCCTGACAGAGGAGGAGAGTGAGAGGTGATCCAGGAGAAGAGAACTGTACCAAGGAACAAGACCCTGACAGAGGAGGAGAGTGGGAGGGGATCCAGGAGAAGAGAACTGTACCAAGGAACAAGACCCTGACAGAGGAGGAGAGTGGGAGGGGATCCAGGAGCTGAGAACTGTACCAAGGAACAAGACCCTGACAGAGGAGGAGAGTGATAGGGGATCCAGGAGAAGAGAACTGTACCAAGGAACAAGACCCTGACAGAGGAGGAGAGTGAGAGGGGATCCAGGAGAAGAGATCTGTACCAAGGAACAAGACCCTGACAGGAGGAGGATAGGGGGAGGGGATCCAGGAGAAAAGAACTGTACCCAGGAACAAGACCCTGACAGAGGAGGATAGGGGGAGGGGATCCAGGAGAAAAGAACTGTACCCAGGAACAAGACCCTGACAGAGGAGGAGAGTGAGAGGGGATCCAGGAGAAGAGAACTGTATCCAGGAACAAGACCCTGACAGAGGAGGAGAGTGGGAGGGGATCCAGGAGAAGAGAACTGTAACCAGGAACAAGACCCTGACAGAGGAGGAGAGTGGGAGGGGATCCAGGAGCTGAGAACTGTACCAAGGAACAAGACCATGACAGAGGAGGAGAGTGGGAGGGGATCCAGGAGCCAAGAACTGTACCCAGGAACAAGACCCTGACAGAGGAGGAGAGTGGGAGGGGATCCAGGAGAAGAGAACTGTACCCAGGAACAAGACCCTGACAGAGGAGGACAGTGGGAGGGGATCCAGGAGAAGAGAACTGTACCCAGGAACAAGACCCTGACAGAGGAGGACAGTGGGAGGGGATCCAGGAGAAGAGAACTGTACCAAGGAACAAGACCCAGACAGAGGAGGAGAGTGAGAGGGGATCCAGGAGAAGAGAACTGTACCAAGGAACAAGACCCTGACAGAGGAGGAGAGGGGGAGGGGATCCAGGAGAAGAGAAGTGTACCCAGGAACAAGACCCTGACAGCGGAGGAGAGTGAGAGGGGATCCAGGAGAAGAGAACTGTACCCAGGAACAAGACCCTGACAGAGGAGGAGAGTGGGAGGGGATCCAGGAGCTGAGAACTGTACCAAGGAACAAGACCCTGACAGAGGAGGAGAGTTAGAGGGGATCCAGGAGAAGAGAACTGTACCAAGAAACAAGACCCTGACAGAGGAGGAGAGTGGGAGGGGATCCAGGACCTGAGAACTGTACCAAGGAACAAGACCCTGACAGAGGAGGAGAGTGATAGGGGATCCAGGAGAAGAGAACTGTACCAAGGAACAAGACCCTGACAGAGGAGGAGAGTGATAGGGGATCCAGGAGAAGAGAACTGTACCAAGGAACAAGACCCTGACAGAGGAGGAGAGTGAGAGGGGATCCAGGAGAAGAGATCTGTACCAAGGAACAAGACCCTGACAGGAGGAGGATAGGGGGAGGGGATCCAGGAGAAAAGAACTGTACCCAGGAACAAGACCCTGACAGAGGAGGATAGGGGGAGGGGATCCAGGAGAAAAGAACTGTACCCAGGAACAAGACCCTGACAGAGGAGGAGAGTGAGAGGGGATCCAGGAGAAGAGAACTGTATCCAGGAACAAGACCCTGACAGAGGAGGAGAGTGGGAGGGGATCCAGGAGAAGAGAACTGTAACCAGGAACAAGACCCTGACAGAGGAGGAGAGGGGGAGGGGATCCAGGAGAAGAGAACTGTACCAAGGAACAAGACCATGACAGAGGAGGAGAGTGGGAGGGGATCCAGGAGCTGAGAACTGTACCAAGGAACAAGACCATGACAGAGGAGGAGAGTGGGAGGGGATCCAGGAGCCAAGAACTGTACCCAGGAACAAGACCCTGACAGAGGAGGAGAGTGGGAGGGGATCCAGGAGAAGAGAACTGTACCCAGGAACAAGACCCTGACAGAGGAGGACAGTGGGAGGGGATCCAGGAGAAGAGAACTGTACCCAGGAACAAGACCCTGACAGAGGAGGACAGTGGGAGGGGATCCAGGAGAAGAGAATTGTACCAAGGAACAAGACCCAGACAGAGGAGGAGAGTGAGAGGGGATCCAGGAGAAGAGAACTGTACCAAGGAACAAGACCCTGACAGAGGAGGAGAGGGGGAGGGGATCCAGGAGAAGAGAAGTGTACCCAGGAACAAGACCCTGACAGAGGAGGAGAGTGAGAGGGGATCCAGGAGAAGAGAACTGTACCCAGGAAAAAGACCCTGACAGAGGAGGAGAGTGGGAGGGGATCCAGGAGCTGAGAACTGTACCAAGGAACAAGACCCTGACAGAGGAGGAGAGTTAGAGGGGATCCAGGAGAAGAGAACTGTACCAAGGAACAAGACCCTGACAGAGGAGGAGAGTGGGAGGGGATCCAGGCGAAGAGAATTGTACCCAGGAACAAGACCCTGACAGAGGAGGAGAGTGGGAGGGGATCCAGGCGAAGAGAACTGTATCCAGGAACAAGACCCTGACAGAGAAGGAGAGTGAGAGGGGATCCAGGAGAAGAGAACTGTACCCAGGAACAAGACCCTGACAGAGGAGGAGAGTGAGAGGGGATCCAGGAAAAGAGAACTGTACCCAGGAACAAGACCCTGACAGAGGAGGAGAGTGAGAGGGGATCCAGGAGAAGAGAACTGTACCCAGGAACAAGACCCTGACAGAGGAGGAGAGTGAGAGGGGATCCAGGAGAAGAGAACTGTATCCAGGAACAAGACCCTGACAGAGGAGGAGAGTGGGAGGGGATCCAGGAGAAGAGAACTGTACCCAGGAACAAGACCCTGACAGAGGAGGAGAGTGAGAGGGGATCCAGGAGAAGAGAACTGTACCAAGGAACAAGACCCTGACAGAGGAGGAGAGTGGGAGGGGATCCAGGAGCTGAGAACTGTACCAAGGAACAAGACCCTGACAGAGGAGGAAAGTGAGAGGGGATCCAGGAGCTGAGAACTGTACCCAGGAACAAGACCCTGACAGAGGAGGAGAGTGGGAGGGGATCCAGGAGCTGAGAACTGTACCAAGGAACACGAACCTGACAGAGGAGGAGAGTGAGAGGGGATCCAGGAGCTGAGAACTGTACCCAGGAACAAGACCCTGACAGAGAGGAGAGTGGGAGGGGATCCAGGAGCTGAGAACTGTACCAAGGAACACGAACCTGACAGAGGAGGAGAGTGAGAGGGGATCCAGGAGAAGAGAACTGTACCAAGGAACACGAACCTGACAGAGGAGGAGAGTGGGAGGGGATTCAGGAGCTGAGAACTGTACCAAGGAACAAGACCCTGACAGAGGAGGAGAGGGGGAGGGATCCAGGAGAAGAGAACTGTACCAAGGAACAAGACCCTGACAGAGGAGGAGAGTGGGAGGGGAACTTGGAGAGAAAAGACATCATTGCATACATTTAGGTTTAGGGGCATTGATCACGGCCCGCCTTTTTCAAGAGGAGGAGAAAAAAACTAAACTTATGTGGCACCAGAACTACTTAACATCATATCTTTCATTTACCCAAAAGTCCCTCTAAACATATTTAAATATATATACCAAGCATTTTCATAACAAGCACACACTGATTTATACAAAAGAAGCACAAAGCTAAACATAATTACCTCTGTATGTGTATAACTCTCATAATGTAAATAATACTTGACACAAATGTATAATGTGGTTTATAAAACATTTGTCTACTAAGTTAGTCTGAAAACACTGTTATCCATCGCATTGTTCATGGATGTGAATTAATTAAGAGTGCTTAATGATTCACAATATCAGCCTCTTTGAATGTTTTTCCAACCTTGGCTGGTTCAAGTTCGGTGACTGGGTCCTAAGCCTCCAAGATATCACCAGACTGTAAGATTCTCCCGTGCCAAGGTATAAAGCAAAAGAACAAACTGGAAAGAGAGGAACATGGGACTTCTTACCTTGGTCATGAACCTTTCGAGGAATACAGAAGGAGTAGCAAGAAAAAAGGAACCTGCAGAATAAAAATGAGAGATTTGAAATGACCCTGGAAGGACACAAGGCTGAGTCTCCAAGACAAAGCCAATGGCTCCTAATACATACATGTGCCTATCATATCTCCAGCATAGGACCTCATGACATACCAATAATAAGGTAACAAGCTGGCCAGTTGTAGGGGTCTTGTTGGATGTAAGACAGAATTTGTAAAGGATTCACGAGCAGCCCATATCTGGGAGAGAGACAAGAGTTAAACTCTGAATTCAAAACAGTTGGTTGGGTAATTTTCAAAGTGAACTCTAAAGCTAAAAAAGTATATAAAAATTCAAATTGTATGATTGTATTAAAAAAAGAAAAATATGGCACTGAACCAAGTACATTAAAATTCTTATGGAGAAAGTTGTGCATTGATAATGGTATAATAGTGTAAAAAAAATGAAACTCTGATGCAAAATAATCCAAATTTCATTGCCTTAAACAAGTAATGTATAAATATATATATATATATATATATATATATATATATAAGAGGCTTGGGTAGATAATAGGAAAGCATATAAAATCATTTAAATGTATATGCAAGTTATCTGGGTGATTAATGCATCTGATAGAGGAGAATTAGTAGTGTATGAAAAAAATTGTTTGCATGAAAAAATACCAAAATAAACATTTAAACCATTACCCTTAATTTGCTTAATTTCTTGCATTTGCAAACTGTTTTATATCAACGTTGACACCCCCTGAAAATCCCAGGTAACATTAGCATCTTTCTCGTTTGCATCTTTCCTTTAGATTTCTGTAATATCTAGAACAAGGTCTGTGTCCTGTCATTCACTGATTGTTTCGTCACCTCTCCCAGCCCCAGTGAATTGCCCCATCACTTCTCCCAGCCCCAGTGAATTGCCCCAACACCTCCCCCAGCCCCAGTGAATTGCCCATCACCTCTCCCAGCTCAACCATAACTGTACCTAATTAAGCCTAACTGTACCCAATAAACCTCTATCCTATTAACCCCTATCCTATTAACATCTACCCTATCCTATTATCTCCCCTCTAGCCTACCCTATCATATTACCCCCCTCTACCCTAATCTTATTAACCCCTACACTACCTAACACCCCACGAAGTACAAAAAATAACAAACTACTAATTACAGGGAGAAAAAAAGCATTAAACATTTAAATAAAAAAAGAATACATCAAATAAGAAACACTGTTAAAATAAAAAGAGCTACAACCTGTTAAAAAGAAAGGGCTAATTAGTCTACTGACCTGGCCAAAATGTCCCTCCAGCGGTGATCCCAGATGATTTGATCTTCACTCTTCTGGGCCAGGAAAGGCCCCTCCTTATAATCCTGACATTCTGGAAAAAAAATAACTCCTACTAACAGACCTCCTCCCTTGAGGAGCTCCCCGCCTCAAATGAAGGTTCCAGTGCATGCTCCGATATTTAAAAAAAGCATTTGTGCTGTCAATCAGATTTTAGCCAATCAGAATGGGATACACCCCTGTATGTTTTGAATTTTTCTGTAATTAGTAGTTTTTTTTTTTGTACTTAGTGTTTTTTTTTTATTTTCTATAATGTGGGTGTTTTTTATTTTTTGTACATAGTGTGGTGTTAGGGATTTTATTACGTGGTTAGGTAGGTAGTGTAGGGGTTAATAGGGTAGGGTAGGTTAGAGTGAGCTAATAGGATAGGGGTTAATAAGATAGGATAGTGGTTAATAGGATAGGGTAGGCTGGAGGGGGTTAATAGGATAGGGGTTAATTGGGTACAATTCGGGTAATTGGGAACAGTTAGGGCTAATTGGGTATAGTGAGGGTTGAATATGGTTATTTACTTAAAGGGGGGTTAATTTAGATGTATTAGTTTATTGGGGGGTAATAGTGTAATGTATGGGTAGTGCTTAGAATTAGTGTAATGAGAGTACTGGGACTCCTGCCGCAAGGGGTTAATGTGGGGACCCTGCGGGGGTCCCGATTTACTTTAGGAGTGGGAGAAGGAGGGGTCGGGAGTAGAGAGGATGTTTAGGGGCAGCATAGGTACTTGTAAGATCAAAGGCATAGATGGGGTTTCAGTTACGGCTGTAACAACCGCAAGGATTTCAAGCCCGTAACACGTAAGCCATTTTCGACTCTCAAAAAAACGCCAATTGAATAGCAAATTAACTTGCTGCCTCACTTATGGGCTCCAGTAACTAACGATAGCTCAATTGAATCAGGCTCTCTGCTCGGAGATAATCTGTAATGATATAGGAATCACAAAGTTGTGGAGACCAGTAGCCAAGGTCAGCAATAATCCGGTTCAGCAACTTGTAGGTTAAACAAGAACAAGCTTTTATTGAAGGGATCAGGAACCAACAATAATCTGGCAAGGATACAGAGACAGGAAGTGCCTTATATAGGCCAAGAACCAGACACCTGACCAGACACAGCTGAAGAGACTTAGGTACTGATAAAATTGCTAGCAGAGTCAAGCTTATAAGGTCTCAATGGAATTCACAAAAGGCAGGCTGGCGAAGTGGTAGGGAAGAGGTATAGCAGCCTGGGGACCAGGGTTCAAAACCCTGCAGAGTCAATTCCTCACATTACCCCCGCCTCTATAGGTGCAGCCTCTGGATGCCCCATTACCTGGCTTAGCAGGGTACTGCACATGAAAAGACTGAAGTAGATCAGGAGCGTGAACATGGTCCACTGGTTCCCACGAACTCTCCTCCTCACCATAGCCTTTCCAGCTTACCAGATGTGACGAAGTGCCCTTCGCCACTTTGTCTTGGAGAGGACTGTTTGCCAGCCTCCTGCCCTGCGACTATGGCCCTGGTACATATTGCCCTTCAAACACAGTATTCGGCCATACCAGAGTGTATGTCACTCATTCTGGCCCTTTACATACAGGGGGGTCATTCGGTATTTGCCCTGTGTGAACCATGATACCACAGATAGATATGCCATGGAGCCCATTCATATAATGAAAGACTATGGGAAAGACTTTAGCTCCATGGCAATTGAACTGTGTGAAGAGGATCTGAGCGCTATTCGGTAGTTTTGTGCGCTCAGACCCCAGCTGTAACGGGAACCCATCACTGTTTTACCCTGTTTTATGATTATTTAATTCTTGGTTAAAATATGATCACATTGCTGTACTGTAGATATGTTGTTTTATGTTCTACAGAATATATTGGCTCAGAATATCACAGCTATTAGGCTAATAGATAATCCTGTTACAGATAAGAAAGTCGATTGTATAAACTGTTTTCATTCTCACATAAGAACAAAGAAGGATGATCTAATTAATGTCTGAATGTATCCAAGTTGCCAGGGAGGTGTGACCCACCTATTGTCCCTCTATGTGTATTGTATGGCCAACTATGGGGGATGTGGATTGCCATGCTGCCAGTAAGATACTTTTACTAACTTTTGAACCCCTGGTCTGATTCATGCCATTTTTTAATATGTTGTTCCCCTGGGTGAGAGCTATTGAACGGTGCTGGACTTAAAGGTGTACCGCCTGTTTTTGGGGTACATCCAGAATGTGGTTAAAATTGTGTCTGTTTTAATTGTCTTACCTGTTATCTGAGGGGAGGAGACGTGGGGGTTGAACCATGTATATAATTGGCTGAGATAATTATGTGGGTGTAGCCCTTCAGAGGGCACCATTGCATAAAAGGAGATCCCCTGTCATTAAAATATAGTTCTACTTGACCCTTCAAAACGTAGTCTCATCTCGTTATTGGAGGGGATCGCGATATCATACTGGGGATTGCTATGCTTTTGCATACTCCCTTGAGCTGTAACTACTGAACGCTTGTTCCTGATGTGTCCTCCTTGGAGGAGAGGTCTTCCCCACACGGTCCTGGATGCTGGAGATTTATACAGGGTGGAAGGAAGACGGCGCGGCTCCAGCTAAACTACGGCGGTTGTGGAGTCTGTGGTGGTTGAGGTGTCCGGTGCGGTGCTTGTAGGCCTCGGCGCAAACTAGGACGCGTCTATCAACGGAGGTACCCGGTCGGGGTGCCAGGAGATCCGTTACACCAGATACTGAAGTTTGTTACGGAAGATCCGGGAGTCAAGAATTTTGTCCACTTCGTACTCATCCTCACCATCCACGAGGACTGGAGGTGGGGCAGGCAGGGCTCGGCCAGGGAAAGTATTTTCATGAACAGGTTTAAGCAGTGCAACGTGAAACACTGGATGTATTTTCATGAAATTCGGGAGTTGCAAACGGAAGGTGACAGCATTGATCTGAGCAATGATCTCAAAAGGTCCCATGAACCTTTGACCCAATTTATGAGAAGGAATCCGAAGCTTAAGATTCTTTGTTGACAGCCACACCTTGTCACCAACGCGATAGACTGGGGCCTCCTTTCTATGCCTATCAGCAGCTCTTTTGTAACATTCCTGAGCCTCCAAAAGAGTCTCTTTCAACAGTGCTTGGGAATCACGTAAGGCGGTTAGCCGGTCAGTGACAGCAGGAATGGAAGTAGTAATTGGGAGACTGACTAGAAAGGTCGGATGGTAACCATAGTTGGCAAAAAATGGGCTCAAAGAAGTGGAGCAGTGTTGGGCATTGTTATAGGCAAACTCCGCAGTGGGTAGAAAATCCAGCCAGTCATCCTGCAGGTAACTAATATAGCACCGCAAATATTGCTACAAAGTCTGGTTGGTTCGCTCAGTCTGTCCATTACTTTGCGGATGAAAAGCTGACGACAGATTTACATTAATACCTAGATTAGAACAAAAATGTTTCCAAAAACAAGACGTAAACTGCACTCCCCTGTCAGAAACTACTTCATCAGGCACTCCATGCAAGCGAAAAAATTTCCCGAATAACCAGGTCAGCCGTCTGTTTAGCTGAAGGGAGACCACGAGCTGGTATGAAATGACCCATCTTAGTTAACCTGTCCACAACAACAAGAATGGTAGTGTGTTCCTTAGAGGGAGGTAGTTCCACAATAAAGTCCATGGATATAGATCCCCAGGGACGATGAGGAATCGGAAGAGGCTGAAGCAAGCCAACAGGGGATGAGCGAGGAGTCTTATGTCTGGCACACACATCACAAGAGGACACATACTTCTTAACATCCTCATGATACTTCGGCCACCAAAAGGATCGGGCAAGTAGGACTTGCGTCTTTCGGATTCCTGGAAGACCTGCTGGTTTTGAGTCATGGTAGAGACGTAAAAAGGTCCAGTCGCACTGACTCCGGAGCAAACAGACGCCGTTGAAAAATCCAAAACCCATTAAGCATCGTCATATGGAGATCACGAGGAACTGGGTCTTCAGCGTAGCCGTTTTTAATGCGAGACATCAGATCAGAAGGAAAAGCAACTCCTATAAATATATCCTCCGGCAAGATGGTGGTCTTGGTTACGGTAGCATGGAGGGGGTCAGCTATTCTAGACAAGGCATCCGCCTTACCATTCTTGGAGCCAGGACGGTATGTAACCAAAAAATTAAACCTTGAGAAGAATAGGGACCAGCGTGCTTGTCTGGCTGACAGTCTCTTAGCTGATCAAATACATTCCAGATTTTTGTGATCTGTGAGGACAGTAATTGGATGGGTAGCTCCCTCCAAGAGATGTCTCCATTCGGTGAAGGCAGCTTTTATAGCCAATAGTCATAATTTCTTTCTGCTGGCACCATCTGGCGGGAATAGAAGGCACACGAATGTAACAGCATCTTAGGTCCAGTCCTTTGAGACAGTATAGCACCAACAGCTGAATCAGAAGCATCAACTTCCACAATAAATGGTAATTCTGGCTGAGGATGTACCAGGACGGGGGCAGATGTAAACAGAGTCTTTAATCGGGAAAATGCGGTATCAGCCTTATCGGACCACTGAAAAGGAGTCCCCTTACGTGTGAGTTCAGTGATCGGTGTAATAACGGCAGAGAAATTCTTAATGAAACGCCTGTAAAAATTGGCAAACCCCACAAATCTCTGGACATCTTTTTCATTCTTGGGGATGGGCCAGTCCAGCACTGCTTTAATTTTACTTGCGTCCATAGTTAAACCTTTAGGAGTTATGACATACCCCAGGAATTGAATTTCTGTTTGTTCAAACTCACATTTTTCTAGTTTAATGTATAGGTGGTGGATAAGAAGGCGCTCCAGAACTATACGGACCTGTTTTCTGTGGTTTTCAAGAATATCAGAGAATATTAGGATATCATCCAAATATGCCACAACAAACTGATCCAGGAGATCTCGTAGTACATCATTGATAAGATGCTGGAAAGTTGCAGGGGCATTACAAAGCCCAAATGGCATTACTAGATATTTGTAATGCCCGTACCTGGTTCTGAAAGCTGTTTTCCATTCATCATTTGGTCTTATGCGAACCAGATTATATGCCCCCCGAAGATCAAGCTTTGTAAATATTTTAGCTGAGCGAAGTCTCTCCAAAAGTTCAGGAATGAGAGGCAAGGGGTAGCGGTTTTTAACAGTGATGTTATTAATGTCCCTGTAATAAACGCATGGCCGTAGGCTGCCATCTTTCTTCTCTACAAAGAATATAGGAGCTCCTGCTGGGGAAGTAGATGGTCGAATAAAACCTTTGGCAAGATTTTCTTGTATGTATTCACGAAGAGCTTTCAATTCAGGCTCAGAA
The DNA here is from genome assembly GCA_027410445.1 of Discoglossus pictus. NCBI lineage: Eukaryota > Metazoa > Chordata > Amphibia > Anura > Alytidae > Discoglossus > Discoglossus pictus. Next base: position 50,229,902 of record CM050176.1, read on the forward strand.
AGGGAATATATACAGCCAAATGGGATAGCAGCCCCAGGCAACAGCTCTATTTGGCAATCATAAGGCCTGTGGGGTGGAAGCGGATCAGCATTCTTCTTATCACAGACATCTGCAAAATCCTGATATTGTAGAGGAAGCTTAGTCAAGTTTGTAGCAACCATTTCATTAATTGTTGTGGCAACAGCTGTTACCTTAGTGGGTTGACAATTCATTAAGCAGTGTTCTGAAGGAAAGGACAAAGTTCTGATCTTCCAATCAATCTGTGGGTTATGCAGAGCAAGCCAAGGTACCCCAAAAATCACTGGAAACTGTGTTGAGGAAATTAGGTGGAAAGATATAGTCTCATGGTGATTCACTTCCAGAGTCAACTTTAAGGGCACAGTCTCATGTGTAACCGGGCCCGACGTAAGTGGAGAACCGTCCACTGTCTCCATTAACACAGGTGAAGAATTAGGGATAGACTGAATTCTATTTCCTGCTGCAAATTTAATGTCCATAAAGTTTCCGCCTGCCCCAGAATCTATCATAGCTGTAGTTGAAATTTTATGATCACCACATTGCAATGTGATAGGCACCACAAAATGAGGATGTTGAGTCAACATACCCTCTTCACCATGAGCCAGAGAAAACAAGGGTTGTGTGACAGAATCCAGTTGATCTGCAATCTGGGATTGGTGTCGAATCTGTGCGCCCTCAGCAGCCATAGCTATTGTTCTTTTAGATTTGCTAGGGCAATTGATGGCATAGTGCCCTGCACTACCACAATACAGGCATAAATTGTGAGTGCGTCGCCACTGTTTTTCTTCATTAGATAATGGCCCTCTTATTAGATTTACCTGCATAGCCTCTGGCTCAGAGTCTGAAGGTGTTTGTGGGGTTGGAGTAGAAATTCTTGAATAGGAAATAGGAGTAGTACTTGGTCTAAAAGAGCCCTGTCTTTCCAGTCTTCTTTCAGAAAGTCTCTGATCGATACGGATAGCCAAACGCACGAATGCATCAAAGTCAGCAGGAAGATCAACACGAGCTAGCTCATCTTTTATAGCTTCTGAGAGACCTTTTCTGAAGTGGAACCTCTGAGCTGATTGGTTCCAGGTAGTATCAGCAACCCACTGTCTAAATTCAGCAGCATATTCAGCCACAGAGCACCTCCCTTGATGCAAATGAAGTAGAGTGGCTTCTGCTGTAGCACATCGATTGGGGTCATCAAAAACTAGGCACATGGCCTCAAGAAAGTCATTTAGATTACCCAAGACTGGATTGTCCTGTTCCAGAAGAGGGGAGCCCCAAGACAGGGCTTCATCTTTGAATAGTGAAAAAATAAATCCCACCTTCTCTCTTTCAGATGGAAATTGGTGAGGTAACATCATGAAGTGCAAACGGCATTGATTTAGGAAACCCCTACATTTTTTGCGATCTCCTCCAAACTTTTCTGGCAGGGGCAAGCGGGCATCTTGTGCAGGTGTAACAGTAGCAGCTGAAACATCACGTGCCCTGTAGCTGGTATACTCACTGTGCATTGACTGAAATCTATTTTGCAGTTCAGCTACCTGGTCCTGCAGCACTTGGATGGTCTGTGCCTGGGTCTGCACAGTTCTTGCAGTAAAAGCAACCTGCTGGGCCAATGCAGAATCTGTCCCGGCGGTCTCCATGAAAGGGCCAGATTATTCTGTAATGATATAAGAATCACAAAGTTGTGGAGACCAGTAGCCAAGGTCAGCAATAATCCGGTTCAGCAACTTGTAGGTTAAACAGGAACAAGCTTTTATTGAAGGGATCAGGAACCAACAATAATCTGGCAAGGATACAGAGACAGGAAGTGCCTTATATAGGCCAAGAACCAGACACCTGACCAGACACAGCTGAAGAGACTTAGGTACTGATACAATTGCTAGCAGAGTCAAGCTTATAAGGTCTCAATGGAATTCACAACAGGCAGGCTGGCGCAGTGGTAGGGAAGAGGTATAGCAGCCTGGGGACCAGGGTTCAAAACCCAGCAGAGTCAATTCCTCACATAATCAGAAGCAGCGGTGACGCTACGATTGAAGTCACTGCTCATTGCTGATTGGCTGGAACAACAAAATTAGCTTTGCGCATGTGCAGGACGCAAGGTTTAGTTTACAAAAACAAACACACAAGTGCAGAGCTTCCTGCTGGAGGTATCAACAGCAACCCCAACAGTTTTTTTTTTTAAATTGCAAAAATAAAATTAGATTTTCATGCAAATAAATTTAGTCCTACACTAATAATTCTACTCTATCAGATGAATTAATTATTACCCAGCTCACTTGCATATGCCTTAAATTTAAAAAAAAGTAGTAATTGTAGAGAAAATAGCACCATACAATCTTGTATTTGTATTGAAGTTGTTCAAATCCTTCCCATTATTATATCATTTCAGGCACTAAAAATGCATATTTTACTTTAAAAAGTTTTGTGGACTATGTGACCAGATACATGATGGGTTTCGCCAAGAGGATGTTTCATTTGACGATGCTTCTTGGAGAAACAATCATGTGTAATACATGTTATGGGGTAGTTATACGCTCTTTTATTGTAATAGTTATTTGTCTTTTATCTGTTCCTTTATGCACTAGTATGCTTGCCTCTTTGTAGCCACTGTCTCTTCCTTTATCCGCATTGCCTCTTCATATCCCTCTGTAAATGCCTCGTTACATGCCCAAAATTTGAAAGGGACCAGCCAACCTCATTTGCAGATCTCATGCATAAGCTGCATTCCTGGTTCAATAGCAAGGCATTTACAGAGGGATATAAGGAGACTAAAAGGAGGTGATAATGGTTACAGAGCGGTAAGGAAACTAACGGAATATGGAAAAGTAATTAGTCAAAAGGGAACTAGATAATCATGAGACTAAGAAGAGGGGAGTGGGCTGAAGGCAGAGGAAAGAAATATGAAGTGCTAAGCAAGCTAAAGATAACTATAATGGAGTTAAGTTGCTCAGAAAACATTGTGTGATTTTGTGGGGAAGCCACAAAAGTAAATTTACTGGGGTCTAAATGTGACAAAAAGGCCCAAGGATTGAGATGTGTCTGTCGCCTGGTGGGATAAACCAGTTTACAAAGGACAAGTGTGTTTCTTAATCACTATGTTAGTATACCCATAAATACATACATAGTGTGAGCTTTTTTTCCACTGGACATTTTACTTTGTATTCTGGCCATTGATTATATAATCACATAAACAAATATAGCATTTTGTAAAACTGTAAAGGACACGTGTCTGTCAGAGAACACTTACTTGGCAAAGTTTTCCATGGTCAGAAGGATATGAATGACAATCTAGAGAATAGAATATAATTGTGAGTAGAAAGTTCATTCACCATACCCCTGACGAAGCCCTATAGTTGGTGAAACACATTGAGAAATATTACCACAGTTAATGCTACTACTTTGGCAACACTAACGCTATCACATTGCAAAGCCACCTTATCTGGAAACATGTGGGGAATCAAGAAAGGGGGTTGAGGTTGAGGATGAAGGGGTTGAGGAGGGGGTTGAGGATGGGGGGGTTGAGGAGGGAGGATGAGGATGGGGGGTTGAGGAGGGAGGTTGAGGAGGGGGTTGAGGATGAGGAGGGAAGTTGAGGATGAGGAGGGGGGGTTGAGGGGGGGGTTGAAGATGAGGAGAGGGGTTGAGGTTGAGGAGGGGGTTGAGGATGGGGGGGTTGAGGATGAGGAGTGGGGTTGAGGAGGGAGGTTGAGAATGAGAAGGGGGCTGAGGAGGGTGATAACGGAGGGGGGAGAGACAGGGAAGGGAGAGGGGGGAAGAGACACAGGGAAGGGAGAGGGGAGAAGAGACACGGGAGAGAGAGGCGGGACACAGAGGGCACAAGAGGGACACAGGGGCAGCACATTTCCCACCCTCGGCTTATACTCGAGACACTCATTTTACCCAGTATTTTGTGGTAAAATAGGTGCCTCGGCTTATACTCGGGTCGGCTTATACTCAAATATATACGGTAAGTTACGTTGGGTCTAATTTCTATTTTGATTGGAACCTTTGATGTATTCCCTCTAAATGGTAACTTGACTGTCATTTTGAACTCTTCCCAGAGACCCCCTCTCTCCTACGTGATCAGATTGGGGACGTCCAACAGAAGCACTTCCTTAATCTATGTTTCTATCTAACATATAAATATAAAAGATGGTTTGTTTTAAGGATTAGAGATATATTTAATCTGTTTGTGTTTAAAGACCCAGAAGAAGCTTGGTGCTCACCATTAGTAAAAAGGTGCTTTATATCTTAAATAGATTACGTTTTGCTTACCAAAACGATGAGTGACCAGCTGAAGACACCTTGATAGTTGTTGAATCCAATATTGGAACAGAGCAGAGATTCATTGTACATGTGACAGCTGGAAAATATGAAGGGAGCGATGTTCAATGGCTTTATATAATAATCACATATATAGTTGTCATAACTGTGGGTTGTCAAAAGTTGTTGCTAACGCTGCGGCCCTCGCAACATTTACGGACTTACGACACAGAAATAAGAGCCGCGGTACTTAGAAAAAAAAAACATTACGACCTCGCATAATTACAACTTTAACGGCCGACCCCCGCGCGAACCTCAAAACATTCAAAACACAATAAATACACACAACAAACACATGAAAACCTTACCCCCAGCAAGGGGGGACACCCAGGGCCACTGCAAGTGAAGTTACACCTCCATTTAAGTCCAAATTGAAGAGTTTAGACACCCGAAAATCCTCTAAGCAAGAGAAAAAATGGCCGCCGCAAAAAACGAAAATGAGGCTACAGGACCCAAAACACACAAAACACCACCAAACACATTTGGATTTTCTGAAAAAGACGGACGCGATCCAACAACAAGGACGGAAAATCAGCCACAGACACGTACCACACATTAGGCGCTATTTTACAACACTAACTTACACAATGCGGAAGTACACAGCTACCCTAACGGATTTTCCTCGCGCACGCAGCCTATTTACACTACACACATTGCTCACACTTACACAGCAGCTCCACAGCACTCAACACACAAATTGTATGCTGCAGCAACATCAAAACAGATTGCCAGCTCTTCTGCACAATGCTTCCTGCATATATTACTTCAAAATAGGTAAAGTATATTCCTTTATTAATGTATTACTTAGTTCATTACCATACACCAAACAGCATAAGCTCACTTACAATTTGATTCCCATCATTTTTTGACTGGCAATATTCTAGTGTATATATAATGGCTCAATCCCAGACAACTGTGCTCATGCTGAGATGATACTGCCCTGCAACACTAGTAGAAAAGGAAGGGGTGGCCATATCTGCACTGTCCTTGATGTTTTTTAGAATTGAGAACAGATGAAACAATTAAACTGAGGCCAAGATTGACTACCATATGCACACTAGACGATAAAGTAGAGAAGTTATTCTGGATTTGCCCATTTCCGACTTATTGATTAATACCACCCAACAAATATCCACCATGTATTAAACAGCTGACATCTGTAACGGATATAGACCAGAATATTCTCTTTATGCATTACTTTTACAAAAAAGAGTCATCTGGACCAGCCAAATGAGTGAATCCCACCGGTTAGATTATTGTTTAGACTCTCTGTAGATTAGAAGCACTAGGACCTAGTCTGAAGTTCTTCAAAGTCGCCACTGCAACAGAGTAAAGCTACCAAAAGAGAGTCTGGCATAGAAATATCAGCAGCTTTTTATTGGTTCTCGGTTCCCGATAACTAACATGCCAGCAAAAACGGGAATTCCTAAGCCATCAATGGCTGCTGTTCATGGACTGGTGTTGGTGACTACGGTGACTATGGAACGGTAACCCAAAAAGTCAATTTCTAGTAATTGAGCATGCAAGAAAGGTATTATAAGTCTTCCGTGGAAGTGAAGTTTGTCTCCTTAATGAAAGCATCTGATACATGTCCCTTTGGTCAGTATAATAATGACATGGCAGCTTCCTATGGTTCAATAGCTGTAGTGAAAACCAATCCAGCACATTACCCTTTCTCCTGGGGGACTTCTTGCTGAGGCTCGCTCTTTTCTCCATTGTCGGGTTTTGTGTCAAGTCTTGCCATGCTGGTGAGGTGTTGTTCAAAGCTACTCCTTTTCTGTGCTGTCCCATCAAGCCAGTGTGCATGGCAGGTGTAAGCAGCCTAGCATGACATCACAACAATCTGTGACTGTGATGTCATGTCTCCTAACCTCAAATCAGATAAGCAGGTGCCTCATATCACTGACTGGAGAGTATGAAAAACAAGCAAATATTGAACCAGCGGACCATGCAGTGACTGCCCCTCCAACCACACCCGACTGGCAACGCCATCAAAGAATGAATAGTCATTATATCAGATAAACATGTCACCCGCACCGCTGACCTGACAAATAAACTAAATAGCAGTCTATACGGCCATATTAGAATAAAGCCACATTAGCCCTGTCATTGTGTATAGAAAGGATTGTCCTGACTTTCCTCCCAAGTCCAGGACCTTTGTTGCTTTGAAGACTGATGAGTTGGCTTGTGCAGTGTAGATGAAGTAAAACCAATCCTGGCTTTATTGAAATAAATTCTGCAATTTACTGGCCCTAATAAACTTAACTCATTATGCTCTGAGGAGGTGTAGGCATCAAATCCCACTACAGCTAAGCACTGGGATCTCGTGCCCTATTCCTAGTTTAGATAAGCCCATGAGGAAGCTCAATACAAGGGCGAAACGGACCGTCAGGAGTAGGGGAAGGATGGTGCATCTAATCTAAGCATATGTGAGCTGTATCAGCAGAGATTCTCTCTCTATACAAAACGCAAGTACCTAGGCATATTGCATGCCAGCAAGGGTTATAAGTGATGCTTTGTGTCTCTGTTTCTTTGCACTTAAATAGTAAAGCCAAACATTGGGTTATGGTTTAATGATGCTAATAAGTGCCATACATGTATTTTTCAGAGATAAATATCTAACATTTTTTCTCCCTTGTATATATTCTAATACAGCATATCTACATGCACCATTCCTTTCCCTGTTTTTGTCTCTTTATGTTTTTAACTATTTTTGCATTTAGTGCACTATTTTTATAATAAGTGTTACATTCCAAAATACTATAATAAAATTGATCTATTGCATAGGAATGACACACTTTCTCTTTTTAATATATTATCAGCGTTTTTTTCCTGGATTTTACTTGACTTCCCTAATTTCCCTATTAAAACTTATACACAAGGGAGGTACCAGTGGTTGGGGCAACGCAACATAATTGGGCTACACTACCTTTACTAAATAAATGGTTAACCGTGGAAGAAATCCAAAAGAGGTTGGAGAAAATAAATGTTAATAAAGCCCCAGGTCCTGATGGAATACATCCAAGGGTACTGAGGGAGCTGGGCTCTGTAATAGCCAAACCATTAAATCTAATTTTTCAAGATTCACTCAACACAGGGTCTCTACCAGATGACTGGAGAAAAGCTGATGTGATACCTATATTTAAGAAGGGATATAGAGCAAATCCAGGGAATTATAGACCAGTGAGCCTCACTTCTGTAGTTGGGAAGCTTTTAGAAGGGTTAATAAGGGACAGAATACAAGAATATGTCTATTTGAACAGGATCATAGGTAGCAGTCAACACGGATTTTTTAAGGATAGGTCGTGTCAGACCAATCTAATTAGTTTTTATGAGGAGGTTAGTAGGAACTTGGATCAGGGCAAGTCAGTGGATGTAGTCTTTTTAGATTTTTCAAAGGCATTTGATACAGTGCCACATGGAAGACTAGAGATCAAACTAAGGGATACAGGAATTTCAGTAAATATCTGCTCATGGATCGAGAGCTGGCTAAAAGACAGGAAGAAAAGGGTTGTTGTGAATGGAACATACTCAGATTGGTCTAATGTGATAAGTGGGGTTCCTCAAGGTTCAGTATTAGGTCCTCTCCTTTTTAACATATTTATTAATGACATTGAAGTAGGACTCGAAAGTAGTGTCTGCATTTTTGCTGATGACACTAAGTTGTGCAAGGTAATAAAATCAGATAATGATGTACTTTCCCTACAAAAGGATTTGCATAAATTAGAGAAATGGGCGGCTAAATGGCAGATGGGATTTAATACAAATAAATGTAAAGTTATGCATTTGGGAAGGAACAATAGCCATGCAATTTATAATCTTAATGGAGCAAATCTAGGGGTATCAGATATTGAAAGGGATTTGGGAGTGCTTGTGGACAACCACCTAGGTAACAGTGCTCAAAGCCAAGCAGCAGCTGGAAAGGCAAATAAAATATTAGTATGTATTAGGAAGGGTATAGAAGCCAGGGAAGCAAATATAATTCTGCCACTATACAAATCTCTAGTACGCCCTCATTTGGAATATGGAGGACAATTTTGGGCACCACTTCATAAAAAGAACATTTTAGAGCTGGAAAAATATAGAGAAGGGCTACAAAACTAATAAGGAGAATGGAGGGGTTAGGTTATGAAGAAAGACTAACAAAATTAAACTTATTTTCGCTAGAAAAAAGGCGTCTAAGAGGAGATATGATCACCTTATATAAATATATCCAGGGTCAATATAAGGCCTTGTCAAGTGAACTTTTTGTAGCAAGAGATTTTCAACTGACAAGAGGACATCCGTTGAGGTTAGAGGAAAAAAGATTTCACCTTAAACAAAGAAAAGGGTTCTTCACAGTTAGGGTGGTTAAACTGTGGAATTCTCTACCAAAGGAGGTGGTGACAGCGAATTCGATAGACAACTTCAAAAAGGGGTTAGATATATTTCTGAATAAAGAGGGCATTTAAGGCTATCCTAGATAACTAGCAAAGGAATATTGATCCAGGGAGAAATTTGATCGCCAGTTTCTGGGGTCAGGAAGGAATTTTGCTCTTTTTTCAACCTTAATTACTATGTAACTATGTAACTTTACCCATTTAGTTTAGATAACATGCAATACTTACATTCCCACCTACATACTGTAAATAGTGTCCCTAAACTTGAAGGTAGCCAGATGGGCCTCAGTCCAAAAAGGTTAAGAGCCACTGATATATGTCATGTTTTATAGTTATAGAGCCTCATTCAATTGAGGTTTTCGGGAGACCCGGGCTGGGAAATGGAGCCAGCAAGTTATTTTGCTATTCAATTGGCGTCAGTTTGCGGCACCAGTCGAGTTACGGGCTCCAAGCTGCGATTTATAGGGATTTTAAAAATCACAAGTTAGTGCCCTCCAAGCCTTTGATATTTCACTGTCTCAAGGTTAAAATCGCAAATGGCTATTCAATTGCTCCGATTTCCCCTCACTAACCACTCCCTCAACCCGCAAATGGCAAATATCTAACCACAAGTTAATGTTACCAAGGAGGTCTCGCAAAAGGGCTTAATGACAAATCGGAGCACTTTTATTAAGATTGAAAGTGATGTTGGGTCTTGGAATTAATAGCACAACATTCTCAAGCTCGCAAATCAGCCCAAATAAATACTTTATTTCATGTTCAAATTTCCGTGTTATATATTCCCGCAATCAATGTAAAGTCCTACGGGCTTCGACCTCCAAGCACATAGGACTTTGAAATCCAAACTCCATTTTTCAAAGTCTTAGGGGCATGGAGGTTGAAGCCCGTAGGACTTCGAAAAATGGAGGTTGGATTTTAAAGTCCTATGGCCTTCACTTAGGAGTTACAAGCTTGGAAGTTGGTCATGATGATGATCTCTGTTTCCATTGGCTGTTTCTGCATCGGTTGTTACGGGCTTGCTCCCCTAACATGTTCAAAACCGGAAAGGTGTTCCGATTTTCGCGTTAGGCCCCTAATTTGCGGTCTTGGCCAATTGAATAGCATCACAATCAGAGACGAGCTGGAGCATGCAACTCAATCACAGGCATTTGGCTGTCTATGATCAAGTTGCTAACCTAGAATTGAATGAGGCTCATGTAACACATGCTGCAGAGTTTAATAACAGCTGGGAGATGACGTGTGAATACTCGGACCCAGAAATCACAATCCAGATTTGACTTGTCAGAATCTAGTAGGTAGGCTCTAGATGAGCAGTTCACTTCACCAAGCTCAAGACCATATAAACACACATACAACGATGTTGGATCCAAATAAATCCTTTTATTTTACCTATATCCTGGTGTAAGGCTGGAGTTTCAAGCCCGCAAATCAGCAATAAAAATAATTTATTTGTATGTTTCATTTCAGGGTTATATCAATCTCGGGAATCAATGAGTTAATACATATCAGGCCACCCACATGGACTAAATGGACAAAACAGTATCGGCATTCATTTTTATTATTTTGTACATTGCCAGATTGCGAGTCTGATCGCATATCGGACCCCTAAACGCCAATTGATTGACATGTAACCTCCATGTTTTACTGACCTAATTATGATGGTCTTATTTTCTTTTGGCTGTTTCTAAATGGGTAGCTTTGGCCTTGCTTAATTGGCCATGATCACGCTATGAAATGCTACATACGATTGCATGGTTTACGGTTTGGGCTTTCAGGCTGTAACTCGCTCCGTGATTTTAGCAGAGTTAAAGCCCGCAGACATACGGCCTGTATACCGCGAGATGCGGCCTCGCAATTGAATGAGGCTCCATATCTTTAGCCTTTTGGAAAATATTGTTTGAGGCTCTGGATCAGGACTGATTTGTTGAAGTCCATAGATAGAGATCATGGCTGGCAGCAGACAGGAAGAATCCAGGAACAGGAAATATGTCCAGTAACAGGTACATTGACAAAATTAGAAATCAAAGATGTCAGGCTGGTACACAATGCAACCATGGCAAAAAGCTACATCAAGAGCTGTAACAAGTAGCAGCTGAGAAGGTAGGTCCAGAAGGTAAGACAGAACATTGGATACTGAATATTAATATCCAGGAGACAAAATAGATACAAGTATTGCTCCTCAAAATAAAACCAAATAATTCCTAACCTATATGTGTTGTAAACAAATATACATCTATAATCCACATATGTGGACCATCTGTGATCTTCTCAGAAACAGGAACCATTTCTGGGGCAGCTGGATTTCATTCCAGTACGCGTTTCAGGCTGTGTTCTTCATTCCAGGATTGAAGTTCTTCTGGGTGGGGATTTATACCTAACATTGATGACTGTTCTAGCCAGGCTAGTGTAGCATATTCTTGGAGTGTTGTCTGAAGACCGTCAGTGGCCTTTTTTAGGTCACGTTCACCCAGTCCATATGGGTCATGTTTAGAGATACTATAAACCCATATAGATGCCATTACCTATATATGTGCTATAAAAAAGCTTTCACCCATATATATAGTATGTGATATATAAAATGCTGCCATTCCTGAAGGCTCAAAGTAAGTTTTCAATGTTTCAGTGTCAGTTCTACACTAATGTAACACATGGTACCAGAACTTCTTGTGACCTTACTCCTTAATATATTGGGATATTTATGGGTCTAACTTATATGTTTTCTCTTATCTAAAACCTTGAGTAGAGACCTGCACACTTTACAGATCATTACTTAATGTATGATGCCTGCTCTCTCACTGCTTGCCTTATTCAGTATCACTTCTGACTTGATAAAGAGAGGTGCAACTCTCCAAAGATGGCCACTCTAACTATAACATTAGAAATGATGATTTACTGCTATACAATGAGATGTGCCAGGGTGATTACCCGAGTCTCTGTTCCTTGTAGATCTTCTCCTCCTCATCCTTGTCTGGTATAATGACGGGTGGCAATACTGGGCTGCTGTTGACTTTCTTTCGCCTCCTTTGAGGGGATTTGTTCCCTCGTTCTGTGAGATGATCACAAAGCTCAGTTAATGAATATATCCATGGGCTAATAGCCGTGCAATTTATAATCTTAATGGAGCAAATCTCGGGGTATCAGATATTGAAAGGGATTTGGGAGTGCTTGTGGACAACCACCTACAGTGCCTTGCAAAAGTATTCACCCCCCGTGACTTTTTACCTATTTTGTTACATTACAGCCTTAAGTTCAATGTCTTGTTAATCTGAATTTTATGTGGCGGATCAGAACACAATAGTCTAAGTTGGTGATGTGATGTAATATATGGTCCGCCTTGCTTACCTATATTTGTATTTGGCGCCTCATCTTCCTGTGGAAAGCGCCCCTTCTCGGTGAGGCGGTCTCGCCAGTATGCAGTCTTGTCCATCACAAATCATGTAGACAACCCCCTGTGGACTTAGCTGTAGCAGGTTCTGACAAGACAGCGATTCCTGAAACAACATGAAGAGAATGATTAGTGGCAAGGGGACCCAGGACAGGGCTGACCCCCCTGGGGGGAGCTGCACCCACACCTTGCATTTAAAGGGACTCAAGTTGTTTGAAAAACTGACTATGTGTTGTTTTATCCATTTTTTTCTACATTGAATCAGTCCTGGGAAATTCGGTGGTGTTGTTGTTGCTGTATTTATAAGCAAATGAGCAGCTCATGCATATTAATTAGCTTGTTTGATGTGTTAATTGGAATTACAGTCTGCTTGTCTGTCTCTGTAGTGGTTAAATATGGAACCTCAGTGTTATCTGGCAGTTAGACTTCTCTCCCACCTTTATCAAGCACTCGGAACTGCACATTAGCATTAAATATTTCAGAAATGATTTGCTTTGGAGAAATACTGCTAGTACAATGTATAGCCAGGGTCCAGTTGGGATGACCCTATAACCTCCTATAAATGCCCGATGCCCATCTGCCAATGTACACAGTGTCACAAGAACCAACATAAATTACCTTTCATTTCTGAAGCACTGAAACCGCCAGTGGTTACTCCAATAATCTGAGGATACATAAATAGCAAGGTGTGGTCAGCAAGAACCATAAGAGACCGCCCGAGGGGACATGGGAAGGCGCCCCAATGGGGTCTTGTTAATGCTGGTGATAGGAGATGGTATACAAAGGGTTAAAACGTCAGAGCCTTCCTAGTACAAATGATGTACTATTATAATATACATTACGGAATGAGCTTTTCTATAGTTTGCAACTGTGCAACACGGTAAGGCTCTGACAGACAGCCCAGAAAGTTAGTTTTGAGCTGATTCAGTCAGTTTTTCAGATACTATTTTTCATTTCAGAATAAGACAAATTTAAATGTTAACACCCAGATAAACTATGTACAAACTAACCAATGAACATATAACATGTATGTCATGAATCAGCCAGTGGCCATATTGGATTTGGGTGTGAACTATGCTGGGGCCATTTTGTGATTGGCAGTCATCTGGGACTTGGACAGATGTCTGTCACAGGCTGTTGACACAAGAGACGATACCTGGGGGTTTGGGGCTCCCAGACACCCTGTTATACTGTTATACGGTTATACTGTTATATTATTATGATTATTGTCTAAGGAAATGAGCAGGGTTCCCATCACCATCAATAAAAGTCATCATAATGCATGAGATGGATTGATGTGGAAACCCTGCCCCAATCCCATATACTATGAGGACATTAGGTGGTTTTATGTGGGGTGCGCTTTTACGCTTGTACTTAAATAGACTGACAGTGTGTGGAATATGTACACATATGTATATGATAGTATGGGGTAGTCATGCTGGATACATTGCCACATACATCTTGCAACAGGAGAAGGACCCCCAGCTGGCCACCAAGGTTAATCCTTTAAGTACACATACTTAAGTCAGGAACAATGGGGTCTATACAGACATTGAGACACCATCTCTCCAGGGGGTCTACAGGTATTCTCACTCAGAGAGTCAGAGCAAAGTCCAGAGGACAGGGAGATGTGTCTCTCTTGAGAGCCAGGCAGCAAATGACTCTGTTAGCCACACCTAGTGGGCGGCCCAGGGGAGGGGTCTGGAAGTTCCCAGAGCTTACCTCTAGTCCATTGGCTAGAGGTAATCAAATTACGCTGGAGATTACCCCATTGGCCAAGAGGAAGATAAGGGTTGGACAAAGGGGTAGCCACTCCCTGTACTGTTTTTGTGAGGTGTTTAACTACTTGTGTAAAAATAAAGAAGTTGTTCATAATTTTCATCAAGACTTTGTGTGCAGGTGTATTATTGACCCAAGGGCATATGCTGGCAGAGGAGATCGTTTCTGACTCCATGCCAGGTTCTTCCCAGGCACACTACCAAATGCTGGGACTTATGCTCTTGCATCCACAAGGAAGGTCCATTGGTCTGAGTCATCCAAATCTTAGGTCTAAAACCTACAGGAGAAAAGAGGACTAGGATCCTCTATACTCCATCATCATTGTAGGTTGTGACAATTGGTGACAGAGGTGGGAGACTCTACAGAAAGACCAAGAATGGAGCAGCAATATGAGGAAGATATTGCCAAAGAAGCAAAAAGACGGTTTAAAGAAGTCAGACACCTTTTTCCAAAAAAGTTAACAGCACAAGATGTGGGCTACGTGCTTGACCAGATGTTCCAGAGAATATGGAAAGAGCGCATGTGGGTAAGCAAAATGGAGGCGACCACATATACAAGGCCGTGCCCTGGGCTGTCTGAGGCCCAGAAAGCAGAACTGGCTCAGAGTTGCCTAGAGGAGCTCTCTGAGTGGGATGTGTCAGAGGATCAGGAGGAGGAGGAGGGGGTAAACCCTGCTCCTGTACCACCTTCGGGGAATGGAGACTGTTTTCCCCTAAAAAATGCAGAGACTGTGTCAGAGCCTAGAAGGGATGGTAAAGTCAGCTTGGGACCAACTCACCAGCTACAAGAGCCAGAGACCCAGGGGAATGTTCCCTGGGTGGGGTCAGATAACCCATGTTTGTCCCCTGATACCCCAAGAGACTTAATCCCAGAAGAAACGCTAGCCGAGCACAGTTTCTCCAAACGGGTCATGCCTGAGTTACCAGATGTGGAAAAGGTCTCACCTGAGGACTACCTTCCAGCACAAATCCTGGCAGAAACCCCAGTAACTGCTCAACAGGTAGGGCCAGATGAACTAAGTCTGCCCTCAGAAGTTCTAGGCAATGTGTATGGGCCAGAACTGCTAATGGAGCCAGGGGCTCAGGATAGCCACCCAAGAGACTGTGGGGAGGGCTATGTAATGCACTCTGGGGAGAAGGCCGTAGAGGTCAGGTTGGGTGGGAAGGATAAGATTCCCCAGCCTACAACAGATAACCAAAATCTGTACTCTGACACCCCAGGAGAGTTGCTAAAAAAGGTGCTAGTGAAGCACAGAGCCCAGGAGGGCTATGTAATGGACTGTGGGGAGGGAAAGGAACTGGTTCTTAGCTACAGGGAACCAGGCCTCACACAGCAAGAGTGCCAGGGGCACCAAGAGAGTGCCAGGGGCACCAAGAGCCCGACAGGGGCAGCAAGCTTGCCAGCCTTGGCAAAGGAACCATGGGTGCATTGCGGCACCCCAAAGGATTGTGGCTGTAGTGAGGACTTGCCTGAGATGACCAGTGCCCAGGAGTCCACAAAGGATGAGGCCCAAGTTGCCAAGGAAAAGGCCATAGAAGAAGAGGGTCAG
The DNA here is from genome assembly GCA_027410445.1 of Discoglossus pictus. Lineage (NCBI taxonomy): Eukaryota > Metazoa > Chordata > Amphibia > Anura > Alytidae > Discoglossus > Discoglossus pictus. Next base: position 50,245,326 of record CM050176.1, read on the forward strand.
CTGAGGGCCCCAAAGCACAGCCTGGGTGGGAATTGCGAGACTCCCCAGCCTACATCAGAGAGCCAAAGCACAGTCATTCAACCAAAGGCAATAGAGGAGGTAAAGGATGAGTGTAAGCACAGCCTGGGTGGGAACAGCGTAGTTCTCCAGGCTGCAACACAGACAGAACCAGGGGAAGAAAACCAGGAGGGTCTGTCCAAAGATACAGATCTCCAGGAGCCAGAGCAAAGGGAGCATCCAAGTCCGGACTCCATCAGGGACGCTGGAGTCAAGCGCAGACCGGTATGTACTTTACTGCAGTTATGGTGTTATTGGGCTCCCAACAATAATAATTTTGCTGAGGGAAGTACTGGACTGCCCCCTTGCAATCCCATAGGCCCAGAGACTTTTTTAGAGACCCCAGCCCAGCTGTGGGGACTGGCTGGAGGGAAAGGGGTTGCTATGGGACAGGGGTTGTTTTATGGGGCTCCCAAAAATACGGTTTTGCCTCAGAAGAATGTATGGGTGCAACCCACTGTGTCCCCAGAGACTTCCATGCTGCTGCCAAAAACAGAGAGCTGGGATCCTGGACTGTTTTGGGTGGGGGTGCAGGGCAAGAGCAATTTGCTCTATACAGTGGGAGCAAGGCCAAGGGCTGGGGGAGGTCTTTACTCTGCACCTTGGGACTGTGTGCGCACCGACATGAACTTGCCTAGCATGCAGCGGGCCGGGCCAAACCAGCAGATTCATGACTATCAGCGTAGCTGGGAAAATCTTTGATGTTCCCTGCCCGCTTGGGGAAGGATTGTCATGAATCAGCCAGTGGCCATATTGGATTTGGGTGTGAACTATGCTGGGGCCATTTTGTGATTGGCAGTCATCTGGGACTTGGACAGATGTCTGTCACAGGCTGTTGACACAAGAGACGATACCTGGGGGTTTGGGGCTCCCAGACACCCTGTTATACTGTTATACGGTTATACTGTTATATTATTATGATTATTGTCTAAGGAAATGAGCAGGGTTCCCATCACCATCAATAAAAGTCATCATAATGCATGAGATGGATTGATGTGGAAACCCTGCCCCAATCCCATATACTATGAGGACATTAGGTGGTTTTATGTGGGGTGCGCTTTTACGCTTGTACTTAAATAGACTGACAGTGTGTGGAATATGTACACATATGTCTATGATAGTATGGGGTAGTCATGCTGGATACATTGCCACATCCATCTTGCAACAGGAGAAGGACCCCCAGCTGGCCACCAAGGTTAATCCTTTAAGTACACATACTTAAGTCAGGAACAATGGGGTCTATACAGACATTGAGACACCATCTCTCCAGGGGGTCTACAGGTATTCTCACTCAGAGAGTCAGAGCAAAGTCCAGAGGACAGGGAGATGTGTCTCTCTTGACTGCCAGCATCCAAATGACTCTGTTAGCCACACCTAGTGGGCGGCCCAGGGGAGGGGTCTGGAAGTTCCCAGAGCTTACCTCTAGTCCATTGGCTAGAGGTAATCAAATTACGCTGGAGATTACCCCATTGGCCAAGAGGAAGATAAGGGTTGGACAAAGGGGTAGCCACTCCCTGTACTGTTTTTGTGAGGTGTTTAACTACTTGTGTAAAAATAAAGAAGTTGTTCATAATTTTCATCAAGACTTTGTGTGCAGGTGTATTATTGACCCAAGGGCATATGCTGGCAGAGGAGATCGTTTCTGACTCCATGCCAGGTTCTTCCCAGGCACACTACCAAAAGCTGGGACTTATGCTCTTGCATCCACAAGGAAGGTCCATTGGTCTGAGTCATCCAAATCTTAGGTCTAAAACCTACAGGAGAAAAGAGGACTAGGATTCTCTATACTCCATCATCATTGTAGGTTGTGACAATGTATATCAGCAGTTATCAGTCTGTATTCCAGGGGTAGAAAACCCAAAGAATTTCTCAGTTTTTCTTCAGTTTTCTGGCAGTTTAAACACCCCTGAAAAAAGAGCTAAATTAGCATAACATTCATAATTTGTTTTTGTCGCAGCATCATGGGGTGTGTAGTATTTTGTTCCCACCACGCACTAGCAGCTCAGTCAGTGCTGCTCTGGATCTCTGCAGTGTGCTGCTGCTGGGTGGAAGCATACCTGAATGCAGTATTTCTATTGGTTAGTACCAGATACCTATGTAAGCAGCTCTGGGGGTGTGTATAGAATGACTCCATGTAATATGTGTGTCTGATTTACCAGGATGTGTTAGATTAGTGATCAGTTACACACAGGGAAACTTCCAGATACCTTTAAATGACAACGGGGCTCAATAATTATTTTAAAAAAATGTTTATTTTTCATTTTGTAACTAGAAGTGTGATACAATAAATAGGGAAAATAGAAATTGCAGGCTTGCCCATAAAGATGTGTATTTACTGTGATGACAGCACTGATGGGGGAGAAGCCTGGAATAAAGTATGGTGGTACTGCTTCTGTTTCTTCCCACAGGAGCCTAATCGAGTCATTCATAACGAAATCCCTTCCCTGAGCCAGCAACAGAATGGCACCCCCTGGGCTTTGTCGTTCCCAGCCCAGGCCTACACCTATGATAACCTGGTTTCCCCTATTTGGACTGTCTAGGATCTGGAGACCCTCGTCACCAGTGAATGTCTGTGTGTTTTGGGCATTGTGTGCCTGACCACTTGTTATTTTGATATATGCAGTTTTGTAATTCATATATTGTGATTCAATTTGAAAGGTCAGATCTAAAATGTACACTGTGAAACTAACACAATGGGGCACTCTGCTTAGTGATTAGGTTAGGTGGCCTTTGTATATAATTATGTTACCTTTTGTTCCTCTGCACCCACACTAAATGAATTACTGGGACACTTTTTTTTATGTATAGAAGTCCTTGTGTGTTTTAATAACTCGCTTTACCCCTTTTGAAAGTATATAAGTGTATCTGCCCCATTTCTGAGGGGTGGGTTTGAGTTTTTTAATCACTTTGCTCCAGTTCAGCTGTCAAGTAATCCTACATCTACATTCCAGAACTGCATCCCTGCTCTCCACAGATCCTGAAGCCGCGTCCTACCAGGGAGTCCCTACCACCCATACGAAGAAACCCACCGAGGAGAGGACCTAACCAGTGGGATCCATTCACTGGATGTTCCGGCTGGTCCCTCCTCGTGATATCTACCCATAAGGAAATATGATTTCTCATAGCACAATAATCATTGGCCGGTCCAGTTGGTCCCTCATTGTGATAACTACCCTTAAGGAAACATTATTGCTCATAGTACAACCATACCTATCTACAAGGAATGTGTGTGTGCCCAATGGGTAACCATGCCTGAAAATAGGCAAAAATATCTGCCTGTAGGAAAAACATACTTACCAATAAGAGACCCACACATACCTACAGTGTCTTGCAAAAATATTCACCCCCTTGACTTTTTACCTATTTTGTTACATTACAGCCTTAAATTCAATATTTTGATAATCTGAATTTTATGTAATGGATTAGAAAACAATAATCTACGTTGGTGACGTGAAATGAGGGTGTAACGGAACCCATCACTGTTTTACCCTGTTTATGGTTATTTAATTCTTGGTTAAAATATGATCCTAGTAATATACTGTATGTATGTTGGTTTATGCTCTGCAGAATATTGGCCCCAGGCTGGTGCAGACCTTGGCAGGAGAGATAATCCTGTTACAGATAAGGACGTTTATTCATTCTCAAACATAAGAACAGAGACGGCTGATTTAATTATTGTCTGATTGTATCAAGGAGCCTCAGGGAGGGGTGACCACACCTATTGTTCTCTTTATGTGTATTGTGTGGCCAACTATGGGGGATGTGGATTGCCTGTGGGAAGAGATGTGTATAAATATTTCTGCACAACAAAAATAAAGTCAGTTCTGGTCCTGAAACTGTGTGTCGTCCAGTTATTGGGATTGCGGTTGGGATATTGCTATTATTTTACCTGTTGGAAACCTTGCCTGTGGAATTACCATTTACTTGTTCCTGAGCCTCACTGGGATTATAAGCGGAGATAACCTGGGGAATATTGCCTCTCCGCTACATTGGTTGGCAGCGCTGGGATCCAGACTCACAGAGGAACAAGCATAAATGGAGTACGGATGGAGATTAATTTTGCCACACTAAAACGCTCCACGCTAAAAGACCTCCTGGAGGCAAGGGGTATACAAGCCAGCAATAAGAAGAAAGCGGTACTCATTACTGAGCTGATGGAGGAGTACCGAATGGACGGAGATTCGGTTCCCAAACAGGGGGATTCGGGTGAAAATTCGGAACAAGTGGAGTTCCGGAGGCAGGTACAATTTTGGCTGTCTTTTTATGGGGAACAACCTTCAACAGAAATTATTTCAAGGACCATGACAGAAGTCCAGGAATTTATGTTGAGGAAACAAACAGCCCCAGAACGCAGCTCTGCAATAAATATGCCACAAGAAGGTAAGCCTAAGATACCATACCAGGCTTTTAAAACGTATGTGGAGGCAGAGGAAGATATAGACGCTTTCCTGCAGGATTTTGAAAGACTGTGTGCCCTGCATAGAATCAGCACAGAGGACTGGGTACCGATTTTGGCAGGAAGGCTAACCGGGAGGGCAGCCGAGGCATATCGTACTGTACCTAATGAGGAAATAAGGAACTATAACAAAGTAAAGGAAATTATTCTGGCCAGGTATGCTATAACACCAGAAGCATACCGGCGGAGATTCAGGGACTTAAAGAAGGTGGAAAAAGACTCACACGCAGAGTGGGCATGCAGGCTACAAAGGGCAGCACTTTGGTCGGTACAAGCGAGCAAGGCACGGTCCATGGAGGATGTGATACAGATGATGCTGTTGGAGCAGTTTTATGAGGGAGTAACTGGCGAGGTACAAGAGTGGGTAAGAGACCGAAACCCTACCTCCCTCACCGAAGCTGCCAGGAAGGCAGATGAGTACCTAGATGCACGCAGGCAGCAAAAACCTGTAACACCAAAGACTCCTTTTAAAACCTTTGGGGGAACCAGCTACACCCCAGCCCCACCGAGAACACTGCCACCAACACCACCGCCCGCTGCACAGCAACGTTTCCGCCAGCCCGCTTCTGGCCCCTGTCACCACTGCCAGAAATGGGGACACTATAAAAGGGAATGTCCCCAGCTGCGAGACCGGTCCACCTGGATACGTCCAGGCTCACCACCACCACCGAGAGCAGCCGCAGCCCACCACTACCAGGACATAGTAGCCACGCCATATGGTTCAGCTGTTCCCATTACAACCGTGGAACAATGGGAGGTGCTGCACGAGGCAAATCCAGTCAGGGCCAATGCTGATAATCGGCAGCATCACAGGCAGACCGTATACCTGGAGGGTAAAGCGGTCCAAGGGCTGCGAGACTCAGGGGCTACCATCACCTTGGTAAAAAGTCACCTGGTTTCAGACCAGGCTAAACTTAACAAGACTGTGGCCATCAGGGTAGCCGGGGGAGCAGTATACCGGCTACCCACTGCAAGGGTTCATTTGCATTGGGGAGCGGGGGCAGGGCATGTGGAGGTGGGGTTACCCTGTGGTCACCCGCTCAAAGACCCGTACCGAGGACGATCCTATAACAGGTCGGGAGACCCAGGTAAGACACAAGCAGCCACTTAGCACTAATGCCACAGAGAGACCCATAGCGTGGGACAACCCCGAAGAGCTTGGGAGGGAAACTAGACAGGACGCCAACCTCCAAAAGTACCAAGCATTAGCCGAAGATAGAGTGGATGAGCGGGAACGTTTTATATGGAAAGGAGTTTCTATGGGACAGAGATTGTGGCCAACCTTTTGGACACTGGGATCCTGGATTGTTGGGATGGGATCATGGATTTTTTTGGGTGGGTGTACAGGGGAAGAACAGTGGGCCCTGTGCAATAGGGGCCCGACCACGAGCTGGGGGAGGAATGTACTCTGCAACTTGGGATGGTTTTGCTAAAGGACTTCAGTTCATTTGGAAGGCTGATGCTTCTCGGCTTCATTATTTAATTGTCTAAAACCAGTTTGTAAAATGTATTTTCCCTCCCCTTGAAATGTTTATTGCGGTGAATGCTGTATGAAGTGTGCGTTTGTTTTGTTCTTGAAATGTGAGGAAATGTGAATTGCAGTAATGCTGATGGGTTGTCAAAATAGAGAATTGACCAACAAATACTTTTGTCCGGACATCCCCAGGCCGATCCGTTGGGATCAGACCGTGTATGCCCGCTTATGGTCACGGGGGAGGTGTGTAACGGAACCCATCACTGTTTTACCCTGTTTATGGTTATTTAATTCTTGGTTAAAATATGATCCTAGTAATATACTGTATGTATGTTGGTTTATGCTCTGCAGAATATTGGCCCCAGGCTGGTGCAGACCTTGGCAGGAGAGATAATCCTGTTACAGATAAGGACGTTTATTCATTCTCAAACATAAGAACAGAGACGACTGATTTAATTATTGTCTGATTGTATCAAGGAGCCTCAGGGAGGGGTGACCACACCTATTGTTCTCTTTATGTGTATTGTGTGGCCAACTATGGGGGATGTGGATTGCCTGTGGGAAGAGATGTGTATAAATATTTCTGCACAACAAAAATAAAGTCAGTTCTGCTCCTGAAACTGTGTGTCGTCCAGTTATTGGGATTGCGGTTGGGATATTGCTATTATTTTACCTGTTGGAAACCTTGCCTGTGGATTTACCATTTACTTGTTCCTGAGCCTCACTGGGATTATAAGCGGAGATAACCTGGGGAATATTGCCTCTCCGCTACAGAGGGTTAGGTTATAAAAAAAAATGCAAATATTTGATAATCCCCAAGAGCAGCATCAAATCTATCATAACCAAATGGAAAGAACATGGCACAACAGCAAACCTGCCAAGAGATGACCGCCCACCAAAACTCACGAACCGGGTAAGGAGGGCATTAATCAGACAGGCAGCTCAGCTCAGAGACCTAAGGTAACCCTGGAGGAGCTGCAGAGATCCACAGCAGAGACTGGGAAACTGGTCAGAGTTGAGGGAAAGATGGATGGTGCTAAATACAGGGATATTCTGAGCAAAACCTGTACCACTCTGTGCGTGATTTGAGGCTAGGACGGAGGGTCACCTTCCAGCAGGACAATGACCCCAAACACACTGCTAAAGCAACACTTGGGGGGTTTAAGGGGAAACATGTAAATGTGTTGGAATGGCCGAGTCACAGCCCAGACCTCAATCCAACAGGAAATCTGTGGTCAGACTTAAAGATTTACAAGCGCAAACCATCCAACTTGAAGGAGCTGGTGTAGTTTTGCAAGGAGGAATGGGCAAAAATCCCAGTGGTAAGATGTGGCAAGCTCATAGAGACTTATCCAAAGCGACTTGGAGCTGTGATTGCCGCAAAGGGTGGCTCTACAAAGTATTGGCTTTAGGGGGGTGAATAGTTATGCACATTGACTTTTTCTGTAATTGTGTCCTATTTGTTGTCTGCTTCACAATAAAAAAAAATAAAAAAAAAACAAACATCTTCACAGTTGTGGCATGTTCTGTAAATTAAATGAGGCAAATCCTCAAACAATCCATGTTACTTCCAGGTTGTGAGGCAACAAAACATGAAAAATGCCAAGGGGGTGAATACTTTTGCAATTCACTGTACCTAAAATAAACCCATTCCTGCCCATAGGAAACCAATATCTGCTCAAAGGGAAAGCGTAGATTGCCTTATCAAAGTCATGCATGTTTCTTAGGAGACATCCTGCTTGTCATATGGACAGAGGAGGAAAGAAGAAGCTCATTGGTAGAGTGAAGGGGCGGTTGGGGGAGTATTCTGAGACGAGAGCAGAGATATAAGGGGTGCCTTGTTGTTGAGGACTTTATGCATTAGGGTAACAATAGTACATTTTATTCAGAGAGGTGTTTCAGACACTGAATATGGTAGATAAGTCTAGCAGAGGTGTCCATTATGGATTCGAGTGGGGGGCAGATGGGTGACGAATTTCCATGGGTAGGTATGGTCCTGTGGGCAAGCCTACTTTTCATAGGTGCAGGCATGCTTATCCTATGGGCAGGTATTTTCCAAATGGGCAGGCATGTTTATCCTAATGACAGGCATGCTTATCCTAAAGGCAGTTATGCTTATCCCATGGGCAGATATTTTCACTCTGGGCAAGCAATGCTTATCCTAATGGCAGATATGTTTATCCTATGTGCAGATATGTTCCCTCTGGGCAGGCATGCTAATCCTAAGGGCAGATATGCTTATCCCATGGGCAGATATTTTCCCTCTGGGCAGGCATGCTTATCCAACTGACAGACATGCTTATCCTAAGGGCAGTTATGCTTATCATATGGGCAGAGATTCTTAACCTAAGGGCAGTTATGCTTATCCTATGTGCAGATATTTTCCCACTAGGCAGCCATGCTTATCCTAAGGACAGACATGCTTATCCCATGGGCAGGCATGCTTATCCTATGTGCAGATATTGTCCCTCTGGGAAGGCATGCTTATCACATGGGCAAATTACTATATGTGGCTTCTCCTGGGAGAAACTCACAGATCTGAAGTGCTAAAAACGATCAAGGTCAAATAGAAATAATGGTATAGTATACAGTATAATATAATATAAAAGTGAAGGACACAATATTAAGTAGGTTACACCAGTAGATACAAAAAATATATATATAAAAATATATGAAGACAAATACATAATATATCACCACAAAAATTATGATGAGTGACTGATATGTGTCAATCATAGTCCCCCTTGTGTAAATGTATATGGAGAAGTCCAAAAGTAATGTATATAAAATATTAAAAAAATGAATAAAAGGTATATGACTTCCTTTTAGTATCACTGGTGGTTGTAATGTCCCGAAAGAATAAAGTCCAACGGGTTCTTCTTCCAAGATGGAAAACTGGGGAACCTCAAATGCTGAAAGAGGTGGATATCTAGCCCCCATGGAAGTTCTTCATACAGTGGGACCTGCAGCTTTCTAAAGTGAGAACTGATATGTAGAAACAAGAGGGAGGCGCAGGGGGGAAGAAAGCGCAGGGGATCTCAATAGCGTAGATCAAGAAGTTATTTATTGTACAAAGATATATAAAACCAAGACAATATGGTGATATATAAAACCAAGACAATATGGTGATATATAAAACCAAGACAATATGGTGATATATAAAACCAAGACAATATGGTGATATATAAAACCAAGACAATATGGTGATATATAAAACCAAGACAATATGGTGATATATAAAACCAAGTCAATACAGTGATATATAAACCAAGACAATATGGTGATATATAAACCAAGACAATATGGTGATATATAAACCAAGACAATATGGTGATATATAAACCAAGACAGTATGGTGATATATAAACCAAGACAATATGGTGATATATAAACCAAGACAATATGGTGATATATAAACCAAGACAATATGGTGATATATAAACCAAGACAATATGGTGATATATAAACCAAGACAATATGGTGATATATAAACCAAGACAACATGGTGATATATAAACCAAGACAATATGGTGATATATAAACCAAGACAATATGGTGATATATAAACCAAGACAATATGGTGATATATAAACCAAGACAGTATGGTGATATATAAACCAAGACAATATGGTGATATATAAACCAAGACAATATGGTGATATATAAAACCAAGACAGTATGGTGATATATAAACCAAGATAATATGGTGATATATAAACCAAGATAATATGGTGATATATAAAACCAAGACAATATGGTGATATATAAAACCAAGACAATATGGTGATATATAAAACCAAGACAATATGGTGATAGATAAACCAAGGCAATATGGTGATATATAAAACCAAGACAATATGGTGATATATAAACCAAGACAATATGGTGATATATAAAACCAAGACAATATGGTGATATATAAACCAAGATAATATGGCGATATATAAACCAAGACAATATGGCGATATATAAACCAAAACAATATGGTGATATATAAACCAAGACAATATGGTGATATATAAACCAAAACAATATGGTGATATATAAACCAAGACAATATGGTGATATATAAACCAAAACAATATGGTGATATATAAACCAAGAAAATATGGTGATATATAAACCAAGACAATATGGTGATATATAAAACCAAGACAATATGGTGATATATAAACCAAGACAATATGGTGATATATAAAACCAAGACAGTATGGTGATATATAAACCAAGACAATATGGTGATATATAAACCAAGACAATATGGTGATATATAAACCAAGATAATATGGTGATATATAAAACCAAGACAATATGGTGATATATAAACCAAGACAATATGGTGATATATAAAACCAAGACAATATGGTGATATATAAACCAAGACAATATGGTGATATATAAAACCAAGACAATATGGTGATATATAAACCAAAACAATATGGTGATAGATAAAACCAAGACAATTTGGTGTGTAACAGAGTGATTGATGGAGTATACGTGGGAGAGAGACTGAGCAGTGCCCTGTGTCCATTAGGGGATGACAGGGTTGACACGGCAGGCTAATCAAGCCCAGCTGGGTTCCACCTTTAAAGGTCTGATGATCACCCAGCTGGGGGAGCTCAGTCTGAGCTGGACAGAGGGCGCCAGAGCATGTTGTGTGTATCCCTGGGCTCTCCAAAGAAGGCTTTTTAGGGCCTTGATCCCTCAATATTCAATTTTCTTTTTTCACCTTTTTGTTAACAAGCACTTGGTGCACAGTGCTATCAGTGTTTTTGGGGGGGAGTTTTTGTGTGGCTTTTTTAGTTAAATTTAATTTTTAGTTTTCTGGGAGGCAGGCTCAGCTCTCTATCCCAGGAGGGTGAGCTGTCTCCTAGATACTTTGCCGCACCTCTCCCCTAGCACTGCACCTTCACTCCTGGAGCTTTTAATTTAAATTATTTTAAACGTTTTTCAGGTTTTGTTTAGTTTGTTTGGTGTTGGGTTTTGTGTTTTGGGGAGAGAGGAAAAGAAAAATCTTTGTGGGTAGTGGAAGGGAAAATATTTAAAAGTTTTACAAAAAGGCTGCCAAGACCTTACACAGAAACACAGAGGGGCTAATAAGAAAGAAAGTCTGCAAGGAGAGGGAAAGACAGAAAGTTAGAAAGTAAACACCTAGAAAGAAAGTAAGGGAAAGAAACTCTCTTTGCAGACAACCTCTGTGTTTTCTGTGTTAGCTGCAATCCGGCAGCTTTTCCCAGTTGTTAAACCCTTCCACTGACAGATAACACCAAAAATCTCTCTCCCTCAAATTTGTTTTGTTTTTGCACTTTTACCTTTAAAAAAACAATAAAAATCATAAAACTAAAATAAAAAAATTATAAAATGAGTAAAACAAAAACAGGTTCAAACATGAGGGATAATGTACCTAAGAAGCCTCAGGGGCCAAAAGGGGGAATAATGGCCCCTGAAAATCCAAGCTGCAGCACTGCACAGCATAGGCCCCAGACAAATAAGACAACCCCAGCTCCTGGAGAAAAAACACTGTCTGCCAGCATAGCTACCCCTGTGACTAATACCTGGTCGCAGGTGGTTTCTGCTGGCCCCAGCAATACCATCGCTGGGGCTGAGGGGCAGATCACCAGGAAGCATGGGGTTAAGTGTCAGATGTCTGGGGTTTATAGTATTGAGATCTATCTGCGTGCTGCAGCTAATGCCATCAGCCCCTCTGTTATAGTAGCAGCCAGCAAAACGTATGGGAAAGCTGTGTTCTTTATCTGTACGCTGGCTGCTGCTAACACACTCATACAGAGGGGCATCACAGTGGGAGGGTTATATGTCCCAATTGAATACTGTCACCGGTCCTCCCATTGTCACGGCTGTTTCCCCAAAGTCCCTTTCTGCCCCCCAAATATAAACATCAGTTTGTGTGGGGGCACAGTATAAGCAGAGGGATAATAACCCCTCTGCAGGGGAGGCAGTTGGTGACAGCTCCTCTTCCAGGAGAGACTTACCCAGGAAGAGGACACATAAGACCAACAGGGAGGTAGCTGAAAAGTGCGAGCTGCTCTATTTTGGAAAACCTCCCTCCAAAAGCAGAAAGAGGAATAAAATATCTTCTCCTCATCCGGTGGCACTGTCTGGCCCGGTTATTCCACTCAGCCAGCCGGTGCCAGACCACACAACTCTCCCTCCAGACCTAAAAGGGGATAATGTGGATAAGGGTCTGGAGGAAAAACAGGGACAAGAGGGTCAGTGAGTCAGGGGTGGAAAAGAAAGATCAGGTTCTGCCTCTGGCCTATGAGGGGGGCCCCAGTAAAGCCCCTGCTGAATGGGTGGTCAGTGTCCCTGAAGTGCTGAGCTTCGGAGACACCAGTCTGTCTCCTTCTCCGGTATCACTCTCCAGTGACATACCTCAGGCTTTGTTAGAGCCCCAGGCTGAGTCACTACCGGAGGGGGGGAATATAGGCCTGACCCCATTCAGGACCCGATAAATTTGTCTGTCAGGGGGGATGTGGCACCAGGGGAAGTGGATATGGGGGAGTGTGATAAGGCAGGTTTTCCTGTTAACATCATGGGGGAGCCTGTCAATCCTCCTCAGCCTTCCACTGACCCTAACATCTGTGCAATCCAAACTGATCAAGCAGTGGTGGAAATGGCAGAGGAGGCATATAAAGCCTCCAAGGCTTTTTACTAAGGAAGCCATGCCAGCCAAAGCTGTGCAGTCAGCTACCCCTGAATGCACCCCTGAAGCTGCAGGGGTGCAACAGCAATCTCAGGGTCCACTATTTAGCGTGAAGGGTGCTAAAGGGACTCCTTCTATATCATCCAAGAGTGGGTCCCTTAGAATGAAGCTGAGGAAACTGACCCCAGCCGGGGAGGATGGGGTAAAAGCCCTTAGCCAAGAGGAGCCCAGGGGTGATCCACTAGAGGGGATATCAGATTCTAAGTGGGTTAGCCCAGTAAAGGAATTAGATCAATTCCTTGAAAGCAACCTTCATGGGCAAAAGAAAAGGAAGGTGCAGCTGGCCTTGAGAAAGTGGAGTAATATGTTGTTTATTATCCACTCTCTCCAGCAATAGCTAGAGGTCAGCAATAGGGCCAAGATTTCTGGGACTGCGGAGCATATCTGCGTCCGGAATTTCTATAAAATGTGCGTGGCCTATCAGCAGTCTCAAGAGACTGCGGAACGCACAATTCCTGACACGCAGTAATGGCTTTGCACATCAGCACGCTTAATACCAACGGCTGTCAAGACAGTTTCCGCAGGTTCCAGGTACTCTCCTTTTTACGTCAGGGAGGGCACTCTGTGAGTTTCCTGCAGGAAACTCATACCACTCCAGAGGCTGAGGCCTCGTGGCAACTGGAGTGGAGAGGCAGGGTCTTCTTCAGCCACTTCACATCGGCGTCATGTGGAGTGGTGACTGTCACGACCCACTCTCTGGCTGGGGTCTGCTGACCTGATTTGGGTTACTCTGGACCTTGGAGTAGCTTTGAGTACAGGAACATCATGTCTCAGCCCTTGGTTTAGACTGAGCAATATTGACAGTAAGTCTGACGAATCTTACTGCAAGCATATGTCCCCGGGTAAATAATACATCTACACACCACGTCTTGATGAAAATTATGAACCACGTTTTATTTTGGAACCACATATTTAAAACATTTCACACACACACAGTGGAGGGAGTGGCTACTCTTAGTCAAACCCTCATTCCCCTCTGGCCATTCTCACAGAAGTAATTTGTGGGAACTTATTAGTCTCCTCCCCCAGGGCCTTCCCCAGGCGTGGCTACTAGTTCATTTTGGTCTGGATCTCAGACTGGAAACATCCTTTATTAGCTCTTGAACTATGCCCCTGGGCTTGTGGTTGGGAAACCCCATACTATACTATTGTCCTGCGGTGCCTGGCAGTCTGGCAAATCTATTTGGTCTGCTATCTCCTTTGTTTACACTAAAGACCATATGGCCAACTCCTGACTGAAAGTTTATACAATGGGGGAGGGTTGACTAATTAAAACATAGCTATCACTCCACAATACAATATACAATATAATACTAGCATATTATCACCACAACCCAAACCTTTTGTTCTTCCACATGGCAACAGCATGTGGAAGATAACCCAGCCCAAAATGGCCACTGCTGCCAGTCACAAAATGGCCCCAGCATAGTTCACACCAAATCCAATATGGCCCCTGGGTGATTCATGACAGTGACCCTGTTCTCAGAGTCTTTTCAGCCAGAGCTACTGCTTGTGAAAGCTGTTATCCCAGGCCGTCTAATCCACCTCCGGGTCCGAGAGCAGGGTAGCATCATTAACCTAGTTACCTTACATGCCCCTGCTAGAGGGCACGAGAGAGTAAGGTTCTTAGCCAGATTGTCCCACTTTTTAGAGACGGTTGACGGAGATGAGTGTTTGGTTCTCGGGGGGGATTTTAACTGCACCCTCGACGCTCTGGACCGAAATGGTCCAGAGCCTTACTCGCCTTCTGCGTCAGCCATGCGGGAGCTCATCACCCGCTTCTCCTTAGAGGATGTCTGGCGAGAACAGAACCCAGGGGCATCAGACGGATTCACCTACGTCAGGGTGAGAGCCGGTCTGGTGACCCACTCCCGGATCCATAGACTATATATATCTAGTCACTATATGTCACGAGCCCGTTCTTGTGCCATTAGGCTGGCTCCTTTCACAGACCACAACTGTGCGTCTGTGTCAGTGGCGCTAATGCCAACAGCGCCACAAGCCGCCTATTGGCATTTCAACAATGCCTTGTTGAAAGACCAGGGGCTCGTGACATTGATCCGGGAGTTTTGGACGGACTGGAGGGGTTGCAAGGGGGACTTTGCCACGTTAAAACAGTGGTGGGACATGGGCAAGGTTCATTTGCGACTTCTGTGTCAGGAATATACCAAGGGTGCGAGTGGGCAGCGCGAAGCTGAGCTGGAGTCACTCCGGGGGTAGGTGCTACATCTAGAGCGGAGGCTGTTCACTTGTAGGGACCAATCCCTGCAGAGCGAGTATGTAGAGAGGAAAGGTGTCCTCCTTGACCAGGAACGACACCAGGCCAGGGGGGCATATGTGCTTAGCCACTTAGGCTTTCTTAAAGTTCTAGACCACGGCTCGCACCTTTTCTACTCACTGGAGAAAAAGGGGGGCAATAGTAGACACATCACCTTTCTTCCAGATGAAGACAGTGCCCCCCTTACAGATTCGGAGAGTATCCGGGACAGAGCCCGGATTTTTTATAAAGATCTTTATTCTCCGGATCCTATTTCTCCAGACGCCTGCAGGGTGCTATGGGAGGGGCTCCCCACAGTCAGTGAGGGTGTAAGGGAGCAGCTTGATATACCACTATCTTTTCAAGAGCTCTCTGAAGCCCTCCGTGCCATGTCCTGTGAGAAGTCTCCAGGACTGGACGGTCTGACTGTAGAGTTTTTCCAATTTTTCTGGGAGACTCTGGGATCTGATTTCTATCTGGTCCTCGGAGAAGCCCTGGAGACCGGGGAGATGCCCCTGTCTTGTAGCAGGGCAGCAGTTGCCCTGCTGACCAAAAAGGGGGATCTCCGCCTTATTAAGACCCGGCGACCGGTCTCACTGCTCAGCACAGATTATAAGATAGTAGCGAATGCCATCTCGCGTAGGCTTGGATCTGTGCTGGCAGAATTGGTTCACCCTGACCAGTCCTATGCGATCCCGTGTTGGACTATTTTTGACAGTGTCTTTCTGGTCCGGGATCTCCTGCAATACTCTCACAAGACTGGTCTGTCACTCGCCTTTCTCTCCCTAGATCAAGAGAAGGCATTTGACAGGGTGGACCATAGCCACTCTGAAGGCGTTCAGCTATGGCCCACAATTTGTGGGCTATATAACAACGCTGTACGCCTCTGCAGCGTGTTTGCTTAAAACCAATTGGTTCCTAACAGCACCTTTGGTATTTGGACGAGGATGTCCTTTGTCTGGACAGTTATATGTGCTGGCCATCAAGCCTTTCCTCTGCCTGTTGAGGAAAAGGCTCACAGGGCTGGTGCTTAGGGAGCCAGATATGCGGATCGTCCTTTCAGCCTATGCTGATGATGTGCTCCTCGTGGTCCAGGACCCAGTTGATCTTGTGCTGGCTAAAGAGTGCCAGGAGGTATATTCAGCTGCCTCCTCTGGTCAGATAAACTGGTCCAAATGCACAGGCCTTATAGAGGGTTCTATAAAGGTGGACTCTTTGCCTCCCACATTCCGTAACATATTGTGGGAGGCAGATGTCATGAAACATCTGTGGGTCTACCTGTCCGCTGAGGACGCTTCCATCCCAGACAACTGGAGGGAGCTAGAGGACAGTGTCCTCTCTCGTCTGGGACGATGGAGAGGTCTAGCAAAAATGCTTTCCCTTAGGGGGTGAACTCTAGAGATAAATCAGCTGGTGGCTTCTCAGATCTGGCACCGGCTGATCTGTCTGAGTCCGACCCCAGAGTTTGTCAGCAACATCCAGAGGAGTTTGTCAGATTTCCTCTGGATTGTAAAGCATTGGGTCTCTGCGGGTGTGGCAAGTCTGCCTTTGGTGGAGGGTGGGCAGGGAGTGGCATGTGTGTGCTCCCAGTTGTCCACCTTCCACCTTCAGTACCTGCAGAGATTCCTATAAGCAGATACCTCTCCACAGTGGTGCGCACTGGCGTTCAGCTTTTATCGCCAGTTGCGCAACCTGGGGTATGACCGGCAATTATTTCTTATCAGGCCAGAGGGGTTTGGGAGAGACCTCTCGGTGTTGCCAGCATACTACCAGGAAACCCTCAAGGCCTGGAGCATGGTCTCGGTGACCAGGCAAGGCGTGCCTTTGGGGGATGAAATATTTACGGAGCCGCTATTATATAATCCAGCAGTAGGGGCTCTGTTGTTACAGTCCCCCAGTATCATCCGCCACCTTAGTAAGGCACGGTTGACACGAGTCGGGATCTTCTGGAATACGAGCAATCCTATTGAGTGTCCCCTCAGGAGCTTGCGCTCCGTTTGGGATATATGGCGCCCAAAGTCCCGAGGTGCTTGCTCCAGGAGATTAAGAATGCCATCTCTCCCGACTCTTGCACCTTCCTTCACGGGGCTTTGCAAGCCAGAGTGCCACATGCACCTTCTAACACCCCTGCTCCGGCTGTATTGGACACAAGCCCTGTGTTTCCCCTCCGGCTCCTCCTGTCCCCAACCTCTCGAGGTTGAGGGACATACCCTCGGCATGCTTTCGTGGCATGCCGAGGAAGAGCTTATATTCTCTCGTGCTCCATACAGTGCACTTCCTTGCCCTCGTGACCCGTCCCGATACCATCTGGAGGCGGGTCCTCCCAGATGACGAGGGCAAGAGGCCTCGGTGGAGGGAGCTTTATTCTACTTTAGTTCCACGACCCATTGAGGACTTGAGTTGGACAGTGCTCCATGGTGCACTGAGCACGGGAGAGTACTTGGCTAATTTCACTGACTCTCCCTCCACTTGTCCATTCTGTGGAAAGGGAGAGTCTGTGTATCATATTTATTTTAGTTGCGCCAGACTGCAGCCCCTCTTGTCACTCTTGAGGGGCCTCCTCCTACAGTTCTGGCTGCATTTCTCCCCCCACATATTTACTTTTGGGCGTCCAGTGTCCCAGGGCAATAGGGCCAGGGACCTCCTTGTCAACCTGCTCCTGGCATTAGCCAAGCTGGCTATATATAAGTCCAGGAAGCAGTGTTTGATAGAGGGGGTTCCATTGTCACCTGAGGCCATGTTCCGGGCACTGGTGCGCTCCCATATCCGAGCAGAGTACCACCTGGCTTTGTCCACTGGGGGAATAGATGAATTTGTCTCCCAGTGGGCTGTAGATGGTGTATTCTGCTCGGTATCCCCCCAACCGGTTTCTTTTTGTCTCAATCTCCAAATCTGATTATTATTTAATTTACAGAACATGTCCTTTTATTGGTTTGACATGCAGATTGGCTTTATAAAGGTCCAGTCTCTGTCAAACTTAAGTGTTTACAATACACCAGAGTCGGCTGTGGAAATCCCCTGCTACAAGGGAGACTTGATATCCAGCAAGCTTTTGTTTTGACTTTTGTTTTGTGTGGACTTCATCTTGGATAGTGAGGGAACTGCAGCCAAGAGTAAGTCAGTGCTTCTATTTGAAGCTAGGATTTTGTTTTGCACCATTTATGTTGTTTTGCTGTACTCAAATAAATACAACTGCTGATATTTTAAAAAGGGCTCTTGAGTACTCCATTGTGGTGCCGGATACAAGGGCACGAAACCCGAGTGTAACAGCAGAGATATCACAGGTGATATAAAAAACCAAGACAATATGGTGATATATAAACCAAGACAACATGGTGATATATAAAACCAAGACAGTATGGTGATATATAAAACCAAGACAATATGGTGATATATAAAACCAAGACAATATGGTGATATATAAAACCAAGACAATATGGTGATATATAAACCAAGACAATATGGTGATATATAAAACCAAGACAATATGGTGATATATAAACCAAGACAATATGGTGATATATAAACCAAGACAATATGGTGATATATAAACCAAGACAATATGGTGATATATAAAACCAAGACAATATGGTGATATATAAAACCAAGACAACATGGTGATATATAAACCAAGACAATATGGTGATATATAAACCAAGACAATATGGTGATATATAAACCAAGACAATATGGTGATATATAAAACCAAGACAATATGGTGATATATAAAACCAAGGCAATATGGTGACATATAAAACCAAGACAATATGGTGATATATAAAACCAAGACAGTATGGTGATATATAAAACCAAGACAGTATGGTGATATATAAAACCAAGACAATACGGTGATATATAAACCAAGTCAATACAGTGATATATAAACCAAGACAATATGGTGATATATAAAACCAAACAATATGGTGATATATAAACCAAGACAATACGGTGATATATAAAACCAAGACAATATGGTGATAGATAAACCAAGACAATATGGTGATATATAAAACCAAGACAGTATGGGGATATATAAACCAAGACAATATGGTGATATATAAAACCAAGACAATATGGTGATAGATAAACCAAGGCAATATGGTGATATATAAACCAAGACAATATGGTGATATATAAAACCAAGACAGTATGGTATATATAAAACCAAGACAATATGGTGATATATAAAACCAAGACAATATGTTGATATATAAACCAAGACAATATGGTGATATCTAAACCAAGACAATATGGTGATATATAAACCAAGACAATATGGTGATATATAAACCAAGACAATATGGTGATATATAAAACCAAGACAATATGGTGATATATAAACCAAGACAATATGGTGATATATAAACCAAGACAATATGGTGATATATAAAACCAAGACAATATGGTGATATATAAAACCAAGACAATATGGTGATTTATAAACCAAGACAATATGGTGATATATAAACCAAGACAATATGGTGATATATAAACCAAGACAATATGGTGATATATTAACCAAGACAAAACAGTGATATATAAAACCAAGACAATATGGTGATATATAAACCAAGACAATATGGTGTACACAATAATCAAAGCGAGTATCTCAATAATCCACTCACATGCTTAAACCTCATGGCTTATGAGGTATTTTGCAGCTTTTTGGCAGGAAATAGAATCCTTTGTATAGGGAACAATGTGGTCCAAGTCCCTTTATATACCAGTGATGGCGTGAAGTGGTAGTAAAAAACAGTAGGATATAATACACATAAAAATAACATAAAAACAATTCCAGTGTAAATTCTAAATAAAAAATGAGTAGACTGTGTAACGGGCACAGCTCAACCAAACGCGTTTCGTTCCTGGCTGGACCTTTCTCGTTGGTACAGAAAAATAAAAATGCAATGTTTTGTGCTTGTGAGCAGCAATCTTTAAGTCTCACCACAGATTTTCTATTGGATTGGGGTCTGGGCTGTGACTCGGCCATTCCCACACATTTACATGTTTCCCATAAACCCCCCAAGTGTTGCTTTAGCCGTGTGTTTGGGGTCATTGTCCTGATGGAAGGTGACCCTCTGTCCTAGCCTCAAATCACACACAGAGTGGTGCAGGTTTTGCTCAAGAATATCCCTGTATTTAGCACCATCCATCTTTCCCTCAACTCTGACCAGTTTCCCATTCCCACATCATGATGCTGCCACCGCCATGTTTCACTGTGGGGATGGTGCTCTTTTGGTGATGTGTTGGGTTTGCGCCAGACATAGCGTTTTCTTTGATGGAGAAAAGTTCAATCTTAGTCTCATCAGACCAGAGCACCTTCCTCCATACATTTTGGGAGTCTCCCACGTGCCATTTTGTTTTTTGCTGAAAGTAATGGCTTTCTTCTGGCCACTCTGCCATAAAGCCCAACTCTATGGAGGGTACGGCTTATTGTCGTCCTATGTACAGATACTCCAGTCTCTGCTGTGGATCTCTGCAGCTCCTCCAGGGTTACCTTAGGTCTCTGTGCGGCCTCTCTGATTAATGCCCTCCTTGCCCGGTCCGTGAGTTTTGGTGGGCGGCCGTCTCTTGACAGGTTTGCTGTTGCGCCATGTTCTTTCCATTTAGTTATGATAGATTTGATGGTGCTCCTGGGGATCATTTAATATTTGGGTATTTTTGTATAACCTAACCCTGGCTTGTACTTCTCAACAACATTGTCCCTTACTTGTTTGGAGAGTTCCTTGGTCTTCATGACAGTGTTTGGTTAGTGGTGCCTCTTGCTTAGGTGTTGCAGCCTCTAAGGGCCTTTCAAAAAAGATGTGTATATGTAATGACAGATCATGTGACAGATTGCACACAGGTGGACGTCATGTCACTAATTATGTGACTTCTGAAGGTAATTGGTTGCACCAGAGCTTTTTATGGGCTTCATAACAAAGGGGGTGAATACATACGCACATGCCAATTTACTGTTTTCTATTTCTAAAAAATAGTTTTATGTATATATCTTTCTTATTTCACTTCACCAACTTAGACTATTGTGTTCTGATCCGCCACATAAAATTCAGATTAACAAAACATTGAACTTAAGGCTGTAATGTAACAAAATAGGTAAAAAGTCACGGGGGTGAATACTTTTGCAAGGCACTGTATAAAGGGACTTGGACCAGATTGTTCCCTATACAAAGGATTCTATTTCCTGCCAAAAAGCTGCAGAATACCTCACAAGCCATGAGGTGTAAGCATGGGAGTGGGTTATTGAGATACTCGCTTTGATAATTGTGTACACCATATTGTCTTGGTTTATATATCTTTGTACAATAAATGACTTATTGATCTATACTATTGGGATACTCTGCGCTTTCTTCCCCCGGCACCTCCCTCTTATCCTATGTGTAGATATGTTCTCTCTGGGCAGGCATGCTTATCCCATGTGCAGGTGTTTTCCCTCCGGGCCGGCATGCTTATCCTATTAGTAGGTATTTTCCCTCTGGGCAGGCATGCTTATCCTATGTGTAGATATGTTCTCTCTGGGCAGGCATGCTTATCCCATGTGCAGGTGTTTTCCCTCTGGGCAGGCATGCTTATCCTTTGTGCAGGTATTTTCCCTCTGGGCAGGCATGCTTATCCTATGTGTAGATATGTTCTCTCTGGGCAGGCATGCTTATCCCATGTGCAGGTGTTTTCCCTCTGGGCAGGCATGCTTATCCTTTGTGCAGGTATTTTCCCTCTGGGCAGGCATGCTTATCCCATGTGCAGGTGTTTTCCCTCTGGGCAGGCATGCTTATCCTTTGTGCAGGTATTTTCCCTCTGGGCAGGCATGCTTATCCTTTGTGCAGGCATTTTCCCTCTGGGCAGGCATGCTTATCCTATGTGCAGGTATTTTCCCTCTGGGCAGGCATGCTTATCCTTTGTGCAGGCATTTTCCCTCTGGGCAGGCATGCTTATCCTATGTGCAGGTATTTTCCCTCTGGACAGGCATGCTTATCCTATGTGCAGGTATTTTCCCTCTGGGCAGGCATGCTTATCCTATGTGCAGGTATTTTCCCTCTGGGCAGGCATGCTTATCCTTTGTGCAGGCGTTTTCCCTCTGGGCAGGCATGCTTATCCTATGTGCAGGTATTTTCCCTCTGGGCAGGCATGCTTATCCTATGTGCAGGTATTTTCCCTCTGGGCAGGCATGCTTATCCTATGTGCAGGTATTTTCCCTCTGGGCAGGCATGCTTATCCTATGTGCAGGTATTTTCCCTCTGGGCAGGCATGCTTATCCTATGTGTAGGTGTTTTCCCTCTGGGCAGGCATGCTTATCCTATGTGCAGGTATTTTCCCTCTGGGCAGGCATGCTTATCCTATGTGCAGGTATTTTCCCTCTGGGCAGGCATGCTTATCCCATGTGCAGGTGTTTTCCCTCTGGGCAGACATGCTTATCCTATGTGCAGGTATTTTCCCTGTGGGCAGGCATGCTTATCCCATGTGCAGGTATTTTCCCTCTGGACAGGCATGCTTATCCTATGTGCAGGTATTTTCCCTCTGGGCAGGCATGCTTATCCCATGTGCAGGTGTTTTCCCTCTGGGCAGGCATGCTTATCCTATGTGCAGGTGTTTTCCCTCTGGGCAGGCATGCTTATCCTATGTGCAGGTGTTTTCCCTCCGGGCCGGCATGCTTATCCTATTAGTAGGTATTTTCCCTCTGGGCAGGCATGCTTATCCTATGTGTAGATATGTTCTCTCTGGGCAGGCATGCTTATCCCATGTGCAGGTGTTTTCCCTCTGGGCAGGCATGCTTATCCTTTGTGCAGGTATTTTCCCTCTGGGCAGGCATGCTTATCCTATGTGCAGGTATTTTCCCTCTGGGCAGGCATGCTTATCCTATGTGTAGGTGTTTTCCCTCTGGGCAGGCATGCTTATCCCATGTGCAGGTATTTTCCCTCTGGGCAGGCATGCTTATCCTATGTGCAGGTATTTTCCCTCTGGGCAGGCATGCTTATCCCATGTGCAGGTGTTTTCCCTCTGGGCAGGCATGCTTATCCTATGTGTAGGTGTTTTCCCTCTGGGCAGGCATGCTTATCCTATGTGCAGGTATTTTCCCTCTGGGCAGGCATGCTTATCCTATGTGCAGGTATTTTCCCTCTGGGCAGGCATGCTTATCCTATGTGCAGGTATTTTCCCTCTGGGCAGGCATGCTTATCCCATGTGCAGGTGTTTTCCCTCTGGGCAGGCATGCTTATCCTATGTGCAGGTATTTTCCCTGTGGGCAGGCATGCTTATCCCATGTGCAGGTATTTTCCCTCTGGACAGGCATGCTTATCCTATGTGCAGGTATTTTCCCTCTGGGCAGGCATGCTTATCCCATGTGCAGGTGTTTTCCCTCTGGGCAGGCATGCTTATCCTATGTGCAGGTGTTTTCCCTCTGGGCAGGCATGCTTATCCTATGTGCAGGTGTTTTCCCTCCGGGCCGGCATGCTTATCCTATTAGTAGGTATTTTCCCTCTGGGCAGGCATGCTTATCCCATGTGCAGGTATTTTCCCTCTGGGCAGGCATGCTTATCCTATGTGCAGGTGTTTTCCCTCTGGGCAGGCATGCTTATCCCATGTGCAGGTATTTTCCCTCTGGGCAGGCATGCTTATCCTATGTGCAGGTGTTTTCCCTCTGGGCAGGCATGCTTATCCTATGTGCAGGTGTTTTCCCTCTGGGCAGGCATGCTTATCCTTTGTGCAGGTGTTTTCCCTCTGGGCAGGCATGCTTATCCTATGTGCAGGTATTTTCCCTCTGGGCAGGCATGCTTATCCCATGTGCAGGTATTTTCCCTCTGGGCAGGCATGCTTATCCTATGTGCAGGTATTTTCCCTCTGGGCAGGCATGCTTATCCCATGTGCAGGTGTTTTCCCTCTGGGCAGGCATGCTTATCCTATGTGCAGGTATTTTCCCTCTGGTCAGGCATGCTTATCCTATGTGTAGGTGTTTTCCCTCTGGGCAGGCATGCTTATCCTATGTGCAGGTATTTTCCCTCTGGGCAGGCATGCTTATCCTATGTGCAGGTATTTTCCCTCTGGGCAGGCATGCTTATCCTATGTGCAGGTATTTTCCCTCTGGGCAGGCATGCTTATCCTATGTGCAGGTATTTTCCCTCTGGTCAGGCATGCTTATCCTATGTGTAGGTGTTTTCCCTGTGGGCAGGCATGCTTATCCTATGTGTAGGTATTTTCCCTCTGGGCAGGCATGCTTATCCCATGCGCAGGTATTTTCCCTGTGGGCAGGCATGCTTATCCTATGTGTAGGTGTTTTCCCTGTGGGCAGGCATGCTTATCCCATGTGCAGGTGTTTTCCCTCTGGGCAGGCATGCTTATCCCATGTGCAGGTGTTTTCCCTTTGGGCAGGCATGCTTATCCTATGTGTAGGTATTTTTCCTCTGGGCAGGCATGCTTATCCTTTGTGCAGGTATTTTCCCTCTGGGCAGGCATGCTTATCCCATGTGCAGGTGTTTTCCCTCTGGGCAGGCATGCTTATCCTATGTGTAGGTATTTTTCCTCTGGGCAGGCATGCTTATCCTATGTGCAGGTATTTTCCCTCTGGGCAGGCATGCTTATCCCATGTGCAGGTGTTTTCCCTCTGGGCAGGCATGCTTATCCCATGTGCAGGTGTTTTCCCTCTGGGCAGGCATGCTTATCCCATGTGCAGGTGTTTTCCCTCTGGGCAGGCATGCTTATCCCATGTGCAGGTGTTTTCCCTCTGGGCAGGCATGCTTATCCTATGTGCAGGTATTTTCCCTCTGGGCAGGCATGCTTATCCCATGTGCAGGTGTTTTCCCTTTGGGCAGGCATGCTTATCTTATGGCTATGTATGTATTCCCAATGGTTAGCTGTGCTTTCTCTGTGCTCAGATGTGTATTTCCTATGAGCACTTATAGTTAGTGTATAGACAGGTCCTGTCATTTGTTACAATATGTCCCCCTCAGAAGCCATACGCATGGAGCCATTCATAGACTATGAGGTAATCAGGTACTGATAACAAACCCAGTCTGGCGAAGGATCTCTTGGCATGAGGCAACATGAAGTAAACCCACAGTTATAACGTCTAGCGGTAAATACCCCTATGTTGTTATTGCTGCCTCTCTAGATACCCCAGTGGGGCCTTGTTATTCTGTCTATGTCAGTCAGCCTTAGGGCTCAGCATACACCCAGGCCCCGCCTACCACCCCGCCAAATCTCAGCAGTGTGTTTACTTACCAGTACTCCCAGCAGGGGGCGCTGCCTAATGGTCTATGAGAGGGCGCGAGCATGTAGTTTCCATGGTAACCAAATAACTGCGTCTCCATGGTATCTGGTCCTGTGACGCAAAGCGCGCTGACAGTGAGGCGTGGACCGCATTGTGGGCGGGGCCTAGGAGCGCGGGAAATTCGCACAGTGAGGCCTCTACCTTGCTATACCCGGGATGTGGGAGCCGTACACGCCTGTGCCGACCGGGCTTGGTCGTGAGGAGAGTTTCCTGTCCCTGGGGGACCTGCTCATGTCCCAGGAGAAGCTGCCGTGTCGGGCGGAGAGCGGCTTCCCCAGGCTGGGCTTCTTGGAAAAGAGCGGGGAGGGGGAGGACGTACCTGAGGTAATATACAGAAGGACGGCCATGATACCGAATGATATGATACAGACAAACGGCCGTGATACAGAATGATAACATACCTGAGAATGACGGCCATGATACAGAATGATAACATACCTGAGAATGACGGCCATGATACAGAATAACATACCTGAGGTAATATACAGAAGGACGGCCATGATACCGAATGACATGATACCGAATGACATGATACAGACAAACGGCCGTGATACAGAATGATAACATACCTGAGAATGACGGCCATGATACAGAATAACATACCTGAGGTAACATACAGAATGACGGCCATGATACAGAATAACATACCTGAGGTAACATACAGAATGACGGCCATGATACAGAATAACATACCTGAGGTAACATACAGAATGACGGCCATGATACAGAATAACATACCCGAGGTAACATACAGAATGACGGCCATGATACAGAATAACATACCCGAGGTAACATACAGAATGACAGCCATGATACAGAATAACATACCCGAGGTAATGTACAGCGTGACGGCCATGATACAGAATAACATACCCGAGGTAATGTACGGCGTGGCGGCCATGATACAGAATAACATACCCGAGGTAATGTACAGCGTGACGGCCATGATACAGAATAACATACCCGAGGTAATGTACGGCGTGACGGCCATGATACAGAATAACATACCCGAGGTAATGTACAGCGTGACGGCCATGATACAGAATGCTATGGTACATAGACTGACGGGTCGGTGTAATGGGCCATTTATAAAATCAATCAATGACTATATCATTGTGGTGTGTTCAATAATATTGAGAACAATGTATAAAAACAAAACCAAATGGATATAATACTTTATTAACCCTTTAAAAAACAAAATATCAAGTGGAACAGTCTAAAACAGGCAGGAACGCACACTTTATAAAGGGAATTCAGAGATATATTCCGTATTACCAAATACACATAACTAGGTGAGATTCTTGTAGTTTTATGGGATGTCTGGACTGAGAGCTGACACAGTGAGTGTAGGAGTCTGCTATAAGATGTAGGGGGTCCAGAGACGTATAACATTTTTTTTATAGTACTGGGCCCCCCTCCCACAAGAGCCGGGCCCCGGCAGTAGATCCGTTTCTGCACAGCCCCATTCTAATTCAATTCACATCTGTACAAAAAGTACCTCGTAAATGTGAGCTTTTTTCCTGTAAACTGCGTATCGATTCAAATTACAATGCCTACATAACTAATAGTAATATGTGCGCCATGCTCTGTGGTCCCAATGTAGCCTGCTGGAGACGACACTGAGCTGTTAGCAGTGGTACAGTATAAATCACATACCCACCTCCTCAAATCAAACCAAATAAAAATTGGACCACGACATGGAAGTTGTTGTATTAAGTGCTCGAATGGGGGTTTAAGACCCCACTTTCAATCAGCTATATGAGCCCAGGGAACCCCTGAGGATTCCCTTCTACCACGCTCTGAAGGGAACCCCTTGGATTCCTTCCTCGTTCACCCAATCGATATTTGAAACTATAACCGTGGGTGCTTTTTAGCCCCCCCCCCCCCCCCCCCCCATGCCACCTAATGATTAACCCTGAGCCACTGAGGTCCTTAAAGGTTAA
>CM050176.1:50279994-50511947 GCA_027410445.1 Discoglossus pictus
ATTAGGGCTCTCCCTGGAGATGCCTGCACTATTAGATTATTAGTTGGTGTGGAGAGCTTTATAACAGGGACTAAAGAGAGATTCAGATCCTAGACCTGTAATGGTAAATAACAATCTTTTGGAATTACATGATACCGATCTCTCTAAGCATCACCCTTTTATAAGCTGGACTTTATACGCAGTTGGAACCTAAATTATTTAAAATGTATAAAAGGTAGGGCCCTAGGGGTTTCAAGGTGACTGTGCATTAATGGGATTAGTAAAGACTATATATTATGGTATACCTGTAACTATATTTTTTATTATTGTAATGTATGACTCAATGTTGAATGTATAAAGATACGTTTTGTACTTTTTTAATTATCTTAATAAAGAAAAATAAAATAAAAATTAGTTAACAAGTCTGTCTTATAAATATCTCCGACACTCAGAGAAGTAGCTATTGCAGTTCTTTAGTATTCTGCCTGGAACGGGTACTTGAAATTAGTGTCTGTGGAATACATGAATCCCACCTAGTTATGTGTATTTGGTGAAATTGGTATTTTTGACCCTCTTGAAAGCCACCATTCCGGGTCATTTTGGCTAATTGTTATCTTCTGGCATGTTAAAGGGTTAATAAAGCATACTATCAGATGGGGGTTGGCTCTTAAATATAGTTCTCAACTATATTTAACACCCCCCCCCCCCCCAATGATTTTAGCATGAATTCCCTTTTTAAAGTGCGCGTTCTGGCCTGTTTTAGACTGTTCCACTTTATATTTTGTTTTTTAAAACGTTACTAATGTACTATAACCAATTGTTTTTTGGGTTTTTATATATTGTTCTCAACATTATCGAACACACCACAATGATATAGTCATTGATTTCTTTTATAAATGTCTTGTTCCGGCTTTTACACCGACCCCAAACAGACAGCCAATATATATAGCACGAGACAGCTATGATACAGAGACTGACTGGTTCTCTACCGCTAGACAGCCGGCATACGGGGGATGGACTGTGGTTCTCTACCGCTAGACAGCCGGCATACGGGGGATGGACTGTGGTTCTCTACCGCTAGACAGCCGGCATATGGGGGATGGACTGTGGTTCTCTACCGCTAGACAGCCGGCATACAGGGGATGGACTGTGGTTCTCTACCGCTAGACAGCCGGCATACAGGGGATGGACTGTGGTTCTCTACCGCTAGACAGCCGGCATACGGGGGATGGACTGTGGTTCTCTACCGCTAGACAGCCGGCATACGGGGGATGGACTGTGGTTCTCTACCGCTAGACAGCCGGCATACGGGGGATGGACTGTGGTTCTCTACCGCTAGACAGCCGGCATACAGGGGATGGACTGTGGTTCTCTACCGCTAGACAGCCGGCATACGGGGGACGGACTGTGGTTCTCTACCGCTAGACAGCCGGCATACGGGGGACGGACTGTGGTTCTCTACCGCTAGACAGCCGGCATACGGGGGACGGACTGTGGTTCACTACCGCTAGACAGCCAGCATACGGGGGGAGCGGACTGTGGTTCTCTACCGCTAGACAGCCAGCATAAGGGGGGGGGGGACTGTGGTTCTCTACCGCTAGACAGCCAGCATACGGGGGGGGGGGGGGACTGTGGTTCTCTACCGCTAGGCAGCCAGCATACGGGGGACGGACTGTGGTTCTCTACCGCTAGACAGCCAGCATACGGGGGATGGACTGTGGTTCTCTGCCGCTAGACAGCCAGCATATGGGGGATGGACTGTCATAGTACTAGTGACACAACAGGCTGGAGCAGGCTCTTTATAAAATACATAGGAGCCAATATCATTGGGATGTGTTAAATACTCTTAAACAAAGTTTAAGAACCAAAACCCATTCCTCATTATTCTTTATTAACCCTTTAAAAAACGAAAAAAATACCTGGAACACACTTTTTATAAAATGCATTCCTGCTAAAATCATTGGGATGTGTTAAATGTAATCGAGTACAATATTTACAGGCATATCCAAGTTTTATGGATTAATACATTTCTGCAGCTTATATGTATGCAGCACATCTCAAAACATTTTATTTTTATAATCTAAAAAACCCTCTAATGATTATGTTGTCTAAACAGGCATCTGATCCCCACCAATCAGCATCCAGCATCGAGATCAATGTTAACCCAATATTTACCTGCTGTTGCTTGCTTAGCCAATCTCCTTGCAACTTCCTGTCTATCAGCAGCAATACATAGCACATATCGGTGATACACTACATATAACAGGCTGCTTTGCTGCACGAACAGGAACACAGAGTTAATTCAAAAGTTGCAGCTAACCTGATTGGCCAAAACAAATCATTTTAAATGTGATGCTAATTTAGCCTAGGTTTTTGCTGACTTCATTGTCAGATGCATTCATAATCCAGCAAACTTAAGTATGACTTTAGGAACCAAAACCCATCTGATAGTATGCTTTATTAACCCTTTACCAAGCCAGAATTCAACATTTCATGAGCCAGAGCGGAGACTTCCCTGAAATATAAGATTTCTCCAGACACCCATGACCTGATGGGATTCATGTAACAAGCCTCACAACTTCTAGGGAAATTAGTTTCAAGAACCCGTCGTAAAATGAGCCGAAACGGGCACACCGGGCACAAGACGGAATCCATGTAATATGTCTCAAAACTTCTATGGCACTAGTGTTACGTTCTGGTGCAAAAATAGGATTTTACAGAAAACAAGAGCCAGAAATAACAAATTCAACAAATCTGTGACTAGGTGTGATTTCTATTAGTAGCAAAAGTACCAGACTCCTTATAATAGCTAAAAATAGCTACATAAATAAATAAACGTTTATTATAACCAGTGAAAGAAAATAAATTCTAAAATAAGAGATTAATATATCCCTATAAATCAATGCTGCTGATGTGTTGTACAAAGAAATACCCACATGTGAGGGGCAAAATCTGTATCTGATATAGATGTGAGGTCTGATCTACACCAGTCAGACACCAGAACACATAGTATGATGCCCCGCCTCTAATTATGGAAGTAGGGTGGAGCTAAGAAGTACAGCACGGTGGCCAGAATCCTATAAAACTGCGAGGTAGAACTACTAGCATTACAAAGTGTGTGATAAATCAGTATACCCATGTAAGTACTGACATTATACCAGCCATCATTTGTATAGTAACTTGGAGGGTAAATGCATTGGGATATATAGTGTTAGACTCTGCAAGTGCACATAGTACTAAGTGTCCGGTACTTGCTATGTAGGAATGTGGCGTGTCCCATCATACTAGCGCCTCCTGAAGAAAATTATTTTTAGAGGCCAAGAATGAAATTCTTCACTAGACATTTTTGCCGTCTGTTTTATCCCCCAGTAGTGAAGACAAAGCAGAGGGATTTTCTTTGGAAAAAACTGTTTATTATAAACTTTAATGCCATTTTCACTTTAAATCTACCAGGGCAGCAAGATGGAGCTCCCCCTGTGGCTGGTGAAAGGCCTGTACGACCACAAACGGCGAATCCTGTCTGTGGAGGTCCCGAAGATATACAGGGAGGGCTGGCGCACCGTGTTCAGCGCAGATGCTAATGTTGTAGATCTGCACAAGATGGGGCCACATTACTATGGCTTTGGCTCCCAGCTTCTCAACTTCGAAAGTCCAGAGAACACGGACATTGCAAAGAGCATATTACAGGTAATGTGTATTATCTATCTCTGAACCTAAGACTGGAGAGATTTAATATGAAGAAGCTTTTGCAGCTCTTCGGCTCAGCCCATTTACCACTTCTCTTGCCTTCGGCTTTTTTTGTTCCCATGAAATGACATATTCGGTATCTGTCATCGGTTTGAGCGTCTCTGTAGTAATTCATGAATCCGTCTCAATCAGTTTCTTCACAATGTTATCGTCTTCTTTCATTTCCTTTAAGTGTCGTTAAAATACCATATCCGTGTAAAATTACATGATAAAGAATTGCTGTCGTGAAACTTAAAGGGGCATGGAAAGATTGTTCTCGCTGTTGCATTAGAGGCCATTTGATAATGTGTCTGGTGTGTTTTCTTTTTTTTTTTTTTTTAAATAAAGGTCTCCGAGCATGAAAACATATTTAACTGCTCTTTAAGGCTTGCCAGTGAGATTTCTCTGCCTATCAATGAGATTTGCAGGCTAAAAAGTATGCTTTCTTTGTATCTTGATTGTCTCAGTGAAATGTACATAGGTTTTACTTTAATATTTTGGCGTGCAACCGGACGCACGTTTCTAATTTCATCAGGTGTTACAGTGAAGGCACAGAGGAGGCTTATTTAAACCCCTTTGTTGCCATGGAGATCTAATTAAAGCCAAATGGCTGTATGTGAATTTTAAAATGTATATGAATAATGGGAAACAATAATAAAAAAAAAAAAAATATATATATATATATATATATATATATATATATATATATATATATATATCTATCTCTAATGTGTAGCCATTAAAAATGAATAAATGTGATAATATATCATAATCATGTCCAGTGTATTTGTATGGGAAAATATCTAACCATATATTGAAGTAATGCTAGATATGTATTGATAACATCACTTGCATGTAATGTCCATGTCCATATTGGACATTAAAAGGTACTCTCCATGAATGTGGGTTCTATAGATATATCTTAAACTTGTTATACCATAAAGACATTCTATCCCCTCTAATAATTGCATGACAATTAGAGCAATTAAAACAGGGAAATGCCCCATATGTTGGTTCTCCGTGGAACGGAGTATTTTTACCAGTGGTTCAATCGTGTCCAACGGTTTGTGGCCCTGTGGACCGCAGCATGTCAGGCACATCTATCGGCTATTGCCCATCAAAGCTCCATCAAGCTCATGATCATTGGTTCAATTACCCAGTCTATCCATCTCTGCCATCCCTTTCTTCATGTACCTTCAATCTTTCCCAGCATCAGCCTTCTCTAGGGAATACTGTTTTCTCATATGGCCAAAATATTTGAGCTTTAGCATCATGATCAAACCTTCCAGTAAACAGTTTGGCTTCATTTCCTGTAGTACTGATTGATTAGATCTTCTTGCAGTCAAAGGGACTCTAAATAGTTATTGCCAACACCACAATTCAAAGGCGTCAGTTCTCCCGCGCTCAGACTTCTTTATGGTCCAGCTCTCACATCTTTTTGTTACTACTGGGAATACTAGAGATCTAACTATGCAGACCTATGTCGATAGTGTAATATCTTTATTTCTTACTAGTTTGTCCAAGCATCCCATAGTTTTCCTCCCAAGAAGTAAATGTCTCTTAATTTCATGGCTGCAGAGATCTTGGCGCCCAGGAAAATAGTATCTGTCACTGCCTCCACTTCTTCCCCATCTGTTTTTCAGGAACGGATATTGCTGTTCGCCATGATCTTCGGCTTTTTAACTTTGAGCGGCCGACCTTATCTCTCATAAAAAAGTGGAGGATTCTGAAAAGAGAGAACGAAATATATTATCCACTTGCAACGTTTTCCAATGCGTCCTCAATTGTATTTGGTGAATAATAACTGGACCCTAACCCTAGTAAATCATTTTTGTCAGTGGGTATCACAAAGAGATCACTCTCTGTCACTGCATAAGTACATGATATTGGGACAGATAATAAAATCTTTTCTGCGTGATAAGTTGAAGTAAATGTTATTGTTGGATGATTGGATACATCTACCATGTCTAAATGGGTTTCTTCATCATCTCTCCAAAAGCAAAATATAAAATATTATCCACATAAACCTATGCATAATTGGGGTCCATGTTAGGCTCTTGAGGATGGCTTAGGGTATATTAATAGAAGCTTATGCTCAACAGGACTTCCTAATTGGTTTGTTTCCATCTTGGGATTAAGGTTTCTTTTTTGTCATTCCATTATTTTTCATTTTTGAAAAGATTGTTTTTGCAAACACAAGGATTGAAGATGGCGGCTAATATGGCTCTGATTATGGAATTTCCTCTAAAGATGGCATTGTGGTATTAGAAGGAAGTGGAAATGACTTCCAGTGGATGGAATCTGTGGTTTATTATGCCTGACAATGGGGATCTTTATCCCCCCATATTTTGCACGTTTTGTGCTAAGATGCAGTGAAATGGTTTGAAGACTTTCATTTGCTCCATGTTCCTATTTTTGGGTTATTACATTATTGTTGTGTTTTCTGTATCTTCACACCTGATAAATGTGAGTACCTCCAAAATTGGTGCATGACCTGTTTAAGGGCTGTCAATGTATTAGTTCATGTGAGGAGAGTGTCTATAAGTAGCTACCCTGAATGCCTGTTTGTGGGGCATACTAGTTGTGATTGTTATTTATATTATTGGGTTGTGTAATGCCTTAAAACATTGCGAGAAGGTGCATATGTGAGGTTAGAAACTTGAATTAGCCCAGCACGTGTAATTAGGGAATTTAAAGTAGAAATATTGGACTATAATCCTCCGGTGGGAGCTGAAGCCAAATGATGAAAGTGTTGCCTTACAATATGGCCATAGGACCTGGTCAGTGCTCCTCTGGTGTTGACTGATCTTATGGTGTCTCCTCTCTAGAGAGATTAACAGGAACCGGAGCAAGTGGTTTCATTTGGTTGGCAATAATTGAATACTTAGTATCTTTATCTTGGCGGACTGTTAAAGGTCAAAGTTTACAAGCCATGTGGTTTTAAAACTTAACGGTATCAGGAAGTTCCCTATTTGTAACTTTTTTTTTTTTTTTTTTAAATCCAACACATTCTGCTTTATATCAAACGCACATGACATTGCGTCATTTTGTGCGCATTCACATTTATTTTATTGAAAAATGACTTTCCACACCCCCCAGAAGTCCCTACATTGACACCTTGTACTAACCAATAGAAACACTGCATTCATGTACTGTTTTTAACCTTATGCTAACATTCAGGCCAACATCAGCACAGTGCAGAGATCCATAGCAGCACTGCCTAAAGCTTCTTCCTTGTGGGAACAAAAGACTACTCATCCCAGGCCGCTTTGCTGTAATCTGAATCCCCAGACATTTCAACATTGTGGTAGCTGCCTCTGATTGGTCAGAACGAATTATGAATTTTATGCTAATTTAGCTTGGATTTTCATGAACTTTTTGTAAACTTTAGGGTAAGTTTATTAATGTTTATTTGGGGATTTTATTCATGCAAAAATGTTTGCATACACTACTGATTCTCAGTTCTCCTATCAGATGCTTCATATTACAGGGGACCTCTATATACATTTTTAAAGTATTATTTAAGTTTACTTTTTAAAAATATTTCCGGAGTGCACCAGCTGAGTGTAAATTAAAGTCTGTTTATGGTCTCTGAGTCTGTCCCGGTTTTCTTCACCCTGTACAGTAGAGATCTCCAGGTCTCAAGCTGATAAATATTAAGGCTAAAATGGCCATAATGTGAGCGGGTTATAGAAACACTTCAACAAAATGTATAAACACGGAGTACAAGAACGTGTCAGATGTACATGCGTCCAATACTCGTTTAGGATAAAAATCCAACCCAGGTCCTTATGTATGTGATGCAAGCGATAAGATAACTATAATGATGTGTAATGACCCTCTAATAGATGTGATGCATCTATACAAATAATATAAGGTCATCATTACAGGTATACGGCAGGTTCCTGGATTTTACTAGGTATATAATATGGGTGTATTTTTATGTACTTTATTTTTATTAAGATGGGCTTATAAGCTCTGTATTTATTGCCTACAATCAAAAAGTGCCTATATTGGACTGCCCACTGCAGTGTACTTGCTGTGCTTTCTCATATTAACCAATTGGTGTCCATCTCTCCAACATGCAGCTGAGATGTGGTCTCTGATAGGCTAGGACACTACACCACACATTCAGCCCTATAGGGCAATTTTGCTGTTAAATTGTTTTTACAAAAGCCTTCCCTTCAGCAACTTTATCCTCGTGTGTGATATATAAGGTATTCTGAATAAAACCTTCAGCTAAAACTCTCACAAGGTTATTCCGTGTTACATATGTGTACGTCACATGTTCTGTAAATGGAAGACCTTTTTAAGGTTGTTAGAAGCCAAAACTTCACTCTTGTCCTAATGTTTCAGTGTTCTGGTGAATCTTACATGGCTTGTGCGATTTTCTTCTAGAATTAACCTGCAAAACATTTGAGCTCATTAAAGAGCTTATTGGCTCGTCTTTTTTTATGCCTAAAATCTTCCCTCTGCAGCACATTAAGACAGTCTATTTTAAGGTACAGGTGTTGCATTGTCTCATAGCAACAAATCAGGGCAACATGCTGCTTGAGGGAGGTCACTGACAGGCTAATTTGAAACCATGATCTACAGAGGGCAGACACAAACTGGTATAAATTGTATGATTTAGGGAGAAAAAGCCGAGCTTATAAGCACGTCTTAATAAAATAAAGCACACAGGGGTTATATAGAGTAACCTCCAGGAAGCTTCCATATCACATTCTTTTAGAAATAACATTTTTAGCACATTAGCTCCTGGGCTACAAACCATATGTGTTACATTAGTCACTTACACATAGGACAAGTACATGGCATCGGATTAGAGCCAATGACTTGACAATGACACCATGTCCCTTACCACCAACACAGTCAGTATATCTAGAATACAACGTTTAACAGACTCCAGCTTTATTCTTCACATGTTCTAGGTATATGTATGTTAATCAGCTATTCAAATAACACAAGATAAGCTGCAGTTTTGAAGCTTAATATCCCTGGTTCAAATCCCCATAAACTTTTTTTTCTTTTTAAAAATAATAAATATTTTTTAGGTTATGTAATTTAAACTACATTTCAAATTTATATACAAAAAAATAAATGTAAACCATACAAAATCTAAAAAATGACGTGAGCTAGTGACCTTCATCTCCATAGACGGCAGCTTTTTACTTGTGTGTCCTGGTGCTGCGGTAGCTGTTGGACTGTAGTCCCTAAACCTGACTCGAAGTAATACCGAAGTAATTACTCATCCATATAGAGGCAACACCAGAAATACTCTGACTTCTGTGAGTTCAGCATTGGTTTTAAAAAGGAAAACACCTTTTCCACATGCTTTGTCGCAGTATAATGGTGCAGCACACATCTAGTAACTTCAGCGGTCCTTTAAGTCCAACTAACAGAATGAGCAGGCCAGGTGGCCCTTTTTGGGTCATTTCTGCCATTAAATCATTATCTGTATATAAGCATGTAAACAATGAGTATAAAACCATCTTCAGAGAAAACTGTAAATGTAGCAGAATTTGCTAATACATTGAAGTGGTCATGCCTGTCTCTCCAAAATATAAGCAGGGCAAACTGGAGTGGGAAATCGGTCATAATATTGAAGCAGATTCTGGTAAAACTAAGATTTTCTCTAAAAATGACTTTATGCCAATGGCTGATAATGCAAAGTTGTTTTACCTTTCTTTACCACCCAACCTAAAGTAGTAAATTGAATCTCAAACCAGGATTCATGGATCCGTGCATTAGAATTGTAAATGCAGATTATTTTTACATGGCTCGATAAAACCTGGGTGCCAAATCTCCATGGTGACCAAAAAAAATGACTAGTGAATGGTTTTCTAGTGTGATGTTTGCCTGCATTATTTGCGTCAGCCACTAGAGGGCAGGTTAGCCAACTGCATTATGGACCGTAGTTTGTTTTTGCAAAACTCAAGTTAGACTTATTGGAAAGAACTTTAGCTTGGAACATAACTTTGTCAGTAAATCCCTATTGGCTATAACATTGGCAGCTTTAGTCACTTCTGGCCGCCCAGATCAGCAACTTACCTCACTGTAAGGTCTCTTCATGGTGTGTGAGAGCACAATTGTATGTAAAAATTATCAATTTTTTTATTATAATGTAGATCTTTCTGCCACTCTAACATACCTTTCGTTGGATTTACTTTATCCTGTGGCGTTAGAATCTTATGACATCTTGAGATTCTATGCGGTAACGCCTTCTGATATAGCATACTTTCAAAGTCAGTAATCGAATAGCTAATCTTTTTACCATATCCCTTTGCTTTCACCAAGGATTGTAAGGATCTAAATGCCAACCATTGGTTGTTCTTAAGTTTATATTTTTGTTTCAAGTTAGACCAGGATAGTTGGACACCAGATGCGTAGAGATCATCTATAATGGATATTCCCTGCAATTTCCATCCACCTATTAAGTCAACATTGAACGGTGATAAGAGACACACTCTATAGGGGCACCTAACGAATGATATCTCGAAAGGTTCAATTTATCTCTATTTGTCACCCAGAATTGTAACAATGTTCTTACTCCTCTGGGTAGCCGTTCACTCTTGACATCATTTAACCCATCAATCCACAGCAATGTATTAGGAGTGTCTATTTTTAATATATCGTATTCTAAGGACTTCCAACCTAGATTAATGGCAGGAGTACTCCATATCATAATTTGAGAGAGGGCAATAGCATTATATATATCTCTTATAGAGGGTGATGCCAATCCACCCTTAAGCATGGGTCTTTTGGTAATTGAGAGAGGGATTCTAGTTCTTTTACCACCCAAAATAAATGCATCTATACTTCTTTGCAGTTTAACAATCCAATATCTTGGCGGAACTTCCGGAATTGTTCTAAGGATATAAGTGATTTTAGGGATCAATATCATCTTACTAATTGCGATTCTAGCTGACCATGCAATTTTTACATCTTTCCACTCTAAGAGGATTTTCTGAATCTGTTTCCATATCTACATATATTAATGGACGGAGATAAATGGGAGGAGGCTCTAAAAATCGTAAAAATCTCTTCCTGCTCTAGTAACTATATTGAATTATATTTCAAGTTGATCAATAGATGGTATTGGACACCAGATGCGATTAATAAATTTGCACAGAACAAAGGGAATACATGTTGGAAGGGCTGTGGTATAAACAGTGATTCACTCCATGCTTGGTGGAACTGTACAAAAATAAAGCCTTTTTGGAGAGCTTGTACATATCTGATTGAGGATATATGTGAGGTAGAGGTTCCTTTTGTTCCAGAGCTGCTCCTATTACATATAAACATAAGGCAGACTTTTCCAAAAGTCTACCTCCTGGTCTCTCATATTCTTTTGGTTATTAAAATGTATATTGTGAAATATTGGAAATCAGAGTCCTCCCCATCTCTTCAAGAAATTATAAATTGTGTTATAAGAAATAGAAAGTTTGAAGTCCAAGGAGAGAGCTTAGTCAAGCGAACTGGAAGAAAAGGACTAGACAGATGGTCTGTTTGGGATAGTTATTGTAATAGAAAGGTTAATATATGAGAAATTATGTTTGATAATTGGTTACCATTGGTGTTATATGCTTTTTGCTGTTAAATCAGATTTTCTCTTTCCCTTTGCTTTTCTCCGTCTCTCTTTCTCCCTTCCTTTTCTTTTCTCTTCTCTGCTCCTATTGGAGTGGGGGGAGGGAGGGGAGGGGGAGGGAGGAGGAAAGAGATTTTGTTTTACTGTTTTCTATTTTCCTTCTTCACCCGAGTCTCCCCAGAAGCACATGATTTCTGTGCTAAACTATTAATTATATTAACTATATTGAGAGTAGTGCCGGTTCCTTTGTATGCTTGGTGGAGGTATCAAGTTGAGTGAACTTGCTATTAGGGAACCGCCTTCCCATCATGAGTACAATATAGTACATAAAAATTGGTATTCGAAGAGATGGGAGGGAGGAGATTTTAACAGTGTATTTATACATATGCAATTGCTAAACTGTTGAATTACTGATACCTCTGGAATGTATGATTGTTTTGTTTTGTTATGTTTTTGATGTTTGTTAAAGAAAAACGAGAAAAAATAAAGTAAAAAAAAAAACATTTTTTTTTATTATAATAACTAAAACATCTAAAATGTTAATCATCTGTTTACATACAAAGTGTATCCTGCCTACTGGCTGTTGCATGAGTAATAACAGATAGCCGAGCTGCCCGGTGATCAATAGAAGTTTTTTTTCCTGAACTCAGGACTGCGGTGACTAGTTAACCCATAACTGACCTGTTTAGGTGACTCCAGCCTTCCATGCCTGCACAGATTACATTTGTTAGGGGTTACATTTTTTTCCTTTTGCTCACTACATGGAGCTGAGAGAGGCTATAACTCCCTGAGCTGGTCTACATATTTCAAATTCCAGGCAAGAGAGCAGAAACCTGAATTTTCTGCAGCAAGTAAAAACATGAACCCATTAACCTAAGGTCTGTTCCCTTCATCCTGGATATGTAAGCAGCCTTACCATTGACTTGAATAGCCCACACACCTGTAACCTGATTAGCTGCAGTAATGCAAGTGGGCATCCTGTTATGCAGGTAAACACAGATTTAATTTTGATTTCTCAGTGAAAAATGTTTGTGTTAAAAAAAAAAAAAAAAAAAGAAACATTTCAATCAGTTTTTAGGAGATCCTTACTGTAATGTGGTTCAAATTGTGCTAAATAAAGTGTCCCTTCAATTTCAATCAATGCATGAAATGAGGAGGGAATGAATGATTATGAATGGGTCTTGCAAAGTGTTTGGGATGGCTCTGAAATGTGAGGCCCTGTATTAGTAATAAAAAACTAAAATCTGTACTGGGATATATACAGGGTTTATTTTATTTTGCCTGAATTGTTTACATGGCTATTGCACATCCACTGATGACACATTCTTCTTTTTCTTCAGACTTTCGTGGGACGTTTCCGTCGCATTATGGACTCCTCACAAAATGCTTACAATGAGGACACCTCGGCGCTTGTGGCACGTCTGGACGAGCTGGAACGTGGCTTGTTTCAGGCCGGCCAGAAAGGACTCAACGCCTTTCAGAGTTGGGAAAGAGGGAAAGCCGCCCAGATAACTGCGTCCAACCTGGTACAGAACTATAAGAAGAGGAAGTTTGAGGGAGATGCCTGAAGAGCCCACATCAGTTTCTGCAGCTTTCCTGTGGGATTGAAGCCAATCGGGGCCATATATTTGCGTAGCTTTCTAAAGATTGGACATGTTTTGGAGAGATTG
The DNA here is from genome assembly GCA_027410445.1 of Discoglossus pictus. Taxonomy (NCBI): domain Eukaryota; kingdom Metazoa; phylum Chordata; class Amphibia; order Anura; family Alytidae; genus Discoglossus; species Discoglossus pictus. The sequence continues at coordinate 50,292,958 of CM050176.1, forward strand.
ATGCTGGTGGCTTTCCCAGTGATCCCTTTTGATGCAGTGTGATCCCTTGTCTTTAGTGATGCTTTATACTGTATCCCAGCAGGCTGCAGGGCGGTTAGTCACCATGTGGTGTACAGTCTGTCCTCTTCCTGCTTTAATGAACTAAAACGCTTCCAGATTCTAGTTCCCAGTTTAACCAAGTCTGTCTAAATGTAACGGAGAGCGACAGGCGTTTAGTTTCTCATCATGATAACAAATCAAGAAGACAATCTGTTTCTAACGCTGACCATCATGAATTCAGAGTGGTTTAACAGGCTAACTGTTTTTTTTTTTAGTTCACTTAAAATCTTGGCATCTAACATTCTCCGTAACGCCAACATATCCTTAAAGGAAAACTAGCAAATGTGTTTTGTGATAAATTGATGTTTTCTCTACAGTGATTAATCTCTGCAGCTTTTTATTTTGGTATAAGAATGTTCTGACCTGCTCCAATACAAGGTAAGGTTAGGTACCACCCTGTAACTGTCTGATAGTATAACACAAGCCTCTACTGACACATGTAGGATAATAACAGCAGCATTTTACTAGCTGAGGAGAGTTAATTTATTATTTCTTTTTTAGACCAATCATTATAATGAAATTCGTTTAAAGGAGCACTTCTGTGAAAATGCTGTATTTTTTACAGTGCACATATGCTATTTCAATTATTTACTTGTATGAAATGTTTGGTCACTAAATTGAACAGTTTCAACCTGTTTGCATTTGTTTTTCTTTGTATTTCTTCCTATTTGTAAGTAATTTCATAATTTAGTAATTATTAATCTACTAGCGACTTGCCCGTCAATGACGGGGCAATAAAATTGTAAGGCAAGTAATGCGGTTTGCTACAGACGGTAAGTGTTATGGTCGTCTGAGATCCTTCAGCGCTCATTGCGAGCCTCTCGGTTGGTGTATTTTTTGTTATCAGAGGCGCTTTTGCACTCATTGTAAGGTCCGCGCTGATCTTCTTTTTGCGCTTATTGCAAGCCTCCTCCTGGTGTACTTTGTGTCCTCTGAGCACCGTTGGTGAAGTCTTTTATTTATTGCGATATTGTGGTGTTTTTTTTTCTTCTGTATATATTTTTTCATGATAATTAATGAAATCGTAAATTAATATACTTTACCTTTTTGTAATTAATATATGCAGCAAGCAATGTGCTGAAGTGCTTACAATCTGTTTTGATGTTCCTGCAGCATACAATGTAGATTTGCACTGTTTTTGAGCTGAAGTGTAAGGGTCAGCAATGTGTGTAGTGTAAATAGGCTGCGTGCGCGAGCAGAAACAGTTAGTGTCGCTGGGTACTTCCGCATTCTGTAAGTTAGTGGTGTAAAATGGCGCTGATTGTGTATGTGGTACGCGGGGTGTATGATTTTGCATCCTTGCTAATAGTGTATTTTGTACCTCGTACGGTGGCTTTATGGGTCGAGTAGCTTTGTTTTTGGTTGTTGTTTATTTTTTGGTGGCTGTTTTTTCTCTCACTTAGGGGATTTTAGAGTGTCTAAACTCTGTAAATTGATTGGACTGAAATAGAGGTCCCCCCCTTGCTGTGTGTGATGTTTTTATTTTAGTTTTTTTGTATTATGTGTGGTGTTTTATGTTTTCTGTTGTGTGCGGTTCGACCGTTAAGTTCGTAATTTTTTTTTTCTTTTTCTAAGTCCTGCGGCTCGTATTTTTTTGTGTAAGTGTATTTAGTCTTTTTTTTTTCCAAAGTCCTTCTTCTGTGGCTGTAACGGCTTGTGAGGCGCCGTAGAGCCTCCACCTCTGCAAATGCGTCCCCTCGCTTCGAGAGTCCGCATTTGTGGCCTGCAATGAGCCTTCGGCAGCCGACGTTGGAGCCTCCACCTTCCGTGAAGCTCCCAAAGCGTGACGACGTTTTCTACTTGACAACTATTATATGTGATATATAATAGATGTAATAATGAGTATTGCAGTATATTGTGATAGCTTTTGTATTGGACAAATGCCTTATTTATATTGAGGAGCCTTTGAGAGGTCTGGCATCTCTATCTTGGGTACCATTTCATGTTAGTATTGCTTCATACTTTATAGAGAGGTCAGACCTCTTAAAGGCTCGTCGATATAAATAAGGCTTTCCAATACAAAAGGTATCCCAATATACTGCAATACTCATTAGATTACTGGACATTCACAGCTGCTTCACTATCATTTCATGTATACATTATTAGAATGAGCTAGTGTTGCTTTAAATAGTAGATGCTAGTTGACTTGCACAAAACTGGACATAAGCCTAGAAGCACTCTGTAGGTTGCCTCAGTGGGGTGTCCTCTCTGACCAAATGCAACTTGTCCATCTGTCATCACTCTTAAAGTTTTTGTATGTAAGTTACCTAGATTATGAATGCATCTACTAGAGGAGAATCAGTAGTGTATGCAAACATTGAAAAAATCCCAAACTAAAGCTTAATCTTACCCTAAAGTTTTCAAAACTTCAGTTTTCCAGCAGTTGATTTTGAGAAGGGTTTAGCCTGAAAATCCAGGCTAAATTAGGATAAAATTAATCATTTGTTGTGGACAATCAGAGGCAGCTACAACATTGTTGTAATGTTTGGGGATTCTGACTCTGCAGCAAAGAATCAAGGGACGTATAGTCTTTTGTTCCCACTGCAAGGAAGCAGCTTCAGTCAATGGATCTCTGTACAGTGCTGCTGTTGGCTTTAAGGCTAGTATAGGGTTAAAACTTGTACCTGAATGCAGTGTTTCTATTTTGTGCGGGGTGCATTTGTAGGCACCTCTGAGGGTGTGAAAAACATTTAAAAAAAAAAAAAAATTAAATCTGTATGCTTAAAATGACTTTGCCATGCGTTCGATTAGAAAAAGTAAAAAAACGGGGATTTTCCATATACCTATAAATGAACAGTGTAGTGAGCCCACATTGGCAGTTTTAAGGTGATCTCATTACCTGTTTGAGTGAAATAATCGTCCGTACCCTACACGGACCAAGCCTTCGCAACATCAGTAAGGTTGGGATAGTATAAACTCTAGGAATTCTGAATCCAGTTCAACATATGACTTATGGAGATACGTGGCATGGGTGTGCCAAAAAGTCTAAACCTTATTTATTTTTTTATTTATGTAAAACTTACAAGTACATATATAAAATCATGCTAAACATACATACTGATTTTCCATCAATACATATCAATCTTTAAATACAGAATGAAGAGAGCCATAAGTTAGTTAAGTGTTTCTATGTAGTCAACCCACATTTTCCAGGCAATGACAGTTTTCAGTTGTGTATTCAGGTTAAATTCAATTAAATCTTTTTTGAGAACTTTCTTTCTAGACACGATCAGCCTTATTAAATTGCTATTTGGCCAATTGAAAAGGGCTCTTTATAAGCACATAGAATATGTTTTTTTACAGAAGTTTTTGGTTAGGTAAGGCCCTTCTTTTGGATAGAAGTTCACGATCTAAAAAGATAGTGAACTTCTATCCAAAAGCAAGGTCTTCACTAACTAAAAACTTCTGTAAAAAAATATGTTCAGTGCTTATATAGAGCCCTTTTCAATTGGCCGAATCGCAATTTAATAAGTCTGTAAATCTTTTGCTTCTCCCCATGTGGGAAGAGATTTTGTTGTTGGTTTTTTTCCCCCCACAATTTAAAGTGATAAGCCATTTCATGGTTGATAAGATGTGAACTGAGATGTATTTTTACAACACATATCATCTGGAAACATGTGGAGCACAAATTCGGGTGTAAAATCAATGTCACACTTTACAATCCGTTTCATATTATTTATACATGAAGACCAAATGCTATGCACAATTTCACATTTCCCCCATTTGTGTTCAAAAGAAGATCCACATCTCCAGCAAAGATCTCTATGGTTTCCTTTACTAAATTTGGAGATTTGGCTGGGTACTAAGTGCCATCTTTGGATAACTTTAAAATACTGTACGTTTCTTTTAAGTTAACACATTTTAGAGTATTGGCGGTCACCACAAAAGCTTTATACCATGAAGTGTGGCTTCATTGCTTTCCCAATTCTTTCTCCCATTTCCTCCCAATTCTTTCTCCCATTTCCTCCCAATTCTTTCTCCCATTTCCTCCCAATTCTTTCTCCCATTTCCTCCCAATTCTTCCTCCCATTTCCTCCCAATTCTTCCTCCCATTTATTTTTATAGTTGTGTGTGTTTTTTTTTTTTTTTTTTTTTTTTTTTTTTTGAGATATGAAAGTAGTAAAAAAATAAATAAAAATGTTTTTGTTGTTTCCTTCCTTCCTTTATCATTTCTATTTTTACATTTTGTAATTGGTCTTATTGGTTGTTTATACTCATTATTAGATAAAACTTTAAAGCATTATATTCCATTTTTCTCTTGGGAGACCATTTCCTCTCCTCAGTACTTCAAAGGTATTCGATAACAAGTCTGCTAACCTCTTAAGGTTCCATCTCTCCCAGTTAATTTTACTAAATTTAAAAGGTCCTTCGTTTAGGGTAATTTATAGGCAATAGAGGAGAGGGAAACCTTACTAATCCCTTAATATTTTTGAACCAAGTTTTAACCAGAACATTTATCCCTGGGGAAGATGTTTTTACGTCCTTTTGATCTTTTCTCCAAATTAAGTAATGTAGTTTTCGATATTCTGTAAGATCTTTTTTTCAATTATATTCTATTTTATCAGGTCTATGGTATTACGCCAAGATAACATTTGAGTGTCTTACAGCTTCAGCATATTCCAGAATATTTGGAACTGCTAAACCACCTTTCTTAAAGTTTATTTGTAGTATATCCAATTTTATCCTTTGTTTTTTTGTTTATAAAATAATTTATTCAAGTTTGGAATTTTAACAATATCTTTTGAGGGATTTCCAAAGGAATGCTTCTAAGTGCGTAGGTAATTTTGTGTAGTATTGACATTTTATCGCAGATATTCTACCAGACCACGACAAATTTTAATTTTGAACAATCTTTCGGTATATGCCTATTTTATATACTTTATCATAATTTTTGTCTAATTGGTAAAGATGTAAGGATATTTCTATAGGTGGTTAAACCTTTTTTGTTGCCAATTAAGTAATTCTCTCTAACAATATCTTGTTTCTAAATCTATATTAATTGATAATACCTCTGTTTTTAATGAGTTTAATTTGCAATAAGACATTTTTACTGTATCCATTTATACAGTCAAATAAATATTTCAGAGATATAAGTGGATTAGCAATTGTCACCACAACATAGTCTACAAACATGGTTACTTTATTAATCGTATTTCTCGTCTCTAAACCTTCAGTTTGCTCAGTATTTCTTATCAATATTGCTAATGGATCTATGACCAGCGCAAAAACCAGAGTAAAGAGGGGGCAGCCCTGTCTGGTGCCATTTTTTATTGTGAAGGTATCTGATGTATAGCCAGAACCTAATACATATGCTGATGCGTTTGTATAAAAGGCTTTAATTGCCTGTGTACCAAAATTTCCAAGTCCAAACTCACTCAACACAAGATTAATGACAAGTTTACCCTGTTGAATGCCTTTTCAGCCTCCATAGACCAGGCAAGATTTTCTTCTTTTTAGCATATTCTATTCAGCAATTTTCTCACGTTATCTTTCCTAGTTTTAATAAAACCTGTTCGAACTAATTGATGTGGACCAAACAACAAAGGATTCAGTCTTGCTGCCAGTACTTTTGCATAAGCCTTTTATATCTGGGCAGTAGTTCTTATTTAATTTGTCTTTACCTATTTTAGGAATTGTAATGATGGCAGATTCTAGCATTTCTAATGGTGCTTTGCCAGAACATTTTATTTCATTAAATGTATCTCTTTAAATGACTACTTAAAACAGAAGAGAACAATTTGTAGTATAGGTTTGGAAAACCACCCAGTCCTAGGGAGTTAAGTGAGTGTAATTATGGCTTCTTCTATTTCTTGTTATCTCTGACTCTTCATTTTCCGTAGTGTTAATTTAGCACAAAAATTGTTTAATTTGTAACTTAGTAGGTTTTATAACTTGAATTTTCTTCCAGATTATATAGCCCTCTATAGAATTATAAAAAATATATTGCCAAAATAAATTGGTGATATAAACACATTCTCTTAGGTTCAGAATTGTATAAAATTAATTTGTAATCTTCCCCATCCAAATTATATATCTTCTGTCCATGTCTAATTCCTTATAATCCTCTATTTTTTTTTGTTTTTAGTTAGAGAATTAATACGCCGCCTACCTTTTTCTTGAAACTGGCATCTATGCTACTGCTGTATATTCTTTCTAGTCGAACTGGTTCCCTACCTCCTAATCCAGTGGGTCTCCTGCAGGCATATTATGTCTGTGACATTTCATGGCAGTATGCCTTTTTAAATACTCATCTACTCTGAGAACCCTAATGTTATAGCATGACAGCTTAATACCCCCACTTTCCTTTACTTCACCCTGTATATCATACGACTAGAATTTGACAGAAATTACAAGTGTACCGAATACAACCAATAACAAAATACGATTTAACATTTCCACATCCATGCCCAAAACTGTTTTCTTACACTACTGATTGTCCTCTGTCTGATACAATCCATGAAACTTTCATATACCTTTCATCTGATGTAGTACTTGTTGAGGGGGTATTGGTCAGTGTGTACCAATGGCCTTGTGGATGATCATACACAACCTACTCCATCTGTTACAAGCGTGCACAACTCATCCCCCGATCAAAGCCTTCCTTATTTATGTGTACATTTTATCCAGCCCACTGTGGCATCCAGTAGGGTACCCATCATTTGCACTTTATCAGTGATCATATCCCATTCACAGTGTACAACACACATTCCACTCCTGTACACCAAGTGCGTACATTGGAGAAAACTGCTTGGGGTCCCCTGAACTGCAAGACAATCCAATAAATCAATATTATAGGAAATAAAGACACACTGCTCACTGGAAGATTTGATCATGGACCTAAAGTTTAAATATTTTGGCCATATCAGGAGAAGACTGTTTTAAGGCACATGAACAAGGGGAGGGCAGAGGTGGATTGATGAACTTGTTGAAGCAATGAACATGTGCTTGAAGGAGCTCAGCGTGTCAGTGGTTTACAGAACTGCCTCCTCTGTTGGGGGCCAGAGCTTTGCATAGTTGGACATGACTGAACAACTAAACTCACTGCAACAAATCTCATATGTCTCATGCACATTATATATTAAGCCGTTGGTCCTGGGTCCACTTCATAAGTTTCTTATAGATCTCCTCAAATAACTATTTTAAAAAGAAGTGTTCGTTATTACTCTGTTTTGAAAGAGGGAAAAATGCAATTTAAAAATGGATAGAGGCGCCAACTGTACATATTATTTAAGAAAGAAATGTAAACTATTTACCCCGCGTTTCACGGTAGCATTGTATAAATATCTTGTGGCCGTGCTAAGTGTACACAAACTCACATTCCATAAAGCTAAGGAGCCAGTCACAATCCTTGAGGATCAGGATGAGTTATGCCTACAACTGTTATCTTACAGAAGCCAGGGGAACAAGATTTTAGATAAATGTATCTGACATACCTTGAAACATTTGTTGGTAGATAAGATATACGGACTATAAATGCTATCAATATGTTTCTATGTAAACAGCTTTGTTTAATTCACTCTAAGCAGTCACTTGTGCGAGGAGATAATAAGAAAGTTCTATTAGACCAGCCCCGATCGAAGAGTGCTTGGTAAGCCATGACATTGCAATTAAGCATATTTAATTCTAAAAAAAGATAACACCCACACAGAATAGACATACAAAGAGCACAAGGAAAAGCAGAAAGAAAAGCTACCTGGGTAATTGTAACAAAGTCTGGGAGTTGATAATTGGAGGCCAAGTGCATATCACAGTTTGCTTTAGCTTAGTATGTCATGAATACATTATTGCTGAATTTAAGGTGTAACCTTCTGAATCAGGAGATCTTAACCCCTCAGCGGGTCCTATTTCATAGCTATTTGTAATTGAGCACAAATTATTTAACCGACAAGACTTTATAATAAAGAAATTCCAATTGATGTATTAAAGCTCTACTTGTAATTATCTGCAGGCTGATGGAAGTGTATCAATATAAATTCCCAGTACGTACTCATATGGAATACAGTTTTGGGCATCAAAAAGGACATTATAGAGCTGGAAAATGTACAGAGAAGGGGAATGGGGGAATAAGCTATGAAAAAAGATGAACCAAATTAAACATATTTGTTTAAAAATAAAAAAGATGCCAAAGTGGGGTATAATTATGTTCTGTAAATACATCCTGAGTCAATTTGCGTCTTTGTCAGGGGGGATTGTTGTGCCTTGAGGTTTTCAACTGATGAGGTCACCCCTTGAAGTTAGAAGAAAATAAATATTCCAACTTGAGAAAAGGTTTCTTCACAGTAATGGTGGTCAGACTGTGGAATTCCCTACCAAAGGAGGTTATAACAGCAGGTTCAATAGATAACATTAAACAGGAGGTGGAAAAAGCAGACAATAGATATATGTTGTATAAACAGGCCATACTGGGTTATGTTGGGTAACTAAAGGAGGGTTATTGATTCACGGGGTAATCCGATTGCATTATGGGGGAGGGATTTTTTTCTGCTTACTAAGACAATTGTTAATGTTTAATTTTTGGCTTCCTCTGGATCAACTAACCTATTTGAAAAATAAGAGGAGATCTGAAAATATTGAAATTGATGGACTAAATCTGTTTTCTGCCTCACTTGCTATGTAGCATAGCTTTGTGTTTCAGTGCCGTGTCTGGCTGGGATAGTTAGCAAAGCTCTTGTGGATGTTTGGTACTGGTGAGCATGTCTCATCAATGGGCCGGAGTATAAAAAACACAATTCTTTACTGACACATTTCGTGGGTGGAGGGAATGGTATAAATAGATACACCTCTAAATACAGGGGTACAATTATTATTTTAACCTAAACCCTACAATTGTTGTCTCATCACAGCCACTCGCTTGAGGTTCCCTTCAGATCCCCAAATTTATTGAAGCGATTTCTTGACTTTCCCCTTCTATTACCTTCTATCTCATTACATTGCTCATTATAGAATGTCTCCTTGTCTCTTCTTAATTCTGATCCATGTTTAGAGCCATATTTGGTTGTTGGAAGAGGGTGTTTGCTATGTCCAGAGAATTATCTTGAACTAATTCTACTTATCTCTGGCCTGCTTCAAACTTGCTCGTTATTCCAGGTATCTTATGGTTCCCTACTTTAGTATTATATATATATATATATATATATATATATATATATATAACTAATTATATTGAGAAAAAAATAAGGTTGCAAAAAAAATGGTGCTTAACACCTATATAGAATAATTAACAAACAAAAGGAAAAAAAAAATGTTTTCTGATAGCAGGAGTCTCAAGGGAGTCACTAAGGTGACATTTAGGGATATGTCTCTATGAAGTAGATCTAGATATTATGAATATATAAGGACTCCAAGGTAAGTAACTTTCAGCATTACTTATGTACCCATATGTCCTTCTAGGGAAGTCCTCATACATCTGTTTAGACAATCATAGGACTATATCATAAAATAAGGAAATTACTTAAAGAAAAAAATAAGGGGAAATAGGAAACACTTTATATACAAATTTAATAATAAACAGAAAAATAGGCAGTTAATATCTCTTGTAGTACTGATATATAATTGTGGTAAGAGTTTAAAAGGGATGGTGAACAGTACACCATTGCATAGCGAAAAATGTGCTTGCTAACTCATAGAAGGAATAATTCCTGCTCTCCAAACTCTTACCCTATAGCTCCAGTACACACCATTGTGCTCCACACACTTCAAAGAAGGATAGGAGGGTAGATAGATGTTACTTCTTCCTTAATTACATAAAGAAGAATAGCCGACCGGTTTCGTAGGTTACAGCACTATCTTTTTCAAGGCACAAAGGGCCTCATTCTATTAGCGGCCGCAGCCGTTGCGGGGCCGCAAGGACCGGCCGCAAGCTATTCTGCTATTCTATTCCCCTCCGGCCGGGGATTCCGGCAGGCTTGCGGCCGGCGCCTTTCTATCTCTTGCGGCCGCTCACTCCGGAGAAAAGCCTTTGATCTAAAACGGCCGCAAGAGAATCGTCCGCAAGAAAATCCTATTTGCAATTCAATTGCTCCGGGAAACCTCTCTGCAAGGCTAAAACCGAGCCGCAGCTTACTTGCAGCAAAAAGGTCCCGCTAGCACCAATTAAGCACAAAATATAGCCCAAATAAAGCCATCCTGCACTTTGAGAAGACTATAAAGTGATTGTAGGTGTTAGCAAAAATAGCACAAATTTCCCCTACACTTAAATCCGTAAATAAATTATTTTTTAATATACGTCAAATATCCATGTAAAAAGTCCAGAGTGCTTGGAGCACCTCAGACACGCCCACGCTGCAGCCGGAAAATAAACAGTTAATGTCAACTCGGGTTTGGGCTGATGTGCAAGCTTGAGAGGGGGTTACTATTAATCCTCATGTCCCCCAATATGATCCCTATCATTTACAGAGCTGTACAGTGCAGGCTTGAATTTATTTTTGACTTTAAAGATTTTGGAGCTTACGGCCGGTTTCAAGATATGCGGCCGGCCGTAAGAGGAGATCCTTGCGGGGCCGTATAATAGAATCGCGAGCAAACAGAACCCCCGCAAGGAATCGCAGCCTTACGGCCGATTTACGGCCGATAATAGAATGAGGGCCTTAGAGTGTATAAAATCATTTGTATTTTGCGGGTCTTTTTAGAGTATTTAGTCGCCGCCTATCTGGGCGTTTCTACGTGATGATTCCCGCCTTTCTGGGCGTGCTTATTGTTTTTAGCCTGGAGGCGCTTTGTTACTTTCTGGTTTGGCGGCAGCTCGTTTCTTGCGTGATGACGTTTTTTTCCCTTAGCGTAATAGCAGCTGACTCCTCAGTCTAAAGGACTTTCTGGGAGTAATTGCACCATCACGATATTTCAAAGAAGACCTGAATTTTTTTTTTTTTTACAATTGGCTTTATTATTCCATGTTCGGAAAGCGCTACTTATTGCTAGATGAAGTAAATCATATTATTACTAGCGCTAATATTTTACTAGAGGTAGCTGAACCCTAATCACCGCCTGCCAAAGAAAAGAGGACCACTTCAAAAGAGGAATATAATGAAATATTGTGTTATATGTTCTATAGAAACTATACAGATTAAAGATATATTCTATATAGTCTAATATAGTTTATATTTTTTAAACAGTTGTATTTTTTGTTTTTGTCTTCTTAGAGAACCTAAGAGAGGTTGATTTTATTTCATTATCTGTTCTAGGAGGATTATAAAAGACTATTTATTTTATTTTCACCTCCTTTATATCTTCACAATTCCTTATTTAGCTTTGTAATTCTATATTTTGTTTGATGTTTATGGAATTTATATACAGTAGATTACATTATAAATATTTTATTGTAAGTCATAAACCCTACATTCTAGACTTCAACTAATCTTAGGTTCTCAATGGTTAATTCCGTTACTATTCATCTTGGGTATCGTTGGTTAAATAAATGGACTAACAGTGAACCCTTCATTAAGACCCCCTGGGCTCCCATTAAGTAAATCCACTTGCACTCTTCTCGCATCAGTCTTTGATCAGTATTCCCTCCTCTTATGGACACTTTTATATCATTGATGATATGGAATTCAAGGCATTTTGTGTCCCCTTGATGGTAGAGTCTGATATGTCTTGAGATTGGTGTGTCTAAACCATTAATTATGGAAGACACATGTTCCAATATTCTTCTCTTTATCTGTCTTATAGTTTTACCTACATATAGTTTTTTGCATTTGCATACTATTATGTATATAACATGTGTAGATTAACAATTATAGAATACATTTAATGGGAATTCTTTATTTGTATTGGGAGGATGGAAGGCTTTTTCAGGCTTGATGTATTTACATGCCTTGCAGTTTCCGCATCTATACAGGCCTTTGGTCTTTGCAAGCCAGTTCTTCTTTTCTTCTTTTTTACCAGTTTGTCTACTAAATGTATTCCTCTTCTGTATGTAATATTAGGATGATCTGATAATACAGTTTTTAACGCTTCATCTTCATTTATAAGATGACAATGTTTCTTTATAATATTCTTGACTTGTTCACTGTCTTGTCCGTAAGACATTATACATCTGAAGTTTTCATCCTTCTTTTTAGTAGTTCTGTTCTATATAGGTGTTAAGCACCATTTTTTTGCAACCTTATTTTTTTCTTAATATTATTATTTACTTATTGGTTTAATCCAATTTTGCATTCATACCACTTCTAAGGAGACTTAATCCCATGCATTTATAAATTCATTGTAATATACATTGTAATGCTCCTATAACTTCCTTTCTCGCCTTCTTCCCATTAATATATTTAAAAAATATTTTGGGGTTAGTCTTACTTTGCAACTGACTTCTCATTTTCTATTTTAGCCAGTCTAATGGCTCTTTTGCAAGACTTGTTTATTTCCTTATAGTCACATAAAGCTGCCTCTGTTCCCTCCTTCTTGTATAATTGAAATTCATGTTTCTTTTTCCTTATCATGATCTTTAAGTCATTGTTAAGCCACATGGGATGTGATTTACTCCTATTAATTTTATTTCCACATGGTACATGCCGATGTGTATGTATATTTAGTAAGGTTTTGAATGTTGTCCATTTATTTTCAGTATTTTTCCCTGTAAGTTCTTTGTCCCAGTCTATATGTTGTATAGTTTTTGTTGGCCCCTTACAACTCTGTTGTTTGTATTCAATCTCAAATGAGACTGTGTTGTGATCACTGTTCCCCAAGGGTTCCCCTATTTTAACATTTGATTTTATATCAATATTAAATGTGATGATTATATGATGGCCCCATTTCTAGTAGGCTCTTGTATAACCTGGGCCAGATAATGATCCCTGAGTGTACTCAAGAAACTGCTCCCCTTAGATGAACTGCTGGTCTTGTTTATCCAGTTTATTTCAGGGTAATTAAAGTCTCCCATTATTAGAACTTGCCCATGCTTAGCTGCATTTCCAATCTGTAACAATAATTGCAGTTCCTCACTTTCAATTATATTTGGGGGTTTATAGCATACTCCCACAAATATGTGTTTAGAATTAGCTCCTCCACTATTTAACTAAACCCACAAAGATTCAATGTTGCCGCTAGTTCCATTATAAATATCTTCTCTGACTATAGGTTTAAATTCAGGATTAACAAACAGACAAATTCCTCCTCCTCTTCTACCATTACCCCTATCTTTTCTAAATCGGTTATAACCATCAAAATGAACTTTCCAGTCATGAGATTCATCCCACCATGTTTCAGGATTCCTATTAAGTCCCATTTTTCTTGTACTGCTAATATTTCTAGCTCGCCCATTTTCCCAGGCAAATTTCTTGCATTAGCAAGAATACACTTTATGTTGCTATGGCTCTGCCGTTGTGAAGTGCCTGCCACTGTATTTGAGGCTTCTATTAATACCTCCCTACTGTCTATTGTAACCCTCCCCCTTCTCCTACCCCATGGATAAATACTTCATCCCTTTCCCTTTCTACCCCAATACTTCTATATAGTCCTTCCCCACCACCTACTAGTTTAAAAACTCCCCTAGCACAAAAGCTCCCTCATCATTAAGGTGCAATCCATCCCTACTATAGAGATTGTACCCAAGTGAGAAGTCAGCCCAGTGCTCTAAAAACCCCAAACCCTCTGCACTGCACCACTTTTTTAGCCACGCATTAACCTCCCTAAGCTCCTTCTGTCTCCCTGGGCTAGCATGTGGCACTGGTAATATCTCAGAAAATACTACCTAGGAGGTCCTTGCCTTCAGCTTATTCCCTAATTCTCTAAAATCATTCTTTAGGACACTCCATCTTCCACTAACTTTGTCATTGTTACCAATATGTTCCAAGACTGCCGGTTAATTTCCAGCCCCTCCCAGTAATTTATCCACCCGATCCACAACATGCCGAACCCGACCACCAGGGAGACAGCAGACTGTTCGATTTCTGGGATCTGGGTGACAAATCACCCTGTCTACCTTCTTAATAATAAAGTCAATGGATCTAAGGATATAGATCATACAGGAGGTACAAGAGAAGTGAAGAGGGGTAAGCAATGGCCCCTTCCCAGCTCCTGTGGATGGGGTGTGTTAACCCCCAGTAGAGACAGATAATTTTGTTGTAACTGAAAAGGACTGTAAAGGAATGGGCCTTCTAAACAAATGGATGGATTTTCTGGGACTATGGCCAGGACACAAGCTAATGGAATGGCTGAAGGAACTGGTAGATGAGGAGGCCGCCCTGGAGGAGCAATATGCTTATTGGGTGGGACCTGTGGTGATACCTCATGAGGGGTCCTGTTTTTCATTGAGGATGGAGGAGGCACTTTTGGACTTTTTATATGGGGATCTGGATTTTTGGTTGGGGACTGAAAGAAGACAGCTGAGTTTGTTTTCCAAGCACTGTCAATTACTAGTACTGGAGCCAGGCTCCCAGACAGCTAGTTTACTTTGGTCTTTGATCCAGCAGGAGTTACAGCTGGAAATGGATTATGTAGACCTGCTAGATGAAGCATCCCTAGATAGGTTATGGCCACCCAGTTGGGAGGAGTCCTGCCAGTCAGGCATGAAAGAGAGAAAGGGTATCCAGCTATTTTTTTCCACGTCTGTGTCAGATGGAAACTGTTTAGACTTTGGGACAACAGTGGACTTGCCCTCAGAGGACTATAAAAATTGTGAAGAGGTCCTGGGAGCTGGTGGCATGGACTGTGGGGATAATTCTGGCCTCATGCATGTTAAAATTAGCAAAGCTACCTTGATGCTGTGACTTGACCTGGAGGAGGAAGAACTAGTCCCTAGCTTTAGGGGGCTGAGCCTCGCCCAGTTAGAGGCATGGGGACAGAGCCTAACCACATCACCTGGCCTCCCTACATTGACTCCCTTGCAGCTTCCCAAATACACTGTTAGTGTACCTTTAACACTTGAAGGGAGGGGCCACTGGCAAGGCTTTTTGGGAGGGGGGTTGGCTACTGAAACCCAACAGCTTATGCCAGAACTGCCCATTACTCTGGCATGGATGATACCAGAGATTGGCACTAGCCCACTTTGCAACTCCTGCATCTCCGTTCATTCAAGAGAAAGTTGCTCCTCAATTTTACATCTGGGACTGAGTACTGTTCCAGAATCATCAGGTCAGGATGTCTCCCTGCCTAAAAGGAGAGGGTTTTGCTGAGAAAGGATCCTCCCCAGTTTTTGCTGGACCTAATAGCCCAGATGTACTGTGTTTCCTGGACTGTCTTGAAGGGTCCAACAGGACAGTAATATTGATGCCGCAACATGCTGCCAATCATCTGTTTGGAGATAATAGGCATGATGTTGCATTGACAAAAAAAGAGGGCAGTTGTCATGCCCAGGGTCTGACTGCACTATTTTGGACTATGGCTTGGGGCTGGGCTGTTTATGGTTGAAGTTATGTTTTTTTTTATTGCTTATGGTTAAAATATGATTACACTGGTATACTCTATGTATCTTGGTTTATGCTCTGCATAACATATTAGCTATTCTGCAGGCTATTGCATCAGCCAACACCCAAGACCATATTAGTCTAATAGATAATCCTTTTACATGGTTTCCCAGTAAGCAGGAGCAGCCTATTATGTACAATGTTGTTTTCTGGTGAAGACTCCCCCCCGGCCTCACAGGGGCCTTGAGCAGATAAGCAGATAGTCTGAGTGGTTAGAACAATTGTTTAAAGTTAATATAATCAACAGGATGAGATTAAAAGATCTGATTTCATCAGCGGTACATGGTTTTTCCAGTAAACAAGGGGCAGCCTATTACTTAGGAATGGTGCTTACTGATTGGCCAGCCTGGGTGCCAGTAACTTGTATAAAATGTGCCAATTAATAAAGGTGTACAGTGGTATCTACTTACATAGACAAGGTGTAAGTGTCATTCTGTGCATTAATCTTAATTCTAATGGATTATATGGTATTCCTGACATCCTAAGGCCATCTTCTGTACCAGAGGTAGTAAGAACTACACAGTCCTGCTGGGGTAGGCTTGAACTAGGTTCTTGTCAAGCCCCATTGAAGAAGCAGGCTGTGACATAAGGTTATGCATCTGGGAAGGAAAAATAGCCATGTAATTTATAATCTTAATGGAGCAAATCTAAGGGTATCAGATATTGAAAGGGATTTGGGAGCTTGTGGACAACCGCCTATGTAGCAGTGCTCAATGCCAAGCAGCAGCTGCAAAGGCAAATACAATATTAGCATGTATTAAGAGGGTTATAGAGGCAAGGGAAGCAAATATAATTCTCCCACTATACAAATCCCTAGTACGCCCTAATTTGGAATATGGAGGACAATTTTGGGCACCACTTCATAAAAAGGACATTTTTGAGCTGGAAAATATACAGAGAAGAGCAACAAAACTAATAAGGGGAATGGAGGGGCTAAGTTATGAAGAAAGACTAACCAAATTACACTTATTTTCTCTAGTAAAAAAGGTGTCTAAGAGGGAATATGATTACATTATATAAATACATCCAGGGTCAGTATAAGGCTGTGTCACGGGAGCTTTATTGGCAAGAGGTTTCCAATTTGACACAAGGACATCCCTTGAGGTTAGAAGAAAGAAAAATGGTTCACAGTAAGGGTGGTTAATCTGGGGAATTCTCTACCAAAGGAGGTGGTGACAGCAGATTCGATAGATAACTTTAAAAGGGGTTGGATATATTTTTTAATAAAAAGGGTATTCTGGGTTATCCTGGATAATTAGAGAGAGTGTATTGATCTGGGTCTGAATCTGAATCTGGGGTCGGGAAGGAATTTATGTTGTTTTTCCCTTATGAGACAATTGGCAAAGTTTCACTTGGGTTTTTTCTGTTTGCCTTCCTCTGGATCAATTAATAATTAACAATTATTACCAGGTAATCCACATATTATAATGATCAGAAGAGATCTAAAAAGGTTGAACTTGATGGACATCTTCATTCATCCTCAATTAGTGTAACTATGTAATTCCCAGGATATCAATCTCGTCATCTCATGTTTGGCCACACCAGTTTGCCTCAGCTCATAGTTGTAACTTTCCCGGATCCTTTGCTGAATAGTTTTTTGCAGCAGCAGACTTTACTTTCCACTCTAAACACATCTGCAGCTGGATGTCCTCTCGACTTTGTCCCAACCACTTCATTAGATCTGATGCTACTCGCCAGCTGCTCACCCTCAGTAATGTGGTAGACACCTTTTGACCTGAGGGGTAGTCTTCCGGTGCCTTATTGTTATGTCTCGGGTTGTGCTTATTCATAAGGTTATCATGCTAAAGATAGTGGAGTGGGCTGTCAGTTCCTTCTCCAGTGGACCTCTGTCTGACCTCTCTACTATGGCCTGCCAGTCTTGGGTTACCCTACATGGTATAGGCCACCACTTTCACCATGAGAAACTAGTGATTCAGAAGGGGTAGTGTCTGTAAAAACAGTCAATAAAGCATCCACTGGTGTAAGAGATGCAGGAATGGACAAAAGCACAACAATTCATCTTCGGTATGAAGAGAGACAGTCTTTGCCTTTTTCGACATATTCACTGATCCATTTAAAGTGTCCCAAAAACTTGCCATACAGCCAGTAGTAAAAGGGGGCATCCCACTTTTGAGTTGCTATATTATTTACCTGTTGTAATTTCCATGGCTCAAATACCCATGCCAATAGACACATTCTGTGGTTTCTCAAGGCTTTCCCAGCAACCAATCTTGTTAGACTGCGAGCGGGACTGGAGAACCAAGTCTTGGCACGCTTAATCCCTGCACTTTACATAACTATTAGCAGATATACAGTATGCGGTGCATTACATCCACCGCAAGTCTAACAACTAGCCTGAAAAGTGTGAGAGGGATACATCCTTATGCCCTGGCCCAGCAGCATGGTTGACCTACTAAAGCTATGTATCCTTGTGCCCTGGTATGCTCAGGAGCGAACAAGACTGGTGGATGTACTGAAGAGGATAATATGTATATGTGGGCTGGAGAAAGTATTGAAAATGTTCATAACAAGGCTTCTACTCCATAGGGGCACACGTGGCCATAAGGCAATGCCAAGAGAAGGTTTTAGGACTGCCCTCTTATTAGTAGCCCCAGCTCCACAGTTTGGCCCAACAAGCTGCTTCTCTGTCTACACTTGAATATCAAAATGTTGAATTAATGTATTACTGTGGCCGTCATATGTGTGCCATTGAGAGATATACTACCTCAGCCATAACATGTTGCATTGTAGCTGTGTTGTGTCCATTTGACTGTACTATGTTGAACCAAGGGAGAATGTTACTGTAAGCCCCAGGGCATATGCCCTTTGTCTGGCATTACCAACCTCAACCAGAATAAACTGGTCATTGTTTTCCTTTCACTTCTGCCCTCGACTATGATAGTAAAGAGGTAACCCCAAGACTTCACATAGTCATAGATGGCCATCTGGCCAACCAGACTTTCTGTCTCTAACTCTCTGTTGATTAATTACCCCCCTACAGAGCTATAGAGATGAACAAGAATAGCCAAATGGATAGTTCCATACAAACTGGCTCCCCAAAACAAACTTCCTTACATGGTCCTGGGATTTGCCCCTTTCCTTATTGTTAAAGGGTAAACTGGCTCTAAAGAATCTGGCTATCCGGAAGGAACTTCTTTCTATGGTCTTGGAACTTGCTCTATCCCTGGTGGGCTGAGGAGGCTTGTGGGCAGGACACAGACCACAAGGTCAGCTTCATTCTGATTGGCTCCACAGATGCCCACCAACAATGTGCCTACCTAGGGGGTTATGCCATTGGTTAATATTCAGGCAAAAAAAAGTGGTGCAGTGCAGAGGGTTTTGGGTTTTTAGAGCACTGGGCTGACTTCTCACTTGGGTACAATCTCTATAGCAGGGATGGATTGCACCTTAATGATGAGGGCGCTTTTGTGCTAGGGAATAGGATGGTAGAACGGCTGGGGGAGTTTTTAAACTTGTAGGTGGGGGGGAGGGACTATATAGAAGTATTGGGGTAAATAGGGTAGAGAGGGAAAGGGATGAATTATTTACCCATGGGGGAGGAGAAGGGTGGAGGGTTACAATAGAAAGTAGGGAGATATTAATAGGGGTTTCAAATACAGTGGCAGGCACTTCACATCAGCAGAGCCATAGCAACATAAAGTGTATGATTGCAAACGCAAGAAGTTTGCCTGGGAAAATGGATGAGCTAGAAATATTAGCAGTACAAGAAAAATGGGGCTTAATAGGCATTACGGAAACATGGTGGGATGAATCTCATGACTGGACTGTTAATCTGGATGGTTATAACCTATTTAGGAAAGATA
Source organism: Discoglossus pictus (assembly GCA_027410445.1). Classification (NCBI taxonomy): domain Eukaryota; kingdom Metazoa; phylum Chordata; class Amphibia; order Anura; family Alytidae; genus Discoglossus; species Discoglossus pictus. The sequence continues at coordinate 50,312,279 of CM050176.1, forward strand.
GGGGAAATGGTAAAAGAGGAGGAGGGATCTGTCTTTATGTTAAGCCTGAATTTAAGCCTATAGTTAGAGAAGATATTTATGCTGGCACTAACGGCATCATTGAATCCTTGTGGGTTGAGCTAAATAGTGGAGGAGCTCATTCTAAATGCATATTGGTGGGAGTATGCTATAAACCCCCAAATATAGCTGAAAGTGAGGAAATACAATTATTGTTACAGATTGGAAATGCAGCTAAGCATGGGCAAGTTCTAATAATGGGAGACTTTAATTACCCTGATATAAACTGGATAAACGAGACCAGCAGCTCAGCTAAGGGGAGCAGGTTCTTGAGTACACTCAGGGATCATTATCTAGCCCAGGTTATACAAGAGCCTACTAGAAATGGGGCCATCTTGGATTTAGTCATCACAAGTAATATTGATATAATATCAAATATAAAAATAGGGGAACCCTTGGGGAACAGTGATCACAACACAGTCTCATTTGAGATTGAATACAAAAAACAAAGTTGTAAGGGGCCAACAAAAACTCTAAATTTTAAAAGGGCTAACTTTAATGGGCTACGGGCAGCAATACAACATATAGACTGGGACAAAGAACTTACAGGGAAGAATACTGAAAATAAATGGACAACATTCAAATCCTTACTAAATAAACATACTCATCAGCATGTACCATGTGGAAATAAAATAAATAGGAGTAAATCACATCCCATGTGGCTTAACAATGACTTAAAGATCATGATGAGGAAAAAGAAATATGCATTTAAATTATACAAGAAGGAGGGAACAGAGGCATCTTTATGTGACTATAAGGAAATCAACAAGGCTTGCAAAAGGGCTATTAGACTGGCTAAAATAGAAAATGAGAAGTCAGTTACAATGGAAAGTAAGACTAACCCTAAAATATTTTATAAATATATTAATGGGAAGAAGGCCAGGAAGGAATTGATAGGACCATTACAATGTGACACCGGCCATCTGATAATTAGTGACCAGGAAAAGGCAGATGAGCTAAATAGGTTCTTTTCGTCGGTTTACACAAGGGAGGTACCAGTGGTTGGGACACTGCAACATAATGGGGCTGCACTACCTTCACTAAATAATTGGTTAACGCAGGAAGAAATACAAAAGAGGTTGGAGAAAATAAATGTTAATAAAGCCCCGGGTCCTGATGGAATACATCCAAGGGTACGGAGGGAGCTGGGTTCTGTAATAGCCAAACCATTATATTTAATTTTTCAAGACTCACTCACTACAGGGTCTCTACCAGATGACTGGAGAAAAGCAGAGGTGATACCTATATTTAAGAAGGGATCTAGAGCAAATCCGGGGAATTATAGACCAGTGAGCCTCACTTCTGTAGTTGGGAAGCTTTTAGAAGGGTTAATAAGGGACAGAATACAAGAAAATGTCTATTTGAACAGGATCATAGGTAGCAGTCAACATGGATTTATGAAGGAAAGGTCGTGTCAGACCAATCTAATTAGTTTTTATGAGGAGGTTAGTAGGAACTTGGATCAGGGCAACTCAGTGGATGTAGTCTTTTTAGATTTTTCAAAGGCATTTGATACAGTGCCACATGGAAGACTAGTGAGCAAACTAAGGGATACAGGAATTGCAGTAAATATCTGCTCATGGATCGAGAGCTGGCTAAAAGACAGGAAGCAAAGGGTTGTTGTAAATGGAACATACTCCGATTGGTCTAATGTGATAAGTGGCGTTCCTCAGGGCTCAGTATTGGGTCCTCTCCTTTTTAACATATTTATTAATGACATTGAAGTAGGACTCGAATGTAGTGTCTCCATTTTTGCTGATGACACTAAGTTGTGCAAGGTAATAAAATCAGATAATGATGTACTTTCCCTACAAAAGGATTTGCATAAATTAGAGAAATGGGCGGCTAAATGGCAGATGAGATTTAATACAAATAAATGTAAGGTTATGCATTTGGGAAGGAACAATAGCCATGCAATCTATAATCTTAATGGAGCAAATCTAGGGGTATCAGATATTGAAAGGGATTTTGGAGCTTGTGGACAACCACCTAGGTAACAGCGCTCAAAGCCAAGCAGCGGCTGCAAAGGCAAATAAAATATTAGCATGTATTAGGAAGGGTATAGAAGCCAGGGAAGAAGATATAATTCTGCCACTATACAAATCTCTAGTACGCCCTCATTTGGAATATGGAGGACAATTTTGGGCACCACCTCACAAAAAAGACATTTTAGAGCTGGAAAAAGTACAGAGAAGGGCTACAAAACTAATAAGGGGAATGGACGGGCTAAGTTATGAAGAAAGACTAGCAAAATTAAACTTATTTTCGCTAGAAAAAAGGCGTCTAAGAGGAGATATGATTACCTTATATAAATACATCCAGGGTCAGTATAAAGATTTGTCAAGTGAACTTTTTGTGGCAAGAGATTTTCAACTGACAAGAGGACATCCGTTGAGATTAGAGGAAAAAAGATTTCACCTTAAACAAAGAAAAGGGTTCTTCACAGTTAGGGTGGTTAAACTGTGGAATTCTCTACCAAAGGAGGTGGTGACAGCGAATTCGATAGACAACTTCAAAAAGGGGTTAGATATATTTCTGAATAAAGAGGGCATTCAAGGCTATCCTAGATAACTAGCAAGGAATATTGATCCAGGGAGAAATTTGATCGCCAGTTTCTGGGGTCAGGAAGGAATTTTGCTTTTTTTCCCCCTTATGAGACAATTGGCAAAGTTTCAATGGGTTTTTTTTTTATGTTTGCCTTCCTCTGGATCAATTAACAATAATAATAAATAGTCCAAATTAAAAAGATCAATAGAGATCTAAAAAGGTTGAACTTGATGGACTAACTCTTTATTCATTCTCCAATACTATACTATTAATAATTATTTAATCAATAATTTAATTAATAACTAATCCGCATATTGCAGATCAGAGGAGATCTTAACAGGTTGAACTTGATGGACTGAAAGTCTTTTTTCAACCTTAATTACTATGTAATTACTATGTAACTAGGTGGGGACTCTGTTCACTCCCCCAGTTATGTTTAGGTTTCACTGTGCTTATTGTTTTTCCAATAAAGTGTTTCTGTCTGTTACACATAATTCACTTGTGTATTCCTTCTTGGGAAATAGCCTATCCTAAGAACAAGGGGATAGAGGAAATGTTTTTTTTATTGTTTTTAATAAGATCTTGTATCTCTTGGTTTCCTGACTTCCATGACTGGTGGCCTGATTGCATTGGTATCCTGACTGGTTGCCTGATTGCATTGGTATCCTGATCTCCATAACTGGTGGCCCTGATTGCATTGGTATCCTGACTGGGGGCTCTGATTGCATTGGTATCCTGACTTCCATGACTGGTGGCCCTGATTGCATTGGTATCCTGACTGGTGGCCTGATTGCATTGGTATCCTGATCTCCAAACCTGGTGGCCCTGATTGCATTGGTATCCTGACTGGGGGCTCTGATTGCATTGGTATCCTGATTTCCATGACTGGTGGCCTGATTGCATTGGTAGCCTGCTTTCCAGAACTGGTAAGCCCTGATTGCATTGGTAGCCTGCTTTCCAGAACTGGTTGCCTGATTGCATTGGTATCCTGATTTCCATGACTGGTGGCCTGATTGCATTGGTATCCTGACTGGGGGCTCTGATTGCATTGGTATCCTGATTTCCATGACTGGTGGCCTGATTGCATTGGTAGCCTGCTTTCCAGAACTGGTAAGCCCTGATTGCATTGGTAGCCTGCTTTCCAGAACTGGTTGCCTGATTGCATTGGTATCCTGATTTCCATGACTGGTGGCCTGATTGCATTGGTATCCTGACTGGGGGCTCTGATTGCATTGGTATCCTGATTTCCATGACTGGTGGCCTGATTGCATCGGTATCCTGATTTCCATGACTGGTGGCCTGATTGCATTGGTAGCCTGCTTTCCAGAACTGGTAAGCCCTGATTGCATTGGTAGCCTGCTTTCCAGAAGTGGTTGCCTGATTGCATTGGTATCCTGATCTCCATAACTGGTGGCCCTGATTCCATTGGTATCCTGACTGGGGGCTCTGATTGCATTGGTATCCTGATTTCCATGACTGGTGGCCTGATTGCATCGGTATCCTGATTTCCATGACTGGTGGCCTGATTGCATTGGTAGCCTGCTTTCCAGAACTGGTAAGCCCTGATTGCATTGGTAGCCTGCTTTCCAGAACTGGTTGCCTGAATGCATTGGTATCCTGATCTCCATAACTGGTGGCCCTGATTCCATTGGTATCCTGACTGGGGGCTCTGATTGCATTGGTATCCTGACTGATGGCCTGATTGCATTGGTATCCTGATTCCCATGACTGGTGACCCTGATTGCATTGGTATCCTGATTCCCATGACTGGTGACACTGATTGCATTGGTATCCTGATTCCCATGACTGGTGACCCTGATTGCATTGGTATCCTGACTTCCATGACTGGTGGCCCTGATTGCATTGGTATCCTGACTGGTGGCCTGATTGCATTGGTATACTGATCTCCATAACTGGTGGCCCTGATTGCATTGGTATCCTGACTGGGGGCTCTGATTGCATTGGTATCCTGATTTCCTTGACTGGTGGCCTGATTGCATTGGTATCCTGATTTCCATAACTGGTGGCCCTGATTCCATTGGTATCCTGACTGGTGGCTCTGATTGCATTGTTATCCTGATCTCCATAACTGGTGGCCCTGATTCCATTGGTATCCTGACTGGTGGCTCTGATTACATTGGTATCCTGATCTCCATAACTGGTGGCCCTGATTCCATTGGTATCCTGACTGGTGGCTCTGATTGCATTGGTATCCTAAACTCCATAACTGGTGGCCCTGATTGCATTGGTATCCTGACTGGTTGCCTGATTGCATTGGTATCCTGATTTCCATAACTGGTGGCCCTGATTCCATTGGTATCCTGACTGGTGGCTCTGATTGCATTGGTATCCTGATCTCCATAACTGGTGGCCCTGATTCCATTGGTATCCTGACTGGTGGCTCTGATTGCATTGGTATCCTGATCTCCATAACTGGTGGCCCTGACAACTGGAAAGCTTAGGAAAAAATAAAATACCTCAAATTGGTGCGTGCTTGGAAGGACGCGCTTATATTGTCTAATGGTAATGAGAGTGCTATATACTTCAATTACTTTTCTACCATCTAAATATTTATTCTTATCTATATACTTCTACTGCCTGTATTGTTTTCTGCCCTCCCAAGTTTCCTTCTGAAATAAACAAAAACAATTCCCTCTGCACATGCTCAATACGATCAGCCAGGATCTCTTGACTACAGCCAAGTAAAGGGACAGACTCACTTGTATCTTGCCTAAAATGGGAGCTAAAATCCCAACTGCCCTTGTAGTGACATTGTTGTCCTGAATAGCTTCAAATATTTTTCTCTGAACCTATAAGTGTTTTTGGATTATTTCAGCAAGTAAAACAAACTGGCAGCAGCTACGGTGAGAAGGTGCTTACACTTTGCTTATCAGTAACACAATGAAGAGGGTGCCAGATATGTACTGCACAGTGCGGTGGAGCCTAATTGGTGGTGGTGGGGGTGTATTTAGACAATGTAAACCAACTTAACTCGTTTAGTGCCAGGAAAATAACCTTTGTTGTCAGAGATCCTGAACCCGAAGCCCCACAGTCACAGCAGATTGGAAGTGTTTGCCTTTGTATGAAGACCAGCTCTTCTGACCTCATGCTTTGTGATCCACAAGTCTCATATCTCACATTCTTCTCCAGCTATATCACAGAACGTCATGTCCTCCAGAGATTCTGTTGCAGGCCTGCCAGACCCCTTCACATCTGTGCTCACTTGTTCCGGCTAGAAAGTTGCAGGTGATGGCCGCGAAACAAAACCCTAAAATCCTCATTTACATTATGATTCATTGCACAGCATTGATATTGTTGTGGTTTAGGCATTTAGTTGTGTCCCACACTATGTGACCCTATGTGCCTATTTATCTTGTGCCTATTCATAAGATTATCTTGGCAAAGATACTCGAGTCAGTTTGCGAGATCCTTTTCCAGTGGACCACGATTTGTCTGACCTCTCTGCTATGACCTGCCCATCTTGGGTGACCCTACATGTACATTTTTCAATGATTGAAAAACATATTTGACTGCAGCTTCCAAGCAGTAAAAGACCTGCTAAGCACATGGAGCCATATTCAATTCCAAGCCCGCAACTCAATCGCAGACGGCTGAATGTCTGTAACTGTGTTGCGGGCTCCCGTTCGTCTCCGATTACGATGCTGTTCAATTGCTGAAGCCCGCAATTTACTGGCACATAGCCGACTCTGTAAACCATGCACTGGTTAGTAGCAGTTCAGGGCGGGAACATAATAAATTAAGCAAGACGGTAACCTCCCATTTCAAATCAACCAATAGAAAATGAGACGGTCATTATTACCGCAGTAAAACATGGAGGTTACATGTCAATCAATTAGGTTCAGGGGTCCGATATGCGATCAGACTCGCAAACCCGCAAAATAAAGGATTATGAAAATGACTGCCAATACTGTTCTAGTCCATGTTGGGTTGCCTGATATGTATTAACTCATTGATACCCGAGATCGAAATGAAACAAAAATAAATTTAATTTCCTGATGATTTGCGGGCTTGAGACTGTTGTGCAATTAATTTAAATGTCCTATATTGCTTTCGACTTTATTTACAGTGCAGTGCTGTGTTATTTGCATTTACAGTGCAATGTATAGGTGTGTAACGCCCTTACGGGTCCTCTCTAGCACTCATAGGATTGGCTTTTTCATTTGCCATTTACGGGTGTGAAAACATTTCGCATATCCCACTTCTCTGTATAACCCACCATTCCTTTACTGACTTTGTAACCTGAAAGTGGAGGAGGATTGAGAAATAATGTCAACATTGGGAGGTGTTTATTCCGCTGGTTTGTACTACAGTAGTGTTAGGAATATAATTTCCAGAGGACCTGCAAGCTTCCATCACGATGTCCCGGAGATCAGCAGATACAAACAAATATAAAAAAGGATGCAAAAATTACCGCATATACTCGAGTATAAGCCAAAGCACCAATTTTACCACAAAATACTGGGAAAAATGAGTGACTCGAGTATAAGCCAAGGGTGTGAAATGTGCTGCCCCCTGTGTCCCTCTTGTGCCCTCTGTGTCCCCCTCTTGTGCCCCCCTCTCTCCCCTGTGTCTCTTCTCCCCTCTCCCTCCCCTGTGTCTCTTCACCCCTCTCCCTTCCCTGTGTCTCTTCCCCCCTCTCCCTTCCCTGTGTCTCTTCCCCCCTCCCTTATCACCCTCCTCAACACCCTTCCTCATTCTCAACCTCCCTCCTCAACCCCACTCCTCATCCTCAACCTCCCTCCTCATCCTCCCTCCTCAACCTCCCTCCTCATCCTCCCTCCTCAAACCCCCTCCTCATCCTCAACCTCCCTGCTCATCCTCCCTCCTCATCCTCAACCTCCCTCCTCAACCCCTCATCCTCAACCCCCCTCCTCATTCTAAACCCCCTCCTCACTTTACCCCTCTAAATACATCCCCCTCTCCCTTTCCCCTCACTTACCTTCATCTGCAGCTGCTCCTCCGGCCTCTGCTCCTCTCTGTGCCGGCACCCGGGTGTTTAGAATGAGGAGGGGGGGTTGAGGATGAGGAGGGGAGATGGAAAGAGACACGGGTTGTTAGAGAGACAAGGGGGGGTAGAGAGACACGGGGGGGTAGAGAGACACAGGGGTTAGAGAGACACGGGGGGGTAGAGAGACACGGGGGGAGAGTGACTCGAGTATAAGCCGAGGGGGCCCTTTTTAGCCTTAAAAAAAGGGCTGAAAAACTCGGCTTATACTCAAGTATATACAGTACTATTTATTGGGATCTAATTCAAACCGAAAAAACTCGCTGCTTAGTAATGAACTAAAAAAGTGCTGAAAATAATATTTATGTCTATATTATTGTTGGGAAAAGGAAGGCTAGTAATATTTTAAAGAGGTTTTTAGTCAATCCTCATATGCAATGCCATATTGCCAAACCATTCCAATAAGTGGGTATGGTTCACTGCTTAATCCAGGATTAACAAAAAGAATAACAATATATATATATATATATAGCACTTATTAAAAACACTAAAAACAAACAATGAGCCAGAATACACCTTTTAAATAATTATGAAAGACAAAAATAGTCAGATTCAACCTTGCACATCAATCATCAATGCAATATACTTGCGTTTCTTGTGCTGGTAATATAACCTGACATTTGTATGGCTAAATAGCCATTATCCACTGTCCTATAGCCATTATGCAGATTGCCAGGTGTTCTTGCCCAAAAAGAAAAAACTGTTTGCCAATGGTCCGTTTCATTCTCTATCAGAACTTTTTCTGAGGCTTGTATCATGGCTATTGTTTGCAGGATTATAAAGCCTGTACTTACGGGTATTGCGTCATTTCGTAAAATATTGTAATTACGTCATTGCGCAACGCTGCACAATTACGTCACGCTGTCATCTTTCAAGGACTGAAACATTATTTAAAGTTCTAAACAATGCCTAAAAATACTTCCTATATATACTGACGTTACGTGCTAACGCAACGTGATGACGTCATACGTAGTATTCGTATGTTGAAGCTTTATTAAACATTCATATGGCCAAAAATTACATTTTATGAGACTTTGAGCATCGCATAGGGGTATTAAAAAAGAATCACAGTAATAATAATGCTATCTACAACTCCAGTTATATATCTAATGATGAAGCTTAGTTCTTATTCTTTTAATGAACTTTATTATTATTACTGTTGATTCAGGCCAACTAGATGGTTTATTCTTTTAAGATTATTTTTGACTATGTATTTGTCTTAGTAAAATAAATAAATATGAAAATTGTAATTATTTTAATTTATTTATTTATTTATTTATTTATTTATTTTTTTAAACCTTCAACAGAGCAGTCTGGACGTTGCGGTGCTTTCAGATTCAGTATATTTTTAAGTTCAATGGGCTCTGATGACCTGACGTCTAGAAGCTTTCTCAGTGAAATTACTTGGCCAGCTGAATCTAACCTCTGTGTAGCTATCCCTCACCTAGATGTCTCTCGTCTATCCTAGATCCCAGGTCTGTGGTTGATCTTCACCTTTACAACAGTACTGAAGGTCCATTTCCCAAGCAATAACGATCATTGTTATGAGCATATCTAAATTAGCATAGCCCACAGAAGCACCTAGCTGGAGAAGCAGTTGATACTCTTGTTAGAAAGGCTTGGAACCAGTCTGGACCGTTAATTTGGACACTTATAACATATTAAAGGAAAGATGGGGTGATGGTAGAGGAAGAGGGATTTGTCTCTATGATTTAAAGCCTATAGTCAGAGGACATATTTATGGTGTAACTAGAGATAAGGGTTTAAGTTTTATGAGTAGAATAAATAGTGGAGGAAGAAGTCCTAAAATAATATTGGTAGGAACATCATATTAACCCCAAAATATAAGTGAACATGAGGAGCTGCATGTCCTGTTACAGATGGGAAATGCAGATGAGCATGGGCAAGTTCCAATAATGGGAGATATTGACATAGACTGGAGACCAGCAGTCCAGCTAAGGGGAGCAGGTTCTTCTTGGTTACACTTACAGACCAGTTTCTGGCCCAGTTTACACAGAAATGAGGCCATCTTGGAATTAGTCATCACAAATATTGTTCATAGAATATCAAATCTTGGAAAATGGGAACCCTTGGGGTACAGTGATCACGACACAGTCTCATTTAAGATTGAGTTCCCAAAACGGGCCAACAAAAATGTTTAATTTTAAAAGGGCAAACATATAGACTTAGAAAAAGAACTGACAGGTAAAAATACTGAAAAAAAAATAGAAAACATTAAAAACTTTACCAAATACACACACATATTAGCATATACCATGTGGAAGTAAAAGGAGCAAATCACATCCCATGTGGCTTAACATTGATTTAAATATCAAGATACGGAGTAAAAATACGATATTTAAATTATACAAAAAAGAGAGAGCAGAGGCAGCTTTACTTGTTTTCAAGTGTCAATAAAGTTTTCCAATTTTTAACAAATACTGTTAGGTAATGTGGTGTTAGGCATCTGGAAACCGAAATGAATACTTGATATATGGCTAAAATAGAAAAAGAAAATATAATTGGAAAGTAACCCTAATATTTTATATTATTATTGGCCTTCCATTTAATGAATGAAGTCCGCACAAGCACTAATTTCATCAAGGTAAATGATATGTGATATAAAAACATATGAAACCCTCTGTATTTCTGCAATTCTGTAAGTTCTGGGATAAGAATATATATCCAAGTATCTCACAAGTGATTATTCATCTTTACATTTATCCTCCTTGATTTCCTTTTAATGGAGTGGTATAAAGTGGATGGTACAACAAGGCAAATACAAGTCAAGGTACTGAATGAGAAATACATTTAGTTATATGCTAGAATATTGTCCCCTGAAATATAATACAAGCCCAAATATATAAATAACTAGGAAATTGCCTGTCAAAAATGACAGGAATAAAATTGTAAAGCTGGCAATGCTGTTTGCCACACATTGTGAGCCCCGCCTATTTGCCCACGCCTTCCCCTGTCTCTCTTTGCCCCCTCTCTTCCTCCCCTGTCTCTCTCCCTCCCCCCGTCAGTGTGTGGTGGGCCTGACACTGTCGCTGTGTGTCCTGGCCTGTGGTGGATGTGTGTGTACTGGCGGGCCGTGTGTCTCTAGTCCAGCCTGTACATTGTGCTTAGGTCCTATGTGTGCTGCCAGGCCCCTCACTTCAATATCGTTTCCCCAGTTCTTTACCCTGTATGAGTGTTCTTCGAGCTCCTATCTCCTAGGTCTCTAACCTTGTCTGCCAAACCCTCTCCTGGCCCAGGCCCTTTTGGGCCTTAAGGGCCTCTGTTAGGTGGACCTGGTGCTGTAGGTGTTTTGCTGGAGAAGGCCGGACCTGTCCTGTCTGTGCTCTGCACACAGGGACTCTCTCCTGGGCCACCACCCACTGCGCACATACAGGAGCAGTGCTGACCCGGGTTATTGGAGGCCAGGTGCGGGAATGTGCGTGAAGTAGGCGGAGTCAAAAGGAGGAGTGAGCCGTCTGTGACTGGGTAGTGGGTATTAGGTAGGCATGTGTGAGGGTGGAGATATTGTGGGAGGAGTGAGCCGGCTGTGCCTCGGTAGTGGGTACTTAGTGGGCGTGTGTGAGGATGGAGATATTGTGGGAGGAGTGAACCGGCTGTGCCTGGGTAGTGGGTATCAGGTGGGCGTGCGTAAGGGTGGAGATATTGTGGGAGGAGTGAGCCGGCTGTGACTGGGTAGTGGGTATTAGGTAGGCGTGCGTGAGGGTGGAGATATTGTGGGAGGAGTGAGCCGGCTGTGACTGGGTAGTGGGTATTAGGTGGGCGTGCGTGAGGGTGGAGATATTGTGGGAGGAGTGAGCCGGCTGTGACTGGGTAGTGGGTATTAGGTAGGCGTGCGTGAGGGTGGAGATATTGTGGGAGGAGTGAGCCGGCTGTGACTGGGTAGTGGGTATTAGGTAGGCGTGCGTGAGGGTGGAGATATTGTGGGAGGAGTGAGCCGGCTGTGACTGGGTAGTGGGTATTAGGTAGGCGTGCGTGAGGGTGGAGATATTGTGGGAGGAGTGAGCCGGCTGTGACTGGGTAGTGGGTATTAGGTGGGCGTGCGTGAGGGTGGAGATATTGTGGGAGGAGTGAGCCGGCTGTGACTGGGTAGTGGGTATTAGGTGGGCGTGCGTGAGGGTGGAGATATTGTGGGAGGAGTGAGCCGGCTGTGACTGGGTAGTGGGTATTAGGTAGGCGTGCGTGAGGGTGGAGATATTGTGGGAGGAGTGAGCCGGCTGTGACTGGGTAGTGGGTATTAGGTGGGCGTGCGTGAGGGTGGAGATATTGTGGGAGGAGTGAGCCGGCTGTGACTGCGTAGTGGGTATTAGGTGGGCGTGCGTGAGGGTGGAGATATTGTGGGAGGAGTGAGCCGGCTGTGACTGCGTAGTGGGTATTAGGTGGGCGTGCGTGAGGGTGGAGATATTGTGGGAGGAGTGAGCCGGCTGTGACTGCGTAGTGGGTATTAGGTGGGCGTGCGTGAGGGTGGAGATATTGTGGGAGGAGTGAGCCGGCTGTGACTGCGTAGTGGGTATTAGGTAGGCGTGCATGAGGGTGGAGATATTGTGGGAGGAGTGAGCCGGCTGTGACTGGGTAGTGGGTATTAGGTGGGCGTGCGTGAGGGTGGAGATATTGTGGGAGGAGTGAGCCGGCAGTGACTGGGTAGTGGGTATTAGGTGGGCGTGCGTGAGGGTGGATATATTGTGGGAGGAGTGAGCCGGCTGTGACTGGGTAGTGGGTATTAGGTGGGCGTGCGTGAGGGTGGAGATATTGTGGGAGGAGTGAGCCGGCTGTGACTGGGTAGTGGGTATTAGGTGGGCGTGCGTGAGGGTGGAGATATTGTGGGAGGAGTGAGCCGGCTGTGACTGGGTAGTGGGTATTAGGTAGGCGTGCGTGAGGGTGGAGATATTGTGGGAGGAGTGAGCCGGCTGTGACTGGGTAGTGGGTATTAGGTAGGCGTGCGTGAGGGTGGAGATATTGTGGGAGGAGTGAGCCGGCTGTGACTGGGTAGTGAGTATTAGGTAGGCGTGCGTGAGGGTGGAGATATTGTGGGAGGAGTGAGCCGGCTGTGACTGGGTAGTGGGTATTAGGTGGGCGTGCGTGAGGGTGGAGATATTGTGGGAGGAGTGAGCCGGCTGTGACTGCGTAGTGAGTATTAGGTAGGCGTGCGTGAGAGTGGAGATATTGTGGGAGGAGTGAGCCGGCTGTGACTGCGTAGTGGGTTATTAGGTGGTCGTGCGTGAGGGTGGAGATATTGTGGGAGGAGTGAGCCGGCTGTGACTGCGTAGTGGGTATTAGGTGGGCGTGCATGAGGATGGAGATATTGTGGGAGGAGTGAGCCGGCTGTGACTGGGTAGTGGGTATTAGGTGGGCGTGCGTGAGGGTGGAGATATTGTGGGAGGAGTGAGCCGGCTGTGACTGGGTAGTGGGTATTAGGTGGGCGTGCGTGAGGGTGGATATATTGTGGGAGGAGTGAGCCGGCTGTGACTGCGTAGTGGGTATTAGGTGGGCGTGCATGAGGATGGAGATATTGTGGGAGGAGTGAGCCGGCTGTGACTGGGTAGTGGGTATTAGGTGGGCGTGCGTGAGGGTGGAGATATTGTGGGAGGAGTGAGCCGGCTGTGACTGGGTAGTGGGTATTAGGTTGTCGTGCGTTAGTCTGGAGATATTGTGGTAGGAGTGAGCCAGCTGTGACTGGGTAGTGGGTATTAGGTAGGCATGTGTGAGGGTGGAGATATTGTGGGAGGAGTGAGCCGGCTGTGACTGGGTAGTGGGTATTAGGTAGGCGTGCATGAGGATGGAGATATTGTGGGAGGAGTGAGCCGGCTGTGACTGGGTAGTGGGTATTAGGTGGGCGTGCGTGAGGGTGGAGATATTGTGGGAGGAGTGAGCCGGCTGTGACTGGGTAGTGGGTATTAGGTAGGCGTGCGTGAGGGTGGAGATATTGTGGGAGGAGTGAGCCGGCTGTGACTGGGTAGTGGGTATTAGGTGGGCGTGCGTGAGGGTGGAGATATTGTGGGAGGAGTGAGCCGGCTGTGACTGCGTAGTGAGTATTAGGTAGGCGTGCGTGAGAGTGGAGATATTGTGGGAGGAGTGAGCCGGCTGTGACTGCGTAGTGGGTATTAGGTGGGCGTGCGTGAGGGTGGAGATATTGTGGGAGGAGTGAGCCGGCTGTGACTGCGTAGTGGGTATTAGGTGGGCGTGCATGAGGATGGAGATATTGTGGGAGGAGTGAGCCGGCTGTGACTGGGTAGTGGGTATTAGGTGGGCGTGCGTGAGGGTGGAGATATTGTGGGAGGAGTGAGCCGGCTGTGACTGGGTAGTGGGTATTAGGTGGGCGTGCGTGAGGGTGGAGATATTGTGGGAGGAGTGAGCCGGCTGTGACTGGGTAGTGGGTATTAGGTGGGCGTGCGTGAGGGTGGAGATATTGTGGGAGGAGTGAGCCGGCTGTGACTGGGTATTAGGTGGGCGTGCGTAGATATTGTGGAGCGCGCATTCCACACGGGCTCGCAGTTGCGTCTCTCGCTTTGAGTTATCAACTTCGCAAACGTCACCAACATCGCAAGATCCACAATTATATATGTGATTGGAGACTGGAAATTATACATTACACACGTTCTTTTATTTTAATAGCGGTGTATCTTTGAGAGCACGTGTCAATAAAGCTTTTCCATTTTTTTAATAATTTTGTTAAACTGTGAAACTGCTTGATAAATAGTGACCAGGAAAAGGCAGATGAGCTAAATAAGTTATTTTCATATATACACACAAGGAAGCTACCAATGGTGAGAAATCTGCAACAAAATGGGGCTGAAGTCCAAGGTCTGTCCAGGACGCCTCCTCTGTTGCTGCACCAGAACATTACTCGGAGGATCCTGAATCAATTTTCCATAAAATGTGGGCTTCCATACCTCTCTTTAGTGTAGAGACCGACTGCAATGGAAGTCCCAATGGCTATTCTGTTTCTTAAATATGAGAAGAAGTGCAGTGAAAATCCAAGTTAACAGCATTTAAAATGACCCTGTCACCCCAAAACCAAGTTGTTGTTTTTAGGTTATTTTTAAAGAGTATGGAAAACTGTATATTATTGTGTTTCCATTTTTCTTTATAAAGTGGACCAGTTGTTGGAAATGCCATATTGTTGTTGCTGCATTTATAGGCCAATGAGAGGCTCACACATGATAATTAGCTGTTTTAATGTATTAATTAGGATTACAGTGCTTCTCAGGTCTCTGTGGTGGCCAAAATAAAGGCCCCAGTGTTATCTGGCAGTGAGACCTCTCTCCTACCCTTATCATGTAATCTGAGCAGCACATTAGCATACACAAAATCAATTCTAAATATTTCAGAAATTCTTTACTGTAGAGAAAAATTGCTAGTACAAGGTATAATTCGTTTTCAAGGAGTCACGCATGATGAACGCAGGCCATTAGGTTAGCGCCTCATTTCTGGCATTCACCTTCCTCTCTACTGAAGGCCAAATCAGAACCCTCCCAAACAGTTCAAATGAGAACATCCCGTCCTTCAGAGCAGCCCACCTCAAGAAGATCATAAGTCAGAGTATCTGCTTCAGGTGTACCCCGCCAGCTGGAAACTGATCTAGTTTCCTATTAAAAACATCCTTCCTGGACTACTAAATCTCAAAGATGGCCTTGAGTTAGATCCAGCCAAGGTTGAATATATGCATATACTGTGCTATGCTTCCACGGATTTAGTCAACCTGTCTTACTTTCTGGAGATATGTCCCTTAGTGTTTGGTGTTTTAAACTTCCAACCTCAACCCAGTGGGAGTACCCAGAAAGGTTTCACCATTTCCATCACCTATACCCAAAATGGGCAGGTGGCACGACCCAGCTCCTGTTCTACCCTTGTATCGTTTTTATTCTACTTTTCATTGCAATAAAAACAGCAATAAATTCCTCCAACACTTAAATGACTGACTTATATTAACCTCAACCTAAATCAGTAGTCCCATCTAGTATGTCTATATGACCTACCTACAACATTTTACATCCCTTTATTTCAACTCCACCCTTTTCCAAATATATATACAGTATATATATACATATATATATGTATAGACAGAACAGTATCTGAGAATATCTCTGCTAACGTAATTTAAATTGATCTCTATATAAAGCATCAGATGTAAAATCATTTATTATATGAAAATAACCTATATTTAGCCACTGATATACTTTTAATAAACCAGATATCTAGGTACCTTAGTGTAATTATAATAAAAGAAACTGCCCATATCAATGACAAGGCATTTATGAACAATTATGGACCAACATTTTGGATATTTTATTACATATGGAGACATAATGTGTTTCAGCTTTATTTACTCTGCTCATAGAAACGTTGCTGAAGTGGTCTTTTTGTACTCCCTATATATATCAACTTGCAACCAGATTCAATGCATGGCAAAATCATTTTGTACAAGGTAAATTGGTGTATTTGTTTAAAGACATTATAAGACATTATTTCATTTATTTATGGTATAAATTGAATAATAAGCCCAAAAATGTATTAATTTTATATGTGTGTAAAAAATAATCAATCAGATAGATAACCCTCAAGAATGTGTTTCCAAATATATACTTGATAACAAATGGTCTTTATTTATGTTGCAAACAGTAAGATTTAGGAAAAAAGATGTGGGAATAACATTTGAAAATGTAGACAGCTGAACACAATGAACTATGGGAACTTTATGATATAAACATTGCCCAGGATGTCTATAGATGGGTGAAAACGTACAACCTGTATGGGAGCCAAAAGCTAATTACCCCATATATCACCATGTATGACTTAGGTAGAGTGGGAGGTACATAGCCAAATGTATTATAAAAATCCATGTACAGTCCAATGGAAGAGGACAAGAAGTCCAAGAGAAGTCCAAAGTGTCAGAAGGAGAAGCAAGGAGTCCTGGGGAACCTACGGAGAATCCTGAGGGAATTTGAACTTGAAGAAAACGCTGTCTATAGGGGTAGTATTTTTTTGAGTAACATTATTATGACCACCGTCTACTTTTGACGTCAGCAGCACATAGCCAATAAAATATGGCTGTCATGGGTAAAACAATTGCAATGTTTATGACTTTGAAAAGGGAATGGCTATTAGCTTTCGGGCCAAGGGTGGCAGTATGTCTGAAACCGCGCAGTTTGTGAACTTTTCTCGTGCTGCTGTAGTTAAAGTGTACCTTGAATGGACAAAGGGCGCCATTGCAAATGAACAGTGTAGAAATATCGACTGAGAACGTCTGTGGCCAACCAACACGCTACAGTTGAGCAACTCACCATGCATATGAACCAGGGGGCTACCAGACATGTGTCTAAAACAACAGTGCACCCAACCATGTTTCGTATGGGGTTTCACAGAAAACGGCTGGTCACTGCACCCAAGCTGACATTTGCACAACAGTACCAAAATTTTACTTCTTCTGACTAGTAAAGGGTTGCCTTCTCTGATTAGTCACATTTTCTGCTCCATCGACTGGACAGACATTGGTGTGTCGGACTAAAACCTCCAAAAACAAAAATTCTGCAACCATTGTTGGAAGAATACAATTTGGTTGTGGCAGCAGCGTTATGGTCTGGGGAATGTTTTCTTGGCATTGGCTGGGTCCACTCATACCTCTGGAAGGCAATCTCAACCAATTGGGTTATCTCTCCATCTTTGCAGATCAAGTATACCCATACATGTTTACTGTCTTCCCTGGAGCAGATTGGACCGTTCATCAGGACAATGCAACATGTCATATCGCAAAATTTGTCTGATAGTAGTTGGAAGAGCATGACAAAGACTTCCAAGTACTTCCCTGGCATCCAAATTCCCTGGACTTGAACTCCATTGAGTACCTGTGGGACCACCTCGATCGCCAGGTTCTCCATATGGATCCTCCACCATGGACTCTTCAGCAGCTGTTGGATGCACTGCAGTCTGCATGGCTCCAGATACCCTTGCCAACCTTCCAGCATCCTATTGACTCACTACCACGTCCTCTCGCTGCTGTCTGTGCTGCACATGACGGTTATTCGGGATATAATGTGACTGGACCATCGTCACGCTTGCGTCAGCCACGCATGTGCATTGCGTCAAAGCCGTGCGAATGCACATTACGCCTGCATCAGCCGCGTTTGCGCATTATGCAGAGTCAGCCGCGCACATGCATTACGTTGGTGTCCCGCGCACTAGTGGGCCGTGCGTGCATCAAAGAACACAGGAGGCAGAGAAGGGAGGAAGAGACACCCAGGGGAGGGAAGAGACACCTAGGGGAGGAGGGGGGAGACACACAGAGGAGGGGGGGGGGACACACAGGGGAGGATGGAGAAGAGACACAGGGGAGTGAGAGGAGGGGGGGAAGAGACACAGGGGAGGGAAATGGGGAAAGAGACACAGGGAGGGGACGGGGGAAAGAGACACAGGGGAGGATGGGGAAGAGACACAGGGGAGTGAGAGGAGGGGGGGAAGAGACACAGGGGAGGGAAATGGGGAAAGAGACACAGGGAGGGGACGGGGGAAAGAGACACAGGGGAGGATGGGGAAGAGACACAGGGGAGTGAGAGGAGGGGGGGAAGAGACACAGGGGAGGGAAATGGGGGAAGAGACACAGGGAGGGGACGGGGGAAAGAGACACAGTGGAGGTGGAAGAGACACAGGAGGGAGAGGAGGGGGAAGAGAGAAAGGGGAGGGGGAAAGAGACACAGGGGAGGGGGAAAGAGATGCGTGGGAGGGAGAGACACAGGGGAGGGATGGGGGAAAGAGACACAGGGGGAAAGATACACAGGGGAGTTGGAAAGAGACACAGGGGAGGGGGAAAGAGACACAGGGGAGGGGGAAGTTACACAGGGCAGGGGGAAAGAGACACATGGGAGGTAGAGGGGGGAAAGACACAGGGGAGGAGGAACAGACACAGGGGAGGGGGGAACAGACACATGGTGAGGAGGAGAGGGGCAAGAGACACAGGAGGGAAATAGACACAGGGAGGGAGAGGAGGGGGGAAGAGACACAGGGGAGTGAGAGGAGGGGAAGAGACAGGGGAGTAAAGGAGGGGGAAGATACACAGGGCAGAGAGAAGAAGGGAAGATACACAGGGGAGGGGGGAAAGACACAGGGGAGGTAAAAGGGGGAAGAGATAAAAGAGAGGAAGGGAACAGACACAGGGGGAAAAAGACACAGGGGAGGAGGAAGATACACAGGGGAGGGAGGAATAACACAGGGAAGGAAATGGGGGGGAAGAGACACGGGGGGCAGGGGGAAAGAGACACGGGAGGGGGTTAGAGACACAGGTGTGAGAGCGGGGTAAAAATACAGGGGGGATGAGACACAAGGGAGGGAGAAGAGGAGGAAAAGATACACAAGGGAGGGACAGGAGGGGGGGGGGATAAGACACAAGAGAGGAAGTAGACAGGGAAGAGAAAAGGTGCTCATTTTGAGGCCCGTGATGAGCGCCAAAGGTGCTCATCGCGAGGCCAGTAAAGTAGAGTAATGGGATCCACCACTATCAGCAGTCACATACAAGCAGTCTATGGATATTTATATGTAATGGGATCCACCACTATCAGCAGTCACATACAAGCAGTCCATGGATATTCATATGTAATGGGATCCACTGCTTTCAGCAGTCACATACAAGCAGTCCATGGGATCCCCTGCTTTCAGCAGTCACATACAAGCAGTCTATGGATATTCATATGTAATGGGATCCACCACTATCAACAGTCACATACAAGCAGTCTATGGATATTCATATGTAAAGGGATTCACCACTATCAACAGTCACATACAAGCAGTCTATGAATATTCATATGTAATGGGATCCATCACTATCAGCAGTCACATACAAGCAGTCCATGGATATTCATATGTAATGGGATCCACTACTATTAACAGTCACATACAAGCAGTCCATGTATATTCATATGTAATGGGATCCACCACTATCAGCAGTCACATACAAGCAATTCATGGATATTCATATGTAATGGTATCCACCACTATCAGCAGTCACATACAAGCAGTCTATGGATATTCATATGTAATGGGATCCACTGCATTCAGCAGTCACATACAAGCAGTCCATGGATATTCATATGTGATGGGATCCACCACTATCAGCAGTCACATACAAGCAGTCCATGGATATTCATATGTAATGGGATCCACCACTATCAACAGTCACATACAAGCAGTCCATTGATATTCATATGTAATGGGATTCACCACTATCAGCAGTCACATAAAAGCAGTCCATGGATATTCATATGTAATTGTCATGAATCAGCCAGTGGCCATATTGGATTTGGGTGTGAACTATGCTGGGGCCATTTTGTGACTGGCAGCGGTGGCCATTTTGGGCTGGGTGGTCTTCCACATGCTGTTGCCATGGGGAGGAACAAAAGGTTTGGGGCTCCCAGACACCCTGTTATACTGTTATACGGTTATACTGTTATATTATTATGATTATTGTCTAAGGAAATGAGCAGGGTTTCCATCACCATCAATAAAAGTCATCATAATGCATGAGATGGATTGATGTGGAAACCCTGCCCCAATCCCATATACTATGAGGACATTAGGTGGTTTTATGTGGGGTGCGCTTTTACGCTTGTACTTAAATAGACTGACAGTGTGTGGAATATGTACACATATGTATATGATAGTATGGGGTAGTCATGCTGGATACATTGCCACATACATCTTGCAACAGGAGAAGGACCCCAGCTGGCCACCAAGGTTAATCCTTTAAGTACACATACTTAAGTCAGGAACAATGGGGTCTATACAGACATTGAGGCACCATAACCCCAGGGGGTCTACAGGTATTCTCACTCAGAGAGTCAGGGCAAAGTCCAGAGGACAGGGAGATGTTTCTCCCTTGAGAGCCAGGCAGCAAATGACTCTGTTAGCCACACCTAGTGGGCGGCCCAGGGGAGGGGTCTGGAAGTTCCCAGAGCTTACCTCTAGTCCATTGGCTAGAGGTAATCAAATTACTCTGGAGATTACCCCATTGGCCAAGAGGAAGATAAGGGTTGGACAAAGGGGTAGCCACTCCCTGTACTGTTTTTGTGAGGTGTTTAAATACTTGTGTAAAAATAAAGAAGTTGTTCATAATTTTCATCAAGACTTTGTGTGCAGGTGTATTATTGACCCAAGGGCATATGCTGGCAGAGGAGATCGTTTCTGACTCCATGCCTGGTTTTTCCCAGGCACACTACCAAAAGCTGGGACTTATGCTCTTGCATCCGCAAGGAAGGTCCATTGGTCTGAGTCACCCAAATCTTAGGTCTAAAACCTACAGGAGATAAGAGAACTAGGATTCTCTATACTCCATCATCATTGTAGGTTGTGACAATTGGCTGGCAGAGGTGGGACGACTCTACAGAAAGACCAAGAATGGAACAGACGGATATCACCAAAGAAGCAACAAGACGGTTTAAAGCAGCCAGGCACTTATACCCCAGTAAGATGACCGCACAAGAGGTGTCCAACGTACGAGACCAGTATTGCCAGAGGATCTGGCAGGAGCGCAATGGAGCGAGAACTCCAGCTCAGCAAAGACTTGGCTACAGAGAGACATTGCGTCTAGAGAAATGGATGGCGATTCTGAATCTGTGGCAGGACGATGAGCTAATGGGCTGGCTGGAAGTACTAGTAAGAAAAGAGGTTGCCTTGGAGAACCAATATCACGTTTTTCACGCCAGAATAGTTGGTGGCCTTGGAGAGGAGTTTGATTTCCGCTTGGAGATAGATTCTGGCCTCCAAGACATTGTGTATGGTGATCCTGAAGGGGGCATAGGAACCTTTAAAAGGCACAACAACTTGTTTGTGGAACGCTGTCGTGGTCTGGGACTGGAACCGTGGTCCATGGAGGCTAATTTAATGGTACACCTGATTGAGCAGGAACTGCAGCTGGAGGAGGAGTATTTTGAGTTGTGGGACGAGATCTATGGGGAGACATTTTGCCCATCAAGAGGGGAACAACCCAGTCAAGAGGACTGGTCGCCAGATCGTTACAACACAGATGGTATGTACCGAAGTGATTGTGTGCAAGGGGTCTGGGGAGAACATAGTGATGGAGAATGCGTTCCTTTAAAAAATATAGAGACTATGTCAGAGCCTAGAAGGGATGGTAAAGTCAGCTTGGGACCAAATCACCAGCTCCAAGAGCCAGAGACCCAGGGGAATGTTCCCTGGGTGGGGTCAGATAACCCATGTTTGTCCCCTGATACCCCAAGAGACTTAATCCCAGAGGAAATGCTAGCAGAGCACAGTTTCTCCAAACAGGTCTCACCTGAGGACTACCTTCCAGCACAAATCCTGGCAGAAACCCCAGTAACTGCTCAACAGGTAGGGCCAGATGAACTAAGTCTGCCCTCAGAAGTTCTAGGCAATGTGTATAGGCCAGAACTGCTAATGGAGCCAGGGGCTCAGGATAGCCACCCAAGAGACTGTGGGGGGGGCTATGTAATGCACTCTGGGGAAAAGGCCGTAGAGGTCAGGTTGGGTGGGAAGGATAAGATTCCCCAGCCTACAACAGATAACCAAAATCTGTACTCTGACACCCCAGGAGAGTTGCTACAAGAGGTGCTAGTGAAGCACAGAGCCCAGGAGGGCTATGTAATGGACTGTGGGGAGGGAAAGGAACTGGTTCTTAGCTACAGGGAACCAGGCCTCACACAGCAAGAGTGCCAGGGGCACCAAGAGAGTGCCAGGGGCACCAAGAGCCCGACAGGGGCAGCAAGCTTGCCAGCCTTGGCAAAGGAGCCGTAGGTGCAGTGTGGCACCATAGTAGAGGGTGAACCAAGTGGGGAGATACCCTGGATAACCAATGTCCAGAGGCCCACTGGAACAGACACCGCTCCAAAGGCCATAGAAGAAGAGGGTCAGCTGAGGGCCCCAAAGAACCAGCTGGGTGGGAATTGCGAGTCTCCCCAGCCTACATCAGAGAGCCAAAGCACAGTCATGCAACCAAAGGCAACAGAGGAGGTAAAGGAGGAGTGTAAGCACAGCCTGGGTGGGAACAGCGTAGTTCTCCAGGCTGCAACACAGACAGACCCAGGGGAAGAAAACCAGGAGGTTCTGTCCAAAGATACAGATCTCCAGGAGCCAGAGCAAAGGGAGCATCCAAGTCCGGACTCCATCAGGGACGCTGGAGTCAAGCGCAGACCGGTATGTACTTTACTGCAGTTATGGTGTTATTGGGCTCCCAACAATAATAATTTTGCTGAGGGAAGTACTGGACTGCCCCCTTGCAATCCCATAGGCCCAGAGACTTTTTTAGAGACCCCAGCCCAGCTGTGGGGACTGGCTGGAGGGAAAGGGGTTGCTATCGGACAGGGGTTGTTTTATGGGGCTCCCAAAAATACGGTTTTGCCTCAGAAGAATGTATGGGTGCAACCCACTGTGTCCCCAGAGACTTCCATGCTGCTGCCAAAAACAGAGAGCTGGGATCCTGGACTGTTTTGGGTGGGGGTGCAGGGCAAGAGCAATTTGCTCTATACAGTGGGAGCAAGGCCAAGGGCTGGGGGAGGTCTTTACTCTGCACCTTGGGACTGAAGGGCGCACCGACATGAACTTGCCTAGCATGCAGCGGGCCTGGCCAAACCAGCAGATTCATGACTATCAGCGTAGCTGAGAAAATCTTGGATGTTCTCCGCCCGCTTGGGGAAGGATTGTCATGAATCAGCCAGTGGCCATATTGGATTTGGGTGTGAACTATGCTGGGGCCATTTTGTGACTGGCAGCGGTGGCCATTTTGGGCTGGGTGGTCTTCCACATGCTGTTGCCATGGGGAGGAACAAAAGGTTTGGGGCTCCCAGACACCCTGTTATACTGTTATACGGTTATACTGTTATATTATTATGATTATTGTCTAAGGAAATGAGCAGGGTTCCCATCACCATCAATAAAAGTCATCATAATGCATGAGATGGATTGATGTGGAAACCCTGCCCCAATCCCATATACTTTGAGGACATTAGGTGGTTTTATGTGGGGTGCGCTTTTACGCTTGTACTTAAATAGACTGACAGTGTGTGGAATATGTACACATATGTATATGATAGTATGGGGTAGTCATGCTGGATACATTGCCACATACATCTTGCAACAGGAGAAGGACCCCAGCTGGCCACCAAGGTTAATCCTTTAAATACACATACTTAAGTCAGGAACAATGGGGTCTATACACCCATTGAGGCACCATAACCCCAGGGGGTCTACAGGTATTCTCACTCAGAGAGTCAGGGCAAAGTCCAGAGGACAGGGAGATGTTTCTCCCTTGAGAGCCAGGCAGCAAATGACTCTGTTAGCCACACCTAGTGGGCGGCCCAGGGGAGGGGTCTGGAAGTTCCCAGAGCTTACCTCTAGTCCATTGGCTAGAGGTAATCAAATTACTCTGGAGATTACCCCATTGGCCAAGAGGAAGATAAGGGTTGGACAAAGGGGTAGCCACTCCCTGTACTGTTTTTGTGAGGTGTTTAAATACTTGTGTAAAAATAAAGAAGTTGTTCATAATTTTCATCAAGACTTTGTGTGCAGGTGTATTATTGACCCAAGGGCATATGCTGGCAGAGGAGATCGTTTCTGACTCCATGCCAGGTTTTTCCCAGGCACACTACCAAAAGCTGGGACTTATGCTCTTGCATCCGCAAGGAAGGTCCATTGGTCTGAGTCACCCAAATCTTAGGTCTAAAACCTACAGGAGATAAGAGAACTAGGATTCTCTATACTCCATCATCATTGTAGGTCGTGACAGTATTGGGATCCACTGCGTTCAGCAGTCACATACAAACAGTCCATAGATATTCATATGTAATGGGATCCACCACTATCAGCAGGCACATACAAGCAGTCCATGGATATTCATATGTAATGGGATCCACCACTATCAGCAGTCACATCCAAGCAGTCCATGGATATTCATATGTAATGGGATCTACCACTATCAACAGTCACATACAAGCAGTCCATGGATATTCATATGTAATGGGATCCACCACTATCAGCAGGCACATACAAGCAGTCCATGGATATTCATATGTAATGGGATCCACCACTATCAGCAGGCACATACAAGCAGTCCATGGATATTCATATGTAATGGGATCCACCACTATCAGCAGTCACATACAAGCAGTCCATGGATATTCATATGTAATGGGATCCACCACTATCAGCAGTCACATCCAAGCAGTCCATGGATATTCATATGTAATGGGATCTACCACTATCAACAGTCACATACAAGCAGTCCATGGATATTCATATGTAATGGGATCTACCACTGTCAGCAGTCACATACAAGCAGTCCATGGATATTCTTATGTAATGGGATCTACCACTATCAACAGTCACATACAAGCAGTCCATAAATATTCTTATGTAATGGGATCTACCACTGTCAGCAGTCACATACAAGCAGTCTATGGATATTTATATGTAAAGGGATCCACCACTATCAGCAGTCACATACAAGCAGTCCATGGATATTCATATGTAATGGGATCCACCACTATCAGCAGTCACATACAAGCAGTCTATGGATATTCATATGTAATGGGATCCACCACTATCAGCAGTCACATACAAGCAGTTCATAGATATTCATATGTAATGGGATCTACCACTATCAACAGTCACATACAAGCAGTCCATGGATATTCATATGTAATGGGATCTACCACTGTCAGCAGTCACATACAAGCAGTCTATGGATATGTATATGTAATGGTATCCACCACTATCAGCAGTCACATACAAGCAGTCTATGGATATTCATATGTAATGGGATCCACCACTATCAGCAGTCACATACAAGCAGTCCATGGATATTCATATGTAATGGGATCCACTGCTTTCAGCAGTCACATACAAGCAGTCCATGGATATTCATATGTAATGGGATCCACTGCTTTCAGCAGTCACATACAAACAGTCCATGGATATTCATATGTAATGGGATCTACCACTGTCAGCAGTCACATACAAGCAGTCTATGGATATTTATATGTAATGGGATCCACCACTATCAGCAGTCACATACAAGCAGTCTATGGATATTCATATGTAATGGGATCTACCACTATTAGCAGTCACATACAAGCAGTCCATGGATATTCATATGTAATGGGATCCACTGCTTTCAGCAGTCACATACAAGCAGTCCATGGATATTCATATGTAATGGGATCCACTGTCAGCAGTCACATACAAACAGTCCATGGATATTCATATGTAATGGGATCTACCACTATCAGCAGTCACATACAAGCAGTCCATGGATATTCATATGTAATGGGATCCACTGCTTTCAGCAGTCACATACAAGCAGTCCATGGATATTCATATGTAATGGGATCCACTGCTTTCAGCAGTCACATACAAACAGTCCATGGATATTCATATGTAATGGGATCCACCACTATCAGCAGTCACATACAAGCAGTCCATGGATATTCATATGTAATGGGATCCACTGCTTTCAGCAGTCACATACAAACAGTCCATTGATATTCATATGTAATGGGATCCACCACTATCAGCAGTCACATCCAAGCAGTCCATGGATATTCATATGTAATGGGATCCACCACTATCAGCAGTCACATACAAGCAGTCCATGGATATTCATATGTAATGGGATCCACTGCTTTCAGCAGTCACATACAAACAGTCCATGGATATTCATATGTAATGGGATCCACTGCTTTCAGCAGTCACATACAAACAGTCCATGGATATTCATATGTAATGGGATCCACCACTATCAATAGTCACATACAAGCAGTCCATGGATATTCATATGTAATGGGATCTACCACTATCAGCAGACACATACAAGGAGTCCATGGATATTCAGATTCAGGCCTGAGGTGCCAGATCTGTTTCCAAGGACATGTCTGACTTAGTGTGTCACTGCCAATGACTATCCTGATCCTTGAGACGCACACAGTTTCCATGTGGGAGGCGTCAATGCACTATGGTTTCATTGATGTTTTTTTTATTTTCCTTCTATATAAATAGCTTCCTAGTTACAACAAATATTAGATTTTATTTCCACCTATAAACTGGGATTGATTAGGTACATGTGAAGAAATGAGCAGCCCTAAGGGCATCTTCTTTATGTGGCCTCATACACCAGGTACCTCCTGAAGACGGATAACACCATTGGGGATCTCAGAACACGTATGAAATGCATCCAGTACCAAAATGTACAGAGCTCAAAATCCACAAGTAAAGGAGATTGGATTCTAGGGCCAAGAAAATGGAATTAACCTACTGAGCTTTGCATGTTTTTCACCCAAAATGGTATAATTTATAACTGTAGGTAATAACAATTATTTTATTAATTAGATCTTATTTTTAAAATAAATAAATTTTCCTACGTCTTGTCTGTGTTTTCCATATTCGGGGCATTATGTGGTCTTCTTTGGATGGTATCTTATCGATATCTGTAATGTCACAAGTGGATGGACAGCTGGACATTGTGTGCATATAGATACTGTCATGGTTACTTGGTTACAATGTATGTGCTGTAAGTGATGTCCAGTGGCAATTTTGTGGATGTTATGAACATAGTAAAATGTGGCTCACAGGCTCTAATTTATGTTATCAGGGCCTTACCAGTTCTAGTGGGACTTATTATCAGGCTCTAAGTGATTAATTAATTTTCCATTTCTACGTGGTCAGCCATGTTGCCTAAACAAGTGTCATCTTCACTGGTTCTTGTCCCTGGGCTACATAATCTCCCAGGCATCTTAACAAGAATGACTAAAACGCAACTCCCCCACCCATCCTAAGCAGAGCAGGACACTGAACCTAAAAATGAAACCCTAGCCCCTGGATAGTTTGTTGCCTTCTTGAGTAGTTAAGGGGGAACACTAATGAACAGACATAGAACAAGAGATAAATAGTAATTATATAAAATGTGTAATTAAAACAAGGGAACCTCCCAGAACCCCAGACATCTGAAAACCCGTGGGGAAGATCAAACAAGCATCTCTTGCTTAAGAGAATGGGCTAGACTGTGTTTTTTTCGGATTGTTAAATATCTGTGTAAGAGGAATAAACAAAGTCTCTGTCTGATGCACTAACAAAAGGTATGGACTACTTTTTGAACCAGGTGCTATCCTAATAAACAAGACTATGTTCCAGGTTGTTTAAACATACATAAGCAAAGTATATGTTTATTATGCAGGAATCTAATAATTCTGATCACTGGAATTATTGCTACGGATACTGCCTTCAATTCTGCTCCTAGCCATTAGGCGTAACATTGCTGAACGTGCTTCCTGGGTACCTGTGGTGGTGGCATGCTGTTCTCAAAGAAACCCACAACCTACTGTGTGAGATTGATCTAGGATCTTTCTGGGCCCAACCAAGCAGTGGATTGTCACATGTAACTCCTCTATTTCTTGGCTGATTAGGTGCTTTTCCATGGTATCGAGTCTGCATCTTTTCCATGTTGTGCTCTAGTTATTTAAATTAAATTGACCTCTTTCACGCTGTTGCATCTTGTGTGTATCTCCATCAAATGAAGGTCAATACTGTCCTCTCAATATTTTTCTCCTTGGATGTGATCATATCTATTTTTATCCATTTTATCTATTTTTTCCATAAGAGGTCCCATTCAATACCCCTGGCGAATCCATGTCTATTGTGGAGAAACTCATGCCAGGTTCTTTTAAGGGGCTTCAATATACTATGTAAGATTCACTCACCGGGTGTCAGCGCCAGCTGTGCCCATCCAAGCCTCACTCAATGGGTGTCACTCACTCCCAGCTCTGCACACCCAAGCCACACTCACTTGGTGTCACTCACTGCCAGCTGTTCCAAACCAAGCCTCACTCACTCTTAGCTCTGCCCACCCAAGCCTCACTCACTTGGTGTCACTCAGTGCCAGCCCTGCCCACCCAAGCCTCACTTACTGGGTGTCACTGTGTGAAACTCACTGCCCGCTATGCCCACCCAAGCCTCACTCACTGGGTGTCATTCGTTGCCAGCTCTGCCCACCCAAGCCTCTCTTACTGGGTGTCACTCACTGGCAACTGTGCCCACTCAAGTCTCACTCACTAGGTGTCACTCACTGTCAGCTGTTCCAAACCAAGCATCACTCACTATTAGTTCTGCCCACTCAAGCCTCACTCACTTGGTGTCACTCAGTGCCAGCCCTGCCCACCCAAGCCACACTCACTGGGTGTCATTCACTGCCCACTCTGCCCACCCAAGCCTCACTTACTGGTTGTCACTTACTGCAAGATGAGCCCACCCAAGCTTCACTCAATGGGCATCAAACACTGCTAGCTCTGCCCACCCAAGCCTCACTAACTGGGTGACACTCACTGGCAACTGTGCCCACTCAAGTCTTACTCACTGGGTGTCATTCACTGTCAGCTGTGCCCACTCAAGCCTCACTCACTCTTAGGTCTGCCCATTCAAGCCACATTCAATGGGCGTCAATGCCAGCTCATCCCACCCAAGCCACACTCACTGGGTGTCACTCACTGCCAGCTCTGCCCACCCAAGCATAACTCACTGGGTGACACTCACTGCCCGCAGTGCCCACCCAAGCCTCACTCACTTGGTGTCACTCACTGCCAGCTCTGCCCACCCAAGCTTAATTCACTGGGTGACACTCACTGCCCGCTGTGCCCACCCAAGCCTCACTTACTTGGTGTCACTCACTGACAGCACTGCTCACCCAAGCCCCACTCACTAGGTGTCGCTCAGTGGCAGCTGTGCCCACTCAAGCCCTACTCAATGGGTGTCATTCACTGTAAGCTGTGCCCAGCCTCACTCACTCTTAGCTCTGCCCACCCAAGCCTCACTCACTTGGTCTCACTCAGTGCCAGCCCTGCCCACCCAAGCCAAACTCACTGGGTTGAAACTCACTGCCCGCTATGCCCACCCAAGCCTCACTCACTGGGTGTCATTCGTTGACAGCTCTGCCCACCCAAGCCTCTCTTACTGGGTGTCACTCACTGGCAGCTATGCCCACTCAAGCCTCACTCACTGGATGTCACTCACTCTTAGCTCTGCCCACCCAAGCCTCACTCACTTGGTGTCACTCAATGCCAGCTCTGCCCACCCAAGCCTCACTTTCTGGTTGCCACTCACTGCCAGCCGTGCCCACCCAAGCCTCACTTACTTGGTGTCACTCACTGCCAGCTCTGCCAACCCAAGCCTTACTCACTGGGTGTCACTCACTGCCAGCTGTGCTAACCCAAGCCTCACTCACTTGGTGTCACTCACTGCCAGCTCTGCCCATCCAAGCCTCACTCACTTGGTGTCACTCACTGCCAGCTGTGCCAACCCAAGCCTCACTCACTTGGTGTCACTCACTGCCAGCTCTGCCCTCCCAAGCTTAACTCACTGGGTGTCACTCATTGCCAGTTCTGCCAACTGAAGCCACATTCACTGGGTGTCACTCACTGCCAGCTCTGCCAACTGAAGCCACATTCACTGGGTGTCACTCACTGCCAGCTCTGTTCACCCAAGCCTCACTTATTGGGTGACACTCATTTCCACCCTGCCCACTCAAGCCTCATTCACTGGGTGTCACTAACTGCCAGCTCTGCCAACTGAAGCCACATTCACTGGGTGCCACTCACTGCCTGCTCTGTTCACCCAAGCCTCACTAACTGGGTTTCACTCATTTCCACCCTGCCCACTCAAGCCTCACTCATTGGGTGTCACTCACTGCCTGCTCTGCCCACCCAAGCCTCACCCACTGGGAGTCATTCACTGCCCGCTCTCCCCACCCAAGCCTCACTCACTTAGTGTCAAACAATGCCAGCTCTGCCCAACCAAGCCTCACTCACTGGGTGTCACTTACTGACAGCACTGCCCATCCAAGTCTCACTCACTGGGTGTCACTCACTGCAAGATGTGCCCACCCAAGCTGCACTCAATGGGCATCAAACACTACTAGCTCTGCCCACCCAAGCTTAACTCACTGGGTGTCACTCACTGCCAGCTCTGCCCACCCAAGCTTAACTCACTGGGTGTCACTCACTGCCTGCTCTGCCCACCCAAGCCTTACTTACTGGGTGTCACTCACTGCAAGATGTGCCCAAGCTGCACTCAATGGGTGTCATACACTGCTAGCTCTGCCCACCCAAGCCTCACTCACTGGGTGACAATCACTGTCAGCTGTGCCCACTCAAGCCTCACTCACTCTTAGCTCTGCCCACCCAAGCCACACTCACTGAGTGTCCCTCACTGCCAGCGCTGCCCACCCAAGCTTAACTCACTGGGTGTCACTCACTGCCCGCTGTGCCCACCCAAGCCTTACGCACTTGGTGTCACTCACTAACAGCACTGCCCACCCAAGCCTCACTCACTGGGTGTCACTCACTGTCAGCTGTTCCCATCCAAGCCTCACTCACTTGCTGTCACTCAGTGCCAGCCCTGCCCACCCAAGCCACACTCACTGGGTGAAACTCACTGCCCGCTCTTCCAACCCAAGCCTCACTCACTGGGTGTCACTCGCTGCCAGCTCTCTCCACCCAAGCCTCTCTTACTGGATGTCACTCACTGGCAACTGTGCCCACTCAAGCCTCACTCACTGGATGTCACTCACTCTTAGCTCTGCCCACCCAAGCCTCACTCACTTGGTGTCATTCAGTGCCAGCCCTGCCCACCCAAGCCACACTCACTGGGTGTCACTCACTCTTAGCTCTGCCCACCCAAGCCTCACTTACTGGGTGTCACTCACTGCAAGATGTGCCCAAGCTGCACTCAATGGGTGTCATACACTGCTAGCTCTTCCCACCCAAGCCTCACTCACTGGGTGACACTCACTGTCAGCTGTGCCCACTCAAGCCTCACTCACTCTTAGCTCTGCCCACCCAAGCCTCACTCACTGAATGTCACTCAGTGCCAGCTCTGCCCACCCAAGCATAACTCACCGGGTATCACTCACTGCCCGCCGTGTCCACCAAAGCCTTCACGCACTTTGTGTCACTCGCTGACAGCACTCCCCACCCAAGCCTCACTCACTTGGTGTCACTCAGTGCCAGCCCTGCCCACCCAAGCCTCTCTTACTGGGTGTCACTCACTGGCAACTGTGCCTACTCAAGCCTCATTTACTGGATGTCACTCACTCTTAGCTCTGCCCACCCAAGTCTCACTCACTGGGTGTCACTCATTGCCAGCTGTGCCCACCCAAGCCTCACTCTCTGGGTGTCACTCACTGCCAGCTCTGCCAACCCAAGCCTTACTCACTGGGTGTCACTCACTGCCAGCTGTGCCCACCGAAGTCTCACTCACTTTTAGCTCTGCTCACCCAAGCCTCACTCACCGGGTGTCACTCACTGCCCGCTGTGGCCACCCAAGCCTCACTCGGTGTCACTCACTGACAGCACTGCCCATCAAAGCCTCACTCACTGAGTATCACTCACTGGCAACTGTGCCCACTCAAGTCTCACTCACTAGGTGTCACTCACTGTCAGCTGTTCCCACCCAAGCGTCACTCACTTGGTGTCACTCAATGCTGGCTTTGCCCACCCAAGCCTCTCTTACTGGCTTTCATTTACTGGCAACTATGCCCACCCAAGCCTCACTCACTGGGTGTCACTCACTGCCAGCTGTGCCCACCCACGTCTCACTCACTGGGTGTCACTCACTGCCCTCTGTGGCCACCCAAGCCTCACTCGGTGTCACTCACTGCCACCTGTGCCCACCCAAGCATCACTCACTGGGTGTCACTCACTGCCACCTGTGCCCACCCCGAGCCTCACTCACTGGGTGTCACTCACTGCCAGCTGTGCCCACCCACATCTCACTCACTGGGTGTCACTCACTGCCCTCTGTGGCCACCCAAGCCTCACTCGGTGGCACTCACTGCCACCTGTGCCCACCCAAGCATCACTCACTGGGTGTCACTCACTGCCACCTGTGCCCACCCCAACCCTTACTCACTGGGTGTCACTCACTGCCAGCTGTGCCCACCCATGCCTCACTCACTGGGTTCCACTCATTGCCAGCTGTGCCCACCCAAGCATCACTCACTGGGTGTCACTCAATGCCACCTGTGCCCACCCAAGAATCACTCACTGGGTGTCACTCACTGCTTGCTCTGCCAACCCAAGGCTCACTCACTTGGTGTCACTCACTGCAAGCTTTGCCCTCCCAAGCTTAACTCACTGGGTGTCACTCACTGCCCGCTGTGGCCACCCAAGCCTCACTCTGTGTCACTCACTGACAGCACTGCCCATCAAAGCCTCACTCACTGGGTATCACTCACTGGCAACTGTACCCACTCAAGTCTAACTCACTAGGTGTCAATTACGGTCTGCTGTTCCCACCCAAGACTCACTCACTCTTAGCTCTGCCCACCCAAGCCTCACTCACTTGGTGTCACTCAATGCTGGCTTTGCCCACCCAAGCCTCTTTTACTGGGTTTCACTCGCTGGCAACTATGCCCACCTAAGCCTCACTCACTGGGTGTCACTAACTGCCAGCTCTGCCAACTGAAGCCACATTCACTGGGTGTCACTCACTGCCAGCTCTGCCAACTGAAGCCACATTCACTGGGTGTCATTCTCTGCCAGCTCTGTTCACCCAAGCCTCACTTACTGGGTGTCACTCATTTCCACCCTGCCCACTCAAGCCTCACTCACTGGCTGTCACTCACTGCCTGCTCTGCCCACCCAAGCCTCACCCACTGGGAGTCATTCACTGACAGCTCTTCCCACCAAAGCCTTACTCGCTGGGTGTCACTCACTGCCCGCTCTCCCCACCCAAGCCTCGCTCACTTAGTGTCAAACAATACCAGCTCTGCCCAACCAAGCCTCACTCACTGGGTGTCACTCACTGACAGCACTGCCCATCCAAGTCTCACTCACTGGGTGTCACTCACTGCAAGATGTGCCCACGCAAGCTGCACTCAATGGGCATCAAACACTACTAGCTCTGCCCACCCAAGCTTAACTCACTGGGTGTCACTCACTGCGAGCTCTGCCCACCCAAGCTTCACTCACTGGGTGTCACTCACTGCCAGCTCTGCTCACCCAAGCTTAACTCACTGGGTGTCACTAACTGCCTGCTGTGCCCACCCAAGCCTCACTCACTTGGTGTCACTCAGTGCCAGCCCTGCCTACCCAAGCCACACTCACTGGGTGTCACTCACTGCCTGCTCTGCCCACCCAAGCCTCACTTACTGAGTTTTACTCACTGCAAGATGTGCCCAAGCTGCACTCAATGTTGTCATACACTGCTAGCTCTGCCCACCCAAGCCTCACTCACTGGGTGACACTCACTGTCAGCTGTGCCCACTCAAGCCTCACTCACTCTTAGCTCTGCCCACCCAAGCCTCACTCACTGGGTGTCACTCACTGCCAGCTCTGCCCACCAAATCTTAACTCACTGGGTGTCACTCACTGCCCGCTGTGCCCACCCAAGCCTTACACACTTGGTGTCACTCACTGACATCACTGCCCACCCAAGCTTAACTCACTGGGTGTCACTCACTGCCCGCTGTGCCCACCCAAGCCTCACTCACTTGGTGTCACTCAGTGCCTGCTCTGCCCTCCCAAGCCTCACTTACTGGGTGTCACTCACTGCATGATGTGCCCAAGCTGCGCTCAATGGTGTCATACACTGCTAGTTCTGCCCACCCAAGCCTCACTCACTGGGTGACAATCACTGTCAGCTGTGCCCACTCAAGCCTCACTCACTCTTAGCTCTGCCCACCCAAGCCACACTCACTGAGTGTCACTCACTGCCAGCTCTGCCCAACCAAGCTTAACTCACTGGGTGTCACTCACTGCCCACTGTGCCCACCCAAGCCTTACGCACTTGGTGTCACTCACTGACAGCACTGCCCACCCAAGCCTCACTCACTGGGTGTCACTCACTGGCCGCTCTTCCCACCCAAGCCTCACTCACTGGGTGTCACTCACTGCCAGCTCTGTCCACCCAAGCCTCTCTTACTGGATGTCACTAACTGGCAACTGTGCCCACTCAAGCCTCACTCACTGGATGTCACTCACTCTTAGCTCTGCCCACCCAAGCCTCACTCACTTGGTGTCACTCAGTGCCAGCCCTGCCCACCCAAGCCACACTCACTGAGTGTCACTCACTGCCAGCTCTGCCCACCCAAGCATATTTCACTGGGTGTCACTCACTGCCCGCCTTGCCCACCCAAGCCTTCACGCACTTGGCGTCACTTTCTGACAGCACTGCCCACCCAAGCCTCACTCACTTGGTGTCACTCAGTGCCAGCCATGCCCACCCAAGGCTCTCTTACTGGGTGTCACTCACTGGCAACTGTGCCTACTCAAGCCTCACTCACTGGATGTCACTCACTCTTAGCTCTGCCCACCCATGCTTCACTCACTTGGTGTCACTCAATGCCAGCTCTGCCCACCCAAGTCTCATTCAATGGGTGTCACTCACTGCCAGCTGTGCCCACCCAAGCCTCACTCTCTAGGTGTCACTAACTGCCAGCTCTGCCAACCCAAGCCTTACTCACTGGGTGTCACTCACTGCCAGCTGTGCCCACCCAAGTCTCACTCACTTTTAGCTCTGCTCACCCAAGCCTCACTCACCGGGTGTCACTCACTGCCCGCTGTGGCCACCCAAGCCTCACTCTGTGTCACTAACTGACAGCACTGCCCATCAAAGCCTCACTCACTGAGTATAACTCACTGGCAACTGTGCCCACTCAAGTCTCACTCACTAGGTGTCACTCACTGTCAGCTGTTCCCACCCAAGCGTCACTCACTTGGTGTCACTCAATGCTGGCTTTGCCCACCCAAGCCTCTCTTACTGGGTTTCACTAACTGGCAACTATGCCCACCCAAGCCTCACTCACTGGGTGTCACTCACTGCCAGCTGTGCCCACCCACGTCTCACTCACTGGGTGTCACTCACTTCCCTCTGTGGCCACCCAAGCCTCACTCGGTGTCACTCACTGCCACCTGTGACCACCCAAGCATCACTCACTGGGTGTCACTCACTGCCACCTGTGCCCACCCCGAGCCTCACTCACTGGGTGTCACTCACTGCCAGCTGTGCCCACCCAAGAATCACTCACTGGGTGTCACTCACTGCTTGCTCTGCCAACCCAAGGCTCACTCACTTGGTGTCACTCACTGCCAGCTTTGCCCTCCCAAGCTTAACTCACTGGGTGTCACTCACTGCCCGCTGTGGCCACCCAAGCCTCACTCTGTGTCACTCACTGACAGCACTGCCCATCAAAGCCTCACTCACTGGGTATCACTCACTGGCAACTGTACCCACTCAAGTCTAACTCACTGGGTGTCAATTACGGTCTGCTGTTCCCACCCAAGACTCACTCACTCTTAGCTCTGCCCACCCAAGCCTCACTCACTTGGTGTCACTCAATGCTGGCTTTGCCCACCCAAGCTTCTTTTACTGGGTTTCACTCGCTGGCAACTATGCCCACCTAAGCCTCACTCACTGGGTGTCACTAACTGCCAGCTCTGCCAACTGAAGCCACATTCACTGGGTGTCACTCACTGCCAGCTTTGCCAACTGAAGCCACATTCACTGGGTGTCATTCACTGCCAGCTCTGTTCACCCAAGCCTCACTTACTGGGTGTCACTCATTTCCACCTTGCCCACTCAAGCCTCACTCACTGGGTGTCACTCACTGCCCACTATGCCCACCCAAGCCTCACCCACTGGGAGTCATTCACTGACAGCTCTTCCCACCAAAGCCTTACTCGCTGGGTGTCACTCACTGCCCGCTCTCCCCACCCAAGCCTCACTCACTTAGTGTCAAACAATGCCAGCTCTGCCCAACCAAGCCTCACTCACTGGGTGTCACTCACTGACAGTGTCATGAATAAGCCAGTGGCCATATTGGATTTGGTGTGAACTATGCTGGGGCCATTTTGTGACTGGCAGCAGTGGCCATTTTGGGCTGGGTTATCTTCCACATGCTGTTGCCATGTGGAAGAACAAAAAGTTTGGGGCTCCCAGACACCCTGTTATACTGTTATAAGGTTATATTGTTATTTTGTGGTCTAGGGGATAAAGTATTATAAGTTTACCCCTTAGCATATCCCCATCCCTTCCATGTTTAGGCTCATTGTAATGGGTGTCATGTGAGGGAGCTGGTGGGATGTGTTGGTTCTATGTGTGTGAAACATTGTGTGTTGTATCTGTAAATATATTGTATTGGAATGTTGGAGCCATGTTGTGTGCAATCATCCATATTGACTGCATATGTAACCTGAGTTGATCACCCATCTGCCTTCCAGCTATCACCTAACGTAAACACTTGAAGTGATAGCAAGGCCAGAACAAAGAGATTTGCCAGACTGCCAGGCACCGTAGGACAATGGTATAGTACAGGGTCTTCCAGCCTCAATAATAGGGCCATAGGCCAGGGCAGATATGTTACTCTCTCCACAGACAGAGATAGAATGAGCTTGTAGCCACACCTAGGGGGCGGCCCCTGGGGAGGGGACTGATAGTTCCCAAGGATTAACCCTGTCACATGGGACAGAGGGAATTAGCTGCTCCTAAGGGCTACTCCATTGGTCCAGAGGGGGATGAGGGTTTGACTAAGAGTAGCCACTCCCTCCATTGTGTGTGTGTGAAATGTTTTAAATATGTGGTTCCAAAATAAAACGTGTTTCATAATTTTCATCAAGACTTTGTGTGCAGGTGTATTATTGACCCAAGGGCATATGCTGGCAGAGGAGATCGTTTCTGACTTCCTTCCAGGGTTCCCAGCGCACACTACCAAAAGCTGGGACTTATGCTCTTGCATCAGCAAAGAAGGTCCATTGGTCTGAGTCACCCAAATCTTAGGTCTAAAACCTACAGGAGATAAGAGGACTAGGATTCTCTATACTCCATCATCATTGTAGGTTGTGACAATTGGCTGGCAGAGGTGGGACGACTCTACAGAAAGACCAAGAATGGAACAGACGGATATCACCAAAGAAGCAACAAGACGGTTTAAAGCAGCCAGGCACTTATACCCCAGTAAGATGACCGCACAAGAGGTGTCCAACGTACTAGACCACTATTGCCAGAGGATCTGGCAGGAGCGCAATGGAGCGAGAACTCCAGCTCAGCAAAGACTTGGCTACAGAGAGACATTGCGTCTAGAGAAATGGATGGCGATTCTGAATCTGTGGCAGGA
The DNA here is from genome assembly GCA_027410445.1 of Discoglossus pictus. Classification (NCBI taxonomy): domain Eukaryota; kingdom Metazoa; phylum Chordata; class Amphibia; order Anura; family Alytidae; genus Discoglossus; species Discoglossus pictus. The sequence goes on from CM050176.1 coordinate 50,350,039, forward strand.
CGATGAGCTAATGGGCTGGCTGGAAGTACTAGTAAGAAAAGAGGTTGCCTTGGATAACCAATATCACGTTTTTCACCCCAGAATAGTTGGTGGCCTTGGAGAGGAGTTTGATTTCCGCTTGGAGATAGATTCTGGCCTCCAAGACATTGTGTATGGTGATCCTGAAGGGGGCATAGGAACCTTTAAAAGGCACAACAACTTGTTTGTGGAACGCTGTCGTGGTCTGGGACTGGAACCGTGGTCCATGGAGGCTAATTTAATGGTACACCTGATTGAGCAGGAACTGCAGCTGGAGGAGGAGTATTTTGAGTTGTGGGACGAGATCTATGGGGAGACATTTTGCCCATCAAGAGGGGAACAACCCAGTCAAGAGGACTGGTCGCCAGATCGTTACAACACAGATGGTATGTACCGAAGTGATTGTGTGCAAGGGGTCTGGGGAGAACATAGTGATGGAGAATGCGTTCCTTTAAAAAATATAGAGACTGTGTCAGAGCCTAGAAGGGATGGTAAAGTCAGCTTGGGACCAAATCACCAGCTCCAAGAGCCAGAGACCCAGGGGAATGTTCCCTGGGTGGGGTCAGATAACCCCTGTTTGTCCCCTGATACCCCAAGAGACTTAATCCCAGAGGAAATGCTAGCAGAGCACAGTTTCTCCAAACAGGTCTCACCTGAGGACTACCTTCCAGCACAAATCCTGGCAGAAACCCCAGTAACTGCTCAACAGGTAGGGCCAGATGAACTAAGTCTACCCTCAGAAGTTCTAGGCAATGTGTATGGGCCAGAACTGCTAATGGAGCCAGGGGCTCAGGATAGCCACCCAAGAGACTGTGGGGAGGGCTATGTAATGGACTCTGGGGAGAAGGCCGTAGAGGTCAAGTTGGGTGGGAAGGATAAGATTCCCCAGCCTACAACAGATAACCAAAATCTGTACTCTGACACCCCAGGAGAGTTGCTAAAAAAGGTGCTAGTGAAGCACAGAGCCCAGGAGGGCTATGTAATGGACTGTGGGGAGGGAAAGGAACTGGTTCTTAGCTACAGGGAACCAGGCCTCACACAGCAAGAGTGCCAGGGGCACCAAGAGAGTGCCAGGGGCACCAAGAGCCCGACAGGGGCAGCAAGCTTGCCAGCCTTGGCAAAGGAACCATGGGTGCATTGCGGCACCCCGAAGGATTGTGGATGTAGTGAGGACTTGCCTGAGATGACCAGTGCCCAGGAGTCCACAAAGGATGAGGCCCAAGTTGCCAAGCAAAAGGCCATAGAAGAAGAGGGTCAGCTGAGGGCCCCAAAGAACCAGCTGGGTGGGAATTGCGAGACTCCCCAGCCTACATCAGAGAGCCAAAGCACAGTCATGCAACCAAAGGCAAAAGAAGAGGGTCAGCTGAGGGCCCCAAAGCACAGCCTGGGTGGGAACAGCGTAGTTCTCCAGGCTGCAACACAGACAGACCCAGGGGAAGAAAACCAGGAGGGTCTGTCTTAAAGATACAGATCTCCAGGAGCCAGAGCAAAGGGAGCATCCAAGTCCGGACTCCATCAGGGACGCTGGAGTCAAGCGCAGACCGGTATGTACTTTCCTGTAGTTATTATGTTATTGGGCTCCCAACAATAATAATTTTGCTGAGGGAAGTACTGGACTGCCCCCTTGCAATACCATAGGCCCAGAGACTTTTTTAGAGACCCCAGCCCAGCTGTGGGGACTGGCTGGAGGGAAAGGGGTTGCTATGGGACAGGGGTTGTTTTATGGGGCTCCCAAAAATACGGTTTTGCCTCAGAAGAATGTATGGGTGCATCCCACTGTGTCCCCAGAGACTTCCATGCTGCTGCCAAAAACAGAGAGCTGGGATCCTGGACTGTTTTGGGTGGGGGTGCAGGGCAAGAGCAATTTGCTCTATACAGTGGGAGCAAGGCCATGGGCTGGGGGAGGTCTTTACTCTGCACCTTGGGACTGTGTGCGCACCGACATGAACTTGCCTAGCATGCAGCGGGCCTGGCCAAACCAGCAGATTCATGACTATCAGCGTAGCTGAGAAAATCTTGGATGTTCTCCGCCCCCTTGGGGAAGGATTGTCATGAATCAGCCAGTGGACATATTGGATTTGGTGTGAACTATGCTGGGGCCATTTTGTGACTGGCAGCAGTGGCCATTTTGGGCTGGGTTATCTTCCACATGCTGTTGCCATGTGGAAGAACAAAAGGTTTGGGGCTCCCAGACACCCTGTTATACTGTTATAAGGTTATATTGTTATTTTGTGGTCTAGGGGATAAAGTATTATAAGTTTACCCCTTAGCATATCCCCATCCCTTCCATGTTTAGGCTCATTGTAATGGGTGTCATGTGAGGGAGCTGGTGGGATGTGTTGGTTCTATGTGTGTGAAACATTGTGTGTTGTATCTGTAAATATATTGTATTGGAATGTTGGAGCCATGTTGTGTGCAGTCATCCATATTGACTGCATATGTAACCTGAGTTGATCACCCATCTGCCTTCCAGCTATCACCTAACGTAAACACTTGAAGTGATAGCAAGGCCAGAACAAAGAGATTTGCCAGACTGCCAGGCACCGTAGGACAATGGTATAGTACAGGGTCTTCCAGCCTCAATAATAGGGCCATAGGCCAGGGCAGAGATGTTACTCTCTCCACAGACAGAGATAGAATGAGCTTGTAGCCACACCTAGGGGGCGGCCCCTGGGGAGGGGACTGATAGTTCCCAAGGATTAACCCTGTCACATGGGACAGAGGGAATTAGCTGCTCCTAAGGGCTACTCCATTGGTCCAGAGGGGGATGAGGGTTTGACTAAGAGTAGCCACTCCCTCCATTGTGTGTGTGTGAAATGTTTTAAATATGTGGTTCCAAAATAAAACGTGTTTCATAATTTTCATCAAGACTTTGTGTGCAGGTGTATTATTGACCCAAGGGCATATGCTGGCAGAGGAGATCGTTTCTGACTTCCTTCCAGGGTTCCCAGCGCACACTACCAAAAGCTGGGACTTATGCTCTTGCATCAGCAAAGAAGGTCCATTGGTCTGAGTCACCCAAATCTTAGGTCTAAAACCTACAGGAGATAAGAGGACTAGGATCCTCTATACTCCATCATCATTGTAGGTTGTGACAGACAGCACTGCCCATCCAAGTCTCACTCACTGGGTGTCATTCACTGCAAGATGTGCCCACCCAAGCTGCACTCAATGTGCATCAAACACTACTAGCTCTGCCCACCCAAGCTTAACTCACTGGGTGTCACTCACTGCCAGCTCTGCCCACCCAAGTTTCACTCACTGGGTGTCACTCACTGCCAGCTCTGCCCACCCAAGCTTAACTCACTGGGTGTCACTCACTGCCCGCTGTGCCCACCCAAGCCTCACTCACTTGGTGTCACTCAGTGCCAGCCCTGCCCACCCAAGCCACACTCACTGGGTGTCACTCACTGCCTGCTCTGCCCACCCAAGCCTCACTTACTTGGTGTCATTCACTGCAAGATGTGCCCAAGCTGCACTCAATGTTGTCATACACTGCTAGCTCTGCCCACCCAAGCCTCACTCACTGGGTGACACTCACTGTCAGCTGTGCCCACTCAAGCCTCACTCACTCTTAGCTCTGCCCACCCAAGCCTCACTCACTAAGTGTCACTAACTGCTAGCTCTGCCCACCAAATCTTAACTCACTGGTTGTCACTTACTGCCCGCTGTGCCCACCCAAGCCTTACACACTTGGTGTCACTCACTGACAGCACTGCCCACCCAAGCCTCACTCACTGGGTGTCACTCAGTGCCAGCCCTGCCCACCCAAGCCACACTCACTGGGTGAAACTCACTGCCCGCTCTTCCCACCCAAGCCTCACTCACTGGGTGTCACTCGCTGCCAGCTCTGCCCACTCAAGCCTCTCTTACTGGATGTCACTCACTGGCAACTGTGCCCACTCAAGCCTCACTCACTGGATGTCACTCACTCTTAGCTCTGCCCACCCAAGCCTCACTCACTGGATGTCACTCACTCTTAGCTCTGCCCACCCAAGCCTCACTCACTTGGTGTCATTAAATGCCAGCTCTGCCCACCCAAGCCTCACTCACTGGGTGTCATTCACTCTTAGCTCTGCCCACCCAAGCCTCACTCACTTGGTGTCACTCAGTGCCAGCCCTGCCCACCCAAGCCTCACTCACTGGGTGTCACTCGCTGCCCGCTCTTCCCACCCAAGCCTCACTCACTGGGTGTCACTCGCTGCCAGCTCTGCCCACTCAAGCCTCTCTTACTGGATGTCACTCACTGGCAACTGTGCCCACTCAAGCCTCACTCACTGGATGTCACTCACTCTTAGCTCTGCCCACCCAAGCCTCACTCACTTGGTGTCACTAAATGCCAGCTCTGCCCACCCAAGCCTCACTCACTGGATGTCACTCACTCTTAGCTCTGCCCACCCAAGCCTCACTCACTTGGTGTCATTAAATGCCAGCTCTGCCCACCCAAGCCTCACTCACTGGGTGTCATTCACTCTTAGCTCTGCCCACCCAAGCCTCACTCACTTGGTGTCACTCAGTGCCAGCCCTGCCCACCCAAGCCTCACTCACTGGGTGTCACTCGCTGCCAGCTCTGCCCACCCAAGCCTCACTCACTTGGTGTCACTCAGTGCCAGCCCTACCCACCCAAGCCACACTCACTGGGTGTCACTCACTGCCTGCTCTGCCCACCCAAGCCTCACTTACTGGGTGTCACTCACTGCAAGATGTGCCCAAGCTGCACTCAATGTTGTCATACACTGCTAGCTCTGCCCACCCAAGCCTCACTCACTGGGTGACACTCACTGTCAGCTGTGCCTACTCAAGCCTCACTCACTCTTAGCTCTGCCCACCAAAGCCTCACTCACTAAGTGTCACTCACTGCCAGCTCTGCCCACCCAAGCTTAACTCACTGGTTGTCACTCACTGCCCGCTGTGCCCACCCAAGCCTTACACACTTGGTGTCACTCACTGACAGCACTGCCCACCCAAGCCTCACTCACTGGGTGTCACTCACTGTCAGCTGTTCCCACCCAAGCCTCACTCACTGGGTGTCACTCAGTGCCAGCCCTGCCCACCCAAGCCTCACTCACTGGGTGTCACTCACTGCCAGCTCTGCCCACCCAAGCCTCACTCACTTGGTGTCACTCAGTGCCAGCCCTACCCACCCCAGCCACACTCACTGGGTGTCACTCACTGCCTGCTCTGCCCACCCAAGCCTCACTCACTGGGTGTCACTCACTGTCAGCTGTTCCCACCCAAGCCTCACTCACTTGGTTTCACTCAGTGCCAGCCCTGCCCACCCAAGCCACACTCACTGGGTGAAACTCACTGCCCGCTCTTCCCACCCAAGCCTCACTCACTGGGTGTCACTCGCTGCCAGCTCTGCCCACTCAAGCCTCTCTTACTGGATGTCACTCACTGGCAACTGTGCCCACTCAAGCCTCACTCACTGGATGTCACTCACTCTTAGCTCTGCCCACCCAAGCCTCACTCACTTGGTGTCACTAAATGCCAGCTCTGCCCACCCAAGCCTCACTCACTGGATGTCACTCACTCTTAGCTCTGCCCACCCAAGCCTCACTCACTTGGTGTCATTAAATGCCAGCTCTACCCACCCAAGCCTCACTCACTGGGTGTCATTCACTCTTAGCTTTGCCCACCCAAGCCTCACTCACTTGGTGTCACTCAGTGCCAGCCCTGCCCACCCAAGCCTCACTCACTTGGTGTCACTCAGTGCCAGCCCTACCCACCCAAGCCACACTCACTGGGTGTCACTCGCTGCCAGCTCTGCCCACTTAAGCCTCACTCACTTGGTGTCACTCAGTGCCAGCCCTACCCACCCAAGCCACACTCACTGGGTGTCACTCACTGCCTGCTCTGCCCACCCAAGCCTCACTTACTGGGTGTCACTCACTGCAAGATGTGCCCAAGCTGCACTCAATGGGTGTCATACACTGCTAGCTCTGCCCACCCAAGCCTCACTCACTGGGTGACACTCACTGTCAGCTGTGCCCACTCAAGCCTCACTCACGCTTAGCTCTGCCCACCCAAGCCTCACTCACTGGGTGTCACTCACTGACAGCACTGCCCACCCAAGCCTCACTCACTGGGTGTCACTCACTGTCAGCTGTTCCCACCCAAGCCTCACTCACTTGGTGTCACTCAGTGCCAGCCCTGCCCACCCAAGCCACACTCACTGGGTGAAACTCACTGCCCGCTCTTCCCACCCAAGCCTCACTCACTGGGTGTCACTCGCTGCCAGATCTCTGCCCACCCAAGCCTCTCCTACTGGATGTCACTCACTGGCAACTGTGCCCACCCAAGCCTCACTCACTGGATGTCACTCACTCTTAGCTCTGCCCACCCAAGCCTCACTCACTTGGTGTCATTAAATGCCAGCTCTGCCCACCCAAGCCTCACTCACTGGGTGTCATTCACTCTTAGCTCTGCCCACCCAAGCCTCACTCACTTGGTGTCACTCAGTGCCAGCCCTGCCCACCCAAGCCTCACTCACTGGGTGTCACTCGCTGCCCGCTCTTCCCACCCAAGCCTCACTCACTGGGTGTCACTCGCTGCCAGCTCTGCCCACTCAAGCCTCTCTTACTGGATGTCACTCACTGGCAACTGTGCCCACTCAAGCCTCACTCACTGGATGTCACTCACTCTTAGCTCTGCCCACCCAAGCCTCACTCACTTGGTGTCACTAAATGCCAGCTCTGCCCACCCAAGCCTCACTCACTGGATGTCACTCACTCTTAGCTCTGCCCACCCAAGCCTCACTCACTTGGTGTCATTAAATGCCAGCTCTGCCCACCCAAGCCTCACTCACTTGGTGTCACTCAGTGCCAGCCCTGCCCACCCAAGCCTCACTCACTGGGTGTCACTCGCTGCCAGCTCTGCCCACCCAAGCCTCACTCACTTGGTGTCACTCAGTGCCAGCCCTACCCACCCAAGCCACACTCACTGGGTGTCACTCACTGCCTGCTCTGCCCACCCAAGCCTCACTTACTGGGTGTCACTCACTGCAAGATGTGCCCAAGCTGCACTCAATGTTGTCATACACTGCTAGCTCTGCCCACCCAAGCCTCACTCACTGGGTGACACTCACTGTCAGCTGTGCCTACTCAAGCCTCACTCACTCTTAGCTCTGCCCACCAAAGCCTCACTCACTAAGTGTCACTCACTGCCAGCTCTGCCCACCCAAGCTTAACTCACTGGTTGTCACTCACTGCCCGCTGTGCCCACCCAAGCCTTACACACTTGGTGTCACTCACTGACAGCACTGCCCACCCAAGCCTCACTCACTGGGTGTCACTCACTGTCAGCTGTTCCCACCCAAGCCTCACTCACTTGGTTTCACTCAGTGCCAGCCCTGCCCACCCAAGCCTCACTCACTGGGTGTCACTCACTGCCAGCTCTGCCCACCCAAGCCTCACTCACTTGGTGTCACTCAGTGCCAGCCCTACCCACCCCAGCCACACTCACTGGGTGTCACTCACTGCCTGCTCTGCCCACCCAAGCCTCACTCACTGGGTGTCACTCACTGTCAGCTGTTCCCACCCAAGCCTCACTCACTTGGTTTCACTCAGTGCCAGCCCTGCCCACCCAAGCCACACTCACTGGGTGAAACTCACTGCCCGCTCTTCCCACCCAAGCCTCACTCACTGGGTGTCACTCGCTGCCAGCTCTGCCCACTCAAGCCTCTCTTACTGGATGTCACTCACTGGCAACTGTGCCCACTCAAGCCTCACTCACTGGATGTCACTCACTCTTAGCTCTGCCCACCCAAGCCACACTCACTGGGTGAAACTCACTGCCAGCTCTGCCCACCCAAGCCTCACTCACTGGATGTCACTCACTCTTAGCTCTGCCCACCCAAGCCTCACTCACTTGGTGTCATTAAATGCCAGCTCTACCCACCCAAGCCTCACTCACTGGGTGTCATTCACTCTTAGCTTTGCCCACCCAAGCCTCACTCACTTGGTGTCACTCAGTGCCAGCCCTGCCCACCCAAGCCTCACTCACTTGGTGTCACTCAGTGCCAGCCCTACCCACCCAAGCCACACTCACTGGGTGTCACTCGCTGCCAGCTCTGCCCACTTAAGCCTCACTCACTTGGTGTCACTCAGTGCCAGCCCTACCCACCCAAGCCACACTCACTGGGTGTCACTCACTGCCTGCTCTGCCCACCCAAGCCTCACTTACTGGGTGTCACTCACTGCAAGATGTGCCCAAGCTGCACTCAATGGGTGTCATACACTGCTAGCTCTGCCCACCCAAGCCTCACTCACTGGGTGACACTCACTGTCAGCTGTGCCCACTCAAGCCTCACTCACGCTTAGCTCTGCCCACCCAAGCCTCACTCACTGGGTGTCACTCACTGACAGCACTGCCCACCCAAGCCTCACTCACTGGGTGTCACTCACTGTCAGCTGTTCCCACCCAAGCCTCACTCACTTGGTGTCACTCAGTGCCAGCCCTGCCCACCCAAGCCACACTCACTGGGTGAAACTCACTGCCCGCTCTTCCCACCCAAGCCTCACTCACTGGGTGTCACTCGCTGCCAGATCTCTGCCCACCCAAGCCTCTCCTACTGGATGTCACTCACTGGCAACTGTGCCCACCCAAGCCTCACTCACTGGATGTCACTCTCTCATAGCTCTGCCCATCCAAGCCTCACTCAGTTGGTGTCACTAAATGCCAGCTCTGCCCACCCAAGCCTCACTCACTTGGTGTCACTCAGTGCCAGCCCTGTCCACCCAAGCCTCACTCACTGGGTGTCACTCACTGCCAGCTCTGCCCACCCAAGCCTCACTCACTGGGTGTCACTCACTGTCAGCTGTTCCCACCCAAGCCTCACTCACTTGGTGTCACTCAGTGCCAGCCCTGCCCACCCAAGCCACACTCACTGGGTGAAACTCACTGCCCACTCTTCCCACCCAAGCCTCACTCACTGGGTGTCACTCGCTGCCAGCTCTGCCCACCCAAGCCTCTCTTACTGGATGTCACTCACTGGCAACTGTGCCCATTTAAGCCTCACTCACTGGATGTCACTCACTCTTAGCTCTGCCAACCCAAGCCTCACTCACTTGGTGTCACTAAATGCCAGCTCTGCCTACCCAAACCTCACTTGCTGGGTGTCACTCACTCTTAGCTCTGCCCACCCATGCCTCACTCAGTCAGTGCGAGCCCTGCCCAACCAAGCCTCACTCACTGGGTGTCACTCGCTGCCAGCTCTGCCCACCCAAGCCTCTCTTACTGGGTGTCACTCACTGGCAACTGTGCCTACTCAAGCCTCACTCACTGGATGTCACTCACTCTTAGCTCTGCCCACCCAAGCCTCACTCACTTGGTGTAACTCAATGCCAGCTCTGCCCACCCAAATCTCACTCACTGGGTGTCACTCACTGCCAGTTGTGCCCACCCAAGCCTCACTCTCTGGGTGTCACTCACTGCCAGCTCTGCCAACCCAAGCCTTACTCACTGGGTGTCACTCACTGCCAGCAGTGCCCACCCTAGTCTCACTCACTCTTAGCTCTGCTCACCCAAGCCTCACTCACTGGGTGTCACTCACTGCCCGCTGTGGCCACCCAAGCCTCACTCGGTGTCACTAACTGACAGCACTGCCCATCAAAGAATCACTCACTGAGTATCACTCACTGGCAACTGTGCCCACTCAAGTCTCACTCACTAGGTGTCACTCACTGTCAGCTGTTCCCACCCAAGCGTCACTCACTTGGTGTCACTCAATGCTGGCTTTGCCCACCCAAGCCTCTCTTACTGGGTGTCACTCACTGGCAACTGTGCCTACTCAAGCCTCACTCACTGGATGTCACTCACTCTTAGCTCTGCCCACCCAAGCCTCACTCACTTGGTGTAACTCAATGCCAGCTCTGCCCACCCAAATCTCACTCACTGGGTGTCACTCACTGCCAGTTGTGCCCACCCAAGCCTCACTCACTGGGTGTCACTCACTGCCAGGTCTGCCCACCCAAGCCTCACTCACTCTTAGCTCTGCCCACCCAAGCATCACTCACTTGGTGTCACTCACTGCAAGATGTGCCCACCCAAGCTGCACTCAATGGGTGTCAAACACTGCTAGCTCTGCCCACTCAAACCTCACTCACTGGGTGACACTCACTGGCAACTGTGCCCACCCAAGTCTCACTCACTGGGTGTCACTCACTGCAAGCTCCGCCACACCCAAGCTTAACTCACTGGGTGACACTCACTGCCCGCTGTGCCCACCCAAGCCTCACTTACTTGGTGCCACTCACTGCCAGCTCTGCCCTCCCAAGCTTAACTCACTGGGTGACACTCACTGCCAGCTGTGCCCACCCAAGCCTCACTTACTTGGTGCCACTCACTGACAGCTCTGCCCACCCAAGCCTCACTCACTGGGTGTCACTCACTGCCAGCTGTGCCCATCCAAGCCTCACTCACTCGGTGTCACTCACTGACAGCACTGCCCATCCAAGCCTCACTCACTGGGTGTCACTCACTGCCAGCTGTGCCCACCCACATCTCACTCACTGGGTGTCACTCACTGCCCTCTGTGGCCACCCAAGCCTCACTCGGTGTCACTCACTGCCACCTGTGTCCACCCAAGCATCACTCACTTGGTGTCACTCACTGCCACCTGTGCCCACCCAAGCCTCACTCACTGGGTGTCACTCACTGCCAGCTGTGCCCATCCAAGCCTCACTCACTTAGTGTCACTCACTGCCACCTGTGCCCACCCAAGCATCACTCACTGTGTGTCACTCACTGCCACCTGTGCCCACCCAAGTCTCACTCACTGGGTGTCACACACTGCCAGCTGTGCCCAAGCTGCACTCAATGGATCTCACTCACTGCCAGCTGTGCCCACCCAAGCCTCACTCACTGAGTGTCACTCACTGCCACTTGTGCCCACCAAAGCCTCACTCACTGGGTGTCACTCACTGCCAGCTGTGCCCACCCACATCTCACTCACTGGGTGTCACTCACTGCCCTCTGTGGCCACCCAAGCCTCACTCGGTGTCACTCACTGCCACCTGTGTCCACCCAAGCATCACTCACTTGGTGTCACTCACTGCCACCTGTGCCCACCCAAGCCTCACTCACTGGGTGTCACTCACTGCCAGCTGTGCCCATCCAAGCCTCACTCACTTAGTGTCACTCACTGCCACCTGTGCCCACCCAAGCATCACTCACTGTGTGTCACTCACTGCCACTTGTGCCCACCAAAGCCTCACTCACTGGGTGTCACTCACTGCCACCTGTGCCCACCCAAGCATCACTCACTGTGTGTCACTCACTGCCACCTGTGCCCACCCAAGTCTCACTCACTGGGTGTCACACACTGCCAGCTGTGCCCAAGCTGCACTCAATGGGTGTCACTCACTGTCAGCTGTGCCCACCCAAGTCTCACTCACTGGGTGTCACTCACTGCCACCTGTGCCCACCCAAGTCTCACTCACTGGGTGTCACACACTGCCAGCTGTGCCCAAGCTGCACTCAATGGGTGTCACTCACTGCCACTTGTGCCCACCAAAGCCTCACTCAATGGGTGTCACTCACTGCCAGCTGTGCCCACCCAAGTCCCACTCACTGGGTGTCACACACTGCCAGCTGTGCCCAAGCTGCACTCAATGGGTGTCACTCACTGTCAGCTGTGCCCACCCAAGTCTCACTCACTGGGTGTCACTAAATGCCAGCTCTGCCTACCCAAACCTCACTTGCTGGGTGTCACTCACTCTTAGCACTGCCCACCCATGCCTCACTCAGTCAGTGCCAGCCCTGCCCAACCAAGCCTCACTCACTGGGTGTCACTCGCTGCCAGCTCTATCCACCCAAGCCTCTCTTACTGGGTGTCACTCACTGGCAACTGTGCCTACTCAAGCCTCACTCACTGGATGTCACTCACTCTTAGCTCTGCCCACCCAAGCCTCACTCACTTGGTGTAACTCAATGCCAGCTCTGCCCACCCAAATCTCACTCACTGGGTGTCACTCACTGCCAGTTGTGCCCACCCAAGCCTCACTCTCTGGGTGTCACTCACTGCCAGCTCTGCCAACCCAAGCCTTACTCACTGGGTGTCACTCACTGCCAGCTGTGCCCACCGAAGTCTCACTCACTCTTAGCTCTGCTCACCCAAGCCTCACTCACTGGGTGTCACTCACTGCCCGCTGTGGCCACCCAAGCCTCACTCGGTGTCACTCACTGACAGCACTGCCCATCAAAGAATCACTCACTGAGTATCACTCACTGGCAACTGTGCCCACTCAAGTCTCACTCACTAGGTGTCACTCACTGTCAGCTGTTCCCACCCAAGTGTCACTCACTTGGTGTCACTCAATGCTGGCTTTGCCCACCCAAGCCTCTCTTACTGGGTGTCACTCACTGGCAACTGTGCCTACTCAAGCCACACTCACTGGATGTCACTCACTCTTAGCTCTGCCCACCCAAGCCTCACTCACTGGGTGTCACTCACTGCCAGCTGTGCCCACCCACATCTCACTCACTGGGTGTCACTCACTGCCCTCTGTGGCCACCCAAGCCTCACTCGGTGTCACTCACTGCCACCTGTGTCCACCCAAGCATAACTCACTTGGTGTCACTCACTGCCACCTGTGTCCACCCAAGCCTCACTCACTGGGTGTCACTCTCTGCCAGCTGTGCCCATCCAAGCCTCACTCACTTAGTGTCACTCACTGCCACCTGTGCCCACCCAAGCATCACTCACTGTGTGTCACTCACTGCCACCTGTGCCCACCCAAGTCTCACTCACTGGGTGTCACACACTGCCAGCTGTGCCCAAGCTGCACTCAATGGGTCTCACTCACTGCCAGCTGTGCCCACCCAAGCCTCACTCACTGAGTGTCACTCACTGCCACTGGTGCCCACCAAAGCCTCACTCACTGGGTGTCACTCACTGCCACCTGTGCCCACCCAAGTCTCACTCACTGGGTGTCACTCACTGCCAGCTGTGCCCAAGCTGCACTCAATGGGTGTCACTCACTGCCAGCTGTGCCCACCCAAGTCCCACTCACTGGGTGTCACTCACTGCCAGCTGTGCCCAAGCTGCACTCAATGGGTGTCACTCACTGTCAGCTGTGCCCACCCAAGCCTCACTCTGATTCATGTCTTATGTATAGACTTAACTCTTCCAGTGCCAAGAGTAGTGTACAAGTCATTGTCCGTGTGCCCTCCCGGTCTCATGGCCAGGGCAGGATGGTATTGTAGGGGAGGGGTTGTGTGGATGCCCCTGGGAGAGCTCGCTCCACCTTACACATGAAGCCCTCCTCTGCCCCCTCCCCACTGACGCAGCCCAGCTCACCCAGAGTAATCCATATATATACCACACCATAACAAGCCCCACCCGTGCCAGAGACACAGACAGCTCCACACGTGGGCCCGCAGCCAGCCTACACCCGAGGACCAAAGGTAGGTACCCGGGCATCAGATGTATTACCGGATCCCGTCCTTCTCCAGCACTCTCCTCCTCCCCAGATCTCTGCTTGCCTTACACCACTGGATCCCCAGATGATACACATCACCCCCCACTGGATCCCCAGACCATGTCCCCCCTCCCACTACATGCTCCCCCCACCGGATCCCCAGACCATGGACATGTCCCCCCCTCCCACTACATGGTCCCCCCCACCGGATCCCCAGACCATGGACATGTCCCCCCCTTCCACTACATGGTCCCCCCACCGGATCCCCAGACCATGCCCATGTCACCCCCTTCAACTATATGGTCCCCCCACCGGATCCCCAGACCATGGACATGTCACCCCCTTCCACTACATGGTCCCCCCACCGGATCCCCAGACCATGCCCATGTCACCCCCTTCAACTATATGGTCCCCCCACCGGATCCCCAGACCATGCCCCCCCCCCCTCCCACTACATGCTCCCCCCACTAATGGATCCCCAGAACATGTTCATGTCACCCCTCCCATTACATGCTCCCACCCCCCACTACTGGATCTCCAGAACACGGACATGTCCCCCCCCTCCCACTACATGCCCCCCCCACCACTAATGGATCCCCAGAACATGGACATGCTCCCATCACCACTGATTCCTAAGACCATGCACTTGCTCTCCCCCCACAGGATCCACAGACCATGCCATGTTCTCCCCCACCACTAAATCCCCAGATCTCTCCCTTCTTTAGCAATCCTTTGTCTCTCCTCTGTATATATGTCATGGGCTCCCCCAGCCTTGGATGCCTGTCTCAGTGGTCTTTCTCTGCAGTATTTGGGCAGGGTCCTTGCATGAAGCTGTCACACAGAACCCACCGTCTTATTCAGCCCTGCACTCTCCTGCCTGGTCAACATCACTAACACGCCATGTTTTTCTTCTCCTTCTGTCCATCCTCTCTCTCTCTTTCTATATCTTCTTGCTGCATCCTTTTCTCTCCATCACTGTATCCCCAGACCATGGACATGCCACCCCCCCCCCCACCACCACTGTATCCCCAGACCATGCACATGCTCCCCCTCCCCACCACTGTATCCCCAGACCATGCACATGCTCCCCCTCCCCACCACTGTATCCCCAGACCATGCACATGCTCCCCCTCCCCACCACTGGATCCCCAGACCATGCACATGCTCCCCCTCCCCACCACTGGATCCCCAGACCATGCACATGTACCCCCCCCCCATTCAACCACTGGATCCACAAACAATGCACATCTCTATCCTCTCTTTATCTGTCCTCTCTGTGTGTCTATCCTCTATCTGTCCATCCTCTATCTGTCCGTCTTCTCTCTATCTGTCCATCTTCTCTCTATCTCACCATCTTCTGTCTATCTATCCTTTTTGTATCTGTCCATCCTATTACTATTGCTCCATCCTCTACCTGTCCGTCTTCTCTCTATCTGTCCATCTTCTCAGTGCCTCCCCTATATGTCCTCGCGTGTTGTCCCTTTCTCCCCATTACATGCTTTGGTTGTCATATCCTTCCCTAGCCTATCCATCTGCCAGTGCTTGTGATGGTTGTGCTGGACAGCTCCCTGCCTCCCTCCTCCCTCCTCTCTGCCAGACCCATCACAAGGTCTCCTCTCTCTCTGCATGAAGCAGTCATTAGCTGCCTTGTCTGCAGAGATAATGAAGCTGCTGGGTCATAAGATAGAGCTGTGGGCAGGTAACAGTCTGAGGTTTATACAGTTCTGAGTGATCACGCGTGTATTATTACATGTGTACCTTGCATATTTGAGTATGTATGCGCTCACACCCACCCATCGTGTGTGCTTGTGGCGCTGCAGATGTGTGTATCAGTGTATAATCCTGTTCTGTCTCTGTGGTTTTATTGCTGCAGATATGTTGTATGTGTGTGTTTCTGCACTGCATGTGTTCTTGCCTTACTGCATATTTATATGTGTTGCTACCATGCATGTGCTGTCTAACTGCCTTACATGTATGTGTCCTGCTTTGCAGGTGCTTGTTTCTTTGTCCGTGTCTTATATCTGTGTGTGACTGTATTTGTGCCTTTGTTATATGTAGGTTCCTGACTTTCACGTGTGTTTCACTGTGTCCATGCCTTGCATGTGTGTATATGTGTTTCTTCCATTCATGTGTCTCTGTCTTCCTTCTTTTCATGTGTGTGTTTCTAAATTTAATGTTTCTCTTCTTTTCATTAGTCTGTGTTCCTTCCTTCCATGTGTCTCTATGTTCCAATCTGTCATGTATGTCTTTGTCCCATCATGTCATGTGTGTCTGTGTCCCATCCTGTCATGCGTGTCTGTATTCCTTCTTTCCATGTGTGTCTGTATTCCTTCTTTCCATGTGTGTCTGTGTTCCATCCGGTCATGTGTACCTGTTTTTCGTTCTGTCATGTGTGCCTTCCATGTGTGTCTGTGTCCCATCCTGTCATGCGTGTCTGTATTCCTTCTTTCCATGTGTGTCTGTGTTCAAACCGGTCATGTGTGCCTGTTTTTCGTTCTGTCATGTGTGCCTTCCATGTGTGTCTGTGTTCCGTCCTGTCATGAGTGCCTTCCATGTGTGTCTGTGTTCCGTCCTGTCATGAGTGCCTTCCATGTGTGTCTGTGTTCCGTCCTGTCATGTGTGCCTTCCATGTGTGTCTGTGTTCCGTCCTGTCATGTGTTCTTCCATGTGTGTCTGTGTTCCGTCCTGTCATGAGTGCCTTCCATGTGTGTCTGTGTTCCGTCCTGTCATGAGTGCCTTCCATGTGTGTCTGTGTTCCGTCCTGTCATGTGTGCCTTCCATGTGTGTCTGTGTTCCGTCCTGTCATGAGTGCCTTCCATGTGTGTCTGTGTTCCGTCCTGTCATGTGTGCCTTCCATGTGTGTCTGTGTTCCGTCCTGTCATGTGTGCCTTCCATGTGTGTCTGTGTTCCGTCCTGTCATGTGTTCTTCCATGTGTGTCTGTGTTCCGTCCTGTCATGAGTGCCTTCCATGTGTGTCTGTGTTCCGTCCTGTCATGAGTGCCTTCCATGTGTGTCTGTGTTCCGTCCTGTCATGCGTGTCTGTATTCCTTCTTTCCATGTGTGTCTGTGTTCAAACCGGTCATGTGTGCCTGTTTTTCGTTCTGTCATGTGTGCCTTCCATGTGTGTCTGTGTTCCGTCCTGTCATGAGTGCCTTCCATGTGTGTCTGTGTTCCGTCCTGTCATGAGTGCCTTCCATGTGTGTCTGTGTTCCGTCCTGTCATGAGTGCCTTCCATGTGTGTCTGTGTTCCGTCCTGTCATGCGTGTCTGTATTCCTTCTTTCCATGTGTGTCTGTGTTCAAACCGGTCATGTGTGCCTGTTTTTCGTTCTGTCATGTGTGCCTTCCATGTGTGTCTGTGTTCCGTCCTGTCATGAGTGCCTTCCATGTGTGTCTGTGTTCCGTCCTGTCATGAGTGCCTTCCATGTGTGTCTGTGTTCCGTCCTGTCATGTGTGCCTTCCATGTGTGTCTGTGTTCCGTCCTGTCATGTGTTCTTCCATGTGTGTCTGTGTTCCGTCCTGTCATGAGTGCCTTCCATGTGTGTCTGTGTTCCGTCCTGTCATGAGTGCCTTCCATGTGTGTCTGTGTTCCGTCCTGTCATGTGTGCCTTCCATGTGTGTCTGTGTTCCGTCCTGTCATGAGTGCCTTCCATGTGTGTCTGTGTTCCGTCCTGTCATGTGTGCCTTCCATGTGTGTCTGTGTTCCGTCCTGTCATGTGTGCCTTCCATGTGTGTCTGTGTTCCGTCCTGTCATGTGTGCCTTCCATGTGTGTCTGTGTTCCGTCCTGTCATGAGTGCCTTCCATGTGTGTCTGTGTTCCGTCCTGTCATGTGTGCCTTCCATGTGTGTCTGTGTTCCATCCTGTCATGTGTGCCTTCCATGTGTGTCTGTGTTCCATCCTGTCACGTGTGTCTGTGTTCCGTCCTGTCATGTGTGCCTTCCATGTGTGTCTGTGTTCCATCCTGTCATGTGTGCCTTCCATGTGTGTCTGTGTTCCGTCCTGTCATGTGTGCCTTCCATGTGTGTCTGTGTTCCATCCTGTCATGTGTGCCTTCCATGTGTGTCTGTGTTCCGTCCTGTCATGTGTGTCTGTGTTCCGTCCTGTCATGTGTGCCTTCCATGTGTGTCTGTGTTCCGTCCTGTCATGTGGGCCTTCCATGTGTGTCTGTGTTCCGTCCTGTCATGTGTGTCTGTTTTCCGTCCTGTCATGTGTGCCTTCCATGTGTGTCTGTGTTCCATTTTGCCGTTTGTTTCCGTGTAACATCCTGTCATGTGTGTTACATTTTTTGTGTTTGTCCTCATTTCATGGGTATGTCCGTGTTCTTTTCCATGTTTGTGTCTATTTTCCTTCCTTTCATGTATCTATGTTCTTTCCTTTCTTGTATGTCTCTATGTTCTTTCCTTTCTTGTATGTCTCTATGTTCTTTTCTTTCTTGTATGTCTCTATGTTCTTTCCTTCCTTTCATGTCTCTATGTTCTTTTCTTTCTTGTATGTCTCTATGTTCTTTCCTTCCTTTCATGTCTCTATGTTCTTTCCTTTCTTGTATGTCTCTATGTTCCTACCTTAAAGCATGTTGGTATGTGCTGGTCCCATATTCATGCAGATTAGTGCAGTATGCGTGTAAGCTGTGGACCTCTGTGTGTAATACGCCCAGGGATTGTTACATGTATACCTGGTCTGGCCTCAGGAATCCCAAATCATAACATACATGGGTGATGAGAGTCGATAGCCTCTGGGAGACATGTCCTGTTTTCATTGTCAGAGGAGTATTAGACACCGGTCCAAACCCGGTATTTCTAGCACATACACCTGTCAGGTGAGAGACATTGCGTAACTCTCCATGACAGTTACATGTTCAGGATAAGTGGTATGTCTGGATGTTATTTCCAGGAGCTGTAAGTACAGTAAGAGGTGGACACTCCGTAGCTTGGATCCAAGTGGATAAGAGGTCGGGGCCATTAGTGTAGTTGGGGTTTTGTGAGGGACATCTGCTCATGGTAATGGTATCTATTTGTTGGCTTTCTATAAGAGCTATATCTGGGATGTCTCTAAAACGTAGGTACCACCACCGGGAATTTGTTTCGAAGTTGGTGTCTGTTGGGTTGTTTGTAAAAGGTATGTGCCCCAGGGATACTGCAAGAGGCGAGTATCATTTGGGGCTATGGAAAAGGTAAGTGCACCTGAAATGAGTTTAGTAAGACATTGGTGTTTTTTACATCTCTTTGAGTAATGTGTACCTTTGGTTTTTGGTAAGGTTGGTGTCCTTGGCAAGCTGGGGAGACACTTGTACCTCTTGCTTTTTGTCAAGACATGGGCCTTCCTTAAGAAGTAAGTAGAGGCTTCTAGAGTACCTAAATTTGAAGGATGTCTCTTGAATTTCTACGAGGGGCATTAATACTTAGTATTTATTAATTAATTCAGTATGACGGTTTTTGTAGGCTTCGAGGTTCTTGGAAGGGTATGGATTCCATGCATTCTGGAAGAGGTATTTGCCCTTGAAATTAGGGAGTCTGCGCTAGATGACCCTGACGTTCTGTAGAAGATGATTATACAGTTTGAGTTGTCAGGATTTTGCCTTCGTACATCTTTAAGAGGATGCTCGGTCACAGTGTCAGCCCTTCCCATGATATGAACCACTGGTGGAGTGCAGGGTGTGGCGAGGTCCTGCTCTCGCGATTGGACATGGAGATGAGCAATGTGCTCTGGTGAAGGAGGGGTGTATATGTACATCCCACTGATTAGAAGGAGGAGTTTCCGATGTCTCTGCATGCGCAGGGTGGACGATGTTTTCATCCCTGATATCCTTATGGCATGGGGAGGAAAGAGGTATTGTACGGGACTGGAGATGAGGAGGGAGGGGAAAGGGAGATTTCCCTGTGGTAAGACAGCATTAGACATGTGAGCACTTTTACAGAAGGATGGGGTGTTGGTTTGCACCTTGGGAAACCTCAGTTGGTAAACACAGGACCCCAGGTAAAATGAGTAATTTGTGAATCAGAAAGTGAAAGAGAGGTAGAAACATCATTAGGTAAGTGGCAGTGAGGGGCACGGGATATACGTGTGGTGGGGCGGGGTCAGTAGGATTGTGCAGTAAGGTCAGGAGGGTTAAGGTAGTTAGGATCCAGTAAAGTAATTTATTGAGATTAAGCTTTGTTGAGGTTGAGCACACAGGGATTAGTCAAGTGAATGGGGAATAGAAGGATAGGGCAGTAGGGGCAGTATAGTGGTCTAGCATGAAGGCAAAGTGTGGGTGGTAATAGGTGGTGGGACAGGGAAGCTGGTGTTAGAATCTATTGGAGTGTGATAAGTGTAGAGAAGGGGAAAGAACAGTGGAGAGGTTATGCGTGGGAGAGGTGATATATTACTGGGATAGGAGGTCATATACTGTGAGTGGAGGGTATGGAGGTTGGGTAAGTGCATTGGATGGGGTGGGTTGGTATGGTAAGTGCGCCGGCGGTGTAGTGGGTTTGGAGATGGGGTAAGTGCACTGGATGGGGTGGGTTGGTATGGTAAGTGCGCCGGCGGTGTAGTGGGTTTGGAGATGGGGTAAGTGCACTGGATGGGGTGGGTTGGTATGGTAAGTGCGCCGGCGGTGTAGTGGGTTTGGAGATGGGGTAAGTGCACTGGATGGGGTGGGTTGGTATGGTAAGTGCGCCGGCTGTGTAGTAAAGAGTATTGTAGTGGGTTTGGAGATGGGGTAAGGGCACTGGGCGTGGAGGAGAGGATACCATAGTGGGACAAGAGCTATTCACCACATGATAGAGTTTGACACTGCAGGCTGTAACAGCGTGTGATCATAATCTGCGTATCTCGCACCTCTCCGTGTGATCTGGCGAATGAGTCAGCAAATGGAAAGAGCCATCTTCCTGCCTGACTGTCAGGCACCTAGCTGCCTTATCAATAGAGCTATATCTGTGTGTCTGCCAGGCACCTAGCCGCCTTATCGTTATATATCTGAAAGTCGGGATACTCCTATCTGCCCTTCTGACATTTCTCTGTGTCTATCTTGTATGTGACATTATTATCTTTGAGCACAATCTATCTGGTTGTATTTATAGCAGTCTGTTATTGAGGGAATAGGACTGTGGATCTTGTGCTTGTGTACACTGTAACCTTCGAGCTCATCTACATCATTGCGACCTTCTCGAGATGTTCTCGTGCAGTGTTATTTTGCATAGTGTTGGGTGTAATATTCTGCTAGCCATAACTAATAAATATGTACACTGGAAGACAAAACATCGATTATACAGAACCGGGAAATAAGTATTTCACAGAGATGCATTATACTAGTATGGAGAAGCCAGTCTCCCAGGAAGATTTCACCAATATAATTTAGATGGATGGATAGATAGATAGACAGACAGGTGGATTGAAACATAGATAGATATAGACAGACATAGACAAATGTAAATAGATATAGATTGAAGCACTATCTGGGCCATGTGTCGCCTTGTGGCTCTACCCCAGGGAGGGTTCATCACGACTTCTAAGAGAGACTTTGGCTTATCCATAACCTTTGCACATAAATAAAAGGGACCTAAAACTAAATGTACATTCCCTGTCTGACTGGTCTTCATCGCTCCGTCCCCAGGCTTGCTACTGCCAGAAGTCACTTTATCTGGCATGAGTGAACTGCGATTTCCCGAAGAAAAACCTCTGCTCAGAGGGCAGGACACAGAGATGGTGAGTTTTCTTCTTTCATTAAGGGTCATATAGGCACTTTATACACCATACCATGTGCTCTTGCCGCATCAAGGGTCATATAGGCACTTTATACACCATACCATGTGCTCTTGCCGCATCAAGGGTCATATAGGCACTTTATACACCATACCATGTGCTCTTGCCGCATCAAGGGTCATATAGGCACTTTATACACCATACCATGTGCTCTTGCCGCATCAAGGGTCATATAGGCACTTTATACACCATACCATGCGCTCTTGCCGCATCAAGGGTCATATAGGCACTTTATACACCATACCATGCGCTCTTGCCGCATCAAGGGTCATATAGGCACTTTATACACCATACCATGCGCTCTTGTCGCATCAAGGGTCATATAGGCACTTTATACACCATACCATGCGCTCTTGCCGCATCAAGGGTCATATAGGCACTTTATACACCATACCATGCGCTCTTGCCGCATCAAGGGTCATATAGGCACTTTATACACCATACCATGGGCCCTTGCCGCATCAAGGGTCATATAGGCACTTTATACACCATACCATGCGCTCTTGCCGCATCAAGGGTCATATAGGCACTTTATACACCATACCATGCGCTCTTGCCGCATCAAGGGTCATATAGGCACTTTATACACCATACCATGCGCTCTTGTCGCATCAAGGGTCATATAGGCACTTTATACACCATACCATGCGCTCTTGCCGCATCAAGGGTCATATAGGCACTTTATACACCATACCATGCGCTCTTGCCGCATCAAGGGTCATATAGGCACTTTATACACCATACCATGGGCCCTTGCCGCATCAAGGGTCATATAGGCACTTTATACACCATACCATGCGCTCTTGCCGCATCAAGGGTCATATAGGCACTTTATACACCATACCATGCGCTCTTGCCGCATCAAGGGTCATATAGGCACTTTATACACCATACCATGCGCTCTTGCCGCATCAAGGGTCATATAGGCACTTTATACACCATACCATGCGCTCTTGCCGCATCAAGGGTCATATAGGCACTTTATACACCATACCATGCGCTCTTGCCGCATCAAGGGTCATATAGGCACTTTATACACCATACCATGCGCTCTTGTCGCATCAAGGGTCATATAGGCACTTTATACACCATACCATGCGCTCTTGCCGCATCAAGGGTCATATAGGCACTTTATACACCATACCATGCGCTCTTGCCGCATCAAGGGTCATATAGGCACTGTATACACCATACCATGTGCTCTTGCCGCATCAAGGGTCATATAGGCACTTTATACACCATACCATGCGCTCTTGCCGCATCAAGGGTCATATAGGCACTGTATACACCATACCATGTGCTCTTGCCGCATCAAGGGTCATATAGGCACTTTATACACCATACCATGTATTCTCCCAGCATCAAGGGTCATATAGGCACTGTATACACCATACAATGTGTTCTTGCAGCATGAATGGTCATATAGGCACTGTATACACCATACCATGTGTTCTCCCAGCAGCAAGGATCATATAGGCACTGTATACACCATACCATGTGCTCTTCCAGCATCCAGGGTCATATAGGCACTGTATACACCATAGCATGTGTTCTCCCAGTATCAAGGATCATATAGGCACTGTATACACCATAGCATGTGTTCTTGCAGCATCAAGGATCATATAGGCACTTTATACACCATACCATGTGCTCTCCCAGCAGCAAGGATCATATAGGCACTTTATACACCATACCATGTGCTCTCCCAGCAGCAAGGGTCATATAGGCACTGTATACAACATACCATGTGTTCTTTCAGCAGCAAGGATCATATAGGCACTGTATACACCATACCATGTGTTCTCCCAGCAGCAAGGGTCATATAGGCACTTTATACACCATACCATGTGCTCTTCCAACATCAAGGGTCATATAGGCACTGTATACACCATACCATTTGTTCTTCCAGCAGCAAGGATCATATAGGCACTGTATACACCATACCATGTGTTCTTCCAGCAGCAAGGATCATATAGGCACCTTATACACCATACCATGTGCTCTCCCAGCAGCAAGGATCATATAGGCACTTTATACACCATACTATGTGTTCTCCTAGCAGCAAGGGTCATATAGGCACTTTATACACCATACCATGTGCTCTTCCAACATCAAGGGTCATATAGGCACTGTATACACCATACCATTTGTTCTTCCAGCAGCAAGGGTCCTATAGGCACTTTATACACCATACCATGTGCTCTTCCAGTATCAAGGGTCATATAGGCACTTTATACACCATACCATGTGTTCTCCCAGTATCAAGGGTCATATAGGCACTTTATACACCATACCATGTGTTCTCCCAGTATCAAGGGTCATATAGGCACTTTATACACCATACCATGTGTTCTCCCAGTATCAAGGGTCATATAGGCACTGTATACACCATACCATGTGCTCTTCCAGCAGCAAGGGTCATATAGGCCCTTTATACACATACCATGTGTTCTTCCAGCATCAAGGGTCATATAGGCACTGTATACACCATACCATGTGCTCTTGCCGCATCAAGGATCATATAGGCACTTTATACACCATACCATGTGCTCTTCCAGCATCAAGGGTCATATAGGCACTGTATACACCATACCATGTGCTCTTCCAGCATCAAGGGTCATATAGGCACTGTATACACCATACCATGTGCTCTTCCAGCATCAAGGGTCATATAGGCACTGTATACACCATACCATGTGCTCTTCCAGCATCAAGGATCATATAGGCACTTTATACACCATACCATGTGTTCTCCTAGCAGCAAGGGTCATATAGGCACTTTATACACCATACCATGTGCTCTTCCAGCATCAAGGGTCATATAGGCACTGTATACACCATACCATGTGCTCTTCCAGTATCAAGGGTCATATAGGCACTTTATACACCATACCATGTGTTCTGCCAGTATCAAGGGTCATATAGGTACTTTATACACCATACCATGTGCTCTTCTAGCAGCAAGGGTCATATAGGCACTTCATACACCACTTCTTTCATGGTACATATATATATTGTATATATAGATATGGTACATATAGATATTGTATAGATTGATTGTGTGTCTGTATTCAATCAAAGTGTTAGATGGGCCTTCCTATATAGACAAGTTTAGAAAGGCACATCCTACGTGTGACCTGTTTTTCCAGAAGTACATTATATTTTATATCAGGTATCAAGACATCAGACAGGCATTTTATACGCTATGCATTGTGTGGTCCTCCTGCAGAGATGGTCAGACACTTCATATTTCCCATTGTGACCTTTCTGTAGAGAAGAGGATTACCACACAAAGCAGACCCCGACCTCACAGGCCAGAGCCTGAGCACATACACTAATACAAGTCCCAAAGCAGCCCCCGACCTCACAGGCCAGAGCCTGAGCACATACACTAATACAAGTCCCAAAGCAGCCCCCGACCTCACAGGCCTGAGCACATACACTAGTACAAGTCCCAAAGCAGCCCCCGACCTCACAGGCCAGAGCCTGAGCACATACACTAGTACAAGTCCCAGAGCAGCCCACGACCTCACAGGCCAGAGCCTGAGCACATACACTAGTACAAGTCCAAGAGCAGACCCCGACCTCACAGGCCAGAGCCTGAGCACATACACTAGTACAAGTCCCAGAGCAGACCCCGACCTCACAGGCCAGAGCCTGAGCACATACACTAGTACAAGTCCCAGAGCAGACCCCGACCTCACAGGCCAGAGCCTGAGCACATACACTAGTACAAGTCCCAAAGCAGACCCCGACCTCACAGGCCAGAGCCTGAGCACATACACTAGAACAAGTCACAGAGCAGACCCGACCTCACAGGCCAGAGACTGAGCACATACACTAGTACAAGTCCCAGAGCAGACCCCGACCTCACAGGCCAGAGCCTGAGCACATACACTAGTACAAGTCCCAGAGCAGACCCCGACCTCACAGGCCAGAGCCTGAGCACATACACTAGTACAAGTCCCAGAGCAGCCCCCGACCTCACAGGCCAGAGCCTGAGCACATACACTAGTACAAGTCCCAGAGCAGACCCCGACCTCACAGGCCAGAGCCTGAGCACATACACTAGTACAAGTCCCAGAGCGGAGACCAACCTCACAGGCCAGAGCCTGAGCACATACACTAGTACAAGTCCCAGAGCAGACCCCGACCTCACAGGCCAGAGACTGAGCACATACACTAGTACAAGTCCCAGAGTAGCCCCCGACCTCACAGGCCAGAGCCTGAGCACATACACTAGTACAAGTCCCAGAGCAGACCCCGACCTCACAGGCCAGAGACTGAGCACATACACTAGTACAAGTCCCAGAGCAGACCCGACCTCACAGGCCAGAGCCTGAGCACATACACTAGTACAAGTCCCAAAGCAGACCCCGACCTCACAGGCCAGAGCCTGAGCACATACACTAGTACAAGTCCCAGAGCAGTCCCGACCTCACAGTCCAGAGCCTGAGCACATACACTAGTACAAGTCCCAGAGCAGAGACCAACCTCACAGTCCAGAGCCTGAGCACATACACTAGTACAAGTCCCAGAGCAGACCCCGACCTCACAGGCCAGAGCCTGAGCACATACACTAGTACAAGTCCCAGAGCGGACCCGACCTCACAGGCCAGAGCCTGAGCACATATACTAGTACAAGTCCCAAAGCAGACCCCGACCTCACAGGCCAGAGCCTGAGCACATACACTAGTACAAGTCCCAGAGCAGACCCCGACCTCACAGGCCAGAGCCTGAGCACATATACTAGTACAAGTCCCAAAGCAGAGACCAACCTCACAGTCCAGAGCCTTAGCACATACACTAGTACAAGTCCCAAAGCAGACCCCGACCTCACAGGCCAGAGCCTGAGCACATATACTAGTACAAGTCCCAGAGCAGAGACCAACCTCACAGTCCAGAGCCTGAGCACATACACTAGTACAAGTCCCAGAGCAGACCCCGACCTCACAGGCCAGAGCCTGAGCACATACACTAGTACAAGTCCCAGAGCAGACCCCAACCTCACAGGCCAGAGACTGAGCACATTCACTAGTACAAGTCGCAGAGCAGACCCAACCTCACAGGCCAGAGCCTGAGCACATACACTAGTACAAGTCCCAGAGCAGCCCCCGACCTCACAGGCCAGAGCCTGAACACATACACTAGTAAAAGTCCCAGAGCAGAGACCAACCTCACAGTCCAGAGCCTGAGCACATACACTAGTACAAGTCCCAAAGCAGAGACCAACCTCACAGTCCAGAGCCTGAGCACATACACTAGTACAAGTCCCAAAGCAGAGACCAACCTCACAGTCCAGAGCCTGAGCACATACACTAGTACAAGTCCCAGAGCAGACCCCGACCTCACAGGCCAGAGCCTGAGCACATACACTAGTACAATTTCCAGAGCAGACCCGACCTCACAGGCCAGAGCCTGAGCACATACACTAGTACAAGTCCCAGAGCAGACCCCGACCTCACAGGCCAGAGCCTGAGCACATACACTAGTACAAGTCCCAGAGCAGACCCCGACCTCACAGGCCAGAGCCTGAGCACATACACTAGTACAAGTCCCAAAGCAGACCCGACCTCACAGGCCAGAGCCTGAGCACATACACTAGTACAAGTCCCAAAGCAGACCCCGACCTCACAGGCCAGAGCCTGAGCACATACACTAGTACAAGTCCCAGAGCAGAGACCAACATCACAGGCCAGAGACTGAGCACATACACTAGTACAAGTCACAAAGCAGACCCGGACCTCACAGGCCAGAGCCTGAGCACATACACTAGTACAAGTCCCAGAGCAGACCCCCACCTCACAGGCCAGAGACTGAGCACATACACCAGTACAAGTCCCAAAGCAGAGACCAACGTCACAGGCCAGAACCTGAGCACATACACTAGTACAAGTCCCAGAGCAGACCCGACCTCACAGGCCAGAGCCTGAGCACATACACTAGTACAAGTCACAAAGCAGACCCGACCTCACAGGCCAGAGCCTGAGCACATACACTAATACAAGTCCCAAAGCAGACCCCGACCTCACAGGCCAGAGCCTGAGCACATACACTAGTACAAGTCCCAGAGCAGACCCCGACCTCACAGGCCAGAGCTTGAGCACATACACTAGTACAAGTCCCAGAGCAGCCCCCGACCTCACAGGCCAGAGCCTGAGCACATACACTAGTACAAGTCACAAAGCAGACCCCAACCTCACAGGCCAGAGCCTGAGCACATACACTAGTACAAGTCCCAGAGCAGACCCCGACCTCACAGGCCAGAGCCTGAGCACATACACTAGTACAAGTCCCAAAGCAGACCCCGACCTCACAGGCCAGAGCCTGAGCACATACACTAGTACAAGTCCCAGAGCAGACCCCGACCTCACAGGCCAGAGCTTGAGCACATACACTAGTACAAGTCCCAGAGCAGACCCGGACCTCACAGGCCAGAGCCTGAGCACATACACTAGAACAAGTCCCAGAGCAGCCCCCGACCTCAAAGGCCAGAGCCTGAGCACATACACTAGTACAAGTCCCAAAGCAGACCCCGACCTCACAGGCCAGAGCCTGAGCACATACACTAGTACAAGTCCCAGAGCAGAGACCAACCTCACAGTCCAGAGCCTGAGCACATACACTAGTACAAGTCCCAGAGCAGCCCCCGACCTCAAAGGCCAGAGCCTGAGCACATACACTAGTACAAGTCCCAGAGCAGACCCCGACCTCACAGGCCAGAGCCTTAACCACATACACTAGTACAAGTCCCAAAGCAGACCCCGACCTCACAGGCCAGAGCCTGAGCACATACACTAGTACAAGTCCCAGAGCAGACCCGATCTCACAGGCCAGAGCCTGAGCACATACACTAGTACAAGTCCCAAAGCAGAGACCAACCTCACAGGCCAGAGCCTGAGCACATACACTAGTACAAGTCCCAGAGCAGACCCTGACCTCACAGGCCAGAGCCTGAGCACATACACTAGTACAAGTCCCAAAGCAGACCCCGACCTCACAGGCCAGAGCTTGAGCACATACACTAGTACAAGTCCCAGAGCAGACCCCAACCTCACAGGCCAGAGCCTGAGCACATACACTAGTACAAGTCCCAAAGCAGCCCCCGACCTCACAGGCCAGAGCACATACACTAGTACAAGTCCCAAAGCAGACCCCGACCTCACAGGCCAGAGCCTGAGCACATACACTAGTACAAGTCCCAGAGCAGACCCCAACCTCACAGGCCTGAGCCTGAGCACATACACTAGTACAAGTCCCAGAGCAGCCCCCGACCTCACAGGCCAGAGCCTGAGCACATACACTAGTACAAGTCCCAAAGCAGACCCCGACCTCAAAGGCCAGAGCCTGAGCACATACACTAGTACAAGTCCCAGAGCAGCCCCCGACCTCACAGGCCAGAGCCTGAGCACATACACTAGTACAAGTCCCAGAGCAGACCCCGACCTCACAGGCCAGAGCCTGAGCACATACACTAGTACAAGTCCCAGAGCAGCCCCCGACCTCACAGGCCAGAGACTGAGCACATACACTAGTACAAGTCACAAAGCAGAGACCAACCTCACAGGCCAGAGACTGAGCACATACACTAGTACAAGTCCCAGAGCGGACCCAACCT
Organism: Discoglossus pictus; assembly: GCA_027410445.1. NCBI lineage: Eukaryota > Metazoa > Chordata > Amphibia > Anura > Alytidae > Discoglossus > Discoglossus pictus. The sequence goes on from CM050176.1 coordinate 50,378,835, forward strand.
CACAGTCCAGAGCCTGAGCACATACACTAGTACAAGTCCCAGAGCAGAGACCAACCTCACAGTCCAGAGCCTGAGCACATACACTAGTACAAGTCCCAGAGCAGAGACCAACCTCACAGGCCAGAGCCTGAGCACATACACTAGTACAAGTCCCAGAGCAGACCCCGACCTCACAGGCCAGAGCCTGAGCACATACACTAGTACAAGTCCCAGAGCAGACCCCGACCTCACAGGCCAGAGCCTGAGCACATACACTAGTACAAGTCCCAAAGCAGCCCCCGACCTCACAGGCCAGAGCCTGAGCACATACACTAGTACAAGTCCCAGAGCAGACCCCGACCTCACAGGCCAGAGCCTGAGCACATACACTAGTACAAGTCCCAGAGCAGACCCCGACCTCACAGGCCAGAGCCTGAGCACATACACTAGTTCAAGTCCCAAAGCAGACCCCGACCTCACAGGCCAGAGCCTGAGCACATACACTAGTACAAGTCCCAGAGCAGCCCCCGACCTCACAGGCCAGAGCCTGAGCACATACACTAGTACAAGACCCAGAGCAGACCCCGACCTCACAGGCCAGAGACTGAGCACATACACTAGTACAAGTCCCAGAGCAGACCCGGACCTCACAGGCCAGAGCCTGAGCACATACACTAGTACAAGTCCCAGAGCAGACCCCGACCTCACAGGCCAGAGACTGAGCACATACACTAGTACAAGTCCCAGAGCAGACCCAACCTCACAGGCCAGAGCCTGAGCACATACACTAGTACAAGTCCCGGAGCGGACCCAACCTCACAGTCCAGAGCCTGAGCACATACACTAGTACAAGTCCCAAAGCAGAGACCAACCTCACAGTCCAGAGCCTGAGCACATACACTAGTACAAGTCCCAGAGCAGACCCCGACCTCACAGGCCAGAGACTGAGCACATACACTAGTACAAGTCCCAGAGCAGACCCAACCTCACAGGCCAGAGCCTGAGCACATACACTAGTACAAGTCCCGGAGCGGACCCAACCTCACAGTCCAGAGCCTGAGCACATACACTAGTACAAGTCCCAAAGCAGAGACCAACCTCACAGGCCAGAGACTGAGCACATACACTAGTACAAGTCCCAGAGCAGACCCAACCTCACAGGCCAGAGCCTGAGCACATACACTAGTACAAGTCCCGGAGCGGACCCAACCTCACAGTCCAGAGCCTGAGCACATACACTAGTACAAGTCCCAGAGCAGCCCCCGACCTCACAGGCCAGAGCCTGAGCACATACACTAGTACAAGTCCCAGAGCAGACCCCGACCTCACAGGCCAGAGACTGAGCACATACACTAGTACAAGTCCCAGAGCAGACCCAACCTCACAGGCCAGAGCCTGAGCACATACACTAGTACAAGTCCCGGAGCGGACCCAACCTCACAGTCCAGAGCCTGAGCACATACACTAGTACAAGTCCCAAAGCAGAGACCAACCTCACAGTCCAGAGCCTGAGCACATACACTAGTACAAGTCCCAAAGCAGACCCCCACCTCACAGGCCTGAGCACATACACTAGTACAAGTCCCAGAGCAGCCCCCGACCTCACAGGCCAGAGCCTGAGCACATACACTAGTACAAGTCCCAGAGCAGCCCCCGACCTCACAGGCCAGAGCCTGAGCACATACACTAGTACAAGTCCCAGAGCGGACCCAACCTCACAGGCCAGAGCCTGAGCACATACACTAGTACAAGTCCCAGAGCAGACCCGACCTCACAGGCCAGAGCCTGAGCACATACACTAGTACAAGTCCCAGAGCAGACCCCGACCTCACAGGCCAGAGCCTGAGCACATACAGTAGTACAAGTCCCAAAGCAACCCCCGACCTCACAGGCCAGAGCCTGAGCACATACACTAGTACAAGTCCCAGAGCAGAGACCAACCTCACAGGCCAGAGCCTGAGCACATACACTAGTGCAAGTCCCAAAGCAGACCCCGACCTCACAGGCCAGAGCCTGAGCACATACACTAGTACAAGTCGCAGAGCAGACCCCGACCTCACAGGCCAGAGCCTGAGCACATACACTAGTACAAGTCCCAAAGCAGACCCCGACCTCACAGGCCAGAGACTGAGCACATACACTAGTACAAGTCCCAGAGCAGACCCGACCTCACAGGCCAGAGCCTGAGCACATACACTAGTACAAGTCCCAGAGCAGAGACCAACCTCACAGTCCAGAGCCTGAGCACATACACTAGTACAAGTCCCAGAGCAGACCCCGACCTCACAGGCCAGAGCCTGAGCACATACACTAGTACAAGTCCCAGAGCAGCCCCCGACCTCACAGGCCAGATCCTGAGCACATACACTAGTACAAGTCCCAGAGCAGACCCCGACCTCACAGGCCAGAGCCTGAGCACATACACTAGTACAAGTCCCAGAGCAGACCCCGACCTCACAGGCCAGAGCCTGAGCACATACACCAGTACAAGTCCCAGAGCAACCCCCGACCTCACAGGCCAGAGCCTGAGCACATACACTAGTACAAGTCCCAAAGCAGACCCCGACCTCACAGGCCAGAGCCTGAGCACATACACTAGTACAAGTCCCAGAGCGGACCCAACCTCACAGTCCAGAGCCTGAGCACATACACTAGTACAAGTCCCAAAGCAGAGACCAACCTCACAGGCCTGAGACTGAGCACATACACTAGTACAAGTCCCAGAGCAGACCCCGACCTCACAGGCCAGAGCCTGAGCACATACACTAGTACAAGTCCCAGAGCAGACCACGACCTCACAGGCCAGAGCCTGAGCACATACACTAGTACAAGTCCCAAAGCAGAGACCAACCTCACAGGCCAGAGCCTGAGCACATATACTAGTACAAGTCCCAGAGCAGACCCCGACCTCACAGGCCAGAGCCTGAGCACATACACTAGTACAAGTCCCAGAGCAGACCCCGACCTCACAGGCCAGAGCCTGAGCACATACACTAGTACAAGTCCCAGAGCAGCCCCCGACCTCACAGGCCAGAGCCTGAGCACATACACTAGTACAAGTCCCAAAGCAGACCCCGACCTCACAGGCCAGAGCCTGAGCACATACACTAGTACAAGTCCCAGAGCAGACCCGACCTTACAGGCCAGAGCCTGAGCACATACACTAGTACAAGTCCCAAAGCAGACCCGACCTCACAGGCCAGAGCACATACACTAGTACAAGTCCCAAAGCAGACCCCGACCTCACAGGCCAGAGCCTGAGCACATACACTAGTACAAGTCCCAGAGCAGCCCCTGACCTCACAGGCCAGAGCACATACACTAGTACAAGTCCCAAAGCAGACCCCGACCTCACAGGCCAGAGCCTGAGCACATACACTAGTACAAGTCCCAGAGCAGACCCAACCTCACAGTCCAGAGCCTGAGCACATACACTAGTACAAGTCCCAAAGCAGAGACCAACCTCACAGGCCAGAGCCTGAGCACATACACTAGTACAAGTCCCAGAGCAGACCCCGACCTCACAGGCCTGAGCCTGAGCACATACACTAGTACAAGTCCCAGAGCAGCCCCCGACCTCACAGGCCAGAGACTGAGCACATACACTAGTACAAGTCCCAGAGCAGACCCCGACCTCACAGGCCAGAGCCTGAGCACATACACTAGTACAAGTCCCAAAGCAGACCCCGACCTCACAGGCCAGAGCCTGAGCACATACACTAGTACAAGTCCCAGAGCAGACCCGACCTCACTGGCCAGAGCCAGAGCACATACACTAGTACAAGTCCCAGAGCAGAGACCAACCTCACAGGCCAGAGACTGAGCACATACACTAGTACAAGTCCCAGAGCAGACCCCCACCTCACAGGCCAGAGCCTTAGCACATACACTAGTACAAGTCCCAGAGCAGACCCCGACCTCACAGGCCTGAGCCTGAGCACATACACTAGTACAAGTCCCAGAGCAGACCCTGACCTCACAGGCCTGAGCCTGAGCACATACACCAGTACAAGTCCCAGAGCAGACCCCCACCTCACAGGCCAGAGCCTTAGCACATACACTAGTACAAGTCCCAAAGCAGACCCCGACCTCACAGGCCAGAGCCTGAGCACATACACTAGTACAAGTCCCAGAGCAGCCCCCGACCTCACAGGCCAGAGCCTGAGCACATACACTAGTACAAGTCCCAAAGCAGACCCCGACCTCACAGGTCAGAGCCTGAGCACATACACTAGTACAAGTCCCAGAGCAGACCCCGACCTCACAGGCCAGAGCCTGAGCACATACACTAGTACAAGTCCCAGACCCCGACCTCACAGGCCAGAGCCTGAGCACATACACTAGTAAAAGTCCCAAAGCAGACCCCGACCTCACAGGCCAGAGCCTGAGCACATACACTAGTACAAGTCCCAGAGCAGACCCCGACCTCACAGGCCAGAGCCTGAGCACATACACTAGTACAAGTCCCAAAGCAGACCCCGACCTCACAGGCCAGAGCCTGAGCACATACACTAGTACAAGTCCCAGAGCGGAGACCAACCTCACAGGCCAGAGCCTGAGCACATACACTAGTACAAGTCCCAGAGCAGACCCCGACCTCACAGGCCAGAGCCTGAGCACATACACTAGTACAAGTCCCAGAGCAGACCCGACCTCACAGGCCAGAGCCTGAGCACATACACTAGTACAAGTCCTAGAGCAGACCCCAACCTCACAGACCAGAGCCTGAGCACATACACTAGTACAAGTCCCAGAGCAGACCCCGACCTCACAGGCCAGAGACTGAGCACATACACTAGTACAAGTCCCAGAGCAGACCCCGACCTCACAGGCCTGAGCCTGAGCACATACACTAGTACAAGTCCCAGAGCAGACCCCGACCTCACAGGCCAGAGACTGAGCACATACACTAGTACAAGTCGCAGAGCAGACCCAACCTCACAGGCCAGAGCCTGAGCACATACACTAGTACAAGTCCCAGAGCAGACCCCGACCTCACAGGCCAGAGCCTGAGCACATACACTAGTACAAGTCCCAAAGCAGACCCCGACCTCACAGGCCTGAGCCTGAGCACATACACTAGTACAAGTCCCAGAGCAGCCCCCGACCTCACAGGCCAGAGCCTGAGCACATACACTAGTACAAGTCCCAGAGCAGACCCGACCTCACAGGCCAGAGCCTGAGCACATACACTAGTACAAGTCCCAAAGCAGACCCCGACCTCACAGGCCAGAGCCTGAGCACATACACTAGTACAAGTCCCAAAGCAGACCCGACCTCACAGGCCAGAGCCTGAGCACATACACTAGTACAAGTCCCAGAGCAGACCCGACCTCACAGGCCAGAGCCTGAGCACATTCACTAGTACAAGTCCCAAAGCAGACCCCGACCTCACAGGCCTGAGCACATACACTAGTACAAGTCCCAAAGCAGCCCCCGACCTCACAGGCCAGAGCCTGAGCACATACACTAGTACAAGTCCCAGAGCAGCCCCCGACCTCACAGGCCAGAGCACATACACTAGTACAAGTCCCAAAGCAGACCCCGACCTCACAGGCCAGAGCCTGAGCACATACACTAGTACAAGTCCCAGAGCAGACCCCGACCTCACAGGCCAGAGCCTGAGCACATACACTAGTACAAGTCCCAGAGCAGACCCCGACCTCACAGGCCGGAGCCTGAGCACATACACTAGTACAAGTCCCAGAGCAGACCCCGACCTCACAGGCCAGAGCCTGAGCACAAACACTAGTACAAGTCCCAGAGCAGACCCCGACCTCACAGGCCAGAGCCTGAGCACATACACTAGTACAAGTCCCAGAGCAGACCCCGACCTCACAGGCCAGAGCCTGAGCACATACACTAGTACAAGTCCCAGAGCAGACCCCGACCTCACAGGCCGGAGCCTGAGCACATACACTAGTACAAGTCCCAGAGCAGACCCCGACCTCACAGGCCGGAGCCTGAGCACATACACTAGTACAAGTCCCAGAGCAGAGACCAACCTCACAGGCCAGAGCCTGAGCACATACACTAGTACAAGTCCCAAAGCAGACCCCGACCTCACAGGCCAGAGCACATACACTAGTACAAGTACCAAAGCAGACCCCGACCTCACAGGCCAGAGCCTGAACACATACACTAGTACAAGTCCCAGAGCAGACCCCCACCTCACAGGCCAGAGCCTGAGCACATACACTAGTACAAGTCCCAGAGCAGACCCCGACCTCACAGGCCAGAGACTGAGCACATACACTAGTACAAGTCACAAAGCAGACCCGGACCTCACAGGCCAGAGCCTGAGCACATACACTAGTACAAGTCCCAGAGCAGACCCCAACCTCACAGGCCAGAGCCTGAGCACATACACTAGTACAAGTCCCAAAGCAGACCCCGACCTCACAGGCCAGAGCCAGAGCACATACACTAGTACAAGTCCCAGAGCAGAGACCAACCTCACAGGCCAGAGCCTGAGCACATACACTAGTACAAGTCCCAAAGCAGAGACCAACCTCACAGGCCAGAGCCTGAGCACATACACTAGTACAAGTCCCAAAGCAGCCCCCGACCTCACAGGCCTGAGCCTGAGCACATACACTAGTACAAGTCCCAGAGCAGACCCCAACCTCACAGGCCAGAGACTGAGCACATACACTAGTACAAGTCCCAAAGCAGACCCCGACCTCACAGGCCAGAGCCTGAGCACATACACTAGTACAAGTCCCAGAGCAGCCCCCGACCTCACAGGCCAGAGCCTGAGCACATACACTAGTACAAGTCCCAAAGCAGACCCCGACCTCACAGGCCAGAGCCTGAGCACATACACTAGTACAAGTCCCAGAGCAGACCCCGACCTCACAGGCCAGAGCCTGAGCACATACACTAGTACAAGTCCCAAAGCAGACCCCAACCTCACAGGCCAGAGACTGAGCACATACACTAGTACAAGTCCCAGAGCAGACCCCGACCTCACAGGCCAGAGCCTGAGCACATACACTAGTACAAGTCCCAGAGCAGCCCCCGACCTCACAGGCCAGAGCCTGAGCACATACACTAGTACAAGTCCCAGAGCAGACCCCGACCTCACAGGCCAGAGCCTGAACACATACACTAGTACAAGTCCCAAAGCAGAGACCAACCTCACAGGCCAGAGCCTGAGCACATACACTAGTACAAGTCCCAGAGCAGACCCCGACCTCACAGGCCAGAGCCTGAGCACATACACTAGTACAAGTCCCAGAGCAGACCCCCACCTCACAGGCCAGAGCCTGAGCACATACACTAGTACAAGTCACAGAGCAGACCCAACCTCACAGGCCTGAGCCTGAGCACATACACTAGTACAAGTCCCAAAGCAGACCCCGACCTCACAGGCCAGAGCCTGAGCACATACACTAGTACAAGTCCCAGAGCAGAGACCAACCTCACAGTCCAGAGCCTGAGCACATACACTAGTACAAGTCCCAGAGCAGACCCCGACCTCACAGGCCAGAGCCTGAGCACATACACTAGTACAAGTCCCAGAGCAGACCCCGACCTCACAGGCCAGAGCCTGAGCACATACACTAGTACAAGTCCCAAAGCAGAGACCAACCTCACAGGCCAGAGACTGAGCACATACACTAGTACAAGTCCCAGAGCAGACCCCAACCTCACAGGCCAGAGACTGAGCACATACACTAGTACAAGTCGCAGAGCAGACCCAACCTCACAGGCCAGAGCCTGAGCACATACACTAGTACAAGTCCCAGAGCAGCCCCCGACCTCACAGGCCAGAGCCTGAGCACATACTCTAGTACAAGTCCCAGAGCAGACCCCGACCTCACAGGCCAGAGACTGAGCACATACACTAGTACAAGTCCCAGAGCAGCCCCCGACCTCACAGGCCAGAGCCTGAGCACATACACTAGTACAAGTCCCAGAGCAGACCCCCACCTCACAGGCCAGAGCCTGAGCACATACACTAGTACAAGTCCCAGAGCAGTCCCCAACCTCACAGGCCAGAGCCTGAGCACATACACTAGTACAAGTCCCAGAGCAGACCCCGACCTCACAGGCCAGAGCCTGAGCACATACACTAGTACAAGTCCCAAAGCAGACCCCGACCTCACAAGCCAGAGCCTGAGCACATACACTAGTACAAGTCCCAGAGCAGACCCCGACCTCACAGGCCAGAGCCTGAGCACATACACTAGTACAAGTCCCAGAGCAGACCCCAACCTCACAGGCCAGAGCCTGAGCACATACACTAGTACAAGTCCCAGAGCAGACCCCAACCTCACAGGCCAGAGCCTGAGCACATACACTAGTACAAGTCCCAGAGCAGACCCCAACCTCACAGGCCAGAGCCTGAGCACATACACTAGTACAAGTCACAAAGCAGACCCCGACCTCACAGGCCAGAGCCTGAGCACATACACTAGTACAAGTCCTAAAGCAGACCCCGACCTCACAGGCCAGAGCCTGAGCACATACACCAGTACAAGTCCCAGAGCAGCCCCCCGACCTCACAGGCCAGAGCCTGAGCACATACACTAGTACAAGTCCCAGAGCAGACCCGACCTCACAGGCCAGAGCCTGAGCACATACACTAGTACAAGTCCCAAAGCAGACCCCGACCTCACAGGCCAGAGCCTGAGCACATACACCAGTACAAGTCCCAGAGCAGACCCCCACCTCACAGGCCAGAGCCTGAGCACATACACTAGTACAAGTCCCAAAGCAGACCCCGACCTCACAGGCCAGAGCCTGAGCACATACACTAGTACAAGTCCCAGAGCAGACCCCGACCTCACAGGCCAGAGCCTGAGCACATACACTAGTACAAGTCCCAGAGCAGACCCCCACCTCACAGGCCAGAGCCTGAGCACATACACTAGTACAAGTCCCAGAGCAGACCCAGACCTCACAGGCCAGAGACTGAGCACATACACTAGTACAAGTCCCAGAGCAGTCCCCAACCTCACAGGCCAGAGCCTGAGCACATACACTAGTACAAGTCCCAGAGCAGCCCCCGACCTCACAGGCCAGAGCCTGAGCACATACACTAGTACAAGTCCCAGAGCAGACCCCGACCTCACAGGCCAGAGCCTGAACACATACACTAGTACAAGTCCCAAAGCAGAGACCAACCTCACAGGCCAGAGCCTGAGCACATACACTAGTACAAGTCCCAGAGCAGACCCCGACCTCACAGGCCAGAGCCTGAGCACATACACTAGTACAAGTCCCAGAGCAGACCCCGACCTCACAGGCCAGAGCCTGAACACATACACTAGTACAAGTCCCAGAGCAGTCCCCAACCTCACAGGCCAGAGCCTGAGCACATACACTAGTACAAGTCCCAGAGCAGCCCCCGACCTCACAGGCCAGAGCCTGAGCACATACACTAGTACAAGTCCCAAAGCAGACCCCGACCTCACAGGCCAGAGCCTGAGCACATACACTAGTACAAGTCCCAGAGCAGCCCCCGACCTCACAGGCCAGAGCCTGAGCACATACACTAGTACAAGTCCCAAAGCAGACCCCGACCTCACAGGCCAGAGGACTGAGCACATACACTAGTACAAGTCCCAGAGCAGAACCGACCTCACAGGCCAGAGCCTGAGCACATACACTAGTACAAGTCCCAGAGCAGAGACCAACCTCACAGTCCAGAGCCTGAGCACATACACTAGTACAAGTCCCAGAGCAGACCCCGACCTCACAGGCCAGAGCCTGAGCACATACACTAGTACAAGTCCCAGAGCAGCCCCCGACCTCACAGGCCAGATCCTGAGCACATACACTAGTACAAGTCCCAGAGCAGACCCCGACCTCACAGGCCAGAGCCTGAGCACATACACTAGTACAAGTCCCAGAGCAGACCCCGACCTCACAGGCCAGAGCCTGAGCACATACACCAGTACAAGTCCCAGAGCAACCCCCGACCTCACAGGCCAGAGCCTGAGCACATACACTAGTACAAGTCCCAAAGCAGACCCCGACCTCACAGGCCAGAGCCTGAGCACATACACTAGTACAAGTCCCAGAGCGGACCCAACCTCACAGTCCAGAGCCTGAGCACATACACTAGTACAAGTCCCAAAGCAGAGACCAACCTCACAGGCCTGAGACTGAGCACATACACTAGTACAAGTCCCAGAGCAGACCCCGACCTCACAGGCCAGAGCCTGAGCACATTACCGAGTACAAGTCCCAGAGCAGACCCCGACCTCACAGGCCAGAGCCTGAGCACATACACTAGTACAAGTCCCAGAGCAGACCCCGACCTCACAGGCCAGAGCCTGAGCACATACACTAGTACAAGTCCAGAGCAGACCACGACCTCACAGGCCAGAGCCTGAGCACATACACTAGTACAAGTCCCAAAGCAGAGACCAACCTCACAGGCCAGAGCCTGAGCACATACACTAGTACAAGTCCCAGAGCAGACCCCGACCTCACAGGCCAGAGCCTGAGCACATACACTAGTACAAGTCCCAGAGCAGACCCCGACCCTCACAGGCCAGAGCCTGAGCACATACACTAGTACAAGTCCCAGAGCAGCCCCCGACCTCACAGGCCAGAGCCTGAGCACATACACTAGTACAAGTCCCAAAGCAGACCCCGACCTCACAGGCCAGAGCCTGAGCACATACACTAGTACAAGTCCCAGAGCAGACCCGACCTTACAGGCCAGAGCCTGAGCACATACACTAGTACAAGTCCCAAAGCAGACCCGACCTCACAGGCCAGAGCACATACACTAGTACAAGTCCCAAAGCAGACCCCGACCTCACAGGCCAGAGCCTGAGCACATACACTAGTACAAGTCCCAGAGCAGCCCCTGACCTCACAGGCCAGAGCACATACACTAGTACAAGTCCCAAAGCAGACCCCGACCTCACAGGCCAGAGCCTGAGCACATACACTAGTACAAGTCCCAGAGCAGACCCAACCTCACAGTCCAGAGCCTGAGCACATACACTAGTACAAGTCCCAAAGCAGAGACCAACCTCACAGGCCAGAGGCCTGAGCACATACACTAGTACAAGTCCCAGAGCAGGACCCCGACCTCACAGGCCTGAGCCTGAGCACTTACACTAGTACAAGTCCCAGGAGCAGCCCCCGACCTCACAGGCCAGAGGACTGAGCACATACACTAGTACAAGTCCCAGAGCAGACCCCGACCTCACAGGCCAGAGCCTGAGCACATACACTAGTACAAGTCCCAAAGCAGACCCCGACCTCACAGGCCAGAGCCTGAGCACATACACTAGTACAAGTCCCAGAGCAGACCCGACCTCACTGGCCAGAGCCAGAGCACATACACTAGTACAAGTCCCAGAGCAGAGACCAACCTCACAGGCCAGAGACTGAGCACATACACTAGTACAAGTCCCAGAGCAGACCCCCACCTCACAGGCCAGAGCCTTAGCACATACACTAGTACAAGTCCCAGAGCAGACCCCGACCTCACAGGCCTGAGCCTGAGCACATACACTAGTACAAGTCCCAGAGCAGACCCTGACCTCACAGGCCTGAGCCTGAGCACATACACCAGTACAAGTCCCAGAGCAGACCCCCACCTCACAGGCCAGAGCCTTAGCACATACACTAGTACAAGTCCCAAAGCAGACCCCGACCTCACAGGCCAGAGCCTGAGCACATACACTAGTACAAGTCCCAGAGCAGCCCCCGACCTCACAGGCCAGAGCCTGAGCACATACACTAGTACAAGTCCCAAAGCAGACCCCGACCTCACAGGTCAGAGCCTGAGCACATACACTAGTACAAGTCCCAGAGCAGACCCCGACCTCACAGGCCAGAGCCTGAGCACATACACTAGTACAAGTCCCAGACCCCGACCTCACAGGCCAGAGCCTGAGCACATACACTAGTAAAAGTCCCAAAGCAGACCCCGACCTCACAGGCCAGAGCCTGAGCACATACACTAGTACAAGTCCCAAAGCAGACCCCGACCTCACAGGCCAGAGCCTGAGCACATACACTAGTACAAGTCCCAGAGCGGAGACCAACCTCACAGGCCAGAGCCTGAGCACATACACTAGTACAAGTCCCAGAGCAGACCCCGACCTCACAGGCCAGAGCCTGAGCACATACACTAGTACAAGTCCCAGAGCAGACCCGACCTCACAGGCCAGAGCCTGAGCACATACACTAGTACAAGTCCTAGAGCAGACCCCAACCTCACAGACCAGAGCCTGAGCACATACACTAGTACAAGTCCCAGAGCAGACCCCGACCTCACAGGCCAGAGACTGAGCACATACACTAGTACAAGTCCCAGAGCAGACCCCGACCTCACAGGCCTGAGCCTGAGCACATACACTAGTACAAGTCCCAGAGCAGACCCCGACCTCACAGGCCAGAGACTGAGCACATACACTAGTACAAGTCGCAGAGCAGACCCAACCTCACAGGCCAGAGCCTGAGCACATACACTAGTACAAGTCCCAGAGCAGACCCCGACCTCACAGGCCAGAGCCTGAGCACATACACTAGTACAAGTCCCAAAGCAGACCCCGACCTCACAGGCCTGAGCCTGAGCACATACACTAGTACAAGTCCCAGAGCAGCCCCCGACCTCACAGGCCAGAGCCTGAGCACATACACTAGTACAAGTCCCAGAGCAGACCCGACCTCACAGGCCAGAGCCTGAGCACATACACTAGTACAAGTCCCAAAGCAGACCCCGACCTCACAGGCCAGAGCCTGAGCACATACACTAGTACAAGTCCCAAAGCAGACCCCGACCTCACAGGCCAGAGCCTGAGCACATACACTAGTACAAGTCCCAGAGCAGACCCCGACCTCACAGGCCAGAGCCTGAGCACATTCACTAGTACAAGTCCCAAAGCAGACCCCGACCTCACAGGCCTGAGCACATACACTAGTACAAGTCCCAAAGCAGCCCCCGACCTCACAGGCCAGAGCCTGAGCACATACACTAGTACAAGTCCCAGAGCAGCCCCCGACCTCACAGGCCAGAGCACATACACTAGTACAAGTCCCAAGCAGACCCCGACCTCACAGGCCAGAGCCTGAGCACATACACTAGTACAAGTCCCAGAGCAGACCCCGACCTCACAGGCCAGAGCCTGAGCACATACACTAGTACAAGTCCCAGAGCAGACCCCGACCTCACAGGCCAGAGCCTGAGCACATACACTAGTACAAGTCCCAGAGCAGACCCCGACCTCACAGGCCAGAGCCTGAGCACATACACTAGTACAAGTCCCAGAGCAGACCCCGACCTCACAGGCCAGAGCCTGAGCACATACACTAGTACAAGTCCCAGAGCAGACCCCAACCTCACAGGCCAGAGCCTGAGCACATACACTAGTACAAGTCCCAAAGCAGACCCCGACCTCACAGGCCAGAGCCTGAGCACATACACTAGTACAAGTCCCAGAGCAGACCCCGACCTCACAGGCCAGAGCCTGAGCACATACACTAGTACAAGTCCCAGAGCGGACCCAACCTCACAGGCCAGAGCCTGAGCACATACACTAGTACAAGTCCCAGAGCAGACCCCGACCTCACAGGCCAGAGCCTGAGCACATACACTAGTACAAGTCCCAGAGCGGACCCAACCTCACAGGCCAGAGCCTGAGCACATACACTAGTACAAGTCCCAAAGCAGCCCCCGACCTCACAGGCCTGAGCCTGAGCACATACACTAGTACAAGTCCCAGAGCAGACCCCAACCTCACAGGCCAGAGACTGAGCACATACACTAGTACAAGTCCCAAAGCAGACCCCGACCTCACAGGCCAGAGCCTGAGCACATACACTAGTACAAGTCCCAGAGCAGCCCCCGACCTCACAGGCCAGAGCCTGAGCACATACACTAGTACAAGTCCCAAAGCAGACCCCGACCTCACAGGCCAGAGCCTGAGCACATACACTAGTACAAGTCCCAGAGCAGACCCCGACCTCACAGGCCAGAGCCTGAGCACATACACTAGTACAAGTCCCAAAGCAGACCCCAACCTCACAGGCCAGAGACTGAGCACATACACTAGTACAAGTCCCAGAGCAGACCCCGACCTCACAGGCCAGAGCCTGAGCACATACACTAGTACAAGTCCCAGAGCAGCCCCCGACCTCACAGGCCAGAGCCTGAGCACATACACTAGTACAAGTCCCAGAGCAGACCCCGACCTCACAGGCCAGAGCCTGAACACATACACTAGTACAAGTCCCAAAGCAGAGACCAACCTCACAGGCCAGAGCCTGAGCACATACACTAGTACAAGTCCCAGAGCAGACCCCGACCTCACAGGCCAGAGCCTGAGCACATACACTAGTACAAGTCCCAGAGCAGACCCCGACCTCACAGGCCAGAGCCTGAGCACATACACTAGTACAAGTCACAGAGCAGACCCAACCTCACAGGCCTGAGCCTGAGCACATACACTAGTACAAGTCCCAAAGCAGACCCCGACCTCACAGGCCAGAGCCTGAGCACATACACTAGTACAAGTCCCAGAGCAGAGACCAACCTCACAGTCCAGAGCCTGAGCACATACACTAGTACAAGTCCCAGAGCAGACCCCGACCTCACAGGCCAGAGCCTGAGCACATACACTAGTACAAGTCCCAAAGCAGAGACCAACCTCACAGGCCAGAGACTGAGCACATACACTAGTACAAGTCCCAGAGCAGACCCCAACCTCACAGGCCAGAGACTGAGCACATACACTAGTACAAGTCGCAGAGCAGACCCAACCTCACAGGCCAGAGCCTGAGCACATACACTAGTACAAGTCCCAGAGCAGAGACCAACCTCACAGGCCAGAGCCTGAGCACATACACTAGTACAAGTCCCAAAGCAGAGACCAACCTCACAGGCCAGAGCCTGAGCACATACACTAGTACAAGTCCCAAAGCAGACCCCGACCTCACAGGCCAGAGCCTGAGCACATACACTAGTACAAGTCCCAGAGCAGAGACCAACCTCACAGGCCAGAGCCTGAGCAAATACACTAGTACAAGTCCCAGAGCAGACCCCGACCTCACAGGCCAGAGCCTGAGCACATACACTAGTACAAGTCCCAGAGCAGAGACCAACCTCACAGGCCAGAGCCTGAGCAAATACACTAGTACAAGTCCCAGAGCAGACCCCGACCTCACAGGCCAGAGACTGAGCACATACACTAGTACAAGTCCCAGAGCAGACCCGACCTCACAGGCCAGAGCCTGAGCACATATACTAGTACAAGTCCCAAAGCAGCCCCCGACCTCACAGGCCTGAGCCTGAGCACATACACTAGTACGAGTCCCAGAGCAGACCCCGACCTCACAGGCCAGAGCCTGAGCACATACACTAGTACAAGTCCCAAAGCAGACCCCGACCTCACAGGCCAGAGCCTGAGCACATACACTAGTACAAGTCCTAGAGCAGAGACCAACCTCACAGGCCAGAGCCTGAGCACATACACTAGTACAAGTCCCAGAGCAGAGACCAACCTCACAGGCCAGAGCCTGAGCACATACACTAGTACAAGTCCCAGAGCAGACCCCGACCTCACAGGCCAGAGCCTGAGCACATACACTAGTACAAGTCCCAGAGCAGACCCCGACCTCACAGACCAGAGCCTGAGCACATACACTAGTACAAGTCCCAAAGCAGCCCCCGACCTCACAGGCCAGAGCCTGAGCACATACACTAGTACAAGTCCCAGAGCAGACCCCGACCTCACAGACCAGAGCCTTAGCACATACACTAGTACAAGTCCCAAAGCAGACCCCGACCTCACAGGCCTGAGCACATACACTAGTACAAGTCCCAAAGCAGCCCCCGACCTCACAGGCCAGAGCCTTAGCACATACACTAGTACAAGTCCCAGAGCAGCCCCCGACCTCACAGGCCAGAGCACATACACTAGTACAAGTCCCAAAGCAGACCCCGACCTCACAGGCCAGAGCCTGAGCACATACACTAGTACAAGTCCCAAAGCAGACCCCGACCTCACAGGCCAGAGCCTGAGCACATACACTAGTACAAGTCCCAGAGCAGAGACCAACCTCACAGGCCAGAGCCTGAGCACATACACTAGTACAAGTCCCAAAGCAGACCCCGACCTCACAGGCCAGAGCCTGAGCACATACACTAGTACAAGTCCCAAAGCAGACCCCGACCTCACAGGCCAGAGCCTGAGCACATACACTAGTACAAGTCCCAGAGCAGCCCCCGACCTCACAAGCCAGAGCCTGAGCACATACACTAGTACAAGTCCCAAAGCAGAGACCAACCTCACAGGCCAGAGCCTGAGCACATACACTAGTACAAGTCCCAAAGCAGCCCCCGACCTCACAGGCCTGAGCCTGAGCACATACACTAGTACAAGTCCCAGAGCAGACCGCAAACTCACAGGCCAGAGACTGAGCACATACACTAGTACAAGTCCCAAAGCAGACCCCGACCTCACAGGCCAGAGCCTGAGCACATACACTAGTACAAGTCCCAGAGCAGACCCGACCTCACAGGCCAGAGCCAGAGCACATACACTAGTACAAGTCCCAGAGCAGACCCGACCTCACAGGCCAGAGCCTGAGCACATACACTAGTACAAGTCCCAGAGCAGACCCCGACCTCACAGGCCAGAGCCTGAGCACATACACTAGTACAAGTCCCAGAGCAGACCCCGACCTCACAGGCCAGAGCCTGAGCACATACACTAGTACAAGTCCCAGAGCAGACCCGACCTCACAGGCCAGAGCCTGAGCACATACACTAGTACAAGTCCCAGAGCAGAGACCAACCTCACAGGCCAGAGCCTGAGCACATACACTAGTACAAGTCCCAAAGCAGACCCCAACCTCACAGGCCAGAGACTGAGCACATACACTAGTACAAGTCCCAGAGCAGACCCCGACCTCACAGGCCAGAGCCTGAGCACATACACTAGTACAAGTCCCAAAGCAGACCCGACCTCACAGGCCAGAGCCTGAGCACATACACTAGTACAAGTCCCAAAGCAGACCCCGACCTCACAGGCCAGAGCCTGAGCACATACACTAGTACAAGTCGCAGAGCAGACCCCGACCTCACAGGCCAGAGACTGAGCACATACACTAATACAAGTCCCAGAGCAGACCCCGACCACACAGGCCAGAGCCTGAGCACATACACTAATACAAGTCCCAGAGCAGACCCCGACCTCACAGGCCAGAGCCTGAGCACATACACTAGTACAAGTCCCAGAGCAGACCCAACCTCACAGGCCTGAGACTGAGCACATACACTAGTACAAGTCCCAGAGCAGCCCCGACCTCACAGGCCAGAGCCTGAGCACATACACTAGTACAAGTCCCAGAGCAGACCCCGACCTCACAGGCCAGAGCCTGAGCACATACACTAGTACAAGTCCCAGAGCAGACCCCGACCTCACAGGCCAGAGCCTGAGCACATACACTAGTACAAGTCCCAAAGCAGACCCCAACCTCACAGACCAGAGCCTGAGCACATACACTAGTACAAGTCCCAAAGCAGACCCCGACCTCACAGGCCAGAGCCTGAGCACATACACTAGTACAAGTCCCAGAGCAGACCCCAACCTCACAGGCCTGAGCCTGAGCACATACACTAATACAAGTCCCAAAGCAGAGACCAACCTCACAGGCCAGAGACTGAGCACATACACTAGTACAAGTCCCAGAGCAGACCCCGACCTCACAGGCCAGAGCCTGAGCACATACACTAGTACAAGTCCCAGAGCAGACCCCGACCTCACAGGCCAGAGCCTGAGCACATACACTAGTACAAGTCCCAGAGCAGCCCCCGACCTCACAGGCCAGAGCCTGAGCACATACACTAGTACAAGTCCCAGAGCAGACCCCGACCTCACAGGCCAGAGCCTGAGCACATACACTAGTACAAGTCCCAGAGCAGCCCCCGACCTCACAGGCCAGAGCCTGAGCACATACACTAGTACAAGTCCCAAAGCAGACCCCGACCTCACAGGCCAGAGCCTGAGCACATACACTAGTACAAGTCCCAAAGCAGAGACCAACCTCACAGGCCAGAGCCTGAGCACATACACTAGTACAAGTCCCAAAGCAGACCCCGACCTCACAGGCCAGAGCCTGAGCACATACACTAGTACAAGTCCCAAAGCAGACCCCGACCTCACAGGCCAGAGCCTGAGCACATACACTAGTACAAGTCCCAGAGCAGACCCCGACCTCACAGGCCAGAGCCTGAGCACATACACTAGTACAAGTCCCAGAGCAGACCCCGACCTCACAGGCCAGAGCCTGAGCACATACACTAGTACAAGTCGCAGAGCAGACCCCGACCTCACAGGCCAGAGCCTGAGCACATACACTAGTACAAGTCCCAAAGCAGAGACCAACCTCACAGGCCAGAGACTGAGCACATACACTAGTACAAGTCCCAGAGCGGACCCGACCTCACAGGCCAGAGCCTGAGCACATACACTAGTACAAGTCCCAGAGCAGACCCAACCTCACAGGCCTGAGACTGAGCACATACACTAGTACAAGTCCCAGAGCAGCCCCGACCTCACAGGCCAGAGCCTGAGCACATACACTAGTACAAGTCCCAGAGCGGACCCCGACCTCACAGGCCAGAGCCTGAGCACATACACTAGTACAAGTCCCAGAGCGGAGACCAACCTCACAGGCCAGAGCCTTAGCACATACACTAGTACAAGTCCCAGAGCAGACCCGACCTCACAGGCCAGACCCTGAGCACATACACTAGTACAAGTCCCAGAGCAGACCCCGACCTCACAGGCCAGAGCCTGAGCACATACACTAGTAAAAGTCCCAGAGCAGACCCCAACCTCACAGGCCTGAGCCTGAGCACATACACTAATACAAGTCCCAAAGCAGAGACCAACCTCACAGGCCAGAGCCTGAGCACATACACTAGTACAAGTCCCAGACCCCGACCTCACAGATTCTAGATGGCCTTACAGTCCAAATGACTTCCCATACCAGATATGCCCTCCCAGACCAGAGAGCCATACCTCACACTTGGACACGTTCACACAGGCTGTTTGGTTAAGTAACCCCCTAGACAGGTATAATGTTAATTTGCTAGACACTAGGGTTGTAACTGTACCTTAGACAACATAAGTCACGCTACTTGGATTTTTTGCTTTATTGGGTCTGGCTCTGTATGTGGGCAGATTAACTGTATCTGTCTGGCATTATATATATTTTTGTCTCTGTATCTCCCCTTTGACTCCCCCTCTTTTTTCTTGGGGATTTGCCATACATCGGTTTGACGTATTTTGCCTATTAGAGATTTATAAAGTTAATACAGTAACATCCGTAAGTTAACAATCTTATCAACTAGATGTTGCTTACTATAGGTATAGTTACTCATACCTTGCCTATATGGATATTTACTGGTCCCCTTTCTATCTTTTGGGGGGACTGTCCCCACTAGGAGTATCAATAATTACTTATACCCTTCTCATCAGCCTGTATTTGTAAATTTTGTATATAGCAGTTGTTTTTTTTTTTTTTAATAAAGTTTTGTTTTTTTAGGTGCTTGCTACAATTTTATTAAATAGCGTCGTCGGTGGTTTAAGCCTTGCTAGCCCAATATAGGCAACCTCGGCTGGGTCTTCCATTTATACACCTCACACTAAAGATCAATTCCACCGAGATGATACCCATCTCCCAGTCCAGACACCAACATCAGGCTTCATACTGAACTTAAATTCCAAATGGCGACTTCCAAGTGCAGAAAGTAAGAGCATAGAGCAAAGAACAAAGTCGCAGACAAGAGACTGGCCCGCGCAGACAAGAGACTAGCCCCCGCAGACAAGAGACCGGCCCGCGCAGACAAGAGACCGGCCCGCGCAGACAAGAGACCGGCCCGCGCAGACAAGAGACCGGCCCGCGCAGACAAGAGACCGGCCCGCGCAGACAAGAGACCGGCCCGCGCAGACAAGAGACTGGCCCCCGCAGACAAGAGACTCGTCCCCGCAGACAAGAGACCCACCATACAGACAAGAGACTGGTCCCCTCAGACAAGAGACCCACCATACAGACAAGAGACTGGTCCCCGCAGACAAGAGACCCACCATACAGACCAGAGACTGGCCCCGCAGACAAGAGACCCACCATACAGACAAGAGACTGGTCCCCTCAGACAAGAGACCGGCCCCCGCAGACAAGAGACCGGCCCCCGCAGACAAGAGACCGGCCCGCGCAGACAAGAGACCGGCCCGCGCAGACAAGAGACCGGCCCGCGCAGACAAGAGACCGGCCCGCGCAGACAAGAGACCGGCCCGCGCAGACAAGAGACCGGCCCGCGCAGACAAGAGACCGGCCCGCGCAGACAAGAGACCGGCCCGCGCAGACAAGAGACCGGCCCGCGCAGACAAGAGACCGGCCCGCGCAGACAAGAGACCGGCCCGCGCAGACAAGAGACCGGCCCCCGCAGACAAGACACCCACCATACAGACAAGAGACTGTCCCCGCAGACAAGAGACCCACCATACAGACCAGAGACTGGCCCGCGCAGACAAGAGACCCACCATACAGACCAGAGACTGGCCCCCGCAGACAAGAAACTGGCCCCACAGACAAGAGACTGGCCCCACAGACAAGACACCCACCATACAGACCAGAGACTGGTCCCCGCAGACAAGAAACTGGTCCCCGCAGACAAGAGACCCACCATACAGACAAGAGACTGGCCCCGCAGACAGGAGACTGGTCCCCGCAGACAAGAGACCCACCATACAGACAAGAGACCCACCATACAGACCAGAGACTGGCCCCCGCAGACAAGACACCCACCATACAGACCAGAGACTGGCCCCGCAGACAAGACACCCACCATACAGACCAGAGACTGGCCCCCGCAGACAAGAGACCCACCATACAGACCAGAGACTGGCCCCCGCAGACAGGAGACTGGCCCCCGCAGACAAGACACCCACCATACAGACAAGAGACTGGCCCCGCAGACAAGACACCCACCATACAGACAAGAGACTGGCCCCGCAGACAAGACACCCACAATACAGACCAGAGACTGGCCCCGCAGACAAGACACCCACCATACAGACCAGAGACTGGCCCCGCAGACAAGACACCCACCATACAGACCAGAGACTGGCCCCCGCAGACAAGAGACCCACCATACAGACCAGAGACTGGCCCCCGCAGACAGGAGACTGGCCCCCGCAGACAAGACACCCACCATACAGACAAGAGACTGGCCCCGCAGACAAGACACCCACCATACAGACAAGAGACTGGCCCCGCAGACAAGACACCCACCATACAGACCAGAGACTGGCCCCGCAGACAAGACACCCACCATACAGACCAGAGACTGGCCCCGCAGACAAGACACCCACCATACAGACCAGAGACTGGCCCCACCATATAGACCAGAGACTGGTCCCGCCGACAAGACACCCAGCATACAGACCAGAGACTGGCCCCACCATATAGACCAGAGACTGGTCCCGCCGACAAGACACCCAGCATACAGACCAGAGACTGGCCCCACTTACAAGAGACTGGCCCCGCAGACAAGACACCCAGCATACAGACCAGAGACTGGCCCCGCAGACAAGACACTGGCCCCGCAGACAAGACACCCACCATACAGACCAGAGACTGGCCCCACTTACAAGAGACTGGCCCCGCAGACAAGAGACTGGCCCAGCAGACAAGAGACTGGCCCAGCAGACAAGAGACTGGCCCAGAGGCCCACCTCACGGAGCAGAGACTGACCCAGAGGCCCACCTCACGGAGCAGAGACTGACCCAGAGGCCCACCTCACAGGCAATGTTTTATTCTGTGAGTGCCAGTCAGGATTAGCCAGCTCCTTTGATCCAGTCCGTGTTTTGGGAGTAGAGGCAGAGCATTAATGAGGTGTCTGTAACGAGTGCAGATTACCTCTGCTTCTAATTAATCTGCTCCAATTACACAAGCACGAGGATTACACATCATCACGCACTGCGCGGCGTCACGTTTTATACCCACGCATCACTCTGCTGGTGCCCTATATACTACTTTATAGAGAATCTTGTTTTCAGGTCCTTTAAAGGCACATTTAAAATGACTTATAGTACACCCTTTCATTGCCAGAATTCAAAATAATAGCGGAATTCTTTAATTTAAAAAAACATATAAACTTAATATGTTTAAAATGAAATGTGCAGCTTTATCACAGAATGGATACAATTTGTTTTTAGAATGGAAAAAAAATACTAATCAGCCGCAATTTTATTACCTTCCATGCGGCATTATCTGCTGGGGAACCCACCATTTTAGTTTTAGCAGATAACTTCCTAGGGCTAGAGGAGACTGAACGCGGGAAGTTTGCACAATGGCTAGAACAGTGCTCTCAGCAAGACTAATGGAAAGCACATTACACACACTCAAGAAAGTAACAGACAGTAGCAGGCAATAAGACTAAATAGTGCCAGAAAATAATAAATGCAGGTTCTCACAAAAGCCAGTACACCCCTCACATGTAAATATGTTATTATATCTTTTCATGTGACAACACTCTGCTACAATATGAAGTAGTAAGTGTACGGCCTGTATAACAGTGTAAATGTGCTGTCCCCTCAAAATAACTCAACACACCGCCATTAATGTCTAAACCGCTGGCAACAAAAGTGAGTACACCCCTAAGTGGAATTGTCCAAATTGGGCCCAATTAGCCATTTTCCCTTCCCGGTGTCATGTGACTCATTAGTGTTACAAGGTCTCAGGTGTGAATGGGGAGCAGGTGTGTTATATTTGGTGTTATCGCTCTTACACTCTCTCATAATGTTCATGGGAAGTTCAACATGGCATCTCATGACAAAGAACTCTCTGAGCATCTGAAAAAATAATTGTTGCTCTACATAAAGATGGCCGAGGCTATAAAAAGATTGCCAAGACCCTGAAAACTGATCTGCAGCACGGTGGGGAAGACCATACAGCGGTGTCACAGGACAAGTTCCACCCAGAACAGGACTCACCATGGTCGTCCATAGAAGTTGAGTGCACGTGCTCAGCATCATATCCAGAGGTGGTCTTTGGGAAATAGACGTATGAGTGTGGCCGGCATTGCTGCAGAGGTTGGAGGGGTGGGAGGTCAGCCGGTCAGTGCTCAGACCATACGCCGCACACTGCAGCAAATTGGTCTGCATGGCTGTCATCCCAGAAGGAAAGATGATGCACAAGAAAGCCCCAAACACTTTGCTGAAGACAAGCAGACGAAGGACATGGATTACTGGTGGGAGAAGTCTTTCAGTGGAGAGGAAGTTCTTCAAAAGCGAATATTGTAAATATGGGACTGCAGTGGCCATTTAACTATTGCAAGTCCCACTGAGAGCTGCACAGCACTTACACATCGTCACATTGGGCTCGGCCTGAGAGAGATTATCAGGTGCTGAGTGGGTTATAGGCGATAACCGTAGTCCTTATTACCAGAAAGGTGAGATGTGCTTAGCCGTGGACAGAAATATATATATATATATATATATATATATATATATATATATATACAAATGTGATATATATATATATATATATATATATATATATATATATATATATATATATATATATATATATATACACAGTAATTACTTAATACTTCCATATAAAATCAGTTGGATATTTTTCACATAATAATTGTTCATTCTCAGCAAATATATTATAACTTCCCCATAATGCCATAATGACACTTTCTGTGCTTAAAATATGTGTGTGGGGGGGACTTTTGGGCAACTGTTAGAGTAAGTGTGGAGGGGGCACATTCATATAAAGAGGGTCCATCCATCTGATTAATATAAATGGGCTATCTGTGTGAGCGCTGTGTCTGGTAATTGGGACTACAAAGGAAAGTACATCCACTAATTCAAGGAGCAGTGGGATGGAGCCCCCTCCCAGCATTGTACATCAGTCCTCGGGGGCTGGACACACGTACATTTTCAGGATATGTTTACTCCAGGAGGATTTAATTTACTTACTGATGCTGGCACAAGGATATCTTGACAAGGACCCTGCCCCCAGGGCCAAGACGTTTAGAAGCCCTAAGCACTTTTGGTGCCTCCATTTATATCTCATTCAAAATATAAACACTTAACCTGGAACAAGTCATGAGCACAAGTATACATAGTGCCTGAGAAGTATATATCAATACACATAATATAAGTATTCCTCTAATGCTGCACATTTTGATTTGAATGTAGACTTTTCCGTGTTCTTGCTGTAATCACGAGTGCATGTATGTCCTGGCCTTGCCTCCATGGTCTCTGTGATAGATGCCCTTTGGGTTTGGGGGTGCAGTGACCTTGCAGGGTATAACTGTTTGATTTGTTTCAGGAGTCTGCTGACACCTTCTTGTCTGCTGGGGACACTGACTGGAAGGTGAGGATGCTCGTTACTTGTTCTTGGGATTATTGTATGATACAGAAATATGGAAATAATATCAAGCAGAAATATGATCCTGTGCTCTCATCGTCAGGGTGCAGTCTATTTGTGTGTCTTGTGCTCTCAGGGTCAGGGTGCTGTGTGTGTCCATCCTGTGCTGTGTGTGTCCATCCTGTGCTGTGTGTGTCCATCCTGTGCTGTGTGTGTCCATCCTGTGCTCTTAGTGTCAGGGTGCTGTGTGTGTCCATCCTGTGCTTTTAGTGTCATGGTGCTGTGTGTGTCCATCCTGTGCTCTTAGGGTCAGGGTGCTGTGTGTGTGTCCATCCTGTGCTCTTAGTGTCAGGGTGCTTTGTGTGTCCATCCTGTGCTCTTAGGGTCAGGGTGCTGTGTGTGTCCATCCTGTGCTCTTAGTGTCAGGGTGCTGTGTGTGTGTCCATCCTGTGCTCTTAGTGTCAGGGTGCTGTGTGTGTGTCCATCCTGTGCTCTTAGTGTCAGGGTGCTGTGTGTGTCCATCCTGTGCTCTTAGTGTCAGGGTGCTGTGTGTGTCCATCCTGTGCTCTTAGTGTCAGGGTGCTGTGTGTGTCCATCCTGTGCTGTGTGTGTCCATCCTGTGCTGTGTGTGTCCATCCTGTGCTCTTAGTGTCAGGGTGCTGTGTGTGTCCATCCTGTGCTCTCAGGGTCAGGGAGCTGTGTGTGTGTCCATCCTGTGCTCTCAGGGTCAGGGAGCTGTGTGTGTGTCCGTCCTGTGCTCTCATGGTCAGGGAGCTGTGTGTGTCCATTCTGTGCTCTTAGTGTCAGGGTGCTGTGTGTGTCCATCCTGTGCTCTTAGTGTCAGGGTGCTGTGTCCATCCTGTGCTCTTAGTGTCAGGGTGCTGTGTGTGTCCATCCTGTGCTCTTAGTGTCAGGGTGCTGTGTGTGTCCATCCTGTGCTCTCAGGGTCAGGGTGCTGTGTGTGTCCATCCTGTGCTCTTAGTGTCAGGGTGCTGTGTGTGTCCATCCTGTGCTCTCATGGTCAGGGAGCTGTGTGTGTGTCCGTCCTGTGCTCTCATGGTCAGGGAGCTGTGTGTGTGTCCGTCCTGTGCTCTCAGGGTCAGGGTGCTGTGTGTGTCCATTCTGTGCCCTTAGGGCCAGGGTGCTGTGTGTGGTCATCCTGTGCTCTCAGGGTCAGGGAGCTGTGTGTGTCCATTCTGTGCCCTTAGGGTCAGGGTTCTGTGTGTGTCCATCCTGTGCCCTTAGGGCAAGGGTGCTGTGTGTGTCCATCCTGTGCTCTTAGGGTCAGGGAGCTGTGTGTGTCCATTCTGTGCCCTTAGGGTCAGGGTTCTGTGTGTGTCCATCCTGTGCCCTTAGGGCAAGGGTGCTGTGTGTGTCCATCCTGTGCTCTTAGGGTCAGGGAGCTGTGTGTGTCCATTCTGTGCCCTTAGGGTCAGGGTTCTGTGTGTGTCCATCCTGTGCCCTTAGGGCAAGGGTGCTGTGTGTGTCCATCCTGTGCTCTTAGGGTCAGGGAGCTGTGTGTGTCCATCCTGTGCTCTTAGGGTCAGGGAGCTGTGTGTGTCCATCCTGTGCTCTCAGGGTCAGGGTGCTGTGTGTGTCCATCCTGTGCTTTTAGGGTCAGGGAGCTGTGTGTGGCCATCCTGTGCTCTCAGGGTCAGGGTGCTGTGTGTGTCCATCCTGTGCTCTCAGGGTCAGGGTGCTGTGTGTGTCCATCCTGTGCTCTTAGGGTCAGGGAGCTGTGTTTGTCCATCCTGTGCTCTCAGGGTCAGGGTGCTGTGTGTGTCCATCCTGTGCATTAAGGGTCAAAGAGCTGTGTATGTCCATCTTGTGCTCTTAGGGCCAGGGTGCTGTGTGTGTCCACCCTGTGCTCTCATTGTCAGGGTGCTGTGTGTGTCCATCCTGTGCTGTCATGGTCCAGGTGCTGTGTGTGTCCTTCCTGTGCTCTTAGTGTCAGGGTGCTGTGTGTGTCCATCCTGTGCTCTTAGTGTCAGAGTGCTGTGTGTGTCCATCCTGTGCTCTTAGGGTCAGGGTGCTGTGTGTGTCCATCCTGTGCTCTTAGGGTCAGGGTGCTGTGTGTGTCCATCCTGTGCTCTTAGGGCCAGGGTGCTGTGTGTGTCCATCCTGTGCTCTTAGTGTCAGAGTGCTGTGTGTGTCAATCCTGTGCTGTCAGGGTGCTGTGTGTGTCCATCCTGTGCTCTTAGTGTCAGGGTGCTGTGTGTGTCCATCCTGTGCTCTTAGGGTCAGGGTGCTGTGTGTGTCAATCCTGTGCTGTCAGGGTGCTGTGTGTGTCCATCCTGTGCTCTTAGGGTCAGGGAGCTGTGTATGTCCATCTCGTGCTTTTAGGGTCAGGGTACTGTGTGTGTGTCCATCCTGTGCTCTCAGGGTTGGGGTGCTGTGTGTGTGTGTGTGTGTCCATCCTGTGCTCTCAGGGTCAGGGTGCTGTGTGTGTCCATCCTGTGCTCTTAGTGTCAGGGTGCTGTGTGTGTCCATCCTGTGCTCTTAGTGTCAGGGTGCTGTGTGTGTCCATCCGGTGTTCTTAGGGTCAGGGTGCTGTGTGTGTCCATCCTGTGCTCTCAGGGTTAGGGTGCTGTGGGTGTCCGTCCTGTGCTCTCAGTGTCAGGGTGCTGTGTGTGTCCATCCTGTGCTCTTAGGGTCAGGGTGCTGTGTGTGTCCATCCTGTGCTCTCAGGGTTAGGGTGCTGTGGGTGTCCGTCCTGTGCTCTCAGGGTCAGGGTGCTGTGTGTGTCCATCCTGTGCTCTTAGTGTCAGGTTGCTGTGTGTGTCCATCCTGTGCTCTTAGTGTCAGGGTGCTGTGTGTGTCCATCCTGTGCTCTTAGGGTCAGGGTGCTGTGTGTGTCCATCCTGTGCTCTCAGGGTTAGGGTGCTGTGTGTGTCCATCCTTTGCTCTTAGGGTCAGGGTTCTGTGTGTGTCCATCCTGTGCTCTTAGGGTCAGAGTGCTGTGTGTGTCCATCCTGTGCTCTTAGTGTCAGGGTGCTGTGTGTGTCCATCCTGTGCTTTTAGGGTCAGGGAGCTGTGTGTGGCCATCCTGTGCTCTCATGGTCAGGGTGCTGTGTGTGTCCGTCCTGTGCTCTTAGGGTTAGGGTGCTGTTTGTGTCCACCCTGTGCTCTCATTGTCAGGGTGCTGTGTGTGTCCATCCTTTGCTCTTAGGGTCAGAGTGCTGTGTGTTTCCATCCTGTGCTCTCAGGGTCAGGGTGCTGTGTGTGTCCATCCTGTGCTCTCAGGGTTAGGGTGCTGTGGGTGTCCGTCCTGTGCTCTCAGGGTCAGGGTGCTGTGTGTGTCCATCCTGTGCTCTTAGTGTCAGGGTGCTGTGTGTGTCCATCCTGTGCTCTTAGTGTCAGGGTGCTGTGTGTGTCCATCCTGTGCTCTTAGTGTCAGGGTGCTGTGTGTGTCCATCCTGTGCTCTTAGGGTCAGGGTGCTGTGTGTGTCCATCCTTTGCTCTTAGGGTCAGAGTGCTGTGTGTGTCCATCCTGTGCTCTCAGGGTTAGGGTGCTGTGTGTGTCCATCCTTTGCTCTTAGGGTCAGAGTGCTGTGTGTGTCCATCCTGTGCTCTCAGGGTCAGGGTGCTGTGTGTGTCCATCCTTTGCTCTTAGGGTCAGAGTGCTGTGTGTGTCCATCCTGTGCTCTTAGTGTCAGGGTGCTGTGTATGTCCATCCTGTGCTCTTAGGGTCAGGGTACTGTGTGTGTGTGTCCATCCTGTGCTCTTAGTGTCAGGGTGCTGTGTGTGTCCATCCTGTGCTCTTAGGGTCAGGGAGCTGTGTGTGTCCATCCTGTGCATTAAGGGTCAGAGAGCTGTGTATATCCATCTTGTGCTCTTAGGGTCAGGGTGCTGTGTGTGTCCACCCTGTGCTCTTTTGGTCAGGGTGCTGTGTGTGTCCATCTTGTGCTCTTAGGGTCAGGGTGCTGTGTCCATCCTGTGCTCTCAGGGTCAGGGTGCTGTGTGTGTCCATCCTGTGCTCTCATGGTCAGAGTGCTGTGTGTGTCCATCCTGTGCTCTCATGGTCAGAGTGCTGTGTGTTTCCATCCTGTGCTGTCATGGTCAGAGTGCTGTGTGTTTCTATCCTGTGCTCTCATGGTCAGAGTGCTGTGTGTTTCCATCCTGTGCTCTCATGGTCAGAGTGCTGTGGGTTTCCATCCTGTGCATTAAGGGTCAGAGAGCTGTGTATATCCATCTTGTGCTCTTAGGGTCAGGGTGCTGTGTGTGTCCACCCTGTGCTCTTTTGGTCAGGGTGCTGTGTGTGTCCATCCTGTGTTCTTAGGGTTAGGGTGCTGTGTGTGTCCGTCCTGTGCTCTCATGGTCAGGGGGCAGTGTGTGTCCATCCTGTGCTCTCAGGGTTAGGGTGCTGTGTGTTTCCGTCCTGTGCTCTCATGGTCAGGGTGCTGTGTGTGTCCATCCTGTGCTCTCAGGGTCAGGGTAATGTGTGTGTCCGTCGTGTGCTCTCATGGTCAAAGTGCTGTGTGTGTCCATCCTGTGCTCTCAGGGTTAGGGTGCTGTGTGTGTCCGTCCTGTGCTCTCATGGTCAGGGTGCTGTGTGTGTCCATCCTGTGCTCTCAGGGTTAGGGTGCTGTGTGTGTCCGTCCTGTGCTCTCATGGTCAGGGTGCTGTGTGTGTCCATCCTGTGCTCTCAGGGTCAGGGTAATGTGTGTGTCCGTCGTGTGCTCTCATGGTCAGGGTGCTGTGTGTGTCCATCCTGTGCTCTCAGGGTTAGGGTGCTGTGTGTGTCCGTCCTGTGCTCTCATGGTCAGGGTGCTGTGTGTGTCCATCCTGTGCTCTCAGTGTCAGGGTAATGTGTGTGTCCGTCGTGTGCTCTCATGGTCAAAGTGCTGTGTGTGTCCATCCTGTGCTCTCAGGGTTAGGGTGCTGTGTGTGTCCGTCCTGTGCTCTCATGGTCAGGGTGCTGTGTGTGTCCATCCTGTGCTCTCAGGGTTAGGGTGCTGTGTGTTTCCGTCCTGTGCTCTCATGGTCAGGGTGCTGTGTGTGTCCATCCTGTGCTCTCAGGGTCAGGGTGCTGTGTGTGTCCGTCGTGTGCTCTCATGGTCAGGGTGCTGTGTGTGTCCATCCTGTGCTCTCAGGGTTAGGGTGCTGTGTGTGTCCGTCCTGTGCTCTCATGGTCAGGGTGCTGTGTGTTTCGATCCTGTGCTCTCAGGGTCAGGAAATGGTGTGTGTCCGTCCTGTGCTCTCAGGGTCAGGGTGCTGTGTGTGTCCGTCCTGTGCTCTCATGGTCAGGGTGCTGTGTGTTTCCATCCTGTGCTCTCAGGGTCAGGAAATGGTGTGTGTCCGTCCTGTGCTCTTAGTGTCAGAATGCTGTGTGTGTCCATCATGCGGTCTTAGGGTCAGAGAGCTGTGTGTGTCCATCTTGTGCTCTTAGGGTCAGGGTGCTGTGTCCGTCCTGTGCTCTCAGGGTTAGGGTGCTGTGTGTGTCTATCCTGTGCTCTTAGGGGCCGAGAGCTGTGTGTGTCCATCCTGTGCTCTCAGGGTCAGGGAGCTGTGTGTGTCCATCCTGTGTTCTCATAGCCCAGGTGCTTTGTGTGTCTGTCCTGTGCTCTTTGGGTCAGGGTTCTGTGTGTGTCCATCCTGTGCTCTCATGGCCCAAGTGCTGTGTGTGTCCATCCTGTGCTCTCAGGGTCAGGGTGCTGTGTGTGTCCTTTGCTCTTATGGCCAGGGTTCTGTGTGTGTGTCCATCCTGTGCTCTCATGGTCAGCGTGCTGTGTGTGTACGTCCTGTGCTCTTACGGTCAGGAAGCTGTGTGTGTCCATCCTGTGCTCTTAGGGTCAGTGTGCTATGTATGTCTGTCCTGTGCTCTTAGGGTCAGGGAGCTGTGTGTGTCCGTCCTGTGCTCTCAGGGTCAGGGTGCTATGTGCGTCTATCCTGTGCTTTTAGGGTCAGGGTGCTCTGTGTGTCCATCCTGTGCTCTCATGGTCATGGTGCTGTGTGTGTCCATCCTGTGTTCTTAGGGTTAGGGTGCTGTGTGTGTCCGTCCTGTGCTCTCATGGTCAGGGGGCAGTGTGTGTCCATCCTGTGCTCTCAGGGTTAGGGTGCTGTGTGTGTCCGTCCTGTGCTCTCATGGTCAGGGTGCTGTGTGTGTCCATCCTGTGCTCTCAGGGTCAGGGTAATGTGTGTGTCCGTCGTGTGCTCTCATGGTCAAAGTGCTGTGTGTGTCCATCCTGTGCTCTCAGGGTCAGGGTGCTGTGTGTGTCCGTCCTGTGCTCTCATGGTCAGGGTGCTGTGTGTGTCCATCCTGTGCTCTCAGGGTTAGGGTGCTGTGTGTGTCCGTCCTGTGCTCTCATGGTCAGGGTGCTGTGTGTGTCCATCCTGTGCTCTCAGGGTCAGGGTAATGTGTGTGTCCGTCGTGTGCTCTCATGGTCAGGGTGCTGTGTGTGTCCATCCTGTGCTCTCAGGGTTAGGGTGCTGTGTGTGTCCGTCCTGTGCTCTCATGGTCAGGGTGCTGTGTGTGTCCATCCTGTGCTCTCAGTGTCAGGGTAATGTGTGTGTCCGTCGTGTGCTCTCATGGTCAAAGTGCTGTGTGTGTCCATCCTGTGCTCTCAGGGTTAGGGTGCTGTGTGTGTCCGTCCTGTGCTCTCATGGTCAGGGTGCTGTGTGTGTCCATCCTGTGCTCTCAGGGTTAGGGTGCTGTGTGTTTCCGTCCTGTGCTCTCATGGTCAGGGTGCTGTGTGTGTCCATCCTGTGCTCTCAGGGTCAGGGTAATGTGTGTGTCCGTCGTGTGCTCTCATGGTCAGGGTGCTGTGTGTGTCCATCCTGTGCTCTCAGGGTTAGGGTGCTGTGTGTGTCCGTCCTGTGCTCTCATGGTCAGGGTGCTGTGTGTTTCGATCCTGTGCTCTCAGGGTCAGGAAATGGTGTGTGTCCGTCCTGTGCTCTCAGGGTCAGGGTGCTGTGTGTGTCCGTCCTGTGCTCTCATGGTCAGGGTGCTGTGTGTTTCCATCCTGTGCTCTCAGGGTCAGGAAATGGTGTGTGTCCGTCCTGTGCTCTTAGTGTCAGAATGCTGTGTGTGTCCATCATGCGGTCTTAGGGTCAGAGAGCTGTGTGTGTCCATCTTGTGCTCTTAGGGTCAGGAGGCTGTGTCCGTCCTGTGCTCTCAGGGTTAGGGTGCTGTGTGTGTCTATCCTGTGCTCTTAGGGGCCGAGAGCTGTGTGTGTCCATCCTGTGCTCTCAGGGTCAGGGAGCTGTGTGTGTCCATCCTGTGTTCTCATAGCCCAGGTGCTTTGTGTGTCTGTCCTGTACTCTTTGGGTCAGGGTTCTGTGTGTGTCCATCCTGTGCTCTCATGGCCCAAGTGCTGTGTGTGTCCATCCTGTGCTCTCAGGGTCAGGGTGCTGTGTGTGTCCTTTGCTCTTATGGCCAGGGTTCTGTGTGTGTGTCCATCCTGTGCTCTCATGGTCAGCGTGCTGTGTGTGTACGTCCTGTGCTCTTACGGTCAGGAAGCTGTGTGTGTCCATCCTGTGCTCTTAGGGTCAGTGTGCTATGTATGTCTGTCCTGTGCTCTTAGGGTCAGGGAGCTGTGTGTGTCCGTCCTGTGCTCTCAGGGTCAGGGTGCTATGTGCGTCTATCCTGTGCTTTTAGGGTCAGGGTGCTCTGTGTGTCCATCCTGTGCTCTCATGGTCATGGTGCTGTGTGTGTCCATCCTGTGCTCTTAGGATCTGGTTCCTGTGTGTGTGTCTCCTTTGCTCTCAGGGTCAGGGTGCTGTGTGTGTCCATCCTATGCTCTCATAGACAAGGTGCTGTGTGTGTCCTGTTCTCTTAGGGTCAGAATGCTGTGTGTTTCTATCCTGTGCTTTCAGGTCAGTGTGCTGTGTGTGTCCGTCCTGTGCTCTCATGGTCATGGTGCTGTGTGTGTCCGTCCTGTGCTCTCATGGTCATGGTGCTGTGTGTGTCCATCCTGTGCTCTTAGGATCTGGTTCCTGTGTGTGTGTCTCCTTTGCTCTCAGGGTCAGGGTGCTGTGTGTGTCCATCCTATGCTCTCATAGACAAGGTGCTGTGTGTGTCCTGTTCTCTTAGGGTCAGAATGCTGTGTGTTTCCATCCTGTGCTTTCAGGTCAGTGTGCTGTGTGTGTCCATCCTGTGCTCTTAGGGGCCGAGAGCTGTGTCTGTCGATCCTGTGCTCTCAGGGTCAGGGTGCTGTGAGTGTCCATCCTCTGCACTCATGGTCCAGATGCTGTGTGTGTCCATCCTGTGCTCTTAGGGGCCGAGAGCTGTCTGTGCCCACCCTCTGTTCTCAGGGTCAGGGTGCTGTGTGTTTCCATCCTGTGCTCTCATGGTCCAGGTGCTGTGTGTGTCCATCCTGTGCTCCTGTGCTCTTAGGCTCAGGGTTCTGTGTCCATCCTGTGCTCTTATGGTCAGAGAGCGGCGTGTGACCATCCTGTGCTGTTAGGGTCAGGGTGTGTTTGTGTCCATCCTATGCTCTCATAGACAAGGTGCTGTGTTTCCTGTGCGCTAAGTGTCAGGGTGATGTGTGTGTCCAACCTTTGCTTTCAGGGTCAGAGTGCTGTGTGTGTCCTGTGCTCTTAGGCTCAGGGTGCTGTGAGTGTCCATCCTCTGCACTCATGGTCCAGGTGCTGTGTGTTTCCATCCTGTGCTGTTAGGGTCAGGGTGTGTTTGTGTCCATCCTGTGCTCTCAGGGTCAGGGTGCTGTGTGTGTCCATCCTGTGCTCTCATGGTGGAGGTGCTGTGTGTGTCCTGTGCTCTTAGGGTCAGAATGCTGTGTGTTTCCATCCTGTGCTCTCAGGTCCAGGGTGCTGTGTGTGTCCATCCTGTGCTTTTATGGTCAGGGAGCGGCGTGTGACCATCCTGTGCTCTCAGGGTCAGGGTGCTGTGAGTGTCCATCCTCTGCACTCATGGTCCAGGTTCTGTGTTTGTCCATCCTGTGCTCTTAGGCTCAGGGTTCTGTGTCCTTCCTGTGCTCTTACGGTCAGGGAGCGGCGTGTGACCATCCTGTGCTGTTATAGTCAGGGTATGTTTGTGTCCATCCTGAGCTCTTAGGGCCAGGGTGCTGTGTGTTTCCATCCTGTGCTCTTAGGGTCAGGGTTCTGTGTGTTTCCATCCTGTGCTCTTAGGGTCTGATTCCTGTGTGTGTCCATCCTGTGTTCTCAGGGTCAGGGTGCTGTGGGTGTCCATCCTATTCTCTCATGGTCCAGGTGCTGTGTGGGTCCTGTGCTCTTAGGGTCAGAATGCTGTGTGTTTCCATCCTGTGCTCTCAGGGCCAGGGTGCTGTGTGTGTCCGTCCTGTGCTCTCAGGGTCAGGGTGCTGTGTGTTTCCATCATGTGCTCTTAGGTTCAGGGAGCAGCGTGTGTCCATCCTGTGCTCTTAGTGTCAGGGTGCTGTGTGTGTCCACCCTTTGCTCTCAGGGTCAGCGTGCTGTGTGTTTCCATCCTGTGCTCTCATGGTCCAGTTGCTGTGTGTGTCCATCCTGTGCTCTTAGTGTCAGGGTGCTGTGTGTGTCCACCCTGTACTCTCAGGGTCAGGGTGCTGTGTGTGTCCATCCTGTGCTCTTAGGGTCAGGATTATGTGTGTGTCCATCCTGTGCTCTCAGGTCAGGGTGCTATGTGAATCTATCCTGTGCTTTCAGGGTCAGAGTGCAGTGTGTTTCCATCCTGTGCTCTTAGGGGCCAAGAGCTGTGTGTGTCCACCCTGTGCTGTCAGGGTCAGGGTGCTGTGTGTTTCTATCCTTTGCTCTCATGGTCCAGGTGCTGTGTGTTTCCATCCTGTGCTGTTAGGGTCAGGGTGTGTTTGTGTCCATCCTGTGCTCTCAGGGTCAGGGTGCTGTGTGTGTCCATCCTGTGCTCTCATGGTGGAGGTGCTGTGTGTGTCCTGTGCTCTTAGTGTCAGGGTGCTGTGTGTTTCCATCCTGTGCTCTCAGGGCCAGGGTGCTGTGTGTGTCCATCCTGTGCTTTTATGGTCAGGGAGCGGTGTGTGACCATCCTGTGCTCTCAGGGTCAGGGTGCTGTGAGTGACCATCCTCTGCACTCATGGTCCAGGTGCTGTGTTTGTCCATCCTGTGCTCCTAGGCTCAGGGTTCTGTGTCCATCCTGTGCTATTACGGTCAGGGAGCGGCATGTGACCATCCTGTGCTGTCAGGGTGTGTTTGTGTCCATCCTATGCTCTCATAGACAAGGTGCTGTGTGTGTCCATCCTCTGCTTTTAGGGTCAGGGAGCTGTGTGTGTCCGTCCTGTTCTTTTAGGGTCAGGGAGCTGTGTGTGTTCGTCCTGTGCTCTCAGGGTCAGGGTGCTGTGTGTTTCCATCCTGTGCTCTTTGGGTCAGGGTGCTTTTTGTGTCCATCCTGTGCTCTCAGGGCCAGGGTGCTGTGTGTGTCCGTCCTGTGCTCTCAGCGTCAGGGAGCTGTTTCTGTCCATCCTGTGCTCTCAGGGTCAGGGTGCTGTGTGTGTCCATCCTGTGCTCTTAGTGTCAGGGTGCTGTGTGTGTCCACCCTGTGCTCTCAGGGTCAGGGTGCTGTGTGTGTCCATCCTGTGCTCTTAGGGTCAGGGAGCTGTGTGTGTCCATCCTGTGCTCTTAGTGTCAGGGTGCTGTGTGTGTCCATCCTGTGCTCTTAGGGTCAGGGTGCTGTGTGTGTCCTTCCTGTGCTCTTAGGGTCAGGGTGCTGTGTGTGTCCTTCCTGTGCTCTTAGGGTCAGGGTGCTGTGTGTGTCCTTCCTGTGCTCTTAGGGTCAGGGTGCTGTGTGTGTCCACCCTGTGGTCTCATGGTCAGGGTGCTGTGTGTGTCCACCCTGTGGTCTCATGGTCAGGGTGCTGTGTGTGTCTATCCTGTGCTCTCAGGGTCAGGGTGCTGTGTGTGTCTATACTGTGCTCTCATGGTCAGTGTGCTGTGTGTTTCCATCCTGTGCTCTCAGGGCCAGGGTGCTGTGTGTTTCCATCCTGTGCTCTCATGGTCAGAATGCTGTGTGTTTCCATCCTGTGCTCTCAGGGTCAGTGTGCTGTGTGTGTCCTTCCTGTTCTCTCATGGTCCAGGGTGCTGTGTGTGTCCGTCCTCTGCTCTCAGGGTCAGGGAGCTGTGTGTGTGTCCGTCCTGTGCTCTCAGGGTCAGGGTGCTGTGTGTGTCCATCCTGTGCTCTCATTGTCAGGGAGCTGTGTGTGTCCATCCTGTGCTCTTAGGGTCAGGGTGCTGTGTGTGTCTATCTTGTGCTCTCAGGGTCAGAGTGCTGTGTGTGTCCATCCTTTGCTCTCATGGTCAGGGAGCTGTGTGTGTCCATCCTGTGCTCTTAGGGTCAGGGTGCTGTGTGTGTCTATCTTGTGCTCTCAGGGTCAGAGTGCTGTGTGTGTCCATCCTTTGCTCTCATGGTCAGGGTGCTGTGTGTGTCCTTCCTGTGCTCTTAGGATCAGGGTGCCGTGTGTTTCCATCCTGTGCTCTCAAGGCCAGGGTGCTGTGTGTTTCCATCCTGTGCTCTCAAGGCCAGGGTGCTGTGTGTGTCCATCCTGTGCTTTCAGGGTCAGAGTGCTGTGTGTGTCCGTCCTGTGTTCTCATGGTCAGGGTGCTGTGTGTGTCCATCCTATGCTCTTAGGGTCCGAGAGCTGTGTGTGTCCATCCTGTGCTCTCATGGTCAGGGTGCTGTGTGTGTCCATCCTGTGCTCTCATGTTCCAGGTGCTGTGTAAGTCCATCCTGTGCTTTCATGGTCAGAGTGCTGTGTGTGTCCATCCTGTACTCTCAGGGTCAGAGTGCTGTGTCTGCTCATCCTGTGCTCTCATTGTCAGGGAGCTGTGTGTGTGTCCATCCTGTGCTGTCAGGGTCTGAGTGCTGTGTGTGTCCACCCTGTGCTCTCATGGTCAGGGTGCTGTGTGTCCATCTCGTGCTCTCAGGGTGCTGTGTGTGTCCATCCTGTGCTCTCATGGTCAGAGTGCTGTGTGTGTCCATCCTGTGCTCTCATGGTCAGAGTGCTGTATGTTTCCATCCTGTGCTCTCATGGTCAGAGTGCTGTGTGTTTCCATCCTGTGCTCTCAGGGTCAGTGTGCTGTGTGTGTCCATCCTGTGCTCTCATGGTCAGAGTGTTGTGTGTTTCCATCCTGTGCTCTTATGGTCAGGGTGCTGTGTGTGTCCATCTTGTGCTCTCATGGTCAGAGTGCTGTGTGTGTCCATCTTGTGCTCTCATGGTCAGAGTGCTGTGTGTTTCCATCCTGTGCTCTCATGGTCAGAGTGCTGTGTGTTTCCATCCTGTGCTCTCAGGTTCAGGGAGCTAAAATGCTAATATGATATATGTTAATACCATTACTATCGGGGCGTGATGTGCGTGTGCTGAGCTCTTAGGATCAAGGTGCTGTGTGTTTGTGTTCTGTGTGTGTCCGTGTTCTGTGTGTGTCCGATGCTCTTAGCATGACAGTGCTTTGTGTGTCCTGAACTTAGGGTCAGAGTACCCTATATGGTTAAACTCTACATTGTTGTTGTATATTACAGATGAGGGTGATACACAGAGCATAAAAAGAAATGTGTTGCTGAAATGGTGCAGTGGGCCAAAGGCAAGATCAGGGTAATGGATGCAGTAGGTCAGACTTATGGAAAGTCTAACAGTGGGTGGGTGGGAGTATTTGATCCCCTGCTGATTTTGAACGTTTGTCCACTGACAAAGAAATGATCCGTCTATAATTTTAATGGTTGGTGTATTTTAACAGAGACAGAATAACAAAACAACAAGAAGTGAGAAAGAACAGAAGTGGGACTGGACTAGAAAGTTAGGAAAATGTGTAGGTGCAAAGTTAGTAAACAGGATGCCATTGGACTTGGGCTAGGAGATGGCTAATGGATTGAGCGTCCTTCAGATAGCTGGGGGCTTCATTATATAGAGCTTTGTCAGCAGGCCAAGCTTAAAATGTATTTGGTCTTTCACAGGGAGTCAGTATAGGGCATGGACGACAGGTATGATGTGGCACGGACGAGGTTGGTATGTTAATAACCTTGCGGCAGTGTTCTGTACCAACTGTAAGCAATGTCGCTCTTTATTGGACAGTACTAAATAAAGACAGTTTCTGTAGTCCAGTTGTGACAATATAAATGAATGAACCAAAGTAGGGAGATCTTCTGTTATATCCTGGCTTTAGATGGAAAAATGAGGATTTGATCACAGCTGAGACTTAATGTTTTAGTGTCAGACCACAATCTACAGTAACCCTAGGTTTTAGCAGCCGGGAGTCCCCAAGCTAAAGACCCACTCCTGTTTGGCCCAAGGAATCAGGAACCCAACAGAAGTACCTCTGCCTTTTTTGGTGGTTCAGCCTCGGCCAGGTCCTACTCATCCAATCTTAGAGCTCTTCTGGACATCTATTTGATTGTATGTTCTTCATTTGGATCAAAGGACAGATAAAGCTGTGTGTCATCGGCATAACGGTGGTTGTTGAGGCCACGTCTTCTGGTGATCTCTTCCAGTGGTAGCATGTATATAGTAAACAGTACTTTAGTTTAGAGGAGTATGCACCTGAAGAAACGCTGCTGCCTGCCAGTGAGGATGTAATCCAGCAGAGGGCAGTGCCACCCAGACCACAGTAGTTCTTCATATGTTCTATTAACATTCCACATTCCCTTGTGTCACATTCTGCCGAGAGGCCAATGGGAATTAGGCTTGAGCAGTCGCCTGTACCTCTTGCCATCAAAAGACTATTAAAAACATGATCCGGGGCTGTTTCTGTGCCTCTTTATGAACTCTGATAGAGGTCATACTTCTGCCAATGGATTCCAATCTGCACTGCAACTACGTTTTCCATAACCTTTCCTAAAAAGGGAATATGTGAAACATGCCTGTATTTTGCCATGCCTGAAGATGTGTTTTTAGAAGAGGTTTGGAAATTGCTTCCTTTAGTTGATAAGAAAAGATGCAACTGTGCAGTGAATCATTAACTATTTTTGTGAATGCAGGGCCAATTAGACCAGGCAAACCTTGAGAAGATGAGTTGCGAGCATAAAAAGGGTAAGGCAGCCACCTTGGACACACTCAATAAATTCCCGGTCAGAATGGAGTTGTCAGTTGTGAGTGCTTCTGCTTAGCTGCCTGGTATGGGGCCCAGTGTCACTGGCTGAGCCCCCTCAGAAGTGACAGCCTCAGCCCTGGCTGTAACCAGATTGAAGGTGGTGGATGTGATACAACTGGGAAAGTGAACATTTTCCATTAATGAGGAAGTCACTGGATGCCTTCAAGGACTGAATAACTGAGACACTAGGATATGCAAAAAAATATGTTAGTGAATGTAGTCAAAGAGAAGACAATCTATTTATCATCATCGAAGAAATCACAATACAAGTTAAGGTGGGAAATGAGGACTCCTGGGGTGGAGTGTAGAGAAGAAAAACAAGGGTCCAAGAACAGATACCTAAGGGAAACCAATGGATATTGGGGAAGGGGGAGAGGTTGAGTTTTTGAATGCCATAGCTGCATTCAGCACGATTAGGTAGGACTTGAGTCATAGAAGAGTTGTGCCCATGGGGATGGGGTGAGACCTGCATGAGATGCAGGAGCCAAATGGAATGAAAGAGATGCAAGTTAGATTGAAGTGGCCGATATAATGAACTAGAAATTAAGAGTTAATTTAGGTGAGAATAGATAAGCCATTCCAAAAATACTGGAGAAGGGTGATGGGTCAGTAATTGGCAAGGCAGGACAGACTGAGCAAGGGTTTCTTCAGCGGAGGAATAATAACTGTTTATTTGAAGAGGTTTGGGAATATGTTGGTGGATAAGGAAGAATTCAAGAGGGAGACAAGGTGTGGGAAGATGAGAGCTGATAATAGAGAAATGAGGCAGGGCATGGGAGGATGGGCAGACCCCTTCTGCTTGGCCAAGGTCAACACGGTTGATCTTTTAAGGTGGGAGTAAACCATGGTGTTGGCTGGTATGAAGGGGTAAATGGGCATGGTAGTGCAAGTGAATCAGTAGAACACAGTGGTGCTCATAAGAAGGTGTTTGCTGACAGGTCAAGGGAAACGGTTGAGATGTCAGAAGGTGAGAGGATGCAAATGATATTTAGGCATGGGGATTCATGGTATACAACTGTGTCACAAGAAGGAAGTGATTACAAGGGTCTTAATAGGTTGCTGTGCACCATTAGAGCTATATGTGGTCAAGGGGGCTTACAGAGATATGCTGCATCTTCCCAGGAGCCAATATCTTTTATTAATATTTCTACTATATGCTTGTTATTATATTTGATGACATAGAATTATTTCTAACATTAGTTCAAACTCTTACATATGTTTACTTTATCTTGCCTGGCTTTACTCCCCCTTCCCCCTTTTATGGCCTGTATAATTTGCCTAGATCTCCTCCTTTCCACATGTCTTGGCATTTCCTTTCTGCTAACTGCTCTCTCTCTCTCTCTCTCTCTCTCTCACCCTCTCTCTCTCTCCCTCTCCCCCTGTTCTATTGGTCCCTCATACCGTATTTTTATTATTTTCTTTTTAGCTCCAAATTTTACCTGCGTCCTGGTTTCAGAAGGCCTTACTTGTTACTCTGAATTCTGGGAGTTCTGCCCTCCCTCCCTGCCCCTCATCCTCCCACCCCATTTCTTATTAAATATATAGTGAAATGGGAATCACCTGACTTTCATACTTGCATATATTAGCTCACCACTAGGGGCAGATAACATATTAAATGCTAGAGCCCTCACCTCCGTTCCTTGTCTCTCCCTCTAAATGAAAAACCTTTCTAACTTTCACTTCTCTTCTGACCCTTTTTATTCCTTATCTGTTTAATCTTTCCCTGATTTCTGCCCCTTCCATTCCCTTTAGATTGTAAGTGGCGAGCTTTCAGTCTTTTCCTCGGATGACTCGGGAAAAAGCACTTTCTGCAAAGATTCTAAGCTCAAAACAGGGTCCTCCATTTTTGGAAGGTTGTTAATGCTGTATTTTTCCTTGTTTTTATCCCCTGTATTGCGATACAGAATATGTTGGCGTGTTACAAATAAAAGTTAATAATAATAATAATATGCTTTGGTGGAGATAGTAGAAGGAGGATTCAATGGCTTTGCTGAGAGTTGGCAATGTTGAGATGATTGGGGCATGACTGAGTAAGATTAAAGTTTCTCAATATGAGAAATATGTGGGACAGTTGGAGACATTGTAGGTTCTCAAAGAGAGTTGGGACTTAATGGGTGGTAAATGTGGAGAAAACCCTGGGGTTACAGGAATGAAAAGGTGATCTGAGGAGAATATGTTCAATATGTTGGTGGCGATAAGTGATATTGGTGCAAGCACAACAAGATGGAAAAAGAAGTAGGGCCCCAACGTGAAGGCAGTTTTGTTGTGAACAGACTAATAGTAAATCATTTCTAGAGGTCGGTGGTGGTTGTGATGAAGGAAATGAAATGGTGGTTGGTTGAGGGGAAGTAGTTGTGACATGTAGGTGGTTTTGTGGTGGGGGAGATCACAGGGGTATTTGTTAGCCTGCTGCCAATGCGGTTTGTGGATTGAGTGAGTTAATACCCCCTCTCTGCACACTGCTTTGTTAAGATAGTTGGTGACGTGGCGGTAAGTGTGATGCGTGGGGTGACTATTTGGTGGGGGGTATTTAGAATAATATGGGAGAAGTTGGAAATGGACATAATGTGGTACTTTTGGAAGTAATAAAAGAGGTTTGTACTTTACGTGGTATTTGAGGGGGGGTACTCTCTTGGGGTTTGCTATTAGAGTGAGGGGTTCTGATCCATCTTTCCAATACTTAACCTTCTGGCTTCCAGTTGGTAGGCTCCTGTGTGTACACCATTGGGAGGGGTCATTACGTTACACAGGATGAGTAAGCACCAGGCAGCCTTCTTGCTGACCCTGCTGGGCTGCACTCGGTGGTTATTGGGTGAAGTATCTGGGGAGCGGTCTGTATTGATTATGGCAAGGAGAGAGTGCACATCTGATAAGATGATGCTGGGTGGGCTGAGCTGGGGGGGGGCGAGGCAGGGGGCCACTTATGCATAGCTTAGCCAATAGCACAGCAGCGCTCTCTGCAGTAAAAGGAGGGAGGGGGAGCTTTCAGTGGGATATAGGTGCAGAGGAGGGATGAGGCTATAAGATTGCTATACTGCAGAGCTATCAGTGCCTCTGTCTGTCTTCCCCTCTGTCTGTCACCCTTCCATCTGTCTGTCCTCCTCCTCTCCCAGCTGTCTGTCTTTGAAAGAAGCTACATCTCACTTCACTTCAAGGACTTCTCTCCTCCACCAGCTAGGATGCCGGAGTGTTGGGATGGGGTGAGTGTGATTGTATGGGATTGGGATGCTGGGCACATTGGTCCCCATTTTGGCATTACGTTGGGTTTCTCTGCCTTAGGCTGCAGGGCAGCAGTGTCACTATACTGTGCTTTAGTGTCGGGGTGCTGTGTGTCATTGTGTTTGTGCCACATGAGACGTGCTCGGACTCCATACTAATCTATTGGAATGTTAATCTTGCTGTCCCCCTCTGTGGTTGCTCCACGCCTGGCGCTGTGTTGTGCCAGGGCGTCACTCTTCCAAGGTCACCCATAGCTGGCAATGTCATTGCTTCACATAGACATGCAGATTGGAAAATGGGATGCTCTGCGGGCTCCCATCAGGGTGATGGAGAGATGGCCTTGTGTCTCTTACTGATGTACCAATGCCTATCCAGTGGGATTAGTAATGCTCTGCAAGGGGTGTGTGTACAGTGCAGCTGCTCTGCAGGCCTGCTTCAGGGGAAAGTTTTTCTATGCTCTACAGAGCTCTGCTAGTGGACCTTGCTCTGTATGGCTCTGCTATGGGACTTTTAGCTTGTGTCTATTTGGTCTTCAAGGAAAGACTAGTAATGTTGGGGTTATTTCCTTATGTCA
Source organism: Discoglossus pictus (assembly GCA_027410445.1). Lineage (NCBI taxonomy): Eukaryota > Metazoa > Chordata > Amphibia > Anura > Alytidae > Discoglossus > Discoglossus pictus. The sequence goes on from CM050176.1 coordinate 50,420,980, forward strand.
TTGTGCTGTGCAATGCTCTGCCAGTGAAGAGGTTACTTTGCTTGTGCTTCTGGGCTCTGCGGTGCTCTGCTAGGGGAGAGGTCAGTGATGCGGTGCCTGCTTCCTTGTGTCACTTGCCCTTTGCCCTTACAGCTGAGTGATGCTGTGATCAATAACCCACTGGGCAGTGTCCTGCTGACCTAGGATGGGCAGGGCGGGTGAGTGTGTCTGCAGATGGCAGCACCTCCATACGCTCAGTGATGCTCAGTGTGTGCTGAGATGCTCTGCAAGACCTGCCTGTGTCTAACCTTGAGAAGGACATCGCACAACCGTGACCGTGCAGGGAGTGTGAGGACGTGCTGAGAATCCATTACAGAGCATGGGAGATGAGACGGTCTGTGTTATAGATACATACTGTATGGTATATAATACTGTATGGTATATAATACATTATGTTATAGGCAGATACACACTGTACTGTATATAATACATGATGTTACAGAGAGATACATACTGTACTGTATATAATATATTATATGAAAGACAGATGCATACTGTGCTGTATATAATTTATTATATGAAAGACATATACATAATGTACTGTATATAATATATTATGTTATTGAGCTGTATTTAATACATTGTTACAGAGACATACATACTGTATTGTATATAATATATTATATGAAAGACATACATACTGTACTGTGTATAATACAATTTGTTACTGTGCTGTATATAATATATGAAAGACATATACATAATATACTGTATATAATACATTATGTTAAAGGCATCTACATGTTGTTCAGTCGTGTCCAACTTTGACTCAGTCACTGCCCCTCTGAGGTCCATCAAGTTCATGTCCATTTCTTCAATGACCTCATCGATCCATCTCCGCCTCGGCCATCCCCTTCTTCTTGTGCCTTCAATCTTTCCCAGCATCAGAGTCTTCTCTAGGGAATCTTCTCATGATATGGCCAAATATCAGAGCTTCAGTCTCATGATCAAACCTTCATGTGAACAGTTTGGCTTCATTTCCTTTAGTGTTGATTGATCAGATCTTTTTACAGTCCAGGAGCTCGGTCAACATCCATATGTTGTGTTATAAACAGATACATATTGTCTTGTATATAATACATTATTTTCAAGGCACATACATAGTATGCTGTATATATCGTAATTTTCCGTGTATAAGACGACCCCCTATTTTTTGAGCCCAACATTAAGAAATAAATATTATAAACACCAAACAGAACAACTTTGATATTTTATTAAATATTCTATCATTTCTGATTCCACATTTCTTGAAGGATTTCACAACCACCTCTTCCTTGACTCCACTCCATGGCCCTCATTCAATTGCGATTTGGCCAATTGAATAGTGCTCTAAATAAGCACATAACATTTTTTTTTTTAATAAGTTTTTAGTTAGTGAAAACCTTGCTTTTGGATAGATGTTTACTAAGTAAAAACTTCTTAAAAAAAATATGTTATGTGCTTATTTAGACCCCTATTCAATTGGCCAAATTGCAATTGAATGAGGACCCATGAGTTTATAACCCATTTGCAGACCTCAGTAATGGTTGTTTTTTCCCCCCACTGTTTTCTCTGGTGCCAAGTTATTACCTGCCGTTTGCATCGGTTTGTTCCACTCGTCTTTCATCAGTGCTTTAAATGGCTTGTTGATTGAAACATCTAGTGGAGGTAGCTGACCTTAAGTCCACCACAAAATCCTTTGTAACTCTTTTTGTCTTTTCCACTGAACTGATCGTACGCGAGCAGAGCTGGCTTCTTCAAGAGCCCTCCAGGTCTTCTGGACCAAATCTTTGTAAACCAAATAACCATCAAATCTTCATTCATCCAGTCCTTCTCATGAACTTGGACAAAAACGCCAGGTGGTAAGGTCTCTTTAGGATACATTTTCCTCCTAAAAATGAGCATAGGAGGCAGTTTGATATCATCAGCACAACATGAAAGGACAGCAGTATGGTGGGTCTTTTCATGACCACCTGCTTTGATTGCCACTGGTTTGACCCCTTCCATATCAACAGTTCTGTTGGAAGACACATCACAAGTGAGAGGCATACGTTTTATGACACAGGAGAAAAAACTCTTGAATTTTATCCTCATAAGCTGGCGACATTTTCTTTGCTAATGTTGTGTTCTCATAGCCAAGCCTTCTCTCCTCATGATGTTGAGGCACCATTTTGCCTTTCCTGTGAAGTCAGAAATGTTCATTTCCTTTGCAAACCTTTTTGCCTCATATTGTATCATCTTGGTTGACAAACGTATCCCACTTTGACGTTGCTCCATGATCCAGGTCTTAAGCCTCTGCTCCAAGTTTGGCCATTTTGTTGGTTTTCCTCCCTTTTTTTGTTTTGAGTAGACGTTCTTCCTGTTTTCTCCGCTGTCTGATCATGCACTAGTGGGAAGCGGTCCAAACTTTCTCTCTGAAGCTTTATTTTCATGTTTTTTTTGCGTAATTGATGACTTTTAACTTGACTTATTACAGCCTAGAGCATGGATTTAAACTTGATTTGATGATCCCAGAAACTCTGTCTTCCTTAAATCCACTGTTCTTTTTTTCTACTCTTTTTTTTGTTCTATTATTATCACTTTTAGATATATTATGTTTTATTTTGTATTATATATGAAGTTTATTTGCCATTGTGGGACAGTGAGGCAAGCTGTGTAATGGCGGCTGCTCCGTCAGCTCCGGGTAACTCCACTTGAGCTCCAGTTCCAGCTCTCCCACCTGTAGGTTGCACTTTTGTCTCAGTATTTACGATACGTAATGTATTTACGCCGTGCCGGCAGATGCGAACGCTGATCGAGGAGCTGAGACTGCCAGAGGGGGGTCGGGGTAACCAGGGGGCGGCTGAGGGAACTGGGTGGAAGGGACAATGTCCGGAGTGGGGCTGCTGGGTGCGGGGGGAGTACCAGACCAGGGTTTGTCGTGCCAATAGTGAGGGGAGGCTTGGGGGGAAAGAATATGAAAGGCAGCATGTATTTATTTATATATTTATTGGCAAAATTTGGTGTATAAGTCGACCCCCAATTTTAAACTTAAAACATTTGGGAAAATATATTGTCTTATAAAGGGAAAAATACGGTAACTCATTATGTTATAGCCAGATATATTCTATGTAGTCCTACATTTCCTGGACTAGTAACAGGCCGCCTCCTATATCTCAGCCAGGGTTAGGGCTTGGGTTCCGATACGTCTGATACTCTCTTGGGTGATGCAATCAGAAATACTGTCTTTAAAGTAAACAATCCTCCAATGATTCTTGTAAGGCATTTTAATAATGTAAATAGACCTCATGGAGAAGTATGGAGAAGTATGAGGCTTTCTGGGGAAACAGATCCAGATAACTGCTCTGGAAGCCCAATGGATACTTGTGGGATCAGACGGTGCTGCCATCTAAACTTCCCATGTCCTACTGCAAAGGCCTAGACCCGTGCTGTCTACGTGAAGGACAGAATGTGACAAATCTGATGATAACCTGAAGAGGCAGAGACTTTTCTGGATTACATTAACGTCTCCATTACTCTAGTAGAAAGTGTTTTAGAGACCAGCCTCACTGATCGGGTTCTTAAATCTGGATGAAACAGAGGACTCTGGATAAGAAGATTTCGTCTGGAGGGATGAGGGGTTGGAATCTTCACAGAAAGAACCTTGAGGAAGGAGAATCATGGACTTCTGGGCCAGTACAGATTGCGGATAAGAGACTTTGTGCCCCTAACAATGAGAAGGCGTTTTGAGCAAAGTTTTGCAAATCCGTACATCTTGAACATGTTTCTAGCTGAGAATGTAAGTTCGTTGCCATAAGATCATTCCAATAGATTCCCCGGGCCTTGATGATGTCTTAGAAAACTTCAAGATGTAACTGGCTTTCTTCTGGCTGATCTGTGTTTCTGTGCAAAAAATCTGCTTCAAGTATTTTTTTCGTTGCTTGTAAACAGTGGATCACCCTAACAGATTTTCATGATAGAAAAGGAATAACTTTTTGGTTCTTCTTGTCTGGTGACATCTGACACCACACCTATTTTCCTGAAAGGATAGAAGCAAATGATCATGTCGCTTGAGACACCAATCTTACTTCTAATAACTTTGAATTGGTTCTGAGGATGTGTTTCACCGTACTCTTTGACTAGAATGTTTCTTGAAAGAAGAGTCTTATGGTCTCAATGTTATTTCTTGTGCCTGTAGATGGAAGCCCTGTTGCTTGGGTCTGAAGTACCATTTGGCCGATCTGACCATCAGGAATGTGGATGATACAAAACCCAGTGGGCTTGTGTACTTTTTAGCAGATTGTTCCAGTTACTTTCTTGGATTTTTTTTCTGATAATGATCTTTCTCCTTGAGATGCAGATAGGGAGTTCTTTTTGAAATGTTTCCCCTATGAATGATTTCTTAGAAATGATGCCGCCCTCTCCTTCTGATGCAGCAAGGAAACTTTGTGTTGAGTCAAGATGAGGATATCATCAAGGTAATGGAAGATCCGTATTTCTAGGTTTCTTAGGACAGCAATAAGCCATACCAGTACTTCTGTGACAACCATCTTTGCTGTTGCCAGACAAAAGGGCAGACTGGTGAACTGATAATGGGGATCCTCCATACAAAATCTGATGATCCAGGAAAAAAGGAATGTGATGGTAAGCATCCTATCTACTGAGATAGTCAAATCTTAATAAGATATCATGGAGCGCAATGATTCCATTTTGAAGGACTTCACTATCAAGTTATTCAGTTATTTTAGGTCTTTGCGTATCGGCCCTTTCCCCTCTGATTGGAACAGGAATGATGATATTCTGTCTTCCTACTTCCTTGAGAAAGGAAAGAAGTGCATGCCTTTTCTTTTCAAGTTTGGGAACCATTTCAAGGATGTGGTCTAGGAACAAAGTCCTGAATATCCAAAGCTTTCATTAAGTGCTTGGACAAGACATCTTACCAGGTCATAGGAAAATTTGGTAGGCTCACCCTCATCATCCATCCTTTCTTCCTCCTCTTGTGATGAATATCCTGGATTGCAGAGACTAGATGTCCCTTCATCATTCAGAACCTGAAGAGAATTCTTCCAAATATTCTCTGGTCAATCTCAGTTCTTTTCCTTAGCTGTGAAGCCCCTTAGATCCCACTTTTTATGCTTCTGGGATCCATTCTGATATCTCATTTGGAATCTGGCTAATGGTGACGCTTCCTCAGTCAGTCAAAGCATAGATTTTAGCCTTAATGGGGGGATTTCCGCATCCCTGGCAGACGTCTGGCCTTGTTTTTCTCTCTTCAAAATGAGTAACTCTTGTGGGAGGTGGTACTGGGATGATGATACGCCACGCTCCAGTATTGGAGATGCCATAGGGGATACAATGTACTCTTGTAGAAACTGGTATCGCAATGAGATATATAGTGTCCATGTGGTAAGTTATTGGAGGTGAGGTAGAGATACTATACTTTTACAGAATGAGATGAAAGTGGATTGAAAAACTACACTTGAAAGAACAGGTATTGGGGTGAGGTATATTGTGCCCTATAGGATAAGTTATTGGTGAGGTACTGGTACTATACTTTTATAGGATGAGATGGAGGTATTTTATATGGCATTGAGATGCTGTAATTTTGTGTTTAAAGTCCTGACAAAATCCTGGAGCCACAGAGAAAAGTCTACTACTTCCTTTTTTTTTTGTTTTATATTTGGATGGTATAGGTATACTTTACTCTTGTAGGAACAGGTAATGGGGTGAGGTAGAGATACTGTGCCTTTATAGGAGCTGATATTGGGATGGTATAGGTATACTTTACCCTTGTAGGAACAGGTAATGGGGTGAGGTATATTCACTTTATTCTTGTAGGAGTGGGTGTTAGGATGAGGTTGGTTCTTATTGTAGGAGCAGGTAGGGTGCTGTAGAGATGGAAAGTTACTGGAATAGAGAAATATGGGGGATTGGAGGCAGAAGTCACATCTGGTGAAAATTACATATGGGGAGAATTTGCAAAGATGTTGGGTTGTAAGAGGATGGAGGGATTAAAAAAGGGGTAATATGGAATACCTGTCAGGCTTCAGTGGGGTAGAGATGTTGGTTGGATGGTGTAGTATGGAGTGTTGTTGTTAGTTTAATCTTTCTTCTCACTCTTTCCTCTCCTGTTTCCATCACGTCTCTCTCTGTCCTGTCATCGTCTTACCTCCATCCCTCACCTCTGTCTCATCTGCTTCAGTAATACTCTTCTGATCTTCTCTGTCTCTTGTGTCCTCTCCTTATTGTCCTCTCTCCTCACTCTCGCTTCCATTTCTGGTGACAGGAGCATGATATTGAAACTCCATATGGAATGTTACATGTGGTTATCCGGGGTACCCCAAAAGGCAGCCGCCCCGCGATCCTCACGTACCATGATGTGGGACTGAACCGTAAGTACACCCCCTGCCCTCCAGTATAACACTGTCTAGTCCCCCACCCCCTGCCCTCCAGTATAACACTGTCTAGTCCCCCACCCCCCGCCCTCCAGTATAACACTGTCTAGTCCCCCACCCCCTGCTCTCCAGTATAACACTGTCTAGTCCTCCACCCCCTGCCCTCCAGTATAACACTGTCTAGTCCCCCACCCCCCGCCCTCCAGTATAACACTGTCTAGTCCCCCACCCCCTGCTCTCCAGTATAACACTGTCTAGTCCTCCACCCCCTGCCCTCCAGTATAACACTGTCTAGTCCTCCACCCCCTGCCCTCCAGTATAACACTGTCTAGTCCCCCACCCCCCGCCCTCCAGTATAACACTGTCTAGTCCCCCACCCCCTGCTCTCCAGTATAACACTGTCTAGTCCCCCACCCCCTGCCCTCCAGTATAACACTGTCTAGTCCCCCACCCCCCGCCCTCCAGTATAACACTGTCTAGTCCCCCACCCCCTGCTCTCCAGTATAACACTGTCTAGTCCTCCACCCCCTGCCCTCCAGTATAACACTGTCTAGTCCCCCACCCCCCGCCCTCCAGTATAACACTGTCTAGTCCCCCACCCTCTAGTATAACACTGTCTAGTCCCCCACCCCCTGCTCTCCAGTATAACACTGTCTAGTCCTCCATCCCCTGCTCTCCAGTATAACAATGTCTAGTCCCCCACCCCCCGCCCTCCAGTATAACACTGTCTAGTCCCCCACCCCCTGCTCTCCAGTATAACACTGTCTAGATCCCCGCCCCCTTCCCTTCAGTATAACACTGTCTAGACCCCCACCCCCTGCTCTCCAGTATAACACTGTCTAGTCCCCCACCCCCTGCTCTCCAGTATAACACTGTCTAGTTCTCCATCCCCTGCTCTCCAGTATAACACTGTCTAATCCCCCACCCCCTGCTCTCCAGTATAACAATGTCTAGACCCCCGCACCCTTCCCTCCAGTATAACACTGTCTAGAACGGCCCCCTGCTCTCCAGTATAACACTGTCTAGTCCCCAACGCCCTGCTCTCCAGTATAACACTGTCTAGATCCCCGCCCCCTTCCCTTCAGTATAACACTGTCTAGACCCCCACCCCCTGCTCTCCAGTATAACACTGTCTAGTCCCCCACCCCCTGCTCTCCAGTATAACACTGTCTAGTCCCCCACCTCCTGCCCTCCAGTATAACAAAGTCTAGACCCCCGCCCCCTTCCCTCCAGTATAACACTGTCTAGCCCCCCACCCCCTTCCCTCCAGTATAACACTGTCTAGCCCCCCACCCCCTGCTCTCCAGTATAACACTGTCTAGTCCCCCACCCCCTGCTCTCCAGTATAACAATGTCTAGTCCACCACCTCCTGCCCTTCAGTATAACACTGTCTAGACCCCCACCCCCTGCTCTCCAGTATAACACTGTCTAGTCCCCCACACCCTGCTCTCCAGTATAACACTGTCAAGTCCCCCACCCCCTGCCCTTCAGTATAACACTGTCTAGACCCCCACCCCCTGCTCTCCAGTATAACACTGTCTAGTCCCCCACACCCTGCTCTCCAGTATAACATTGTCTAGTCCCCCACCCCCTGCTCTCCAGTATAACACTGTCTAGTCCCCCACCCCCTGCTCTCCAGTATAACACTGTCTAGTCCCCCACACCCTGCTCTCCAGTATAACATTGTCTAGTCCCCCACCCCCTGCTCTCCAGTATAACACTGTCTAGTCCCCCACCCCCTGCTCTCCAGTATAATACTGTCTAGTCCACCACCCCCTGCTCTCCAGTATAACACTGTCTAGTCCCCCACCCCCTGCTCTCCAGTATAACATTGTCTAGTCCCCCACCCCCTGCTCTCCAGTATAACACTGTCAAGTCCCCCACCCCCTGCTCTCCAGTATAACACTGTCTAGTCCCCCACACCCTGCTCTCCAGTATAACATTGTCTAGTCCCCCACACCCTGCTCTCCAGTATAACACTGTCTAGTCCCCCACCCCCTTCCCTCCAGTATAACACTGTCTAGAACCCCGCCCTCTGCTCTCCTGTATAACACTGTCTAGAACCCCGCCCTCTGCTCTCCTGTATAACACTGTCTAGAACCCCGCCCTCTGCTCTCCAGTATAACACTGTCTAGTCCCCCACCTCCTGCTCTCCAGTATAACACTGTCTAGTCCCCCACCTCCTGCCCTCCAGTATAACACTGTCTAGTCCCCCACCCCCTGCCCTCCAGTATAACACTGTCTAGTCCCCCACCCCCTGCCCTCCAGTATAACACTGTCTAGTCCCCCACCCCCTGATCTCCAGTATAACACTGTCTAGTCCCCCACCCCCTGCCCTCCAGTATAACACTGTCTAGTCCCCCGCCCCCTGCTCTCCAGTATAACACTGTCTAGCCCCCACCCCCTGCCCTCCAGTATAACACTGTCTAGTCCCTCGCCCCCTTCCCTCCAGTATAACACTGTCTAGTCCCTCGCCCCCTTCCCTCCAGTATAACACTGTCTAGAACGGCCCCCTGCTCTCCGGTATAACACTGTCTAGTCCTCCACCCCCTGCTCTCCAGTATAACACTGTCTAGTCTCCCACCCCCTGCCCTCCAGTATAACACTGTCTAGCCCGCCACCCCCTGCTCTCCAGTATAACACTGTCTAGTCCTCCACCTCCTGCTCTCCAGTATAACACTGTCTAGCCCGCCACCGGCTGCTCTCCAGTATAACACTGTCTAGTCTCCCCCCTGCCTTCCAGTATAACACTGTCTAGCCCCCCACCCCCTTCTCTCCAGTATAACACTGTCTAGTCCCCTTCTCTCCAGTATAACACTGTCTAGTCCCCTTCTCTCCAGTATAACACTGTCTAGTCCCCCACCCCCTGCTCTCCAGTATAACACTGTCTAGTCTCCCACCCCCTGCCCTCCAGTATAACACTGTCTAGTCCCCCACCCCCTGCCCTCCAGTATAACACTGTCTAGTCCCCCACCCCCTGCTCTCCAGTATAACACTGTCTAGTTCCCCCCCTCTGCTCTCCAGTATAACACTGTCTAGTCCCCCACCCCCTGCCCTCCAGTATAACACTGTCTAGTCCCCCACCCCCTGCCCTCCAGTATAACACTGTCTAGTCCCCAACGCCCTGCTCTCCAGTATAACACTGTCTAGATCCCCGCCCCCTTCCCTTCAGTATAACACTGTCTAGACCCCCACCCCCTGCTCTCCAGTATAACACTGTCTAGTCCCCCACCCCCTGCTCTCCAGTATAACACTGTCTAGTCCCCCACCTCCTGCCCTCCAGTATAACAAAGTCTAGACCCCCGCCCCCTTCCCTCCAGTATAACACTGTCTAGCCCCCCACCCCCTTCCCTCCAGTATAACACTGTCTAGCCCCCCACCCCCTGCTCTCCAGTATAACACTGTCTAGTCCCCCACCCCCTGCTCTCCAGTATAACACTGTCTAGTCCCCCACACCCTGCTCTCCAGTATAACACTGTCAAGTCCCCCGACCCCTGCCCTTCAGTATAACACTGTCTAGACCCCCACCCCCTGCTCTCCAGTATAACACTGTCTAGTCCCCCACACCCTGCTCTCCAGTATAACACTGTCAAGTCCCCCACCCCCTGCCCTTCAGTATAACACTGTCTAGACCCCCACCCCCTGCTCTCCAGTATAACACTGTCTAGTCCCCCACACCCTGCTCTCCAGTATAACACTGTCTAGTCCCCCACCCCCTGCTCTCCAGTATAACACTGTCAAGTCCCCCACCCCCTGCTCTCCAGTATAACACTGTCTAGTCCCCCACACCCTGCTCTCCAGTATAACATTGTCTAGTCCCCCACCCCCTGCTCTCCAGTATAACACTGTCTAGTCCCCCACCCCCTGCTCTCCAGTATAATACTGTCTAGTCCACCACCCCCTGCTCTCCAGTATAACACTGTCTAGTCCCCCACACCCTGCTCTCCAGTATAACATTGTCTAGTCCCCCACCCCCTGCTCTCCAGTATAACACTGTCAAGTCCCCCACCCCCTGCTCTCCAGTATAACACTGTCTAGTCCCCCACACCCTGCTCTCCAGTATAACATTGTCTAGTCCCCCACACCCTGCTCTCCAGTATAACACTGTCTAGTCCCCCACCCCCTTCCCTCCAGTATAACACTGTCTAGAACCCCGCCCTCTGCTCTCCTGTATAACACTGTCTAGAACCCCGCCCTCTGCTCTCCAGTATAACACTGTCTAGTCCCCCACCTCCTGCTCTCCAGTATAACACTGTCTAGTCCCCCACCTCCTGCCCTCCAGTATAACACTGTCTAGTCCCCCACCCCCTGCCCTCCAGTATAACACTGTCTAGTCCCCCACCCCCTGCCCTCCAGTATAACACTGTCTAGTCCCCCACCCCCTGATCTCCAGTATAACACTGTCTAGTCCCCCACCCCCTGCCCTCCAGTATAACACTGTCTAGTCCCCCGCCCCCTGCTCTCCAGTATAACACTGTCTAGTCCCCCACCCCCTGCCCTCCAGTATAACACTGTCTAGTCCCTCGCCCCCTTCCCTCCAGTATAACACTGTCTAGAACGGCCCCCTGCTCTCCGGTATAACACTGTCTAGTCTCCCACCCCCTGCTCTCCAGTATAACACTGTCTAGTCCTCCACCCCCTGCTCTCCAGTATAACACTGTCTAGTCTCCCACCCCCTGCCCTCCAGTATAACACTGTCTAGCCCGCCACCCCCCTGCTCTCCAGTATAACACTGTCTAGTCCTCCACCTCCTGCTCTCCAGTATAACACTGTCTAGCCCGCCACCGGCTGCTCTCCAGTATAACACTGTCTAGTCCCTCACACCCTGCCCTCCAGTATAACACTGTCTAGTCTCCCCCCTGCCTTCCAGTATAACACTGTCTAGCCCCCCACCCCCTTCTCTCCAGTATAACACTGTCTAGTCCCTCACACCCTGCCCTCCAGTATAACTCTGTCTAGTCTCCCCCCTGCCTTCCAGTATAACACTGTCTAGCCCCCCACCCCCTTCTCTCCAGTATAACACTGTCTAGTCCCCTTCTCTCCAGTATAACACTGTCTAGTCCCCTTCTCTCCAGTATAACACTGTCTAGTCCCCCACCCCCTGCTCTCCAGTATAACACTGTCTAGTCTCCCACCCCCTGCCCTCCAGTATAACACTGTCTAGTCCCCCACCCCCTGCCCTCCAGTATAACACTGTCTAGTCCCCCACCCCCTGCTCTCCAGTATAACACTGTCTAGTTCCCCCCCTCTGCTCTCCAGTATAACACTGTCTAGTCCCCCACCCCCTGCCCTCCAGTATAACACTGTCTAGTCCCCCACCCCCTGCCCTCCAGTATAACACTGTCTAGTCCCCCACCCCCTGCCCTCCAGTATAACACTGTCTAGTCCTCCACCCCCTGCTCTCCAGTATAACACTGTCTAGTTCCCCCCCTCTGCTCTCCAGTATAACACTGTCTAGTTCCCCCCCTCTGCTCTCCAGTATAACACTGTCTAGTCCCCCACCCCTTGCCCTCCAGTATAACACTGTCTAGTCTCCCACCCCCTGCCCTCCAGTATAACACTGTCTAGTCTCCCACCCCCTGCTCTCCAGTATAACACTGTCTAGTCCCCCACCCCCTGCCCTCCAGTATAACACTGTCTAGTCCCCCACCCCCTGCTCTCGAGTATAACACTGTCTAGTCCCCCACCCCCTGCCCTCCAGTATAACACTGTCTAGTCTCCCACCCCCTGCTCTCCAGTATAACACTGTCTAGTCTCCCACTCCCTGCCCTCCAGTATTACACTGTCTAGTCTCCCACCCCCTGCCCTCCAGTATAACACTGTCTAGTCTCCCACCCCCTGCTCTCCAGTATAACACTGTCTAGTCCCCCACCTCCTGCTCTCCAGTATAACACTGTCTAGTCCCCCACCCCCTGCCCTCCAGTATAACACTGTCTAGTCCCCCACCCCCTGCCCTCCAGTATAACACTGTCTAGTCCTCCACCCCCTGCTCTCCAGTATAACACTGTCTAGTCCCCCACCCCCTGCCCTCCAGTATAACACTGTCTAGTCCCCCACCTCCTGCTCTCCAGTATAACAATGTCTAGTCTCCCACCCCCTGCTCTCCAGTATAACACTGTCTAGTCTCCCACCCCCTGCTCTCCAGTATAACACTGTCTAGTCTCCCACCCCCTGCCCTCCAGTATAACACTGTCTAGTCCTCCATTCCCTGCTTTTCAGTATAACACTGTCTAGTCCCCCACCCCCTGCTCTCCAGTATAACACTGTCTAGTCCCCCACCCCCTGCTCTCCAGTATAACAATGTCTAGTCCTCCACCCCCTGCTCTCCAGTATAACAATGTCTAGTCCCCACCCCCTGCCCTCCAGTATAACACTGTCTAGCCCCCCACCCCCTGCTCTCCAGTATAATACTGTCTAGTCCCCCACCCCCTGCTCTCCAGTATAACACTGTCTTGTCCCCCACCTCCTGCTCTCCAGTATAACACTGTCTAGTCTCCCACCCCCTGCCCTCCAGTATAACAATGTCTAGTCCCCACCCCCTAGCCTCCAGTATAACACTGTCTAGTCCCCCACCCCCTGCCCTCCAGTATAACACTGTCTAGTTTCCCACCTCCTACTCTCCAGTATAACTCTGTCTAGTCTCCCACCCCCTGCCCTCCAGTATAACACTGTCTAGTCCCCACCCCCTAGCCTCCAGTATAACACTGTCTAGTCCCCCACCCCCTGCTCTCCAGTATAACACTGTCTAGTCCCCCACCCCCCGCCCTCCAGTATAACACTGTCTAGCCCCCCACACCCTGCTCTGCAGTATAACACTGTCTAGTCCTTACCCGCTGCTCTCCAGTATAACACTGTCTAGTCCCCTGCCCTCCAGTATAACACTTTCTCGTCCCCCACCCCCTACCCTCCAGTATAACACTGTCTAGTCCCCCACCCCCTGCTCTCCAGTATAACACTGTCTAGTCCCCTGCCCTCCAGTATAACACTGTCTAGTCCCCCACCCCCTACCCTCCAGTATAACACTGTCTAGTCCCCCACCCCCTGCTCTCCAGTATAACACTGTCTAGTCCTCCATCCCCTGCTCTCCAGTACAACACTGTCTAGTCCTTACCCGCTGCTCTCCAGTATAACACTGTCTAGTCCCCCACCCCCTACTCTCCAGTATAACACTGTCTAGTCCCCCACCCCCTGCTCTCCAGTATAACACTGTCTAGTCTCCCCCCTCTGCTCTCCAGTATAACACTGTCTAGTCCCCCACCCCCTGCCCTCCAGTATAACACTGTCTAGTCCCCCACCTCCTGCTCTCCAGTATAACACTGTCTAGATCCCCACCTCCTGCTCTCCAGTATAACACTGTCTAGTCCCCCACCTCCTGCTCTCCAGTATAACACTGTCTAGTCCCCCACCCCCTGCTCTCCAGTATAATACTGTCTAGTCCCTCACACCCTGCCCTCCAGTATAACACTGTCTAGTCCCCCACGCCCTGCTCTCCAGTATAATACTGTCTAGTCCCCCAACCCCTACCCTCCAGTAGAACACTGTCTAGTCCCCCACCCCCTGCTCTCCAGTATAATACTGTCTAGTCCCCCACCCCCTGCTCTCCAGTATAATACTGTCTAGTCCCCCAACCCCTACCCTCCAGTAGAACACTGTCTAGTCCCCCACCCCCTGCTCTCCAGTATAATACTGTCTAGTCCCCCACCCCCTGCTCTCTAGTATAATACTGTCTAGTCCTCCACACCTGCTCTCCAGTATAATTCTGTCTAGTCCCCCACCCCCTGCTCTCCAGTATAACACAACACTGTCTAGTCCCCCTGTAACGGATCTACTGGCACCCCGACCGGGTACCTCCGTTGATGGATGCGTCCTAGCTTGCGTCGAGGCCTACAAGCACTGCACCGGACACCAAAACCACCACAGACTCCAAGGATAGTACGACAGGAACAAGCGTTCAGTAGTTACAGCTCAAGGGAGTATGCAAAAGCATAGCAATCCCCAGTATGATATAGCGATCACTTCAATAACGAGACAAGGCTACGTTTTGAAGGGTCAAGTAGAACTATATTTTAATGACAGGGAATCTCCTTTTATGCAATGGTGCCCTCTGAAGGGCTACACCCACATAATTATCACAACAGCCAATTATCTACATGGTTCAACCCCCACGTCTCCTCCCCTCAGATAACAGGTAACACAATTAAAACAGACACAATTTTAACCACATTCTGGATGTACCCCAAATACAGGGGGTACACCTTTAAGTCCCGCACCATTCAATATCTCTCACCCAGGGGAACAACATATACAAAAATGGCATGAATCAGACCAGGGGTTCAAAAGTTAGTAAAAGTATGTTTTTACACATAACACACAGACATTGCACATATCCCCCATACAATACACATATAGGACAATAGGTGAGTCACACCTCCCTGGCAACTTGGATACAATCAGACATTAATTAGATCATTCTTCTTTGTTCTTATCAGAGAATGAAAACACTTTGGAAAATGCAAGGATCCTTTACAACTTTCTTATCTCTTGAATCTCTGTAACAGGATTATCTATTAGCCTAGGTCTGCAAAAGTCTGGCTAATATTCTGAGCCAATATATTATGTAGAACATAAAACAACATATCTACAGTATAGCAATGTGATCATATTTTAACCAAGAATTGAATAATCATAAAACAGTTTAAAACAGTGATGGGTTCCGCTACACCCCCAACCCATTCTCTCCAGTATAATACTGTCTAGTCCCTCACGTCTTTCCCTCCAGTTTAACACTGTCTAGTCCTCCACCCTACGCTCTCCAGTATAATGCTGTCAAGTCCGCCAACCCCTTCTCTCCAGTATAATACTGTCTAGTCCCCCACCCCCTGCTCTCCAGTATAACACTGTCTAGTCCCCCACCACCTGCTCTCCAGTATAACACTGTCTAGTCCTCCACCTCCTGCCCTCCAGTATAACACTGTCTAGTCCCCCACCCCCTGCTCTCTAGTATAACACTGTCTAGTCCCCCACCCCCTGCTCTCCAGTATAACACTGTCTAGTCCCCCACCCCCTGCTCTCCAGTATAACACTGTCTAGTCCCCCACCCCCTGCCCTCCAGTATAACACTGTCTAGTCCTCCACCTCCTGCTCTCCAGTATAACACTGTCTAGTCCTCCACCTCCTGCCCCCCAGTATAACACTGTCTAGTCCTCCACCCCCTGCCCTCCAGTATAACACTGTCTTGTCCCCCACCCCCTGCCCTCCAGTATAACACTGTCTAGTCCCCTACCTCCTGCTCTCCAGTATAACACTGTCTAGTCCCCCACCCCCTGCTCTCCAGTATAATACTGTCTAGTCCCTCACACCCTGCCCTCCAGTATAACACTGTCTAGTCCCCCACGCCCTGCTCTCCAGTATAATACTGTCTAGTCCCCCAACCCCTACCCTCCAGTAGAACACTGTCTAGTCCCCCACCCCCTGCTCTCCAGTATAATACTGTCTAGTCCCCCACCCCCTTCTCTCCAGTATAATACTGTCTAGTCCCCCAACCCCTGCCCTCCAGTAGAACACTGTCTAGTCCCCCACCCCCTGCTCTCCAGTATAACACTGTCTAGTCCCCCACCCCCTGCTCTCTAGTATAATACTGTCTAGTCCTCCACACCTGCTCTCCAGTATAATTCTGTCTAGTCCCCCACCCCCTGCTCTCCAGTATAACACAACACTGTCTAGTCCCCCTGTAACGGATCTACTGGCACCCCGACCGGGTACCTCCGTTGATGGATGCGTCCTAGCTTGCGTCGAGGCCTACAAGCACTGCACCGGACACCAAAACCACCACAGACTCCAAGGATAGTACGACAGGAACAAGCGTTCAGTAGTTACAGCTCAAGGGAGTATGCAAAAGCATAGCAATCCCCAGTATGATATAGCGATCACTTCAATAACGAGACAAGGCTACGTTTTGAAGGGTCAAGTAGAACTATATTTTAATGACAGGGAATCTCCTTTTATGCAATGGTGCCCTCTGAAGGGCTACACCCACATAATTATCACAACAGCCAATTATCTACATGGTTCAACCCCCACGTCTCCTCCCCTCAGATAACAGGTAACACAATTAAAACAGACACAATTTTAACCACATTCTGGATGTACCCCAAATACAGGGGGTACACCTTTAAGTCCCGCACCATTCAATATCTCTCACCCAGGGGAACAACATATACAAAAATGGCATGAATCAGACCAGGGGTTCAAAAGTTAGTAAAAGTATGTTTTTACACATAACACACAGACATTGCACATATCCCCCATACAATACACATATAGGACAATAGGTGAGTCACACCTCCCTGGCAACTTGGATACAATCAGACATTAATTAGATCATTCTTCTTTGTTCTTATCAGAGAATGAAAACACTTTGGAAAATGCAAGGATCCTTTACAACTTTCTTATCTCTTGAATCTCTGTAACAGGATTATCTATTAGCCTAGGTCTGCAAAAGTCTGGCTAATATTCTGAGCCAATATATTATGTAGAACATAAAACAACATATCTACAGTATAGCAATGTGATCATATTTTAACCAAGAATTGAATAATCATAAAACAGTTTAAAACAGTGATGGGTTCCGCTACACCCCCAACCCATTCTCTCCAGTATAATACTGTCTAGTCCCTCACGTCTTTCCCTCCAGTTTAACACTGTCTAGTCCTCCACCCTACGCTCTCCAGTATAATGCTGTCAAGTCCGCCAACCCCTTCTCTCCAGTATAATACTGTCTAGTCCCCCACCCCCTGCTCTCCAGTATAACACTGTCTAGTCCCCCACCACCTGCTCTCCAGTATAACACTGTCTAGTCCTCCACCTCCTGCTCTCCAGGATAACACTGTCTAGTCCTCCACCCCCTGCTCTCCAATATAACACTGTCTAGCCCCCACCCCCTGCTCTCCAGTATAACACTGTCTAAACCCCCACCCACTGCTCTCCAGTATAACACTGTCTAGTCCTCCACCTCCTGCTCTCCAGTATAACAGTGTCTAGTCCTCCACCTCCTGCTCTCCATTATAACACTGTCTAGTCCTCCACCTCCTGCCCCCCAGTATAACACTGTCTCGTCCCCCACCCCCTGCCCTCCAGTATAACACTGTCTCGTCCCCCACCCCCTGCCCTCCAGTATAACACTGTCTAGTCCCCCACCCCCTGCTCTCCAGTATAACACTGTCTAGTCCCCCACCCCCTGCTCTCCAGTATAACACTGTCTAGTCCCCCACCCCCTGCTCTCCAGTATAACACTGTCTAGTCCCCCACCCCCTGCTCTCCAGTATAACACTGTCTAGTCCCCCACCCCCTGCCCTCCAGTATAACACTGTCTAGTCCCCCACCCCCTGCTCTCCAGTATAACACTGTCTAGTCCCCCACCCCCTGCTCTCCAGTATAACACTGTCTAGTCCCCCACCCCCTGCTCTCCAGTATAACACTGTCTAGTCCCCCACCCCCTGCCCTCCAGTATAACACTGTCTAGTCCTCCACCTCCTGCTCTCCAGTATAACACTGTCTAGTCCTCCACCTCCTGCCCCCCAGTATAACACTGTCTAGTCCTCCACCCCCTGCCCTCCAGTATAACACTGTCTTGTCCCCCACCCCCTGCCCTCCAGTATAACACTGTCTAGTCCCCCACCCCCTGCCCTCCAGATTAACAATGTCTAGCCCCCACCCCCTGCCCTCCAGTATAATACTGTCTAGTCCTCCACCCCCTTCCCTGCAGTATAACACTGTCTAGTCCCCCACCCCCTGATCTCCTGTATAACACTGTCTAGTCCCTCAGGTCTTTTCCTCCATTTTAACACTGTCTAGTCCTCCACCCCTTCCCTCCAGTATAACACTGTCTAGTCTTCCACCTCCTGCTCTCCAGTATAATACTGTCTAGTCCCCCACCCCCTGCTCTCCAGTATAACACTGTCTAGTCCCCCACCCCCTGCTCTCGAGTATAACACTGTCTAGTCCCCCACCCCCTGCCCTCCAGTATAACACTGTCTAGTCTCCCACCCCCTGCTCTCCAGTATAACACTGTCTAGTCTCCCACTCCCTGCCCTCCAGTATTACACTGTCTAGTCTCCCACCCCCTGCCCTCCAGTATAACACTGTCTAGTCTCCCACCCCCTGCTCTCCAGTATAACACTGTCTAGTCCCCCACCTCCTGCTCTCCAGTATAACACTGTCTAGTCCCCCACCCCCTGCCCTCCAGTATAACACTGTCTAGTCCCCCACCCCCTGCCCTCCAGTATAACACTGTCTAGTCCTCCACCCCCTGCTCTCCAGTATAACACTGTCTAGTCCCCCACCCCCTGCCCTCCAGTATAACACTGTCTAGTCCCCCACCTCCTGCTCTCCAGTATAACAATGTCTAGTCTCCCACCCCCTGCTCTCCAGTATAACACTGTCTAGTCTCCCACCCCCTGCTCTCCAGTATAACACTGTCTAGTCTCCCACCCCCTGCCCTCCAGTATAACACTGTCTAGTCCTCCATTCCCTGCTTTTCAGTATAACACTGTCTAGTCCCCCACCCCCTGCTCTCCAGTATAACACTGTCTTGTCCCCCACCTCCTGCTCTCCAGTATAACACTGTCTAGTCTCCCACCCCCTGCCCTCCAGTATAACAATGTCTAGTCCCCACCCCCTAGCCTCCAGTATAACACTGTCTAGTCCCCCACCCCCTAGCCTCCAGTATAACACTGTCTAGTCCCCCACCCCCTGCTCTCCAGTATAACACTGTCTAGTCCCCCACCCCCCGCCCTCCAGTATAACACTGTCTAGCCCCCCACACCCTGCTCTGCAGTATAACACTGTCTAGTCCTTACCCGCTGCTCTCCAGTATAACACTGTCTAGTCCCCCACCCCCTACTCTCCAGTATAACACTGTCTAGTCCCCTGCCCTCCAGTATAACACTGTCTCGTCCCCCACCCCCTACCCTCCAGTATAACACTGTCTAGTCCCCCACCCCCTGCTCTCCAGTATAACACTGTCTAGTCCCCTGCCCTCCAGTATAACACTGTCTAGTCCCCCACCCCCTACCCTCCAGTATAACACTGTCTAGTCCCCCACCCCCTGCTCTCCAGTATAACACTGTCTAGTCCTCCATCCCCTGCTCTCCAGTACAACACTGTCTAGTCCTTACCCGCTGCTCTCCAGTATAACACTGTCTAGTCCCCCACCCCCTACTCTCCAGTATAACACTGTCTAGTCCCCCACCCCCTGCTCTCCAGTATAACACTGTCTAGTCTCCCCCCTCTGCTCTCCAGTATAACACTGTCTAGTCCCCCACCCCCTGCCCTCCAGTATAACACTGTCTAGTCCCCCACCTCCTGCTCTCCAGTATAACACTGTCTAGATCCCCACCTCCTGCTCTCCAGTATAACACTGTCTAGTCCCCTACCTCCTGCTCTCCAGTATAACACTGTCTAGTCCCCCACCCCCTGCTCTCCAGTATAATACTGTCTAGTCCCTCACACCCTGCCCTCCAGTATAACACTGTCTAGTCCCCCACGCCCTGCTCTCCAGTATAATACTGTCTAGTCCCCCAACCCCTACCCTCCAGTAGAACACTGTCTAGTCCCCCCCCCCCCTGCTCTCCAGTATAACACTGTCTAGTCCCCCACCCCCTGCTCTCCAGTATAATACTGTCTAGTCCCCCAACCCCTACCCTCCAGTAGAACACTGTCTAGTCCCCCACCCCCTGCTCTTCAGTATAATACTGTCTAGTCCCCCACCCCCTGCTCTCTAGTATAATACTGTCTAGTCCTCCACACCTGCTCTCCAGTATAATTCTGTCTAGTCCCCCACCCCCTGCTCTCCAGTATAACACAACACTGTCTAGTCCCCCTGTAACGGATCTACTGGCACCCCGACCGGGTACCTCCGTTGATGGATGCGTCCTAGCTTGCGTCGAGGCCTACAAGCACTGCACCGGACACCAAAACCACCACAGACTCCAAGGATAGTACGACAGGAACAAGCGTTCAGTAGTTACAGCTCAAGGGAGTATGCAAAAGCATAGCAATCCCCAGTATGATATAGCGATCACTTCAATAACGAGACAAGGCTACGTTTTGAAGGGTCAAGTAGAACTATATTTTAATGACAGGGAATCTCCTTTTATGCAATGGTGCCCTCTGAAGGGCTACACCCACATAATTATCACAACAGCCAATTATCTACATGGTTCAACCCCCACGTCTCCTCCCCTCAGATAACAGGTAACACAATTAAAACAGACACAATTTTAACCACATTCTGGATGTACCCCAAATACAGGGGGTACACCTTTAAGTCCCGCACCATTCAATATCTCTCACCCAGGGGAACAACATATACAAAAATGGCATGAATCAGACCAGGGGTTCAAAAGTTAGTAAAAGTATGTTTTTACACATAACACACAGACATTGCACATATCCCCCATACAATACACATATAGGACAATAGGTGAGTCACACCTCCCTGGCAACTTGGATACAATCAGACATTAATTAGATCATTCTTCTTTGTTCTTATCAGAGAATGAAAACACTTTGGAAAATGCAAGGATCCTTTACAACTTTCTTATCTCTTGAATCTCTGTAACAGGATTATCTATTAGCCTAGGTCTGCAAAAGTCTGGCTAATATTCTGAGCCAATATATTATGTAGAACATAAAACAACATATCTACAGTATAGCAATGTGATCATATTTTAACCAAGAATTGAATAATCATAAAACAGTTTAAAACAGTGATGGGTTCCGCTACACCCCCAACCCATTCTCTCCAGTATAATACTGTCTAGTCCCTCACGTCTTTCCCTCCAGTTTAACACTGTCTAGTCCCCCACCCCCTGCTCTCCAGTATAACACTGTCTAGTCCCCCACCACCTGCTCTCCAGTATAACACTGTCTAGTCCTCCACCTCCTGCTCTCCAGGATAACACTGTCTAGTCCTCCACCCCCTGCTCTCCAATATAACACTGTCTAGCCCCCACCCCCTGCTCTCCAGTATAACACTGTCTAGTCACCCACCCCCTTCTCTCCAGTTTAACACTGTCTAAACCCCCACCCACTGCTCTCCAGTATAACACTGTCTAGTCCTCCACCTCCTGCTCTCCAGTATAACAGTGTCTAGTCCTCCACCTCCTGCTCTCCATTATAACACTGTCTAGTCCTCCACCTCCTGCCCCCCAGTATAACACTGTCTCGTCCCCCACCCCCTGCGCTCCAGTATAACACTGTCTCGTCCCCCACCCCCTGCCCTCCAGTATAACACTGTCTAGTCCCCCACCCCCTGCTCTCTAGTATAACACTGTCTAGTACCCCACCCCCTGCTCTCCAGTATAACACTGTCTAGCCCCCACCCCCTGCCCTCCAGTATAACACTGTCTAGTCCCTCGCCCCCTTCCCTCCAGTATAACACTGTCTAGAACGGCCCCCTGCTCTCCAGTATAACACTGTCTAGCCCGCCACCCCCTGCTCTCCAGTATAACACTGTCTAGTCTCCCACCCCCTGCTCTCCAGTATAACACTGTCTAGTCCTCCACCCCCTGCTCTCCAGTATAACACTGTCTAGTCTCCCACCCCCTGCCCTCCAGTATAACACTGTCTAGCCCGCCACCCCCTGCTCTCCAGTATAACACTGTCTAGTCCTCCACCTCCTGCTCTCCAGTATAACACTGTCTAGCCCGCCACCGGCTGCTCTCCAGTATAACACTGTCTAGTCTCCCCCCTGCCTTCCAGTATAACACTGTCTAGCCCCCCACCCCCTTCTCTCCAGTATAACACTGTCTAGTCCCCTTCTCTCCAGTATAACACTGTCTAGTCCCCTTCTCTCCAGTATAACACTGTCTAGTCCCCCACCCCCTGCTCTCCAGTATAACACTGTCTAGTCTCCCACCCCCTGCCCTCCAGTATAACACTGTCTAGTCCCCCACCCCCTGCCCTCCAGTATAACACTGTCTAGTCCCCCACCCCCTGCTCTCCAGTATAACACTGTCTAGTTCCCCCCCCCTGCTCTCCAGTATAACACTGTCTAGTCCCCCACCCCCTGCCCTCCAGTATAACACTGTCTAGTCCCCCACCCCCTGCCCTCCAGTATAACACTGTCTAGTCCCCCACCCCCTGCCCTCCAGTATAACACTGTCTAGTCCTCCACCCCCTGCTCTCCAGTATAACACTGTCTAGTCCCCCACCCCCTGCCCTCCAGTATAACACTGTCTAGTTCCCCCCCTCTGCTCTCCAGTATAACACTGTCTAGTTCCCCCCCTCTGCTCTCCAGTATAACACTGTCTAGTCCCCCACCCCCTGCCCTCCAGTATAACACTGTCTAGTCTCCCACCCCCTGCCCTCCAGTATAACACTGTCTAGTCTCCCACCCCCTGCTCTCCAGTATAACACTGTCTAGTCCCCCACCCCCTGCCCTCCAGTATAACACTGTCTAGTCCCCCACCCCCTGCTCTCGAGTATAACACTGTCTAGTCCCCCACCCCCTGCCCTCCAGTATAACACTGTCTAGTCTCCCACCCCCTGCTCTCCAGTATAACACTGTCTAGTCTCCCACCCCCTGCCCTCCAGTATTACACTGTCTAGTCTCCCACCCCCTGCCCTCCAGTATAACACTGTCTAGTCTCCCACCCCCTGCTCTCCAGTATAACACTGTCTAGTCCCCCACCTCCTGCTCTCCAGTATAACACTGTCTAGTCCCCCACCCCCTGCCCTCCAGTATAACACTGTCTAGTCCCCCACCCCCTGCCCTCCAGTATAACACTGTCTAGTCCCCCACCCCCTGCCCTCCAGTATAACACTGTCTAGTCCTCCACCCCCTGCTCTCCAGTATAACACTGTCTAGTCCCCCACCCCCTGCCCTCCAGTATAACACTGTCTAGTCCCCCACCTCCTGCTCTCCAGTATAACAATGTCTAGTCTCCCACCCCCTGCCCTCCAGTATAACACTGTCTAGTCCTCCACCCCCTGCTTTTCAGTATAACACTGTCTAGTCCCCCACCCCCTGCTCTCCAGTATAACACTGTCTAGTCCCCCACCCCCTGCTCTCCAGTATAACAATGTCTAGTCCTCCACCCCCTGCTCTCCAGTATAACAATGTCTAGTCCCCACCCCCTGCCCTCCAGTATAACACTGTCTAGCCCCCCACCCCCTGCTCTCCAGTATAATACTGTCTAGTCCCCCACCCCCTGCTCTCCAGTATAACACTGTCTTGTCCCCCACCTCCTGCTCTCCAGTATAACACTGTCTAGTCTCCCACCCCCTGCCCTCCAGTATAACAATGTCTAGTCCCCACCCCCTAGCCTCCAGTATAACACTGTCTAGTCCCCCACCCCCTGCCCTCCAGTATAACACTGTCTAGTTTCCCACCTCCTACTCTCCAGTATAACTCTGTCTAGTCTCCCACCCCCTGCCCTCCAGTATAACACTGTCTAGTCCCCACCCCCTAGCCTCCAGTATAACACTGTCTAGTCCCCCACCCCCTGCTCTCCAGTATAACACTGTCTAGTCCCCCACCCCCCGCCCTCCAGTATAACACTGTCTAGCCCCCCACACCCTGCTCTGCAGTATAACACTGTCTAGTCCTTACCCGCTGCTCTCCAGTATAACACTGTCTAGTCCCCCACCCCCTACTCTCCAGTATAACACTGTCTAGTCCCCTGCCCTCCAGTATAACACTGTCTCGTCCCCCACCCCCTACCCTCCAGTATAACACTGTCTAGTCCCCCACCCCCTGCTCTTCAGTATAACACTGTCTAGTCCCCTGCCCTCCAGTATAACACTGTCTAGTCCCCCACCCCCTACCCTCCAGTATAACACTGTCTAGTCCCCCACCCCCTGCTCTCCAGTATAACACTGTCTAGTCCTCCATCCCCTGCTCTCCAGTACAACACTGTCTAGTCCTTACCCGCTGCTCTCCAGTATAACACTGTCTAGTCCCCCACCCCCTACTCTCCAGTATAACACTGTCTAGTCCCCCACCCCCTGCTCTCCAGTATAACACTGTCTAGTCTCCCCCCTCTGCTCTCCAGTATAACACTGTCTAGTCCCCCACCCCCTGCTCTCCAGTATAACACTGTCTAGATCCCCACCTCCTGCTCTCCAGTATAACACTGTCTAGTCCCCTACCTCCTGCTCTCCAGTATAACACTGTCTAGTCCCCCACCCCCTGCTCTCCAGTATAAAACTGTCTAGTCCCTCACACCCTGCCCTCCAGTATAACACTGTCTAGTCCCCCACGCCCTGCTCTCCAGTATAATACTGTCTAGTCCCCCAACCCCTACCCTCCAGTAGAACACTGTCTAGTCCCCCACCCCCTGCTCTCCAGTATAATACTGTCTAGTCCCCCACCCCCTTCTCTCCAGTATAATACTGTCTAGTCCCCCAACCCCTACCCTCCAGTAGAACACTGTCTAGTCCCCCACCCCCTGCTCTCCAGTATAATACTGTCTAGTCCCCCACCCCCTGCTCTCTAGTATAATACTGTCTAGTCCTCCACACCTGCTCTCCAGTATAATTCTGTCTAGTCCCCCACCCCCTGCTCTCCAGTATAACACAACACTGTCTAGTCCCCCTGTAACGGATCTACTGGCACCCCGACCGGGTACCTCCGTTGATGGATGCGTCCTAGCTTGCGTCGAGGCCTACAAGCACTGCACCGGACACCAAAACCACCACAGACTCCAAGGATAGTACGACAGGAACAAGCGTTCAGTAGTTACAGCTCAAGGGAGTATGCAAAAGCATAGCAATCCCCAGTATGATATAGCGATCACTTCAATAACGAGACAAGGCTACGTTTTGAAGGGTCAAGTAGAACTATATTTTAATGACAGGGAATCTCCTTTTATGCAATGGTGCCCTCTGAAGGGCTACACCCACATAATTATCACAACAGCCAATTATCTACATGGTTCAACCCCCACGTCTCCTCCCCTCAGATAACAGGTAACACAATTAAAACAGACACAATTTTAACCACATTCTGGATGTACCCCAAATACAGGGGGTACACCTTTAAGTCCCGCACCATTCAATATCTCTCACCCAGGGGAACAACATATACAAAAATGGCATGAATCAGACCAGGGGTTCAAAAGTTAGTAAAAGTATGTTTTTACACATAACACACAGACATTGCACATATCCCCCATACAATACACATATAGGACAATAGGTGAGTCACACCTCCCTGGCAACTTGGATACAATCAGACATTAATTAGATCATTCTTCTTTGTTCTTATCAGAGAATGAAAACACTTTGGAAAATGCAAGGATCCTTTACAACTTTCTTATCTCTTGAATCTCTGTAACAGGATTATCTATTAGCCTAGGTCTGCAAAAGTCTGGCTAATATTCTGAGCCAATATATTATGTAGAACATAAAACAACATATCTACAGTATAGCAATGTGATCATATTTTAACCAAGAATTGAATAATCATAAAACAGTTTAAAACAGTGATGGGTTCCGCTACACCCCCAACCCATTCTCTCCAGTATAATACTGTCTAGTCCCTCACGTCTTTCCCTCCAGTTTAACACTGTCTAGTCCTCCACCCTACGCTCTCCAGTATAATGCTGTCAAGTCCGCCAACCCCTTCTCTCCAGTATAATACTGTCTAGTCCCCCACCCCCTGCTCTCCAGTATAACACTGTCTAGTCCCCCACCACCTGCTCTCCAGTATAACACTGTCTAGTCCTCCACCTCCTGCTCTCCAGGATAACACTGTCTAGTCCTCCACCCCCTGCTCTCCAATATAACACTGTCTAGCCCCCACCCCCTGCTCTCCAGTATAACACTGTCTAGTCCTTACCCGCTGCTCTCCAGTATAACACTGTCTAGTCCTCCACCTCCTGCTCTCCAGTATAACAGTGTCTAGTCCTCCACCTCCTGCTCTCCATTATAACACTGTCTAGTCCTCCACCTCCTGCCCCCCAGTATAACACTGTCTCGTCCCCCACCCCCTGCCCTCCAGTATAACACTGTCTCGTCCCCCACCCCCTGCCCTCCAGTATAACACTGTCTAGTCCCCCACCCCCTGCTCTCCAGTATAACACTGTCTAGTCCCCCACCCCCTGCTCTCCAGTATAACACTGTCTAGTCCCCCACCCCCTGCTCTCCAGTATAACACTGTCTAGTCCCCCACCCCCTGCTCTCCAGTATAACACTGTCTAGTCCCCCACCCCCTGCCCTCCAGTATAACACTGTCTAGTCCCCCACCCCCTGCTCTCTAGTATAACACTGTCTAGTCCCCCACCCCCTGCTCTCCAGTATAACACTGTCTAGTCCCCCACCCCCTGCCCTCCAGTATAACACTGTCTAGTCCTCCACCTCCTGCTCTCCAGTATAACACTGTCTAGTCCTCCACCTCCTGCCCCCCAGTATAACACTGTCTAGTCCTCCACCCCCTGCCCTCCAGTATAACACTGTCTTGTCCCCCACCCCCTGCCCTCCAGTATAACACTGTCTAGTCCCCCACCCCCTGCCCTCCAGATTAACAATGTCTAGCCCCCACCCCCTTCCCTCCAGTATAATACTGTCTAGTCCTCCACCCCCTTCCCTGCAGTATAACACTGTCTAGTCCCCCACCCCCTGATCTCCTGTATAACACTGTCTAGTCCCTCAGGTCTTTTCCTCCAGTATAACACTGTCTAGTCTTCCACCTCCTGCTCTCCAGTATAATACTGTCTAGTCCCCCACCCCCTGCTCTCCAGTATAACACTGTCTAGTCCCCCACCCCCTGCTCTCCAGTATAACACTGTCTAGCCCCCAACCCCTGCTCTCTAGTATAACACTGTCTAAACCCCCACCCCCTGCTCTCCAGTATAACACTGTCTAGTCCCCCACCCCTTGCTCTACAGTCTAACATTGTCTAGTCCTCCACCCCCTGCTCTCCAGTATAACACTGTCTATTCCCCCACCCCTTGCTCTACAGTATAACATTGTCTAGTCCTCCACCTCCTGCTCTCCAGTATAACACTGTCTAGACCCTCACTCCCTGCCCTCCAGTATAATACTGTCTAGTCCTCCACCCCCTGCTATCCAGTATACTACTGTCTAGTCCCCCACCCCCTGATTTCCAGTATAACACTGTCTAGTCCCCCAACCCCTGCCATCCAGTATAACACTGTCTAGTCCCCCACGCCCTGCTCTCCAGTATAACACTGTCTAGTCCCCCACCCCATGCTCTCCAGTATAACACTATCTAGTCCTCCACCCCCTGCCCTCCAGTATAACACTGTCTAGTCCCCCACCCTCTGCCTTCCAGTATAACACTGTCTAGCCCCCCACCCCCTGATCTCCAGTATAACACTGTCTAGTCCCCCACCCTCTGCCCTCCAGTATAACACTGTCTAGTCTCCCACCCCCTGCCCTCCAGTATAACACTGTCTAGTCTCCCACCCCCTGCCCTCCAGTATAACACTGTCTAGTCCCCCACCTCCTGCCCTCCAGTATAACACTGTCGAGCCCCCCACCTCCTGCTCTCCGATATAACACTGTCTAGTCTCCCCCCCTGCTCTCCAGTATAACACTGTCTAGTCCCCCACCCCCTGCTCTCCAGTATAACACTGTCTAGTCCCCCACCCCCTGCTCTCCAGTATAATTCTGTCTAGTCCCCCACCCCCTGCTCTCCAGTATAAAACTGTCTAGTCCTCCGCCCCCTGCCGTCCAGTATAACACTGTCTAGTTCTCCCCTGCCCTACAATATAACTGTTTATTTCTTCCTCTTCCCTCCTTTATAACTGTCTAGTTCTCCCCTGTCGTCCGTTATAACTGTCTAGTTCTCACCTGCCCTCCGTTATAGCTTTTCATTTCTCCCTTGTCCTCCATTATAACTGTTTACTTCTCCTCTGCCCTCTATTATAACTGTTTAGTTCTCCCCTGCCCTCCATTATAATAACTGTCTAGTTCTCCCCTGTCTTCCAGGATAACTGTTTACTTCTCCTCTGCCCTCCATTATTACTGTCTAGTTCTCCCCTGCCCTCCATTATAACTGTTTATTTCTCCCCTGTCCTCCATTATAACTGTCTAGTTCTCCCCTGCCCTCCATTATAACTGTTTATTTCTCCCCTGCCCTCCATTATAACTGCCTAGTTCTCCTCTGCCCTTCATTATAACTGTTTATTTCTCCCCTGCCCTCCATTATAACTGTTTAATTCTCCCCTGCCCTCCATTATAACTGTCTAATTCTCCCCTGCCCTCCATTATAACTGTTTATTTCTCCCCTGTCCTCCATTATAACTGTCTAGTTCTCCCCTGCCCTCCATTATAACTGTTTAGTTCTCCTCTGCCCTCCATTATAACAGTTTAGTTCTCCCCTGTCGTCCATTACAACTGTCTAGTTCTCCCCTGCCCTCCAATATAACTGTTTATTTCTTCCTCTATCCTCCATTATAACTGTCTAGTTCTCCCCTGTCGTCCATTATAACTGTCTAGTTCTACCCTGCCCTTCAATATAACTGTTTATTTCTTCCTCTACCCTCCATTATAACTGTCTAGTTCTCCCCTGCCCTCCATTATAACTGTCTAGTTCTCCCCTGCCCTCCATTATAACTGTTTATTTCTCCCCTGTCCTCCATTATAACTGTTTATTTCTCCCCTGTCCTCCATTATAACTGTTTAGTTCTCCTCTGCCCTCCATTATAACTGTCTATTCTCCCTACCCTCCATTATAACAGTTTAGTTCTCCCCTGTCGTCCATTACAACTGTCTAGTTCTCCCCTGCCCTCCAATATAACTGTTTATTTCTTCCTCTACCCTCCATTATAACTGTCTAGTTCTCCCCTGCCCTTCAATATAACTGTTTATTTCTTCCTCTACCCTCCATTATAACTGTCTAGTTCTCCCCTGCCCTCCATTATAACTGTCTAGTTCTCCCCTGCCCTCCATTATAACTGTTTATTTCTCCCCTGTCCTCCATTATAACTGTTTAGTTCTCCTCTGCCCTCCATTATAACTGTTTAGTTCTCCTCTGCCCTCCATTATAACTGTCTAGTTCTCACCTGCCCTCCATTATAACTGTCTATTCTCCCTAGCCTCCATTATAACAGTTTAATTCTCCCCTGTCGTCCATTACAACTGTCTAGTTCTCCCCTGCCCTCCAATATAACTGTTTATTTCTTCCTCTACCCTCCATTATAACTGTCTAGTTCTCCCCTGTCGTCCATTACAACTGTCTAGTTCTCCCCTGCCCTCCAATATAACTGTTTATTTCTTCCTCTACCCTCCATTATAACAGTTTAGTTCTCCCCTGTCGTCCATTACAACTGTCTAGTTCTCCCCTGCCCTCCAATATAACTGTTTATTTCTTCCTCTACCCTCCATTATAACTGTCTAGTTCTCACCTGCCCTCCGTTATAGCTTTTTATTTCTCCCTTGTCCTCCATTATAACTGTTTATTTCTCCCCTGCCCTCTATTATAACTGTTTAGTTCTCCCCTGCCCTCCATTATAATAACTGTCTAGTTCTCCCCTGTCTTCCATTATAACTGTTTATTTCTCCCCTGCCCTCCATTATAACTGTTTATTTCTCCCCTGTCCTCCATTAAACCTGTCTAGTTCTTCTCTGCCCTCCATTATAACTGTTTATTTCTCCCCTTCCCTCCATTATAACTGTCTAGTTCTCCCCTGCCCTCCATTATAACTGTTTATTTCTCCCCTGCCCTCCATTATAACTGTCTAGTTCTCCCCTGCCCTCCATTATAACTGTTTATTTCACCCCTGCCCTCCATTATAACTGTCTAGTTCTCCCCTGCCCTCCATTATAACTGTTTATTTCTCCCCTGTCCTCCATTATAACTGTTTATTTCTCCCCTTCCCTCCATTATAACTGTCTAGTTCTCCCCTGCCCTCCATTATAACTGTTTATTTCTCCCCTGCCCTCCATTATAACTGTTTATTTCTCCCCTGTCCTCCATTATAACTGTCTAGTTCTCCCCTGCCCTCCATTATAACTGTTTAGTTCTCCTCTGCCCTCCATTATAACTGTCTATTCTCCCTACCCTCCATTATAACAGTTTAGTTCTCCCCTGTCGTCCATTACAACTGTCTAGTTCTCCCCTGCCCTCCAATATAACTGTTTATTTCTTCCTCTATCCTCCATTATAACTGTCTAGTTCTCCCCTGTCGTCCATTATAACTGTCTAGTTCTTCCCTGCCCTTCAATATAACTGTTTATTTCTTCCTCTACCCTCCATTATAACTGTCTAGTTCTCCCCTGCCCTCCATTACAACTGTCTAGTTCTCCCCTGCCCTCCAATATAACTGTTTATTTCTTCCTCTATCCTCCATTATAACTGTCTAGTTCTCCCCTGTCGTCCATTATAACTGTCTAGTTCTTCCCTGCCCTTCAATATAACTGTTTATTTCTTCCTCTACCCTCCATTATAACTGTCTAGTTCTCCCCTGCCCTCCATTATAACTGTTTAGTTCTCCTCTGCCCTCCATTATAACTGTCTATTCTCCCTACCCTCCATTATAACAGTTTAGTTCTCCCCTGTCGTCCATTACAACTGTCTAGTTCTCCCTTGCCCTCCAATATAACTGTTTATTTCTTCCTCTACCCTCCATTATAACTGTCTAGTTCTCACCTGCCCTCCGTTATAGCTTTTTATTTCTCCCTTGTCCTCCATTATAACTGTTTATTTCTCCCCTGCCCTCTATTATAACTGTTTAGTTCTCCCCTGCCCTCCATTATAATAACTGTCTAGTTCTCCCCTGCCCTCTATTATAACTGTTTATTTCTCCCCTGCCCTCCATTATAACTGTTTATTTCTCCCCTGCCCTCCATTATAACTGTTTATTTCTCCCCTGCCCTCTATTATAACTGTTTAGTTCTCCCCTGTCCTCCATTAAACCTGTCTAGTTCTCCTCTGCCCTCCATTATAACTGTTTTTCTCCCCTGCCCTCCATTATAACTGTCTAGTTCTCCCCTGCCCTCCATTATAACTGTTTATTTCTCCCCTGCCCTCCATTATAACTGTCTAGTTCTCCCCTGCCCTCCATTATAACTGTTTATTTCTCCCCTGTCCTCCATTATAACTGTTTATTTCTCCCCTTCCCTCCATTATAACTGTCTAGTTCTCCTCTGCCCTCCATTATAACTGTCTATTCTCCCTACCCTCCATTATAACAGTTTAGTTCTCCCCTGTCGTCCATTACAACTGTCTAGTTCTCCCCTGCCCTCCATTATAACTGTTTATTTCTTCCTCTATCCTCCATTATAACTGTCTAGTTCTCCCCTGCCCTCCATTATAACTGTTTATTTCTCCCCTGCCCTCCATTATAACTGTCTAGTTCTCCCCTGCTCTTTATTATAACTATGTCTAGTTCTCCCCTGCCCTCCATTATAACAATGTCTAGTTCTCCCCTGCCCTCCATTATAACTGTCTAGTTCTCCCCTGCCCTCCATTATAACTGTCTAGTTCTCCCCTGCCCTCCATTATAATTGTCTAGATCTCCCCTGCCCTCCATTATAACTGTCTAGTTCCCCCCTGCCCTCCATTATAATTGTCTAGATCTCCCCTGCCCTCCATTATAACTGTCTAGTTCTCCCCTGCTCTTTATTATAACAATGTCTAGTTCTCCCCTGCCCTCCTAATACTGTTTTCTTCTTTCTGTCTCTCCTTTTTTCAGACAAGCTTTGCTTTAACACTTTCTTTAACTATGAGGACATGCAGGAGATCACTAAGCACTTTGTGGTGTGCCACGTGGACGCCCCTGGGCAGCAGCTCGGGGCCTCTCAGTTCCCTCAGGGGTAAGTAAGCAATCCTGCAGGCGGTACCCTAGTGGTGATGTGCTGCAATAACGCCTCATACTGATCTAATGTCTATCTGCCAGGTATCAGTACCCATCTATGGAGCACCTGGCGGCCATGTTACCCAGCGTCATGCAGCACTTTGGGTGAGTCTTGGCAAACTGGAGTAGTGGCACATGTATGTACATCTGGTGATCAGAAACATGCAGTGACATACACAAACACGCATAGACATGCACAACACAAACACACAGTGACAGAGAAACACGCAGTGACATACACAAACACGCATAGACATGCACAACACAAACACACAGTGACAGAGAGAAACACGCAGTGACATACACAAACACGCATAGACATGCAAAACACAAACACACAGTGACAGAGAAACACGCAGTGACATACACAAACACGCATAGACATGCACAACACAAACATGCAGTGACAGAGAAACACGCAGTGACATACACAAACACGCATAGACATGCACAACACAAATATGCAGTGACAGAGAGAAACACGCAGTGACATACACAAACACGCATAGACATGCAAAACACAAACATGCAGTGACAGAGAGAAACACGCAGTGACATACACAAACACGCATAGACATGCACAACACAAACACGCAGTGACAGAGGGAAACACGCAATGACATACACAAACACGCATAGACATGCACAACACAAACACACAGTGACAGAGAGAAACATGCAGTGACATACACAAACACGCATAGACATGCACAACACAAACACACAGTGACAGAGAAACACGCAATGACATACACAAACACGCATAGACATGCACAACATAAACATGCAGTGACAGAGAGAAACACGCAGTGACATACACAAACACGCATAGACATGCACAACACAAACACACAGTGACAGACAGAAACACGCAGTGACATACACAAACACGCATGGACATGCACAACACAAACACGCAGTGACAGAGAGAAACACGCAGTGACATACACAAACACGCATAGACATGCAAAACACAAACATGCAGTGACAGAGAGAAACACGCAGTGACATACACAAACACGCATAGACATGCACAACACAAACACGCAGTGACAGAGGGAAACACGCAATGACATACACAAACACGCATAGACATGCACAACACAAACACACAGTGACAGAGAGAAACACGCAGTGACATAAACAAACACGCATAGACATGCACAACACAAACATGCAGTGACAGAGATAAACACGCAGTGACATACACAAACACGCATAGACATGCACAACACAAACACACAGTGACAGAGAGAAACACGCAGTGACATACACAAACACGCATGGACATGCACAACACAAACACGCAGTGACAGAGAGAAACACGCAGTGACATACACAAACACGCATAGACATGCACAACACAAACACGCAGTGACAGAGAGAAACACGCAGTGACATACACAAACACGCATAGACATGCACAACACAAACATGCAGTGACAGAGAGAAACACGCAGTGACATACACAAACACGCATAGACATGCACAACACAAACACAGTGACAGAGAAACATGCAATGACATACACAAACACGCATAGACATGCACAACACAAACACACAGTGACAGACAGAAACATGCAGTGACATACACAAACACGCATAGACATGCACAACACAAACACGCAGTGACAGAGAGAAACACGCAGTGACATACACAAACACGCATAGACATGCACAACACAAACACACAGTGACAGACAGAAACACGCAGTGACATACACAAACACGCATAGACATGCACAACACAAACACACAGTGACAGAGAGAAACACGCAGTGACATACACAAACACGCATAGACATGCACAACACAAACACACAGTGACAGAGAGAAACACGCAGTGACATACACAAACACGCATAGACATGCACAACACAAACACAGTGACAGAGAAACATGCAATGACATACACAAACACGCATAGACATGCACAACACAAACACACAGTGACAGACAGAAACATGCAGTGACATACACAAACACGCATAGACATGCACAACACAAACACGCAGTGACAGAGAGAAACACGCAGTGACATACACAAACACGCATAGACATGCACAACACAAACACACAGTGACAGACAGAAACACGCAGTGACATACACAAACACGCATAGACATGCACAACACAAACACACAGTGACAGAGAGAAACACGCAGTGACATACACAAACACGCATAGACATGCACAACATAAACATGCAGTGACAGAGAGAAACACGCAATGACATACACAAACACGCATAGACATGCACAACACAAACACACAGTGACAGAGAGAAACACGCAATGACATACACAAACACGCATGGACATGCACAACACAAACATGCAGTGACAGACAGAAACATGCATGTACACACATACAAGCACAAACACCCCGTGTTATAACCGGATATCATGTGTATAACTAGCTGTGTTTTGCAGGTTTCAGAGTGTGATTGGCATTGGGGTCGGGGCAGGTGCCTACGTCTTGGCCAAATTTGCTGTAAGTCCATAATAAGTTTTATAAAATATAGTCCAAGATGAAGCTACACACCGTCATGTGACTATGGCGCCTCATTAGGCGGCACATCAGGGAGGAGGCGCTTGGCAGATTTATATAGCATGGCACAGCCTGGTCTTCAGGTGTCTGCCTTTAATTTGCCATCTTTGGTTTTTGTTGTAATGTGTTTTATGGTGCCCTCTGCTGGACATGCTCAGGAAATACTGGAGACTGCTGTATACAAGATTATTAAATCACATTATAATCCCCAAAATCTCCAAAAGTGGCAAATAGATCAATAATCTAAAAATCATAAAATGCATTAATATTCAATATATATATATTGAATATTAACAATTTATCTATTTTATCTATTGACCCATACCTATGGTATTTTGTATTTATCCTATATATATATATATTTTACAGAATGGTAAATATTTTTCATTGTACTATAGCTGTATAACTTATTGTTATACCTTATTTTATTTATTGTCATATATATATATATATATGTGTGTACCTTGTTTGTTGTCTTATACCTAGTATGGTTATTTTATATTTATTGTCCTATATTTTATGTATTATTCTATATAAAAATATTATTATAAATATATATATATATATCATCACATATAATAGTTGTCAAACTGCAAGACGTCACGCTTTGAGTGGTGCGTACGAGTTAATGCGAGGCGAGCCGTTAATGCATAGCACTTAGGCAATGAGCGCCGAGGCGAGCTGTTAAGGCACTTAAACTCGCAGCACCAAGGCAATGAAACACACAGGACTTAGCCACCAAACACTTAGTAAACGCGGGATCGCCTTAGCCTCTAAGCTCTTGACAAATGCGGGACTTAAAAAAAGAAATTACGAGACGCAGGACTAAAATATGAGATAGCAAAAATGCAAAGTTAACGGCCAAACCGCTGAAAATCCAAAAAACACAAATAAAATAAAAAATAATACAACAAAACCATCACCCACAGCACGGGGGAACAGCCGGGACGTCTGGGAGTGAGGTGTAACGCAAATTTATGTAGATTTCAATTACCTTCACCACCCGAAAAACGCCTAAGCAAAAAAAAAATGGGGCCCAAAAAAATGAAATCTAGGCTACACGACCCCGGACCGCGCAAAACACTGCCAAACGCGTAGCACATTCACACCAGAACGTACGAACTACAAAATACACTATTACAAATAGGTAAAGTATATTCATAGGTAAAGTAATTAATTCATTATTAGTTAACTATATATATATATATATATATATATATATATATATATATATAAATATATATATCTCTTTATAATGAGTGACGAAGGTGCTCAGAGGAGAATTGGAAGTTATTTCCTCTTCTGGACTTCCTTTACTGTACTAATTTGTGTCTTTCTTGGCCCAACAGCTGATTTTTCCAGACTTGGTGGAAGGATTGGTTCTGGTAAACATTGACCCCAATGGGAAGGGCTGGATTGACTGGGCAGCTTCTAAGGTAAGTTAGGCACTGAAAAGGTAACCTGAGAATGGGACACTGGCAGTGGGTGAAAGGGCAGAGTGTGTATGCAGTGACATAGAGTTAAGGGGAGAAAGTCAGTTGGGATTCAGATGGAGAAAGGATGGATGAGAAGAGCGTAAAGACAAAAGATGGGCAATGTGTGGGAGGAGAGAAAATGAGACCCGAGACTGTGACCCAAGCAATTGGTTGGGAAGAGTGTGAGTGAGGTTTGAAGCTGTGACCCAAGCATTTGGTTGGGAAGAGTGTGAGTGAGACCTGAGTCATGACCCAAGCAATTGGTTTGGAAGAGTGTGAGTGAGACCTGAGGCTTTGACCCAAGCAATTGGTTTGGAAGAGTGTGAGTGAGACCTGAGTCATGACCCAAGCAATTGGTTGGGAAGAGTGTGAGCTATACCTGAGTCATGACACAAGCAACTGGTTGGGAAGAGTGCGAGTGAGACCCAAGGCTGTGACCCAAGCAATTGGTTGGGAAGAGTGCGAGTGAGACCCAAGGCTGTGACCCAAGCAATTGGTTGGGAAGAGTGAGACCCGAGGCTGTGACCCAAGCAATTGGTTGGGAAGAGTGTGAGTGAGACCCGAGGCTGTGACGCAAGCAATTGGTTGGAAAGAGTGCGAGTGAGACCCAAGGCTGTGACCCAAGCAATTGGTGGGAAAGACTGCAAGCGAGACCTGAGGCTGTGACCCAAGCAATTGGTTGGGAAGAGTGTGAGTGAGACCCGAGGCTGTGACCCAAGCAATTGGTTGGGAAGAGTGCGAGTGAGACCCAAGGCTGTGACCCAAGCAATTGGTTGGGAAGAGTGCGAGTGAGACCCAAGGCTGTGACCCAAGCAATTGGTTGGAAAGAGTGCGAGTGAGACCCAAGCAATTGGTGGGAAAGACTGCAAGCGAGACCTGAGGCTGTGACCCAAGCAATTGGTTGGGAAGAGTGCGAGTGAGACCCGAGGCTGTGACCCTAGCAATTTGTTGGAAAGAGTGCGAGCCAGACCTGAGGCTCTTGCCCAAGCAATTGTTTGGGGAGAGTGTGAGTGAGACCTGAGGCTCTTGCCCAAGCAATTGGTTGGGGAGAGTGTGAGTGAGATCTGAAGCTGTGATGCAAGCAATTGGTTTGGAAGAGTGTGAGCGAGACCTGAGGCGGTGACCCAAGCAATTGGTTGGGAAGAGTGCGAGCGATACCTGAGTCATAACCCAAGCAATTGGTTGGGAAGAGTGCGAGTGAGACCTGAGGCTTTGACCCAAGCAATAGACTGAGGCTGTTACCCAAGCAATTGATTGAGAAGAGTGCGAGTGAGACCTGAGGCTTTGACCCAAACAATCGGTTGGGAAGAGTGTGAGTGAGATCTGAAGCTTTGACCCAAGCAATTGGTTGGGAAGAGTCCGAGTGAGGCCCTAGTCTGTGACCCAACAATTGGTTGCGAAGAGTGTGAGTGAGATCGGAAGCAATTAGTTGGGAAGAGTGTGAATGAGATCTGAGGCTGTGACCCAAGCAATTGGTTGGGAAGAGTGCCAGTGAGACCATAGACTGTGACCCAAGCAATCAGTGGGAAAGACTGCAAGTGAGACCTGAGGCTGTGACCCAAGCAATTGACCGAGGCTGTGACCCAAGCAATTGACCGAGGCTGTGACCCAAGCAATTGGTTGGGAAGAGTCTAAGTGAGGCCCTAGTCTGTGACACAAAAATTGGTTGGGAAGAGTGCAAGTGAGGCCCTAGTCTGTGACACAAAAATTGGTTGGGAAGAGTGCAAGTGAGACCTGAGGCTGTGACCTAAGCAATTGGTTGGGAAGAGTGTGAGCGACACCTGAGGCTGTGACCCAAGCAATTGGTTGGGAAGAGTGTGAGCGAGACCTGAGGCTGTGACCCAAGCAATTGGTTAGGAAGAGTGTGAGCGAGACCTGAGGCTGTGACCCAAGCAATTGGTTGGGAAGAGTGTGAGTGAGACCTGAGGCTGTGACCCAAGCAATTGGTGGGAAAGACTGCAAGCGAGACCTGAGGCTGTGACCCAAGCAATTAATTTGGAAGAGTGAGATCATCCAGTGTAAATAGTTTGGTGGTAAGAGAGAGAGTGTGTTCTACAAAGCTTGTATGAAAGCGTGTGCATGTACTCTCAGACATGTGGAAGTCTGATGCTGGCATGTATCTCACATGTCCTTTCCTCCTTAGCTCTCTGGACTCACCAGCTCCCTACCAGATACCGTCCTCTCTCACCTCTTCAGCCAGGTATAGTGATTGCCTCTAAATATCTTCCTTTCAATGATTCTCATATATTCATTATAACCAGTGCCCCCAGCAATATACATGTACTGTATAACACAATTATACAGTCAGGTCCATAAATATTGGGACATCGACACAATTCTAATCTTTTTGGCTCTATACACCACCACAATGGATTTGAAATGAAACAAACAACATGTGCTTTAACTGCAGACTTTCAGCTTTAATTTGAGGGTATTTACATCCAAATCAGGTGCCTCCCACTTTTTAAGGGATTAAAAGTAATGGGACAGATTAACAGTCATAAAACAAACTTTCACTTTTTAATACTTGGTTGCAAATCCTTTGCAGTCAATTACAGCCTGAAGTCTGGAATGCATAGACATCACCAGACGCTGGGTTTCATCCCTGGTGATGCTCTGCCAGACCTCTATTGCAACTGTCTTCAGTTCCTATTTTTTAGGCCTAGGTGTTATTACTTAAATGTGTACCAAAATATTGTCCTGTGGATTCTATTAGGAATCCTTGAACAACCAACCAAGGTTGTACAGAAACACCTTTTATGCAGCCTTTATTTTAATTATTATTGCCACATACTAATTTTAAAAAAATCAATCTTTATTTGTGCATTTAAAATGTTGTTAAAAATGCAACGATTAAAAAAATCATGTTAAACCCAAGGTGTTTAATCCTTTGGGTTTTTTGACGTCCAGCAAATTATTAGAGGTTTATTTAAGTTTTATTTTTGTTGTTATTATATTCTTTGCTTTGATCACAGCTTTTTTATTTAATTACTTTATTATGCTCAAGTCAATAAAAGATTTGTTTTTTCAATTCAATTGTATTTGTGTATTTTTGGTTATGTTTCCTTAGTCAAATCCTTATCAGGTACCCTGGATTTTAATTTACATAAGATTAAATTTTTTTACATAAGATTAAGATAAGGTTTTATAATCCTTTTGTCTGTTGTATAGTTTTGTTTATTCATACAGCACTTCACTGGAGTATCTGTTTTAAGTGCCTTTGCGTTTCTTTTGTGTTAATCTTTTGTCCTGTTTATTTATGTTAATTTGGAATTCTATTACTTAAAGTGCATTATAATTCAAGTTGTGTTATTCAAAAATTCTTATCTTAAAGTGCTTGTGCTATTTGACTTGGTGCTTATTTCTTCTTATATTACCCTTTTTACCTCGTGACTGTTAGTCTATCACAGTCACTACTTTACCTTATTCATTTATAGTGCTAATGCTGTGCTATTTTTTAAAAATGTATACACTCCTGATTATGCTGTTTCTTAAACTATATATTTCCTTAATGCTTCTGTCAATAGTTTTTTAGAAGGAGGTTGTGTCCTCCTTTTTCATCCGTTTTTTTGCTTTAATTATGCTTTTACTCCTTTTTCCTTTTTCTTGCTTTTTCTTTTTCCTTATTCTTGTATATTACTCTATTGTTACTATATTGAGACTTTGTGGTGAAGGAATTGGCTTTCTATCTTTCTTTTAAGTTAGTAGTGGACCTGGCGCTTTTGAGCTGCATCTATCATGCCCCACGCTATATTGGCGTGCTCTGCGCTGTGATCGCGCTTACTGATGACATCACAATCTCCCGACGCGCGTTTCGTGAGGCTCTCTTAGTCTCTCACTCATCAGGGGCACTTCAGTTCCTGTTTGTTCTTGGGGCATTTTCCCTTCAGTTTTTTCTTCAGCAAGCGAAATGCATGCTCAATCGGATTCAGGTCAGGTGATTGACTTGGCCATTGCATAACATTCCACTTCTTTCCCTTAAAAAACTCTTTGGTTGCTTTTGCAGTATGCTTCGGGTCATTGTCCATCTGCACTGTGAAGCGCCATCCAATGAGTTCTGAAGCATTTTGCTGAATATAAGCAGCTAATATTGCCCGAAACACTTCAGAATTCATCCTGCTGCTTTTGTCAGCAGTCACATCATCAATAAATACAAGAGAACCAGTTCCATTGGCAGCCATACATGCCCACGCCATGACACTACCACCACCATGCTTCACTGATGAGGTGGTATGCTTTGGATCATGAGCAGTTCCTTTCCGTCTCCATACTCTTCTCTTCCCATCACTCTGGTACAAGTTGATCTTAGTCTCATCTGTCCATAGGATGTTGTTCCAGAACTGTGAAGGCTTTTTTAGGTGTTTGGAAAACTCTAATCTGGCCTTCCTGTTTTTGAGGCTCACCAATGGTTTACATCTTGTGGTGAACCCTCTGTATTTACTCTGGTGAAGTCTTCTCTTGATTGTTGACTTTGACACACATTCACCTACCTCCTGGAGAGTGTTCTTGATCTGGCCAACTGTTGTGAAGGGTGTTTTCTTCACCAGGGAAATAATTCTTCGGTCATCCACCACAGTTGTTTTCCGTGGTCTTCCGGGTCTTTTGGTGTTGCTGAGCTCACCGGTGCGTTCTTTCTTTTTAAGGATGTTCCAAACAGTTGATTTGGCCACACCTAATGTTTTTGCTGTCTCTCTGATGGGTTTGTTTTGTTTTTTTAGCCTAATGATGGCTTGCTTCACTGATAGTGACAGCTCTTTGGATCTCATATTGAGAGTTAACAGCAACAAATGCAAATAGCACACTTGAAATGAACACTGGAGCTTGCATCTGCTCTTTGTAAATGGGATAATGAGGGAATAACACACACCTGGCCATGGAACAGCTGAGCAGCCAATTGTCCCATTACTTTTGGTCCCTTAAAAAGTGGGAGGCACATATACAAACTGTTGTAATTCCTACACCGTTCCCCTGATTTGGATGTAAATACCCTCAAATTAAAGCTGAAAGTCTGCAGTTAAAGCACATCTTGTTAGTTTCATTTCAAATCCATTGTGGTGGTGTATAGAGCCAAAAAGGTTAGAATTGTGTCCATGTCCCAATATTTATGGACCTGACTGTATGTAAGAGCAGGCGGAGTAGGTGTCTAAGGCGTGGACTTCCCATGTGTCATGTGTAGAGCCTTTGGCGCTCATTGCGAGCCTCAGGACCTTCAGCGCTCATTGGACTCTCCTGTCGTGTACTTTTGGTCCTCTGAGAGAGATATATATTTCCATGTACATGTAGTTAAGTAATAATTAATGATTTATTCAATAAATAAATATACTTTACTTATAATTGATATATGCAGCGAGCAATAGGCTGAAGAGCTAGCAATCTGTTTGTATTTTGCGTCTGCATAGAATATACATTGTGAGTGTTGGTGCCCGGCTTATAAAGTGTTATGAATGTCCCAAGTGCGCATTATACATAGGCTGCGATCGCGAGGTATCGCCGTTGGTTTATTGTGTAAAGCGGCATTGTATAGTTGTAATGTTACTAATGTGTTGCGCGTCTCGTGAGCATTTTCCGGCTTTTGTAATAGTGTATCTTGTAGGTCGTAGTGTAATGTGTAAAGTGCTACGCGCTTTGCAGTGTTTTGCGTGGTCCAGGATCATGTAGCCTCGTTTTAATTTTTTTTCCTTGCTTAGTCGATTTTTAGTGTGGCGAAAATCATCTAAATCAAGTTAAATTCAAGTTCCAGCTCACTTCCAGACTGTTGCCCCATGCTGTCTGTGATGTTTTTGTAATTTTTTTAGGTGTAGTTATTGTGTTTTTGGGGTTTTTGGTTTGGCCGCTAATCTCGTAATTTTTTGCGTCTCGTATCTTTTTTTTTTCTAAGTCCCACGTCTTGTATTTTTTTCGTCTCGCATTTTTTTTTGCTAAGTCCTGCTAAGTGCTCCGAGTTTAACGGCTCGCACCACGCAAACGGTGCGATGACGTCTCGTTGTTGGACAATTATAATACGTGATATGCTATAATTTTCGATACAGTATTATACGGTGCCAGGTGTTGTTGCCCCACTGTACAATTTGCCGGACTCTCTTTTTGTTGTGCCAGGAGGAGCTACTGAATAACACAGAGCTTGTGCAGAATTACCGCCAGCAGATAGGCAGCTGCGTGAATCAGATCAACCTACAGCTCTTCTGGAACATGTACAACAGGTGTGTTGTGAGATCTACCCTGGAATTACCCCAACACTCCGGCCCTGGAAATACATAGTTACTATAATAACTGTCCAGACATTACCCCCCGAGTCCCAGAACTGCCCTAAAACTATCCACTGTTTTTGTGCAGTGCTATAAAATTACCCCATTACTCCCACAACATTCCTGAAATTACAAATTAGTTGCAAAAGAGAGTAAGACTAACGCTAAAATATGTTTTAAAATATATTAATGGGAAGAAGGCGAGGAAGGAAGCTATAGGAACATTACAATGTGACACAGTCTGGTAATTAGTGACCAGGAAAAGGCAGATGAGCTAAATAGGTTCTTTTCTTCGGTATACACAAGGGAGGTACCAGTGGTTGGGACACTGCAACATAATGGGGCTACACTACCTTTGCCAAATAATTGGTTAACACAGGAAGAAATCCAAAAGAGGTTGGAGAAAATAAATGTTAATAAAGCCCTGGGTCCTGATGGAATACATCCAAGGGTACTAAGGGAACTGGGTTCTGTAATGGCCAGACCATTATATTTAGTCTATCAAGATTCACTCAACACAGGGTCTCTACCGGAGGACTGGAGAAAAGCAGAT
This sequence comes from Discoglossus pictus, assembly GCA_027410445.1. Classification (NCBI taxonomy): domain Eukaryota; kingdom Metazoa; phylum Chordata; class Amphibia; order Anura; family Alytidae; genus Discoglossus; species Discoglossus pictus. The sequence continues at coordinate 50,464,024 of CM050176.1, forward strand.
GTGATACCTATATTTAAAGAGGGAGCAAGAGCAAATCCAGGGAATTATAGACCAGTGAGCCTCACTTCTGTAGTGGGGAAGCTTTTAGAAGGGTTAATAAGGGATAATATACAAGAATATGTCTATTTGAACAGGATTATACGTAGGAGCCATCATGGATTTATGAGGGATAGGTCATGTCAAACAAAACTAATTAGTTTCTATGAGGAGGTTAGTAGGAACCTGGATCAAGGCAACTCAGTGGATGTAGTCTTTTTGGATTTTGCAAAGGCTTTTGATACCGTGCCACATGGGAGACTTTTGAGCAAACTAAGAGATACAGGAATTGCAGTGAATATCTGCTCATGAATTGAGAGCTAAAAGACAGGAAACAAAGGGTCGTTGTAAATGGAACATACTCTGATTGGACTAATGTGGTAAGTGAGGTTCCTCAGGGCTCAGTATTAGGTCCTCTCCTTTTTAACATATTTATTAATGACTTAGAAGTAGGATTAGAAAGTTGTGTCTCCATTTTTGCTGATGACACTGAGTTGTGCAAGGTAATTAAATCAGATAATTATGTACTTTCCATCCAAAGGGATTTGCATGAAATAGAGGAATGGGCATCTAAATGGCAGATAAGATTTAATACAAATAAATGTAAAGTTATGCATCTGGGAAGGAAAAATAGCCATGCAATCTATAATCTTAATGGAGCAAATCTAGGGGTATCAGATATTGAAAGGGATTTGGGAGTGCTTGTGGACAACCACCTAGGTAGCAGTGCTCAAAGCCAAGCAGCGGCTGCAAAGGCAAATAAAATATTAGCATGTATTAGGAAGGGTATAGAAGCCAGGGAAGCAAATATAATTATGCCAAGATATACAAGTCCCTAGTACGACCTCATTTGGATTATGGAGGACAATTTTGGGCACCACTTCATAAAAAGGACATTTTAGAGCTGGGAAAAGGTACAGAGGATGGCAACAAAACTAATAAGGGGAATGGAGGGGCTAAGTTATGAAGAAAGACTAACCACATTACACTTATTTTAACCTCAATTACTATGCATCTATGTAACATTGCTCCCATAGATGTCTTAGAATGACTCTTCAGCTCTCAGACCCTTACTCAGAATCACCCAATTCTCACCTTACCACCAGGATGACTTTATTACACGGGTGTGGGGACGTAATGTGTATGACGGAATTTGTCATTTCTCTTTCAGTCGGCGAGATTTAGAGATGAACCGTCCTGGGACTGTCCCAAATGCCAAGACTTTGCAGTGAGAATTGGTTTTGTACCTCCTAAATATATCTGTCTATTTCCTCTAGTTATGTAATACCCCCCGCCATGACCTCCTCCTGATAGATGGCTCTCCTCCAGTGACTCCATGCTCTACTTCCTGATCTATCAGACCTGTGTCCTCCTATTATGTGGTACCCTAGTCCCTGTCCAGACTGCCCCCTTATCTGTCAGACTTGTCTATTGCTATGACGTGATACCTCCCCCCTGCCATGACCTCCTCCTGAGCTGATAGACCACTCTCCTCCAGTGTCTTCATGCCTGACGTCTTATCTGTGATACCCTACCTGGACCTGACTCCCTCAAGTGATGAGATGTCCTGACCTTCTAATCTGACTGTTCCTTTCTTTTCTCCAAGGGCTCCTGTGATGCTGGTAGTTGGAGATAATTCCCCAGCTGAAGACAGTGTGGTCAGTGTGATGTAACTGAAGCCCATGTCTATTAAACTATGATATTTCTTAACCGTCTTTGAGCTCAGTGGCTGTAGGTAGATTTTGAAGTAATAGGCCCATCTTATCTTCCCATTCTATCTACCTGTCCTCATAAATGCTGATGATAGTGTTATGCATACCCCAGGTGGGCTTGAATTCATTTACCCTGTTTGTCCAGGAATTACCCGTACATTTTTTGTCTAAATCATGGTCTCTTCTTTCAGTTCATTTTTCTGAAGTATATACAGTATATGTTTTTACTTATATCTGAAGATTTTCATGTTAAGATCATGACGTCTGGCCCTGATTCTCCCCACATTATCCGGGCTGTGTATTGGAGAGGATGGGTGGGGATAGGATTGTACGGTGGTGTTGGTGGGGTGGGGTGTATGTATTGCGCCAGCACAATAGATAGATATGGGTGAAGTCTTCACACTGTGCTGTATGTCTCATAGGTTGAATGTAACTCCAAACTGGACCCAACAACCACCACGTTCCTGAAGGTATCACAAAGCCTATGTGACATGAGCCCCCCATTAATTAGAGCCTCCCACCTCCTGACACCTCTTCGCTCTTTCTGACACTTTGACCTCTATCTGTCTCTCCCCTCTCTCATACCCCCGTTCTTTCTCTGAGATCTGCTGTCTCTTGGAGACTTTGTACGGTCTATCTCATGTCTCTCGGTCCTGCCTTTTTCTTCTTTTCCGCCGGCACTGTTGACCTGTCTACTATCCCAAGTCCTTGCTCTCTATCCTGTATAATTCCCCTGTCCCCATGTCCTTGCTGTATGTCCAGTTCCCATGTCCCTATGTCCTTGCTGTATGTCCAGTTCCCCTGTCCCTATGTCCTTCCTGTATGTCCAGTTCTCCTGTCCCTATGTCCTTGCTGTATGTCCAGTTCCCCTGTCCCTATGTCCTTGCTGTATGTCCAGTTCCCCTGTCCCTATGTCCTTGTTGTATGTCCAGTTCCCCTGTCCCTATGTCCTTGCTGTATGTCCAGTTCTCCTGTCCTTATGTCCTTGCTGTGTGTCCAGTTCTCTTGTCCCTATGTCCTTGCTGTGTGTCCAGTTCCCCTGTCCCTATGTCCTTGCTGTATGTCCAGTTCCCCTGTCCCTATGTCCTTGCTGTATGTCCAGTTCCCCTGTCCCTATGTCCTTGCTGTATGTCCAGTTCTCCTGTCCCTATGTCCTTGCTGTATGTCCAGTTCCCCTGTCCCTATGTCCTTGCTGTATGTCCAGTTCCCCTGTCCCTATGTCCTTGTTGTATGTCCAGTTCCCCTGTCCCTATGTCCTTGCTGTATGTCCAGTTCTCCTGTCCCTATGTCCTTGCTGTATGTCTAGTTCCCTTGTCCCTATGTCCTTGCTGTATGTCCAGTTCCCCTGTCCCTATGTCCTTGCTGTATGTCCAGTTCCCCTGTCCCTATGTCCTTGCTGTATGTCCAGTTCCCCTGTCCCCATGTCCTTGCTGTATGTCCAGTTTCTGTCCCTATGTCCTTGCTGTATGTCCAGTTCTCCTTTCCCTATGTCCTTGCTGTATGTCCAGTTCCCCTGTCCCTATGTCCTTGCTGTATGTCCAGTTCCCCTGTCCCTATGTCCTTGCTGTATGTCCAGTTCCCCTGTCCCTATGTCCTTGCTGTATGTCCAGTTCCCCTGTCCCTATGTCCTTGCTGTATGTCCAGTTCCCCTGTCCCTATGTCCTTGCTGTATGTCCAGTTCTCCTGTCCCTATGTCCTTGCTGTATGTCCAGTTCCCCTGTCCCTATGTCCTTGCTGTATGTCCAGTTCCCCTGTCCCTATGTCCTTGCTGTATGTCCAGTTCCCCTGTCCCTATGTCCTATCTGTATGTCCAGTTCTCCTGTCCCTATGTCCTTGCTGTATGTCCAGTTCCCCTGTCCCTATGTCCTTGCTGTATGTCCAGTTCTCCTGTCCCTATGTCCTTGCTGTATGTCCAGTTCCCCTGTCCCCATGTCCTTGCTGTATGTCCAGTTCCCCTGTCCCTATGTCCTTGCTGTATGTCCAGTTCCCCTGTCCCTATGTCCTTGCTGTATGTCCAGTTCCCCTGTCCCTATGTCCTTGCTGTATGTCCAGTTCCCCTGTCCCTATGTCCTTGCTGTATGTCCAGTTCTCCTGTCCCTATGTCCTTGCTGTATGTCCAGTTCTCCTGTCCCTATGTCCTATCTGTATGTCCAGTTCTCCTGTCCCTATGTCCTTGCTGTATGTCCAGTTCCCCTGTCCCTATGTCCTTGTTGTATGTCCAGTTCTCCTGTCCCTATGTCCTTGCTGTATGTCCAGTTCCCCTGTCCCTATGTCCTTGCTGTATGTCCAGTTCTCCTGTCCCTATGTCCTTGCTGTATGTCCAGTTCTCCTGTCCCTATGTCCTTGCTGTATGTCCAGTTCCCCTGTCCCTATGTCCTTGCTGTATGTCCAGTTCCCCTGTCCCTATGTCCTTGCTGTATGTCCAGTTCTCCTGTCCCTATGTCCTTGCTGTATGTCCAGTTCTCCTGTCCCTATGTCCTTGCTGTATGTCCAGTTCCCCTGTCCCTATGTCCTTGCTGTATGTCCAGTTCCCCTGTCCCTATGTCCTTGCTGTATGTCCAGTTCTCCTGTCCCTATGTCCTTGCTGTATGTCCAGTTCTCCTGTCCCTATGTCCTTGCTGTATGTCCAGTTCTCCTGTCCCTATGTCCTTGCTGTATGTCCAGTTCCCCTGTCCCTATGTCCTTGCTGTATGTCCAGTTCCCCTGTCCCTATGTCCTTGCTGTATGTCCAGTTCCCCTGTCCCTATGTCCTTGCTGTATGTCCAGTTCCCCTGTCCCTATGTCCTTGCTGTATGTCCAGTTCCCCTGTCCCTATGTCCTTGCTGTATGTCCAGTTCCCCTGTCCCTATGTCCTTGCTGTATGTCCAGTTCTCCTGTCCCTATGTCCTTGCTGTATGTCCAGTTCTCTTGTCCCTATGTCCTTGCTGTATGTCCAGTTCCCCTGTCCCTATGTCCTTGCTGTATGTCCAGTTCTCCTGAACCTATGTCCTTGCTGTATGTCCAGTTCTCCTGTCCCTATGTCCTTGCTGTATGTCCAGTTCCCCTGTCCCTATGTCCTTGCTGTATGTCCAGTTCTCCTGTCCCTATGTCCTTGCTGTATGTCCAGTTCTCCTGTCCCTATGTCCTTGCTGTATGTCCAGTTCTCCTGTCCCTATGTCCTTGCTGTATGTCCAGTTCTCCTGTCCCTATGTCCTTGCTGTATGTCCAGTTCTCCTGTCCCTATGTCCTTGCTGTATGTCCAGTTCTCCTGTCCCTATGTCCTTGCTGTATGTCCAGTTCTCCTGTCCCTATGTCCTTGCTGTATGTCCAGTTCTCCTGTCCCCATGTCCTTGCTGTATGTCCAGTTCTCCTGTCCCTATGTCCTTGCTGTATGTCCAGTTCTCCTGTCCCTATGTCCAGTCGCACATTTTCTGCTCTTCTTTCACCTCCATTATTTCCCCCCACAGATGGCTGACTCTGGTGGGCTACCACAAGTTACCCAGGTATGTGAGTGGGGTCTGGGTGCTTTTTGTGTTTGCCATGAGGATAAAACCACGTGCCCCGGATGTTATGGTCCCATGGCGTGTGTGTATCGTGAATATGTCTGGAACAAGAATAACAGTCATGCAATTTAATTAGTTAAGATTAGTAATAAACATTCATTTTTATTGTGATTAAAATAAAACTTACACTGAAATGTACATATTTATAAATTATAAATGTGCAGCACATTTGTCACATTTACTTTGCTAGTAATGCTGTGCATTAATGAAGCAGCTGCATGCATGTCTGATGCACACACCTGTGCCTTTAGGACATTTTTTATTATTATACCGATGTTAGTGATTATAAGTCATGAAAGCTGAACTGTCTCAATGGGCCACCAAGATGATCAGCTGATGGGAGTGACATGTCTCTCTCTCTCTGTCTCTCTCTCTCTCTGCCTCTCTCTCTCTGTCTCTCTCTCTGTAATAGCCTGGAAAGCTGACAGAGGCATTTAAATATTTCCTCCAAGGCATGGGATACAGTAAGTGCAGCTTATTTACTTGTGTGAGCGAGCTGTGTGACGTGTCACTGACCGTGTGAGATTGAGTGACTGCTTCTTGGTCGCGTTTAGCCTTATGAGAGGGACACACAGAGCCAGATCTTCTTTTGTGGTACAGGACACCCACAGAGTAATGGGGACCCCAACCCTGTGTTTTAAATAACTGTGTAACTGTCCCCTACAGTGTGTGTTAAATGTGTGTGGTGTCTCCGTCCTGTGAGTGTGTGTGGTGTCTCCGTCCTGTGAGTGTGTGTGGTGTCTCCGTCCTGTGAGTGTGTGTGGTGTCTCCGTCCTGTGAGTGTGTGTGGTGTCGCCATCCTGTGAGTGTGAGTGGTGTCTCCGTCCTGTGAGTGTGTGTGGTGTCGCCGTCCTGTGAGTGTGTGTGGTGTCGCCGTCCTGTGAGTGTGTGTGGTTGTGTGTGGTGTCTCCGTCCTGTGCGTGTGTGTGGTGTCGCCGTCCTGTGAGTGTGTGTGGTGTCACCGTCCTGTGAGTGTGTGTGGTGTCTACATCCTGTGAGTGTGTGTGGTGTCTCCGTCCTGTGAGTGTGTGTGGTGTCTCCATCCTGTGAGTGTGTGTGGTGTCGCCTTCCTGTGAGTGTGTGTGGTGTCTCCGTCCTGTGAGTGTGTGTGGTGTCTCCTTCCTGTGAGTGTGTGTGGTGTCGCCGTCCTGTGAGTGTGTGTGGTGTCTACATCCTGTGAGTGTGTGTGGTGTCTCCGTCCTGTGAGTGTGTGTGGTGTCTCCTTCCTGTGAGTGTGTGTGGTGTCGCCGTCCTGTGAGTGTGTGTGGTGTCTACATCCTGTGAGTGTGTGTGGTGTCTCCGTCCTGTGAGTGTGTGTGTTGTCACCTTCCTGTGAGTGTGTGTGGTGTCGCCGTCCTGTGAGTGTGTGTGGTGTCGCCGTCCTGTGAGTGGTGTCGCCGTCCTGTGAGTGGTGTCGCCGTCCTGTGAGTGGTGTCTCCGTCCTGTGAGTGGTGTCTCCGTCCTGTGAGTGGTGTCTCCGTCCTGTGCGTGTGTGTGATGTCTCCGTCCTGTGCGTGTGTGTGATGTCTCCGTCATGTGCGTGTGTGTGGTGTCTCCGTCCTGTGAGTGGTGTCTCCATCCTGTGCGTGTGTGTGGTGTCGCCGTCCTGTGTGTTGTGTCGCCGTCCTGTGAGTGGTGTCTCCGTCCTGTGCGTGTGTGTGGTGTCTCCGTCCTGTGCGTGTGTGTGGTGTCTCCGTCCTGTGTGTGGTGTCTCCGTCCTGTGAGTGGTGTCTCCATCCTGTGAGTGGTGTCTCCGTCCTGTGCGTGTGTGTGATGTCTCCGTCCTGTGCGTGTGTGTGTTGTCGCCTTCCTGTGAGTGTGTGTGGTGTCGCCGTCCTGTGAGTGTGTGTGGTGTCGCCTTCCTGTGAGTGTGTGTGGTGTCTCCGTCCTGTGAGTGTGTGTGTTGTCGCCTTCCTGTGAGTGTGTGTGGTGTCGCCGTCCTGTGCGTGTGTGTGGTGTCGCCGTCCTGTGCGTGTGTGTGGTGTCGCCGTCCTGTGAGTGGTGTCGCCGTCCTGTGAGTGGTGTCTCCATCCTGTGAGTGGTGTCTCCATCCTGTGAGTGGTGTCGCCGTCCTGTGAGTGTGTGTGGTGTCGCCGTCCTGTGCGTGTGTGTGGTGTCGCCGTCCTGTGAGTGTGTGTGGTGTCGCCGTCCTGTGAGTGGTGTCGCCGTCCTGTGAGTGGTGTCTCCGTCCTGTGAGTGGTGTCTCCGTCCTGTGCGTGTGTGTGATGTCTCCGTCCTGTGCGTGTGTGTGATGTCTCCGTCATGTGCGTGTGAGTGGTGTCTCCGTCCTGTGCGTGTGTGTGGTGTCGCCGTCCTGTGAGTGGTGTCTCCATCCTGTGAGTGGTGTCTCCGTCCTGTGCGTGTGTGTGATGTCTCCGTCCTGTGCGTGTGTGTGATGTCTCCGTCCTGTGCGTGTGTGTGGTGTCTCCGTCCTGTGCGTGTGTGTGGTGTCTCCGTCCTGTGCGTGTGTGTGGTGTCTCCGTCCTGTGCGTGTGTGTGGTGTCTCCGTCCTGTGCGTGTGTGTGGTGTCTCCGTCCTGTGCGTGTGTGTGGTGTCTCCGTCCTGTGCGTGTGTGTGGTGTCTCCGTCCTGTGCGTGTGTGTGGTGTCTCCGTCCTGTGCGTGTGTGTGGTGTCTCCGTCCTGTGCGTGTGTGTGGTGTCTCCGTCCTGTGCGTGTGTGTGGTGTCTCCGTCCTGTGCGTGTGTGTGATGTCTCCGTCCTGTGCGTGTGTGTGATGTCTCCGTCCTGTGCGTGTGTGTGATGTCTCCGTCCTGTGCGAGTGTGAGTGGTGTCTCCGTCCTTTGAGTGTGAGTGGTGTCTCCGTCCTGTGCGTGTGTGTGGTGTCGCCGTCCTGTGAGTGTGTGTGGTGTCGCCGTCCTGTGAGTATGAGTGGTGTCTCCATCCTGTGCGTGTGTGTGGTGTCCCCGTCCTGTAAGTGTGTGTGGTGTCCCCGTCCTGTGCGTGTGTGTGGTGTCCCCGTCCTGTGCGTGTGTGTGGTGTCTCCATCCTGTGAGTGTGTGTGGTGTCTCCATCCTGTGAGTGTGTGTGGTGTCTCCATCCTGTGCGTGTGTGTGGTGTCTCCATCCTGTGCGTGTGTGTGGTGTCTCCATCCTGTGGTTGTGTGTGGTGTCTCCATCCTGTGAGTGTGAGTGGTGTCTACGTCCTGTGAGTGTGTGTGGTTGTGTGTGGTGTCTCCATCCTGTGAGTGTGAGTGGTGTCTACGTCCTGTGAGTGTGTGTGGTTGTGTGTGGTGTCTCCATCCTGTGAGTGGTGTCTACGTCCTGTGAGTGTGTGTAGTGTCTCCGTCCTGTAAGTGTGTGTGGTTGTGTGTGGTGTCTCCGTCCTGTGAGTGTGTGTGTTGTCGCCTTCCTGTGAGTGTGTGTGGTGTCGCCCTCCTGTGAGTGTGTGGGTGTTGACTCCGTCCTGTGCGTGTGAGTGGTGACTCCATCCTGTGAGTGTGTGTTGTCTCCCCATCTTGTGAGTGTGCGCGGTGACTCCGTCCTGTGAGTGTGTGTTGTCTCCCCATCTTGTGAGTGTGTGTGGTTGTGTGTGGTGTCTCCATCCTGTGAGTGTGAGTGGTTTCTCCGTCCTTTGAGTGTGAGTGGTTTCTCCGTCCTGTGAGTGTGTGTGGTGTCTCCGTCCTGTGAGTGTGAGTGGTTTCTCCGTCCTGTGAGTGTGTGTGGTGTCTCCGTCCTGTGAGTGTGAGTGGTTTCTCCGTCCTTTGAGTGTGAGTGGTTTCTCCGTCCTGTGAGTGTGTGTGGTTTCTCCGTCCTGTGAGTGTGTGTGGTGTCTCCGTCCTGTGAGTGTGTGTGGTGTCTCCGTCCTGTGAGTGTGAGTGGTTTCTCCGTCCTTTGAGTGTGTGTGGTGTCTCCATCTTGTGAGTGTGTGCGGTGTCTCCATCCTGTGAGTGTGTGTGGTGTCTCCATCCTGTGAGTGTGTGTGGTGTCTCCGTCCTGTAAGTGTGTGTGGTTGTGTGTGGTGTCTGCATCCTGTGAGTGTGTGTGGTGTCTCCGTCCTGTGTGTGAGTGTGTGTGGTGTCTCCGTCCTGTGTGTGTGTGTGTGTGGTGTCTCCGTCCTGTGTGTGTGTGTGTGTGGTGTCTCCGTCCTGTGTGTGTGTGTGTGTGGTGTCTCCGTCCTGTGTGTGTGTGTGTGGTGTCTCCGTCCTTTGAGTGTGAGTGGTTTCTCCGTCCTTTGAGTGTGTGTGGTGTCTCCGTCCTGTGAGTGGTGTCTCCATCCTGTGAGTGGTTTCTCCGTCCTGTGAGTGTGAGTGGTGTCTCCGTCCTGTGAGTGTGAGTGGTGTCTCCATCTTCCTACTGTCAGTGAGTGGCATTTTCTTTCAGTGAGTGTCTCCACCCTCTGCCTTTGGGTGTATGGTCTTATTATCCTCTCCCTGTGTGAGTATGAGAGTGAGTAGTGTTTCTTTTTTCTCAGTGTGAGTGTATGGTGTCAGTATCCTGTGTGTGTGAGTGGTATCGTGTTCCTCTTGCTCTGAGTGTGAGTGGTGCCTCCATCATGTTGTGGCATCCCTATCGTGTGTGTGTGAGTGGTATATTGTTCCTCTTGCTCTGAGTGTGAGTGGTGCCTCCATCATGTTGTGGCATCCCTATCCTGTGTGTGTGAGTGGTATATTGTTCCTCTTGCTCTGAGTGTGAGTGGTGCCTCCATCATGTTGTGGCATCCCTATCCTGTGTGTGTGAGTGGTATATTGTTCCTCTTGCTCTGAGTGTGAGTGGTGCCTCCATCATGTTGTGGCACCCCTATCCTGTGTGTGTGAGTGGTATCTTGTTCTTCTTGCTCTGAGTGTGAGTGGTGCCTCCATCATGTTGTGGCATCCCTATCCTGTGTGTGTGAGTGGTATGTTGTTCCTCTTGCTCTGAGTGTGAGTGGTGCCTCCATCATGTTGTGGCACCCCTCTCCTGTGTGTGTGAGTGGTATGTTGTTCCTCTTGCTCTGAATGTGAGTGGTGCCTCAATCATGTTGTGGCATCCCTATCCTGTGTGTGTGAGTGGTATGTTGTTCCTCTTGCTCTGAATGTGAGTGGTGCCCCCATCATGTTGTGGCATCCCTATCCTGTGTGTGGGAGTGGTATCGTGTTCGAGTGTGTGTGGTGTCTCCGTCCTTTGAATGTGTGTGGTGTCTCCATCCTGTGAGTGGTGTCTCCGTCCTTTGAGTGTGAGTGGTGTCTCCGTCCTTTGAGTGTGTGTGGTGTCTCCATCCTGTGAGTGTGTGTGGTGTCTCCGTCCTTTTTGTGTGTGTGGTGTCTCCGTCCTTTGAGTGTGAGTGGTGTCTCCGTCCTTTGAGTGTGAGTGGTGTCTCCGTCCTTTGAGTGTGAGTGGTGTCTCCGTCCTTTGAGTGTGTGTGGTGTCTCCGTCTATTGAGTGTGTGTGGTGTCTCCATCCTGTGAGTGGTGTCTCCGTCCTTTGAGTGTGAGTGGTGTCTCTGTCCTGTGAGTGTGAGTGGTGTCTCCGTCCTTTGAGTGTGTGTGGTGTCTCCGTCTATTGAGTGTGTGTGGTGTCTCCATCCTGTGAGTGGTGTCTCCGTCCTTTGAGTGTGAGTGGTGTCTCCGTCCTGTGAGTGTGAGTGGTGTCTCCGTCCTTTGAGTGTGAGTGGTGTCTCCGTCCTTTGAGTGTGAGTGGTGTCTCCGTCCTTTGAGTGTGAGTGGTGTCTCCGTCCTTTGAGTGTGTGTGGTGTCTCCGTCTATTGAGTGTGTGTGGTGTCTCTGTCCTGTGAGTGGTGTCTCCGTCCTGTGAGTGTGAGTGGTGTCTCCATCCTCCTACTGTCAGTGAGTGGCATTTTCTTTCAGTGTGAGTGTCTCCACCCTCTGCCTTTGGGTGTATGGTCTTATTATCCTCTCCCTGTGTGAGTATGAGAGTGAGTAGTGTTTCTTTTTTCTCAGTGTGAGTGTATGGTGTCAGTGTGCTCTGAATGTGAGTGGTGCCTCCATCATGTTGTGGCACCCCTATCCTGTGTGTGTGAGTGGTATCTTGTTCCTCTTGCTCTGAGTGTGAGTGGTGCCTCCATCATGTTGTGGCACCCCTATCCTGTGTGTGTGAGTGGTATCTTGTTCCTCTTGCTCTGAGTGTGAGTGGTGCCTCCATCATGTTGTGGCACCCCTATCCTGTGTGTGTGAGTGGTATGTTGTTCCGCTTGCTCTGAGTGTGAGTGGTGCCTCCATCATATTGTGGCACCCCTCTCCTGTGTGTGTGAGTGGTATGTTGTTCCTCTTGCTCTGAGTGTGAGTGGTGCCTCCATCATGTTGTGGCACCCCTATCCTGTGTGTGTGAGTGGTATCTTGTTCCTCTTGCTCTGAGTGTGAGTGGTGCCTCCATCATGTTGTGACACCCCTATCCTGTGTGTGTGAGTGGTATCTTGTTCCTCTTGCTCTGAGTGTGAGTGGTGCCTCCATCATGTTGTGACACCCCTATCCTGTGTGTGTGTGAGTGGTATGTTGTTCCTCTTGCTCTGAGTGTGAGTGGTGCCTCCATCATGTTGTGGCATCCCTATCCTGTGTGTGTGAGTGGTATATTGTTCCTCTTGCTCTGAGTGTGAGTGGTGCCTCCATCATGTTGTGGCATCCCTATCCTGTGTGTGTGTGAGTGGTATGTTGTTCCTCTTGCTCTGAGTGTGAGTGGTGCCTCCATCATATTGTGGCACCCCTATCCTGTGTGTGTGAGTGGTATGTTGTTCTTCTTGCTCTGAGTGTGAGTGGTGCCTCCATCATGTTGTGGCACCCCTATCCTGTGTGTGTGTGTGTGAGTGGTATCGTGTTCCTCTTGCTCTGAGTGTGAGTGGTGCCTCCATCATGTTGTGGCACCCCTAACCTATGTGTGTGAGTGGTATGTTGTTCCTCTTGCTCTGAGTGTGAGTGGTGCCTCCATCATGTTGTGGCATCCCTATCCTGTGTGAGTGGTATGTTGTTCCTCTTGCTCTGAGTGTGAGTGGTGCCTCCATGTTGTGGCACCCCTAACCTATGTGTGTGAGTGGTATGTTGTTCCTCTTGCTCTGAGTGTGAGTGGTGCCTCCATCATGTTGTGGCACCCCTATCCTGTGTGTGTGAGTGGTATGTTGTTCCGCTTGCTCTGAGTGTGAGTGGTGCCTCCATCATGTTGTGGCACCCCTAACCTATGTGTGTGAATGGTATGTTGTTCCTCTTGCTCTGAGTGTGAGTGGTGCCTCCATCATGTTGTGGCACCCCTATCCTGTGTGTGTGAGTGGTATGTTGTTCCGCTTGCTCTGAGTGTGAGTGGTGCCTCCATCATGTTGTGGCACCCCTAACCTATGTGTGTGAGTGGTATGTTGTTCCTCTTGGTCTGAGTGTGAGTGGTGCCTCCATCATGTTGTGGCATCCCTATCCTGTGTGAGTGGTATGTTTTTTCCTCTTGCTCTGAGTGTGAGTGGTGTCTCCGTCCTGTGAGTGTGAGTGGTGTCTCCATCCTCTCACTGTCAGTGAGTGGCATTTTATTTCAGTGTGAGTGTCTCCACCCTCTGCCTTTGGGTGTATGGTCTTATTATCCTCTCCCTGTGTGAGTATGAGAGTGAGTAGTGTTTCTTTTTTCTCAGTGTATGGTATCAGTATCCTCTGAGTGTGCTCTGAGTGGGAGTGGTGCCTCCATCATGTTGTGGCACCCCTATCCTGTGTGTGTGAGTGGTATCTTGTTCCTCTTGCTCTGAGTGTGAGTGGTGCCTCCATCATGTTGTGGCACCCCTATCCTGTGTGTGTGAGTGGTATGTTGTTCCTCTTGCTCTGAGTGTGAGTGGTGCCTCCATCATGTTGTGGCATCCCTATCCTGTGTGTGTGAGTGGTATGTTGTTCCTCTTGCTCTGAGTGTGAGTGGTGCCTCCATCATGTTGTGGCACCCCTATCCTGTGTGTGTGAGTGGTATCTTGTTCCTCTTGCTCTGAGTGTGAGTGGTGCCTCCATCATGTTGTGGCACCCCTATCCTGTGTGTGTGAGTGGTATGTTGTTCCTCTTGCTCTGAGTGTGAGTGGTGCCTCCATCATATTGTGGCACCCCTATCCTGTGTGTGTGAGTGGTATGTTGTTCCTCTTGCTCTGAGTGTGAGTGGTGCCTCCATCATGTTGTGGCACCCCTATCCTGTGTGTAAGTGGTATCTTGTTCCTCTTGCTCTGAGTGTGAGTGGTGCCTCCATCATATTGTGACACCCCTATTCTGTGTGTGTGAGTGGTATGTTTTTTCCTCTTGCTCTGATTGTGAGTGGTGCCTCCATCATGTTGTGGCACCCCTATCCTGTGTGTGTGAGTGGTATGTTGTTCCTCTTGCTCTGAGTGTGAGTGGTGCCTCCATCATGTTGTGGCACCCCTATCCTGTGTGTGTGAGTGGTATCTTGTTCCTCTTGCTCTGAGTGTGAGTGGTGCCTCCATCATATTGTGGCACCCCTATCCTGTGTGTAAGTGGTATCTTGTTCCTCTTGCTCTGAGTGTGAGTGGTGCCTCCATCATGTTGTGGCACCCCTAACCTATGTGTGTGAGTGGTATATTGTTCCTCTTGCTCTGAGTGTGAGTGGTGCCTCCATCATGTTGTGGCACCCCTATCCTGTGTGTGTGAGTGGTATGTTGTTCCTCTTGCTCTGAGTGTGAGTGGTGCCTCCATCATGTTGTGGCACCCCTATCCTGTGTGTGTGAGTGGTATGTTGTTCCTCTTGCTCTGAGTGTGAGTGGTGCCTCCATCATGTTGTGGCACCCCTATCCTGTGTGTGTGAGTGGTATGTTGTTCCTCTTGCTCTGAGTGTAAAGTGGTGCCTCCATCATGTTGTGGCACCCCTATCCTGTGTGTGTGAGTGGTATGTTGTTCCTCTTGCTCTGAGTGTGAGTGGTGCCTCCATCATGTTGTGGCACCCCTATCCTGTGTGTGTGAGTGGTATGTTGTTCCTCTTGCTCTGAGTGTAAAGTGGTGCATCCATCTTGTTGTGGCACCCCTATCCTGTGTGTGTGAGTGGGATATTGTTCCTCTTGCTCTGAGTGTGAGTGGTGCCTCCATCATATTGTGGCATCCCTATCCTGTGTGTGTGAGTGGTATGTTGTTCCTCTTGCTCTGAGTGTGAGTGGTGCCTCCATCATGTTGTGGCATCCCTATCCTGTGTGTGTGAGTGGTATGTTGTTCCTCTTGCTCTGAGTGTGAGTGGTGCCTCCATCATATTGTGGCACCCCTATCCTGTGTGTGTGAGTGGTATGTTGTTCCTCTTGCTCTGAGTGTGAGTGGTGCCTCCATCATGTTGTGGCACCCCTATCCTGTGTGTGTGAGTGGTATGTTGTTCCTCTTGCTCTGAGTGTAAAGTGGTGCCTCCATCATGTTGTGGCACCCCTATCCTGTGTGTGTGAGTGGTATGTTGTTCCTCTTGCTCTGAGTATAAAGTGGTGCATCCATCTTGTTGTGGCACCCCTATCCCGTGTGTGTGAGTGGTATGTTGTTCCTCTTGCTCTGAGTGTGAGTGGTGCCTCCATCTTGTTGTGGCACCCCTATCCTGTGTGTGTGAGTGGTATGTTGTTCCTCTTGCTCTGAGTGTGAGTGGTGCCTCCATCATGTTGTGGCACCCCTATCCTGTGTGTGTGAGTGGTATGTTGTTCCTCTTGCTCTGAGTGTAAAGTGGTGCCTCCATCATGTTGTGGCACCCCTATCCTGTGTGTGTGAGTGGTATGTTGTTCCTCTTGCTCTGAGTATAAAGTGGTGCATCCATCTTGTTGTGGCACCCCTATCCCGTGTGTGTGAGTGGTATGTTGTTCCTCTTGCTCTGAGTGTGAGTGGTGCCTCCATCTTGTTGTGGCACCCCTATCCCGTGTGTGTGAGTGGTATGTTGTTCCTCTTGCTCTGAGTGTGAGTGGTGCATCCATCTTGTTGTGGCACCCCTATCCTGTGTGTGTGAGTGGTATGTTGTTCCT
The DNA here is from genome assembly GCA_027410445.1 of Discoglossus pictus. Taxonomy (NCBI): domain Eukaryota; kingdom Metazoa; phylum Chordata; class Amphibia; order Anura; family Alytidae; genus Discoglossus; species Discoglossus pictus. The sequence continues at coordinate 50,479,210 of CM050176.1, forward strand.
CTTGCTCTGAGTGTGAGTGGTGCATCCATCTTGTTGTGGCACCCCTATCCTGTGTGTGTGAGTGGTATGTTGTTCCTCTTGCTCTGAGTGTGAGTGGTGCCTCCATGTTGTGGCACCCCTATCCTGTGTGTGTGAGTGGTATGTTGTTCCTCTTGCTCTGAGTGTGAGTGGTGCCTCCATCATGTTGTGGCACCCCTATCCTGTGTGTGTGAGTGGTATGTTGTTCCGCTTGCTCTGAGTGTGAGTGGTGCCTCCATCATGTTGTGGCACCCCTATCCTGTGTGTGTGAGTGGTATGTTGTTCCTCTTGCTCTGAGTGTGAGTGGTGCCTCCATCATGTTGTGGCACCCCTATCCTGTGTGTGTGAGTGGTATGTTGTTCCTCTGAGTGTGGGTGATATCTCTCACAGTATGAGTGGCGCTTCTGGCCTCTCTCTGCGGGTATGAGTGTAAGTCGTGCTTCATTCCATTGTGAGTATTCATGTGAGTGGAGGCTCTGACATCTCGCTGCAAACATGACTGTTCTCTTCTCTTGCTCTGAGTGTTAGTAGTGTCTCTTTCCTGTCACTGTAAGTGTACTATGTCTTTCTTTTCTCTTTATGAGTGTGAGTGGCGCCTATGTTTCCGAGGGCATGTGTGGGTGGTCACTTTGGTCTCATTCTGAAGTTGTCTTGTGTTTAATGTCACCAGCTTAGGTTTGTGTTACAGTAGAGGAAAACAACCATCTCTTTCTGTGTCTCTCCCCTCCTCTGTCTCTCTGTGTCTCTCCCTTCTGTATCTGCGTCTCTTCCCTCCATCTGTTTTTCCCACCCCTTTTTTCTCTGTTTCTCTCTTCCCTCTTTCTATCTTTGCCTCTCATTGGATTTTCCCTGCCTCTATCGTCCCTCTCTATCATCTGCCTCTATCGTCCCTCTCTATCATCTGCCTCTATCGTCCCTCTCTATCATCTGCCTCTATCGTCCCTCTCTATCATCTGCCTCTATCGTCCCTCTCTATCATCTGCCTCTATCGTCCCTCTCTATCATCTGCCTCTATCGTCCCTCTCTATCATCTGCCTCTATCGTCCCTCTCTATCCTCTGCCTCTATCGTCCCTCTCTATCCTCTGCCTCTATCGTCCCTCTCTATCCTCATCCTCTATCGTCCCTCTCTATCCTCATCCTCTATCGTCCCTCTCTATCCTCTGCCTCTATCGTCCCTCTCTATCCTCTGCCTCTATCGTCCCTCTCTATCCTCTGCCTCTATCGTCCCTCTCTATCCTCTGCCTCTATCGTCCCTCTCTATCCTCTGCCTGTATCGTCCCTCTCTATCCTCTGCCTCTATCGTCCCTCTCTATCCTCTGCCTCTATCGTCCCTCTCTATCCTCTGCCTCTATCGTCCCTCTCTATCCTCTGCCTCTATCGTCCCTCTCTACCCTCTGCCTGTATCGTCCCTCTCTACCCTCTGCCTCTATCGTCCCTCTCTACCCTCTGCCTCTATCGTCCCTCTCTACCCTCTGCCTCTATCGTCCCTCTCTATCCTCTGCCTCTATCGTCCCTCTCTATCCTCTGCCTCTATCGTCCCTCTCTATCCTCTGCCTCTATCGTCCCTCTCTATCCTCTGCCTCTATCGTCCCTCTCTATCCTCTACCTCTATCGTCCCTCTCTATCCTCTGCCTCTATCGTCCCTCTCTACCCTCTTCCTCTATCCTCTGCCTCTATCGTTCCTTTCTATCCTCTGCCTCTATCGTCCCTCTCTATCCTCTGCCTCTATCGTCCCTCTCTATCCTCTGCCTCTATCGTCCCTCTCTATCCTCTGCCTCTATCGTCCCTTTCTATCCTCTGCCTCTTTCTCTTCATCCTTCTCTACCTGTTATTTCTTTCTTCCTGTTTTGTACTCTCCAACTCCTCCTTCTTTCTGTTTCTTTCTTTATGCACTCCTTACCTCCATTCTCTATCTCACCCATCCTTCTTTTCCCTCTCTCTCTGTTTCCTCTCCACCCTCCTTTCTCTCTTTCCCACACCTTTCTCTTTCTTCTCTCCCCCCTCTCTCCCTTAGTTGCCTCCTTGAAGGATCGGAGACAGAGTGCAAGTACTGGAGCAGGTACCCTGTGCACTTCCCCCTCTCCCTCCCTGCTCTGCTGTCTGCCCCCTTTTCCCCTAATTATTGCATGCCCCCTCTGTTCCCTTGTTTATCACCTGTGTATGCTGCTCCTCGGCTGCTGGTCCCTCCTTCATGTTATCCTGTCATCAAGGGGCCCATGAAAGGCGGATTGGGTGTTTCCTTGTCCTTCCATTAGGCCCATTGTGGCCTCGAGTAGAGCACATCTCTGGTAATATGGAGGACAAAGCGACTTGTGATAACCTCCTCCCATAATGCACTGCAGGAGTTTGATTAATTAAATGAAGCAAATGTTACAGCCGCACAATACTGAACATTTGTATCCCTTCTGGAGACTGACCTTTGGCTTCCTTGTGTATTGAACCTTGCACCCTCAGAGAGTCAGATAGACCATTCATATGGACTAGAGCTACTGCAGGGCCCACTACATGGTAGGGATCCACTGCTAATGGCAGCAGCCTAGGTTAAAGGGGAGCTTCACATTCATTAGTGGAGAGGAATGACTAGAAAGTAAGTTTAATTTGTTGGCACCTATCACACATGGACTGGGGACCTCCATTTACTAGCAACATCTCATATGGATGTTAGGATGCTGTGCTGATCACCACGGGTCCATGAACATGTCAGAGTTGTCTTCAGCTGTATGTCTCCTTCTACTGCCATGTCCATCAGTCATTATATATATATATATATATATATATATATATATATATATATATATATATATATATATATATATATATACCACATAAGTCGCCCTTATTCCAAACTATCTTAGAACTTAACAATTAGTGACCAGGCTCTCCCATGTACTAGATTTAGGACACAAAAAGGTGACAGTAACCTCCTAAATTACGGAGCTGTGCTGGAAGCGCTGCCTATTCACAATGTTAGCGTCTGACGTCAGACGCAACCCTGACGCACGTTTCGGCACGTGGGCTCCCTTTGAAAAAGTAATTTCCCAGTGCTAATATATCTTTCCATACCTCAGGCCACAGACTGACCATTTTATGCTAGCTTCTGAGAACATCTAAACTGCACCGGGTTCCTGATTACTTTGGCAGTTTTGAGCCATTCATTTTAACTCTTATTGTCTCCTCCATTTTCATTTGCTGCTGATGTTTTAGACTTAAAGGACCAATGTAATGCCAGAAAGAGTTTTTGTTAATTTTGCAGTGATCATTCATAAAATACTAATCCAGTGAAGTATCAGCCATGATCCTGTTGGTCTATACCATTATAAGGTCATCAAGGACTGACTGGCAGACAGGTCTAAGGGGTTTTAAGAACAATTGGATTAGTTAGAGGCCTATTGAATGTTAAGTAATAGAAAGCTGGGACATCACCATAAAATAACATGTCAGCGTCTGATTGAAGCCCTGCTGATGCAGATGAAGACCCCTATGTCCCATCATAAAGTACCATCAGGCCATAGATTTCCCTCCTGACCTCTCATCTTATCATTAGATACAGGTGGGGCAGGTCTCTGGGGCTTACGGACTGGTTCAGTTAAATGCTCCCAGGCCATATTATTAAGTTCTGGGTTTTCGCCAAAATGATCAGTCTCATGCAGGTGGAGAAAGGCTTGGTTTGGGGTTCTAGACAGTTAGATACTCTGATACTAATGGAGGCTACTCACGAAGTGATCAGATGAGTTACAGTTTTGTTTCTGTCTCTGCCCCCAGTGCCCTCTGCCAGTATGACTCGCCTCGCTCGCTCACGCACAGCGTCTCTTACCAGTGCCAGCTCAGTGGATGGAGCTCGTCCTAGACCCTGCACCCAGTCAGAAAGCAGCGATGGTATCGGGCAGATCAACCACACCATGGAGGTGTCCTGCTGAATACCCGACGTCCCCCACCAAGTGTCCTGTCCTCCCACCCTTTCATTACCCATTTCTTCTTTACTGGTTTTGCTTCCCATCCCCCCCTTTAAACAGCGTCTGGCGTTTCTTGGGGATCCTGTAACCTGAATGACAGCAACTCATCCACATCCAGTCTAGGGCACATTCCTGTGATTGGTTGCAAGGGGACACTGAGCCAGGCAGGGGGCTACATACAAATGGGTGAATCAATGCTCCGCAGATCTTTGACAGGAGAGGGTTCAAGCATTGCTCTTCAGATCTCTTGACGAGTTTAAGTAACGCTCTGCAAATCACTGTCAAGAAAGGCTGAAGTGATAGTCTGCTGATCTCTTAATGAAGGGGTTAATTGATGGTTTGGCTATCTCTTATTGAAGGAGTTGGTCTGCAGATCTCTGGTACGGAAGGCGTTAAGCGATGGTGATCTCAGTTAAAGAGGCCAAGTAGTGGGATAAGTGAGGCAGACCTTCAGTAAACCAGCTATGGTCATTCTAAACAAAGTACAATATTATGTGGTCTTCCGGTTATAGAGGTGTCTGATGGAAGAGCCATCATCTAGAGATAATCAGGTGATAGAGCGGAGACCTTCAAATATTTGGGTGATACAACTGGGGTTTGTAGGTCTTAAGGTAATAGAGCAAGTCTGAAGGCTTCTGAGTGATGGGGAAGTGACCTCCAGATCTCCATGTAATGGGGTGTAACTGGAGGTCCTCCGGTGACAGAGCTGAGATCTGCTGGTATATAAATGATAGAGCAGAGATATGCAGGTCTTCACACGATATACACTGCCTTGCAAAAGTATTCACCCCCTTGGCATTTTTCGTGTTTTGTTGCCTCACAACCTGGAATTAACATGGATTGTTTGAGGATTTGCATCATTTAATTCACAGAACATGCCCCTTTGAAGATGTTTTTTTTTATGATTGTGAAGCAAACAACAAAAAGGACAATATAACAGAAAAAGTCAATGTGTATAAGTATTTACCCCCCTAAAGTCAATACTTTGTAGCGCCACCTTTTGCACCAATCACAGCTCCAAGTCGCTTTGGATAAGTCTCTATGAGCTTGCCACATCTTACCACTGGGATTTTTGCCCATTCCTCCTTGCAAAACTGCTCCAGGTCTCTGTGCGGCCTCTCTGATTAATGCCCTCCTTGCCCGGTCCGTGAGTTTTGGTGGGCGGCCGTCTCTTGGCAGGTTTGCTGTTGGTCCATGTTCTTTCCATTTGGTTATGATAGATTTGATGGTGCTCCTGGGGATCATCAAAGATTTGGATATTTTTTTATAACCTAACCCTGACTTGTACTTCTCAACAGCATTGTCCCTTACTTGTTTGTAGAGTTCCTTGGTCTTCATGGTAGTGTTTGGTTAGTGGTGCCTCTTGCTTAGGTGTTACAGCCTCTGAGGCCTTTCAAAAAAGGTGTATATATGTAATGACAGATCATGTGACACATAGATTGCACACAGGTGGACATCATTTCACTAATTATGTGACTTCTGAAGGTAATTGGTTGCACCAGAGCTTTTTATGGGCTTCCTAACAAAGGGGGTGAATACATACGCACATGCCAATTTTCTGTTTTTTATTTCTAAAAAAATAGATTTATGTCTATATTTTTCTCATTTCACATCACCAACTTAGACTATTGTGTTCTGATCCACCACATAAAATTCAGACATTGAACTTAAGGCTGTAATGTAACAAAATAGGTAAACAGTCAAGGGGGTGAATACTTTTGCAAGGCACTGTAGCTGTGAGCCGCAAGGATTGAAACATAGATTTCAGTGCAGATAAGAACCAAAAGCCCGTTTTAGGTGACCCATTTTATCTACCTAAATAGTTTGGCTTAATTAATCTCCAGAATGATCTTATGATTATCTATGGATGCTTGAGATCTTGTACTGGGTTTGTCCATCATTTCTCTTCTTATCTGCAAAAATCCAGGAGATAGAGATGGGATCTTCAAGTAATAGAGATCTGCAAAGTGATGAAGCATGAAACTGTAGGTCTTCAGGTTAAAGAGTTGTGGCCTTCAGTTCTCTGGCTACTGCAGGTGATAGAGCTGGATATGGAAATAACCAAGCAGGGATCAGCATGTCTTCAGGTGATAGAGCAATTAGTTGAAGGTCTTTAGGTGGTAGAGCTTGGAACTTCAGGTGATAGTGTAAGGATCTGCTGGTCACCAAGGCATAGACCGGATCTCTAGGTTTTCTACTGATAAAACAGAAGGTCTCCAGGTGATAGAGCCGGGATTTTCAGGTTTTACAGTACTGCACGGCAGGTCCTGATCATGGAAGTGGTTAAGCTATACCTTGTAGGTCCCTGCCAGACTCTGTGGAGGGCTGAGCTCTGGGGTCTCTATATAAGGAAAGGAAAATCATCTAATGCACTTCTTGTCTCCAGCATGCAAGGAGTTTAATAATGCTCTGCAGGTCTGTGGCAGGGAAGGGGTTACCTTACACGTTCTCATATCTCGTCCCGTCTCCCCCGCTCTCCTCTCGGTGTTGGCCCGCTCCCCTTTCTCTGTGTGTTCTGCCAAATACATATTTGTATAAATACTTATACATAACATATAGGGTCTCCCATCGTTCCCTGCGCCCTACACATGTTCCGTAGCTTTTTTTATGTGGACTTTAATGGCTCCTGTTCCCTCTTTCTCCTGTGCACAGTGATTCTGTAAACATATATAATATCTAGAGGTATCCTTTGTTGTGCGCATCGTGGCGTTGATGCTTCTAGTTGCATTAAAGCCATCATTACCAACGCTCCACAAACTGAGGAGATTACAAGCAATTTATGTGTTGGAAAATCTGAATAAAAGAGTAAATTGGCTTCTTGTTTCTTACGTTATTATTTATCTCTGCACCAACATGGCTGGTCCTAGCGGCTGCAGACTGAACGATCCTAGAGGTGACGGCTCTGGTGGTAACAAGTCATCATATAATAATACTGTTGGTCACTAGAAATATTTGCAAATGTGTTTTCAAGTTAAATAAATCCAACATTAAAAACATCAAACTCCTTGTTGTTCTATTGCACGTCTTAGATGGGCGCCATTGTATCTCGCCTACGTGTACACCCAAAGACACAGACATTATTATTATTAACTTGGAGACGGACAATAAGGATGTGCTGGATACAGAAAATATCATTGTACGTACACATTGGAGAGACCCTACTGAAGAGACAGGAAATGCCAGAGAGTAGGACAAGGGCAGGAATAGACCTGTAGACGAGCAAAGGAGGAGGTAATGACAATGAGAGGAGCTTGGAGTGTATATGGAGACAAGAGAGAAGTGCATTGTTGCACTTTTAGACAGGATACGACGGGAAGGTATTGTATGGACTGGCAGGACACTGGTGCGTGGATTAGGGTCTATGTACGGCCTTATTTGAGGAAAGGGTACCGTTTGGTGACATTCTGGAGGTGGGGACAGTAGGACTTGGTGAGAAATAGAATATGGAGGAGAAGGAGAGTCTGAGTCAAGTATTCCCATCAATAGCCTCGTACCCCCAAACTATGTCCCACAGTATTGACAATTAGACTATTGACACCATTTTGGAGAACAAGGATTTGGCTGCTTTATAAAGTGACACGGTGGATGTTGCAGATATGGTGTGATATGTATATGTGTAATTTACATCTATAGGTAATAACAAATACTTTTATCAGTTCAGTGTGAAAGCAACTTCCCTAGTGAATGTGGGCATGTGCAGACCACAGAGAGTACTTAGCAATTATTGGCAATATGTCAAGAGTACTTGTGTCTGATCCTGTGTATCATAAATAAGCCCCCTATTCACTGACAGGTGTTGGGGCTCAGTCAATCCATAACGAGGGAGACTTTTAAGATCTGGTTGAGGTCACACCTAAGTGTCAGATGTGAGACTTGTGATATACGGCTGTAAGTCTTTGATCTGCTTGTTCCTGTCTGGCAGTGGATCTGCTTTCACCAACTACTCAAGTTCCAGTATCCACCTCCACTTGTGTGCTGGTCCCTGCCTTTAGTTCTCAGTTTGATCTGCTGCTGCATTGCCAATCAGATCCGGAGGACCTCTGTATCTGCTGCTGCATTGCCAGTCTGATGCGGAGGACCTGTGTATCTGCTGCTGCATTGCCAATCAGATCCGGAGGACCTCTGTATCTGCTGCTGCATTGCCAGTCTGATGCAGAGGACCTCTGTATCTGCTGCTGCATTGCCAATCAGATCCGGAGGACCTCTGTATCTGCTGCTGCATTGCCAATCTGATCCAGGGGACCTCTGTATCTGCTGCTGCATTGCCAATCAGATCCGGAGGACCTCTGTATCTGCTGCTGCATTGCCAGTCCGATCTGGAGGACCTCTGTATCTGCTGCTACATTGCCAATCAGATCCGGAGGACCTCTGTATCTGCTGCTGCATTGCCAGTCTGATCCGGAGGACCTCTGTATCTGCTGCTGCATTGCCAGTCTGATGCGGAGGACATGTGTATCTGCTGCTGCATTGCCAATCAGATCCGGAGGACCTCTGTATCTGCTGCTGTTTGGCCAGTCTGCGCCTGAGGACCTCTGTATCTGCTGCTGCATTGCCAGTCTGCCCCTGAGGACCTCTGTTCCCTGTATCTGCTGCTGTATTGCCAATCAGATCTGGAGGACCTCTGTATCTGCTGCTGCATTGCCAGTCCGATCTGGAGGACCTCTATATCTGCTGCTGCATTGCCAGTCTGATCCGGAGGACCTCTATATCTGCTGCTGCATTGCCAGTCTGATCCGGAGGACCTCTGTATCTGCTGCTGCATTGCCAATCAGATCCGGAGGACCTCTGTATCTGCTGCTGCATTGCCAGTCTGCGCCTGAGGACTTCTTTATCTGCTGCTGCTGTATTGCCAGTCTGATGCAGAGGACCTCTGTTCCCTGTATCTGCTGCTGTATTGCCAGTCTGCGCCTGAGGACCTGTGCTATTGCTGCAAAAGCTATCTGCTGCATTGCCAGACTGCTTTTAAGCCAGTCTATTAGTTGCTGTAGTGCTGGTCTGTGCTTCTGCTCTTGTTCCAGCACAGATCGAGTACTGGACCTTGATTTAGTTATACGCACCAAGCTTTGCCTATTTCGTTTATCATTACATTCCTAGAGTAGACTCGCCCCTGAAGGGACCAAATATATATTTAACAATAATTTAAGTATATCGCAGAGATAAAATAAAAGAACACGTAGGTATTTCATAAAGGCTAATTGTGAGGTTAAAATGATTAATTTCAATGTAAGTCTACTGGAAGAAAATAGATTTTTATAAAAAAAATAAGTACTTGTTACTACCTATAGTTATAAATTATACCGCCTCTCTGGAACATGCAGTATTATTTCTAGAATATATTGTGCAAGAGAAGTGCTGGAACTAGGACAAGGTCGGGTTAGACTTGAAACAATACACATCGCTCAGAGTAAGGTTCAGTGTACATGTGTCTCCTGGCTCTTGTCAGTGCGGCCCGTGTACAGCCTCCATGTACAGCAAGTCCATGTTCAGATGATGCTAGAAGCTGGACAACCTATGTACAAACTCCAGTAATAAGCCAGGAACAAAGATGGAGTGTCCGCCCGCTCAACACAGTGGAACGTCACCCCAAAAATATAAAAATGTTGGGTAAAGGCACCAACTAGCCTTTGTTCTGCCCCATACTCATTGGCTGCTATTACATTGCTAATTGACAGTATCATAGTGCTGTCAATTAGCACCCAATTAAAGTCAATGTGAACGTTGATACAACTAATCCCTTGTTACCCAAAGTGTATCTCAGATTAGAGCGAATCCATTGGGGAAACCAAAACAGGAATTATTTGAAATATTTTCTTCAATACATTATAAAAAGAAAAAGAAATATAGAGAAAATAATTACTTCAAATTCAACATAAGTAGAGAGGAAAAGGACCCACCACTAAAATATAAATGGGATGTCTATATTAAGATAAGAGAGACCCCAACCCATCAGTATCTACAACCACACGTCCCACTCATAACGCAGTCCATCCAGGCAGGAAACATTCAATATCACACCACACATACATGTCAATACCACACCATATCGCACATATATGTCAATACCACACCATATCGCACATATATGTCAATACCACACCATATCGCACATATATGTCAATACCAAATCTCACATATATGTAAATGCCACTCCACATCTTACATATGTCAATACCACTCCATGTGTCACATATATGTCAATATCACACCATATCTCACCTATAAATGTCAATACCACACCATATCGCATATATATGTCAATGCCACTCCATATCGCACATATATATAAATACCACACCACATTGCACATATATGTCAATATCACACCATATCTCACATATATGTCAATACCACACAACATTGCACATATATGTCAATATCACTCCATATCTCACCTATAAATGTCAATACCACTCCATATCTCACATATATGTCAATACCACATCTCACATATATGTCAATACCACAACATGTCTCACATATATGTCATATCACATCTCACATATATATATATATATATGTCAATACCCCACCATACCTCACATATATGTCAATACCACATCTCACATATATATCAATACCCCACCATATCTCACATATATGTCAATACCACACCATACCTCACATATATGTCAATACCACATCTCACATATATGTCAATACCACACCATGTCTCACATATATGTCATATCACATCTCACATATATATATTTCAATACCCCACCATACCTCACATATATATCAATACCACATCTCACATAGTGATAAAGTTGAATGTTTGTGGGTAGAGTTAAATAGCGGAGCAGCAAATTCCAAAAGAATATTAGTAGGAGTATGCTATAAACCCCCAAATATAGCTGAAAGTGAGGAAATACAATTATTGTTACAGATTGGAAATGCAGCTAAGCACGGGCAAGTTCTAATAATGGGAGATTTTAGTTACCCTGAAATAAACTGGATAAATGAGACCAGCAGTTCAGCTAAGGGGAGCAGGTTCTTGAGTACACTCAGGGATCATTATCTGGCCCAGGTTATACAGGAGCCTACTAGAAATGACGCCATCTTGGATTTAGTCATCACAAATAATATTGATATTGTATCAGATGTTGGAATAGGGCAACCTTTGGGAAACAGTGATCACAACACAGTCTCATTTGAGATTGAATTAAAAAAACATAACTGTAAGGGGCCAACGAAAACTCTTAATTTTAAAAGTGCAGATTTTAACGGTATAAGGGCAGCAATACAAAGTATAGACTGGGACAGAGGCATGATGGGTAAAAATACTGAACATAAATGGACAACATTTAAATCCTTACTAAATATACATACACATCGGCATATACCGTGTGGGAATAAATGTAAAAGGAGTAAATCTCAACCCATGTGGCTTAACAATGATTTAAAGAAAAAAGAGTAAAAAACAGGCATTTAAATTATACAAACAAGAGGGGACAGAGACTGCTTTACGGGAATAAAAGGAAATCATCAAGGCAGCAAAAGGGCTATTAGACTTGCTAAAATAGAAAATTAATTGCAAAAGAGAGTAAGACTAACCCTAAAATATTTTTTAAGTATATTAATGGGAAGAAGGCGAAGAAGGAAGCTATAGGAACATTACAATGTGAGTCTGATAATTAGTGACCAAGAAAAGGCAGATGAGCTAAATAGGTTCTTTTCCTCGGTATACACAAGGGAGGTACCAGTGGTTGGGACACTGCAACATAATGGGGCTACACTACCTTTGCCAAATAATTGGTTAACACAGGAAGTAATCCAAAAGAGGTTGGAAAAAATAAATGTTAATAAAGCCCCGGGTCCTGATGGAATACATCCAAGGGTACTGAGGGAACTGGGTTCTGTAATAGCCAAACCATTATATTTAATTTTTCAAGATTCACTAACTACAGGGTCTCTACCAGATGACTGGAGAAAAGCAGAGGTGATACCTATATTTAAAAAGGGAGCAAGAGCAAATCCGGGGAATTATAGACCAGTGAGCCTCACTTCTGTAGTGGGGAAGCTTTTAGACGGGTTAATAAGGGATAATATACAAGAATATGTCTATCTGAACAGGATTATAAGTAGGAGTCAACATGGATTTATGAGGGATAGGTCATGCCAAACAAATCTAATTAGTTTCTATGAGGAGGTTAGTAGGAACCTGGATCAAGGCAACTCAGTGGATGTAGTCTTTTTGGTTTTTGCAAAGGCTTTTGATACAGTGCCACATGGAAGACTATTGACGAAACTAAGCGATACAGGAATTGCAGTAAATATCTGCTCATGGATTGAGAGCTGGCTAAAAGACAGGAAGCAAAGGGTTGTTGTAAATGGAACATACTCCGATTGGACTAATGTGGTAAGTGGGGTTCCTCAGGGTTCAGTATTAGGTCCTCTCCTTTTTAACATATTTATTAATGACTTAGAGGTAGGATTGGAGTGTGGTGTCTCCATTTTCGCTGATGACACAAAGTTGTGCAAGGTAATTAATTCGGATTTTTTTTTTTTTTTAATACAACTAATTAATTAATATTTAATCCGCAGATTGCAGATCGTCGGAGATCTTAAAAGGTTGAACTTGATGGACTGAATGTCTTTTTCAACCTTAAATAATATGTAACTATGTAATATATATATGTCAATACCACTCCATGTGTCACATATATGTCAATAACACATCGCACATATATGTCAATACCACACCACATCTCACATATATGTCAATAACACACCATATCTCACATATAAGTCAGTACCACATCTCACATATATGTCAGTACCACGCCATGTCTCACATATATGTGAATACCACACAATATCTCACATATATGTCAATCCCACTCCACATCTCACATATATGTCAGTACCATGCCATGTCTCACATATATGTCAATACCACACCACATCTTACATATATGTCAATACCACTCCATATCTCACATATATGTCAATACCACGCCATGTCTCACATATATATGCCAATACCACACCACATCTTACATATATATGCCAATACCACGCCATGTCTCACATATATATGCCAATACCACACCACATCTTACATATATATGCCAATACCACACCACATCTTACATATATGTCAATACCACTCCATATTTCACATATATGTCAATACCACGCCATGTCTCACATATATATGCCAATACCACGCCATGTCTCACATATATATGCCAATACCACGCCACATCTTACATATATATGCCAATACCACACCACATCTTACATATATGTCAATACCACTCCGTATCTCACATATATGTCAATACCACGCCATGTCTCACATATATATGCCAATACCACGCCATGTCTCACATATATATGCCAATACCACGCCACATCTTACATATATATGCCAATACCACACCACATCTTACATATATATGCCAATACCACGCCACATCTTACATATATATGCCAATACCACACCACATCTTACATATATGTCAATACCACATCTCACATATATGTCAATAACACACCACATCTCACATATATGTCAGTACCACGCCATGTTTCACATATATGTCAATACCACACAATATCTCACATATATGTCAATCCCACTCCACATCTCACATATATGTCAGTACCATGCCATGTCTCACATATATGTCAATACCACACCACATCTTACATATATGTCAATACCACTCCATATCTCACATATATGTCAATACCACGCCATGTCTCACATATATATGCCAATACCACACCACATCTTACATATATATGCCAATACCACACCACATCTTACATATATGTCAATACCACTCCATATCTCACATATATATGCCAATACCACGCCACGTCTTACATATATGCCAATACCACACCACATCTCACATATATGTCAATACCACGCCATGTCTCACATATATATGCCAATACCACGCCATGTCTCACATATATATGCCAATACCACGCCATGTCTCACATATATATGCCACTACCACGCCACATCTTACATATATATGCCAATACCACGCCACGTCTTACATATATGCCAATACCACACCACATCTTACATATATATGCCAATACAACTCCATATCTCACATATATATGCCAATACCACGCCACGTCTTACATATATGCCAATACCACACCACATCTTACATATATATGCCAATACCACTCCATATCTCACATATATATGCCAATACCACACCACATCTTACATATATATGCCAATACCACTCCATATCTCACATATATATGCCAATACCACGCCACGTCTTACATATATGCCAATACCACACCACATCTTACATATATATGCCAATACAACTCCATATCTCACATATATATGCCAATACCACGCCACGTCTTACATATATGCCAATACCACACCACATCTTACATATATATGCCAATACCACTCCATATCTCACATATATATGCCAATACCACGCCACGTCTTACATATATGCCAATACCACACCACATCTTACATATATATGCCAATACCACTCCATATCTCACATATATATGCCAATACCACGCCACGTCTTACATATATGCCAATACCACACCACATCTCACATATATGTCAATACCACGCCATGTCTCAAATATATATGCCAATACCACGCCACATCTTACATATATATGCCAATACCACGCCATGTCTCACATATATATGCCAATACCACTCCATATCTCACATATATATGCCAATACCACGCCACGTCTTACATATATGCCAATACCACACCACATCTCACATATATGTCAATACCACGCCATGTCTCACATATATATGCCAATACCACGCCACGTCTTACATATATGCCAATACCACACCACATCTCACATATATGTCAATACCACGCCATGTCTCAAATATATATGCCAATACCACGCCACATCTTACATATATATGCCAATACCACGCCATGTCTCACATATATATGCCAATACCACGCCATGTCTCACATATATATGCCAATACCACGCCATGTCTCACATATATGTCATAACACATCTCACATACCTGTTAATACCACTCCATGTGTCACATATATGTCACATCTCACCTGGACACTCTATCACCCTGCTGGGAAGATCTATATAATGTCTATTACATGTGTTATCTAATAGGACTGATAATAACATAAGTAACACCAAGACAACAGGCCACAGCGCACTGAGAGCAGCCTCTCTGTCTCCTGGTCCAGCCCCCAAATACCAGGCAGTAATGTAAATGACAATACCACCCCGTGTCCCTGGGGACTGTGTGTGCGCTGCTTCTTTAAGGGGCGGGGCTTCTGCCGGAAGGAATCCTGAGACAGAAACACGTGGGAGACAAGAGGAGAAAGAGGATGGGTCCGGAGGCCAAGAGACCGAAGGTACCGGGAGAGAGACACAGGCAGCCCCCGGTGTGCCCCCCTTATTGTGTGTTGGGTTCAGTAAATAATCACAATGTGATAATATCCCGAGACACAGAGGGACACACACATGTATATACAGACACACACATGTACATACAGACACACACACACACACATGTACATACATACATGCACATACATACTGACACACACATGTACATGCAGACACACACATGTACATACATACTGACACACACATGTACATACAGACACACACATGTACATACATACTGACACACACATGTACATACATACTGACACACACATGTACATGCAGACACACACATGTACATGCAGACACACACATGTACATGCAGACACACACACATGTACATGCAGACACACACACATGTACATGCAGACACACACATGTACATACTGACACACACATGTACATACTGACACACACATGTACATGCAGACACACACACATGTACATACTGACACACACATGTACATACTGACACACACATGTACATACTGACACACACATGTACATGCAGACACACACACATGTACATGCAGACACACACACATGTACATACTGACACACACATGTACATACTGACACACACATGTACATACATACTGACACACACATGTACATACATACTGACACACACATGTACATGCAGACACACACACATGTACATACAGACACACACATGTACATACAGACACACACATGTACATACAGACACACACATGTACATAAAGACACACGTGTACATACAGAGGTACATACAGACACACATGTACATACAGAGACACACATGTACATACAGACACACACATGTACATACAGACACATACATGTACATACATACTGACACATACATGTACATGCATACTGACACAGACACATGTACATGCTGACACACACACATGTAAATACATGCAGGCACACACACATGCACATACAGAGACACATACATGTAAATACATACAGACACATGTACATACAGAGACACACACATGTACATACAGACACACACATGTACATACTGACACACATGTACATACTGACACACACATGTACATACTGACACACACATGTACATACTGACACACACATGTACATACTGACACACACATGTACATACTGACATACACATGTACATGCAGACACACACACATGTACATGCAGACACACACACATGTACATGCAGACACACACACATGTACATGCAGACACACACACATGTACATACAGACACACACACATGTACATACAGAGGTACATACAGACACACATGTACATACAGACACACATGTACATACAGACACACATGTACATACAGAGACACACACATGTACATACAGAGACACACACATGTACATACAGAGACACACACATGTACATACAGAGACACACACATGTACATACATACTGACACATACATGTACATGCAGACACACACACATGTACATGCAGACACACACACATGTACATGCAGACACACACACATGTACATACAGACACACACACATGTACATACAGAGGTACATACAGACACACATGTACATATAGACACACATGTACATACAGACACACATGTACATACAGAGACACACACATGTACATACAGAGACACACACATGTACATACAGAGACACACACATGTACATACATACTGACACATACATGTACATGCTGACACACACACATGTACATGCAGACACACACACATGCACATACTGACACACACATGTAAATACATGCAGGCACACACACATGCACATACAGAGACACATACATGTAAATACATACAGACACATGTACATACAGAGACACAGAATATCACGACCCACTCTCTGGCTGGGGTCTGCTGACTTGATTTGGGTTACTCTGGACCTTGGAGCCTTTTTGATTACAGGAACATCATGTCTCAGCCCTTGGTTTAGACTGAGCAATATTGACAGTAAGTCTGACGAATCTTACTGCAAGCATAAGTCCCCGGGTAAATAATACATCTACACACCACGTCTTGGTGAAAATTATGAACAACTTTATTTGGAAAACAACATCTTTTAAACAGGCATACAAAATCACCAGGAGGGCTATCTTTAGTCAGCCCCTAACTGCCTCTGGCCAATCAGGCAGGGAACCATGAGACTCCTCCCGGGTCCGCCCACTAGGTGTGGCTACCTAATTCAGTTGGTGTCTGGCTCTCAAGGGAGAAACATCTCCCTGTCCTCTGGACTTTGCCCTGATTCTCTGAGTGAGAATCCCTGTAGACCCCTTGGGGTTATGGTGCCTCAATGTCTGTATAGACCCCTTTGTTCTGGCCTTACTATTACTTCAAGTGTTTACTTTAGGTGATAGCTGGAAGGCAGATGGGTGATCTACTCAGGTTACTATCTGTATCAGACCCAATATGGCTGACTGCACACAACATGGCTCCCACATTACAATACAATATATTTACAGGTAATACAACTACAACATTTTATAACCCACATGTTATGAGTTGAGGCAGTACTTCCCACGTCAGTCCACTTAATGCGTTATGACGACTTTATTAGCGGTGACGTGGTAACTGCCTCTTCTCTCAATGCCTAACAATAACAGTGGGACTCTGCCCTGAATATATTACATTATAACATTGGCTCTGGGAGCCCAAAACCTTCTGTTCAATAACATGTGGCAGGTAACAGTTCCAAATCCAATATGGCCCCTGGCTGATTCATGACAACACCTCCCCAAGCGTGGCAGGAAACATCCCTGATTTTTCCAGCTACGCTGATAGTCATGAATGTGCTGGTTTGGCCCTCTGTATGCTATGCCAGTTCTTGTCTGTCCCAAGGTGCAGAGTAAAAACCTCCCCCAGCCCTTGGCCTTGCTCCCACTGTATAGAGCAAATTGCTCTTCCCATTCACACCCACCCAAATAGTCCAGGGTACCTCCCCAATAATCTGGTATCCCAGAGTACAACAGGTGGGCC
Source organism: Discoglossus pictus (assembly GCA_027410445.1). Lineage (NCBI taxonomy): Eukaryota > Metazoa > Chordata > Amphibia > Anura > Alytidae > Discoglossus > Discoglossus pictus. The sequence continues at coordinate 50,497,538 of CM050176.1, forward strand.
ACAGTTTCTGTCCCATAGCAACTCTGTTCCCCCCAGCCAGTCCCCACCGATGGGCTGGGATCTCTAATACAGTCTCTGGGCCTATGGGATCGCAAAGGGACAGCTCCTCTTGGCTTCCTTCCTCTGGTCCAGCTGTTTCCGTTGCTGCTTGGGGAGCTACGCTGCTCCCACCCAAGCTGTGCTTACCTTCCTCCATTGCCCGGGGTTGAGCAACTTTATCCCAGTCCTTTCTGTTGAACTGGATCTTTGGAGTGGTGTCTGTTCCAGTGGGCCCCTGGACAATGGTTATCCAGGGTATCTCCCCACTTGGTACACCCTCTTTCATGGTGCCACTCTGCACCCATAATGCTTTTGCCAAGGCTGGCATGCTTGCTGCCCCCGCCTGGCTCTTTGTGCCCCTGGCACTCTCTTGCTGTGTGAGGTCAGGTTCCCTGTAGCCAGAAACCAATTCTTTTCCCTCCCCACAGTCTCTTACACAACCCTCCTGGGCTGTGTTCTTCACTAGCACCTCTGGGGACAACTCCCCTGGACTGTCAGGGTACAGACAGTGGTTATCTGATGCAGGTTGGTGAATCTCATCATTCCCTTCCAGCCTGGCCTCTAAGGCTCCCTTCCCACCGTCCATCACATAATAATCCAGAGCCTCTGGCTCCATTAACAGTTCTGGCCAACACACTTTGCCTAGAACTTCTGAGGGCAGACTTAACTTATCTGGCCCTAGCTTGTGAGCAGTTCCCACTTCCTCTGGGATTAAATCTCTTGGGGTATCAGGGGGCAGACATGGATTATCTGACCCCACCCAGGGAACATTCCACTGGGTCTCTGGCTCTTTGGGCTGGTGACTAGGCCCTGACACAGTTACTGCATGTTCTAGGGGCAAACATTCTCCATCCCCAGGAGTTGGCAAAGGAACAGTGTCTAGAAATGCCTCTCCCCAGTTCCAGTGAGCATACTCACTCTGGTACATACCGTCTGAGTTGTAAAAATACTTCTTGGGTATCGCATCCCACAATTCCACATACTCAGCCTCCAGTTGCAGCTCTTGCTGAATCAGGGGTTCCAGCAAAGGAGCCTCCGGGAACCATGCTTCCAGTCCCAGACCCCGGCAGCGTTCAACAAACAAGTTATTATGCCTTCTTTGCAGTTCCCATGCCACATTCCGGATCACCATTCAGAATCTCACCGACCCCATATTCTAGATCCAAACGAAAATAGAGATCCTCTCTCCGGCCACCCAAGGACTCTATCCTGGCAAGGTACTGTTCCTCCAAGTCCATCTCTTTCTCTACCAGTTCCTCCAACCAGCTTGCCAGCTCATGGCCATGCCATAATTGCATGAATGCCATCCATTGATTTAGCAGGAGTAGTCTGTAGTCCTCTGCTTCCATCTGCTCCATTTTCTGGTCCTTCTCAGAGTACCCCACCACTGTGCCACCAATTATCACGACCCACTCTCTGGCTGGGGTCTGCTGACTTGATTTGGGTTACTCTGGACCTTGGAGCCGTTTTGATTACAGGAACATCATGTCTCAGCCCTTGGTTTAGACTGAGCAATATTGACAGTAAGTCTGACGAATCTTACTGCAAGCATATGTCCCTGGGTAAATAATACATCTACACACCACGTCTTGATGAAAATTATGAACAACTTTATTTGGAAAACAACATCTTTTAAACAGGCATACAAAATCACCAGGAGGGCTATCTTTAGTCAGCCCCTAACTGCCTCTGGCCAATCAGGCAGGGAACCATGAGACTCCTCCCGGGTCCGCCCACTAGGTGTGGCTTCCTAATTCAGTTGGTGTGTGGCTCTCAAGGGAGAAACATCTACCTGTCCTCTGGAATTTGCCCTGATTATCTGAGTGAGAATCCCTGTAGACCCCCTGGGGTTATGGTGCCTCAATGTCTGTATAGACCCCTTTGTTCTGGCCTTACTATCACTTCAAGTGTTTACTTTAGGTGATAGCTGGAAGGCAGATGGGTGATCAACTCAGGTTACATATGCAGTCAATATGGACACAACATGGCTCCAACATTCAAATACAATATATTTACAGATATTACCACTACAACATGTTATAACCCACATGTTATGAGTTGAGGCAGTACTTCCCACGTCAGTCCACTTAATGCGTTATGACGACTTTATTAGTGGTGACGTGGTAACTGCCTCTTCTCTCAATGCCTAACAATAACTGTGGGACTCTGCCCTGAATATATTACATTATAACAGTGGCTCTGGGAGCCCAAAACCTTCTGTTCAATAACATGTGGCAGATAACAGTTCCAAATCCAAGATGGCCCCTGGCTGATTCATGACACAGAACATGTACATACAGACACACACATGTACATACAGACACACACATGTACATACAGACACACACATGTACATACAGACACACACATGTACATACAGACACACACATGTACATACAGACACACATGTACATACTGACACACACACATGTACATACATACATACTGACACACACGTACATGCAGACACACATGTACATGCAGACACACACACATGTACATGCAGACACACACACACATGTACATGCAGACACACACACACATGTAGACACACACACACATGCAGACACACACACACATGCAGACACACATGTACATACAGACACACATGTACATACAGACACACACACACATGTACATACAGACACACACACACACACATGTACATACAGACACACACACACACACACATGTACATACAGACACACACACACACATGTACATACAGACACACACACACATGTACGTACAGACACACACACACATGTACGTACAGACACGCACGCACGCACATGTACGTACGTACAGACACGCACACACGTACGTATAGACACGCGCACACGTACGTACAGACACGCACGCACGTACAGGCACGCACGCACGCACGTACAGGCACGCACGCACAGGCACGCCTGGAGCAATTAGCTTGAAGCATTTTAACCACAAATACGGGATGCTTCAAAAATGTAGTAACAATTGAACTTACAAATATTAGTTGAGGGTTTCAGGCAAATGACATGGAATCCAATTACACAACATCACTGACATATAATCAAATGTTCCCACTTAAAAAAACAATATATAGTCACAGATTGAGATGGGGGCTCAGGACAAGGGAGCTATGGAAATGGCCAGGATGGAGGTCATGCGTGTAATGTCTCTAATATCATTTTCTATTATTATCTGAACATATTTTTTGCCAGTCATTAAATCTCGATCTTCCAACTCCCGCCCCGCAGACGAATAAGCACCAGCTACTTATCAAAATGTCATATGTAAGTCTGGGGCCAAGATTGGACTTCTTGGGCTCCCAGTAGATGGTGCCAGGCTGGGTGTGATGGTATTTGATGCCACAGTTTGTGCTGATTGTGATTTAACCCAACAATGAGCTGAGTTATTAATATGGAGAGAATTGTACATTTTACCAAAAAAGAAACTTCAGTGAACACACACACACACACACACACACACAGTTATGTACCCTGACACACACACACACACACACACACACACACACACACACACAGTTATGTACCCTGACACACACACACAGTTATGTACCCTGACACACACACACAGTTATGTATCCTGACACACACACACAGTTATGTATCCTGACACACACACACAGTTATGTACCCTGACACACACACACAGTTATGTACCCTGATACACACACACACACACACAGTTATGTACCCTGATACACACACACACACAGTTATGTACCCTGATACACACACACACACAGTTATATACCCTGACACACACACACACACACACAGTTATGTACCCTGATACACACACACACACACAGTTATATACCCTGACACACACACACACACACACAGTTATATACCCTGATACACACACACACACAGTTATATACCCTGATACACACACACAGTTATGTACCCTGATACACACACACACACACACACAGTTATATACCCTGACACACACACACACACACAGTTATGTACCCTGATACACACACACACACACACACAGTTATATACCCTGACACACACACACACACAGTTATGTACCCTGATACACACACACACACACACAGTTATGTACCCTGATACACACACACACACACAGTTATATACCCTGATACACACACACACACACAGTTATGTACCCTGATACACACACACACACACAGTTATGTACCCTGATACACACACAGTTATGTACCCTGATACACACACAGTTATGTACCCTGATACACACACAGTTATGTACCCTGATACACACACACACACAGTTATGTACCCTGATACACACACACACACACACAGTTATATACCCTGACACACACACACACACAGTTATGTACCCTGATACACATACACACACAGTTATATACCCTGATACACACATACACAGTTATATACCCTGACACACACACACACACAGTTATGTACCCTGACACACACACACACACACAGTTATGTACCCTGACACACACACACAGTTATGCACCCTGACACACACACACACACACAGTTATATACCCTGATACACACACACACAGTTATATACCCTGATACACACACACACACAGTTATATACCCTGACACACACACAGTTATATACCCTGACACACACACAGTTATATACCCTGATACACACACACACACACAGTTATATACCCTGATACACACACACACACAGTTATATACCCTGATACACACACACACAGTTATATACCCTGATACACACACACACACACACACACAGTTATATACCCTGATACACACACACACACACAGTTATATACCCTGAGACACACACACACTTATATACCCTGATACACACACACATACACACAGTTATATACCCTGACACACACACACAGTTATATACCCTGATACACACACACACAGTTATATACCCTGATACACACACACACACACACACACACAGTTATATACCCTGATACACACACACACACACAGTTATATAACCTGATACACACACACACAGTTATATAACCTGATACACACACACACACTTATATAACCTGATACACACACACACACTTATATAACCTGATACACACACACACAGTTATGTACCCTGATACACACACACAGTTATATACCCTGACACACACACACGCAGTTATATACCCTGACACACACACACGCAGTTATATACCCTGACACACACACACACGCAGTTATACACCCTGATACACACACACACACGCAGTTATACACCCTGATACACACACACACACGCAGTTATATACCCTGATACACACACACACGCAGTTATATACCCTGATACACACACACACACACAGTTATATACCCTGATACACACACACACACACACAGTTATATACCCTGATACACACACACACACACAGTTATATACCCTGATACACACACACACACACACACAGTTATATACACACACACAGTTATGTACCCTAATACACACAGTTATATACCCTGATACACACACACACACACACACACACACAGTTATGTACCCTGATACACACACACACACACAGTTATGTACCCTGATACACACACACACAGTTATATACCCTGACACACACACACACAGTTATATACCCTGACACACACACACACAGTTATGTACCCTGATACACACACACAGTTATGTACCCTGATACACACACACAGTTATATACCCTGATACACACACACGCAGTTATATACCCTGATACACACACACGCAGTTATGTACCCTGATACACACACACAGTTATGTACCCTGATACACACACACATACCCTGACACACACACACACACACAGTTATATACACACACACAGTTATGTACCCTAATACACACAGTTATATACCCTGATACACACACACACACACAGTTATGTACCCTGATACACACACACACACACAGTTATGTACCCTGATACACACACACACACACACACAGTTATGTACCCTGATACACACACACACACAGTTATGTACCCTGATACACACACACACACAGTTATGTACCCTGATACACACACACACACAGTTATGTACCCTGATACACACACACACACAGTTATGTACCCTGATACACACACACACAGTTATGTACCCTGATACACACACACACAGTTATGTACCCTGATACACACACACAGTTATGTACCCTGATACACACACACAGTTATGTACCCTGATACACACACACACACACACACAGTTATGTACCCTGATACACACACACACAGTTATGTACCCTGATACACACACACACACAGTTATGTACCCTGATACACACACACACACACACACACACACACACAGTTATGTACCCTGATACACACACACATACACAGTTATGTACCCTGATACACACACACATACACAGTTATGTACCCTGATACACACACACATACACAGTTATATACCCTGATACACACACACACAGTTATCTACCCTGATACACACACGAACACATGCAGTTATATACCCTGATACACACACACACACAGTTATCTACCCTGATACACACACACACACACGCAGATATATATACTGATACACACAGAGTTATATACCCTGATACACACACACACAGAGTTATATACCCTGATACACACACAGTTATATACCCTGATATACACACACATATACCCTGACACACACACACACAGTTATATACCCTGATACACACACACATATACCCTGACACACACACACACAGTTATATACCCTGATACACACACACATATACCCTGACACACACAGTTATATACCCTGATACACACACACACAGTTATATACCCTGATACACACACACACAGTTATATACCCTGATACACACACACACAGTTATATACCCTGATACACACACACAGTTATATACCCTGATACACACACACAGTTATATACCCTGATACACACACAGAGTTATATACCCTGATACACACACAGAGTTATATACCCTGATACACACACATAGTTATATACCCTGATACACACACACAGAGTTATATACCCTGATACACACACACAGAGTTATATACCCTGATACACACACACAGAGTTATATACCCTGATACACACACACAGAGTTATATACCCTGATACACACACAGAGTTATATACCCTGATACACACACACAGAGTTATATACCCTGATACACACACACAGAGTTATATACCCTGATACACACACACAGAGTTATATACCCTGATACACACACACAGAGTTATATACCCTGATACACACACAGAGTTATATACCCTGACACACACACACACACACAGTTATATACCCTGACACACACACACACAGTTATATACCCTGATACACACACACACAGTTATATACCCTGATACACACACACACAGTTATATACCCTGATACACACACACACACAGTTATTTACCCTGATACACACACACACACAGTTATGTACCCTGATACACACACACATTCCCTGACACACACACAGTTATATACCCTGATACACACACACACACACACAGTTATATACACACACACACAGTTATGTACCCTAATACACACACAGCTATATACCCTGATACACACACACATACAGTTATGTACCCTGACACACACACACAGTTATGTACCCTGATACACACACACAGTTATGTACCCTGATACACACACACAGTTATGTACCCTGATACACACACACAGTTATGTACCCTGATACACACACAGTTATATACCATAATACACACACACACAGTTATATACCCTGATACACACACACACAGTTTTGTACCCTGATACACACACACACACACAGTTATATACCCTGATACACACACAGTTATATACCCTGATACACACACACACACAGTTCTGTACCCTGATACACACACACACACACACACACACACACAGTTCTGTACCCTGATACACACACACACACACACACAGTTTTGTACCCTGATACACACACACACACACAGTTTTGTACCCTGATACACACACACACACACAGTTTTGTACCCTGATACACACACACACACACACACAGTTTTGTACCCTGATACACACACACACACACACAGTTTTGTACCCTGATACACACACACACACACACACACACAGTTTTGTACCCTGACACACACACACAGTTTTGTACCCTGACACACACACACAGTTTTGTACCCTGACACACACACACAGTTTTGTACGCTGACACACACACACAGTTTGTACCCTGACACACACACACACACTGTTATATACCCTGATACACACACACACTGTTATATACCCTGATACACACACATACTGTTATATACCCTGATAAACACACACACGCAGTTATATACCCTGATACACACACACACACTGTTATATACCCTGATACACACACAGTTATATACCCTGATACACACACACACACAGTTCTGTACCCTGATACACACACACACACACACACACACACACACTGTTATATACCCTGATACACACACACACACACACACACAGTTTTGTACCCTGATACACACACACACACACAGTTTTGTACCCTGATACACACACACACACACACACAGTTTTGTACCCTGATACACACACACACACAGTTTTGTACCCTGATACACACACACACACACACACACACACAGTTTTGTACCCTGACACACACACACAGTTTTGTACCCTGACACACACACACAGTTTTGTACCCTGACACACACACACAGTTTGTACCCTGACACACACACACACACTGTTATATACCCTGATACACACACACACACTGTTATATACCCTGATACACACACACACTGTTATATACCCTGATAAACACACACACGCAGTTATATACCCTGATACACACACACACAGTTATATAAACACACAAACACAGTTATATATACACACACACACAGTTATGTACCCTGATACACACAGTTATGTACCCTGACACACACACACACAGTTATGTACCCTGACACACACACACACAGTTATGTACCCTGACACACACACACACAGTTATGTACCCTGACACACACACACAGTTATGTACCCTGATACACACACACACACAGTTATGTACCCTGATACACACACACAGTTATATACCCTGATACACACACACAGTTATATACCCTGATACACACACAGTTATATACCCTGATACACACACACACAGTTATATACCCTGATACACACACACAGTTATATACCCTGATACACACACACAGTTATATACCCTGATACACACACACACACAGTTATATACCCTGATACACACACACACACTGTTATATACCCTGATAAACACACACACACAGTTATATAAACACACAAACACAGTTATATATACACACACACACACAGTTATGTACCCTGATACACACACAGTTATGTACCCTGATACACACACACACACAGTTATATACCCTGATACACACACACACACACAGTTATATACCCTGATACACACACAGAGTTATATACCCTGATACACACACAGAGTTATATACCCTGATACACACACACAGTTATATACCCTGATACACACACACAGTTATATACCCTGATACACACACAGAGTTATATACCCTGATACACACACAGAGTTATATACCCTGACACACACACACACAGAGTTATATACCCTGACACACACACACACAGAGTTATATACCCTGACACACACACACACACAGTTATATACCCTGATACACACACACACACACAGTTATGTACCCTGATACACACACAGTTATATACCCTGATACACACACACAGTTATATACCCTGATACACACACACAGTTATATACCCTGATACACACACACACAGTTATATACCCTGATACACACACACACAGTTATATACCCTGATACACACACACACTGTTATATACCCTGATAAACACACACACACAGTTATATAAACACACAAACACAGTTATATATATACACACACACACAGTTATGTACCCTGATACACACACAGTTATGTACCCTGATACACACACACACACAGTTATATACCCTGATACACACACACACACACAGTTATATACCCTGATACACACACAGAGTTATATACCCTGATACACACACAGAGTTATATACCCTGATACACACACAGAGTTATATACCCTGATACACACACAGAGTTATATACCCTGACACACACACACACAGAGTTATATACCCTGACACACACACACACAGAGTTATATACCCTGACACACACACACACACAGTTATATACCCTGATACACACACACACACAGTTATATACCCTGATACACACACACATTCCCTGACACACACACAGTTATATACCCTGATACACACACACACACACACAGTTATATACACACACACACAGTTATGTACCCTAATACACACACAGCTATATACTTTAATACACACACACATACAGTTATGTACCCTGACACACACACACAGTTATGTACCCTGATACACACACAGTTATGTACCCTGATACACACACAGTTATATACCATAATACACACACAGTTATATACCCTGATACACACACACACAGTTATATACCCTGATACACACACACACAGTTTTGTACCCTGATACACACACACACAGTTTTGTACCCTGATACACACACACACAGTTGTGTACCCTGATACACACACACACAGTTTTGTACCCTGATACACACACACACAGTTTTGTACCCTGATACACACACACACAGTTTTGTACCCTGATACACACACACACAGTTTTGTACCCTGATACACATACACACAGTTTTGTACCCTGATACACATACACACAGTTTTGTACCCTGACACACACACACAGTTTTGTACCCTGACACACACACAGTTTTGTACCCTGACACACACACACAGTTTTGTACCCTGATACACACACACACAGTTTTGTACCCTGATACACACACACACACAGTTTTGTACCCTGATACACACACACACACAGTTTTGTACCCTGATACACACACACACACAGTTTTGTACCCTGATACACACACACACACAGTTTTGTACCCTGATACACACACACACACAGTTTTGTACCCTGATACACACACACACACAGTTTTGTACCCTGACACACACACACAGTTTTGTACCCTGACACACACACACAGTTTTGTACCCTGACACACACACACAGTTTTGTACCCTGACACACACACACAGTTTTGTACCCTGACACACACACACAGTTTTGTACCCTGACACACACACACAGTTTTGTACCCTGACACACACACACAGTTTTGTACCCTGACACACACACACAGTTTTGTACCCTGACACACACACACAGTTTTGTACCCTGACACACACACACAGTTTTGTACCCTGACACACACACACACACTGTTATATACCCTGATACACACACACACACACACTGTTATATACCCTGATACACACACACACACACACTGTTATATACCCTGATACACACACACACACACACTGTTATATACCCTGATACACACACACACACACTGTTATATACCCTGATAAACACACACACGCAGTTATATACCCTGATACACACACACACAGTTATATACCCTGATACACACACGCAGTTATATACCCTGATACACACACACACACTGTTATATACCCTGATACACACACACACTGTTATATACCCTGATACACACACAGAGTTATATACCCTGACACACACACACACAGAGTTATATACCCTGACACACACACACACAGAGTTATATACCCTGACACACACACACACACAGTTATATACCCTGATACACACACACACACAGTTATGTACCCTGATACACACACACAGTTATATACCCTGATACACACACACAGTTATATACCCTGATACACACACACACAGTTATATACCCTGATACACACACACACAGTTATATACCCTGATACACACACACACTGTTATATACCCTGATAAACACACACACACAGTTATATAAACACACAAACACAGTTATATATACACACACACACACAGTTATGTACCCTGATACACACACAGTTATGTACCCTGATACACACACACACACAGTTATATACCCTGATACACACACACACAGAGTTATATACCCTGATACACACACAGAGTTATATACCCTGATACACACACAGAGTTATATACCCTGATACACACACAGAGTTATATACCCTGACACACACACACACAGAGTTATATACCCTGACACACACACACACAGAGTTATATACCCTGACACACACACACACAGAGTTATATACCCTGACACACACACACACACAGTTATATACCCTGATACACACACACACACAGTTATATACCCTGATACACACACACATTCCCTGACACACACACAGTTATATACCCTGATACACACACACACACACAGTTATATACACACACACACAGTTATGTACCCTAATACACACACAGCTATATACTTTAATACACACACACATACAGTTATGTACCCTGACACACACACACAGTTATGTACCCTGATACACACACAGTTATGTACCCTGATACACACACAGTTATATACCATAATACACACACACACACAGTTATATACCCTGATACACACACACACAGTTTTGTACTGTGATACACACACACACAGTTTTGTACCCTGATACACACACACACAGTTTTGTACCCTGATACACACACACACAGTTTTGTACCCTGATACACACACACACAGTTGTGTACCCTGATACACACACACACAGTTTTGTACCCTGATACACACACACACAGTTTTGTACCCTGATACACACACACACAGTTTTGTACCCTGATACACACACACACAGTTTTGTACCCTGATACACATACACACAGTTTTGTACCCTGATACACATACACACAGTTTTGTACCCTGACACACACACACAGTTTTGTACCCTGATACACACACACACAGTTTTGTACCCTGATACACACACACACACAGTTTTGTACCCTGATACACACACACACACAGTTTTGTACCCTGATACACACACACACACAGTTTTGTACCCTGATACACACACACACACAGTTTTGTACCCTGATACACACACACACACAGTTTTGTACCCTGACACACACACACAGTTTTGTACCCTGACACACACACACAGTTTTGTACCCTGACACACACACACAGTTTTGTACCCTGACACACACACACAGTTTTGTACCCTGACACACACACACAGTTTTGTACCCTGACACACACACACAGTTTTGTACCCTGACACACACACACAGTTTTGTACCCTGACACACACACACACACTGTTATATACCCTGATACACACACACACACACACTGTTATATACCCTGATACACACACACACACACACTGTTATATACCCTGATACACACACACACACACACTGTTATATACCCTGATACACACACACACACACTGTTATATACCCTGATAAACACACACACGCAGTTATATACCCTGATACACACACACACAGTTATATAAACACACAAACACAGTTATATATATACACACACACACACAGTTATGTACCCTGATACACACAGTTATGTACCCTGACACACACACACACAGTTATGTACCCTGATACACACACACACACACACAGTTATGTACCCTGATACACACACACAGTTATGTACCCTGATACACACACACAGTTATATACCCTGATACACACACACAGTTATATACCCTGATACACACACACAGTTATGTACCCTGATACACACACACAGTTATGTACCCTGATACACACACACAGTTATGTACCCTGATACACACACACAGTTATATATCCTAATACACACACACACACTTATATACCCTGATACACACACACACACAGTTATATACCCTGATACACACACACAGTTATATACCCTGATACACACACACAGTTATATACCCTGATACACACACACAGTTATATACCCTGATACACACACACACACACTGTTATATACCCTGATAAACACACACACGCAGTTATATACCCTGATACACACACACACAGTTATATAAACACACAAACACAGTTATATATACACACACACACACAGTTATGTACCCTGATACACACAGTTATGTACCCTGACACACACACACACACACACACACACACACACAGTTATGTACTCTGATACACACACACACACACAGTTATGTACCCTGACACACACACACACAGTTATGTACCCTGACACACACACACACAGTTATGTACCCTGATACACACACACAGTTATATACCCTGATACACACACACAGTTATGTACCCTGATACACACACACAGTTATGTACCCTGATACACACACACAGTTATATACCCTGATACTCACTCACAGTTATGTACCCTGATACACACACAT